>OU696696.1:17879375-18556365 GCA_916050605.2 Platycheirus albimanus | reverse complement strand
ACTTGAGCACCCTAAATATTTAATTTATATTAGACACGAGTTAATACCACATCACGTTCAAACAGTATAAATAGGAATATCAGACCAAAGCAACGGACTCTTCATTTTAAGTCAGTGAATTAGTTCACAACACATATTTTTTAAGTCAATTTAGAACCTTAAGACATTGTAACAATTTATGTAATTAGATTTAATTTGAATAAATTAAATAAAGTTTTTTTTATCAAAATTATGTGTTACATAAATTAATTGGGGGCTCAACCGGGATAGCCTTACAAAGCGATTTAACGTAAATAAAAATTGAAAAATAATAAAGTCAATTTAACGTAAAATCAGTGAGTGCTATCAAGTGCCAGAAATATGATCTTCAAGTAATACAAATGAACAATTGTATGAAGACATATTAAGTGATCAGTGATCAGTGAACATCAAAAAAATCTGAAAATTGTAGCAGCCATATACCGTGTGAGGGGGACGCATAGATAAAAAGAAAGGGCGAAATGGTAGTTTTAAGTTAGTTTAAGACAAATTGTGAAAGTGTACGGACGTGCTAAAAATTATCTTATAAAAAAAGAACAAATAAAACGGCGACAAATAAGAAATATTATTTTTTTTTTTTTTATTTAAAATAAAGAGTGTTTTTGTTGGAGTTTAATACAAAACAGACCTGTGACAACCTCAGAAGTGGGATCAAGAACAATTAAAATAAATAAAAGAGGGATATGTCTGACGCGGAAAATTATAAAAAAGCCTATACGGCCGCCAAACTAAAGAAATGGCTTAGCCATTTGGGAAAGAAAACCACGGGTAACAAAAATGAGTTACTCATGCGGTTATTGTCTGTGCCGGCAGGCAAGCGCGGAAAGTTTCCTGGTGACGACGCCGCCGTCTCAGTATCAGAAAAAAAAGGTAATGGCGGCGTCCCCCGAATACGAGTATGAATACAGCTTGGTTCAACAGGAATTATTCAGGGGATATGAAGAAGAAAATGGTGAGCGTCAGGAGAAAGAAAATAATGAGCGTCATAAAGAACGAGATGAAGATCGTGATGATGTGCGAGATGAAGTTGGCGACGATGAGCGAGATGACGACAGAAATGAAAAAGATGACGAGCCAGGCGATTGCGAGTCAGGATGGCCGAGCTGTAGCAGCCATATACCGTGTGAGGGGGACGCAAAGATAAAAAGAAAGGGAAAAATGGACTGTCGGTTCGGTAGAGGTAGTTTTAAGTTAGTTTAAGACAAATTGTGAAAGTTTACGGACGTGCTAAAAATTATCTTATAAAAAAAGAACAAATAAAACGGAGACAAGTAAAAAATATAATTGTGTATCTGATACAGGCGCAACAAGCAATTATTGTCGACCAGGGCTACTCAGTGAAAGAAAAGAATTAGTCACAAAGAAACAGGCAACGACAGTGAACGGAGCAGTAATAATTGAATATTATAACGAAGTTAAAATATTTAATAAATATGAGTTAAATAATTTCGGTTAGGATATATTAATCGGTAACAAATTCTTAAGAGATAACAAAGCAGTTATTGATCTTCAAAATAATAATATAAAGGTAAATAATGAAGAAGAAAGAATTTATTTTGACGAAGAAGTCATAAATAATATAATTATGAACAAAAGTGAGAATTAAGAAGATTTGAGATTTGATTAAAGTGGAACATACAAATATAAATATAAATCTGCCATTCAGAACAGATATAGTTGCTGAAATAAATACAGTAGAAGACAAAGCAATATGGGCAAAACAATATCCATATCCTCACAGTGCCAATGAATTCATAAATAAAGAAGTAAAAAAATTTAATAAAATCTGGAATAATTAGAGAAAGCAAAAGTGCTTATAATAGTCCAGTATGGGTAGTGCCCAAAAAGGATTTAACGAAGACAATACACCAAAAATGAGAATGCTGATCGATTTCAAAAAATTAAACGAAAATACAGTAGTGAATAAATATCCAATACTAGACATAAATTTCATATTAAGCAATTTAGGGAAAGCAAACATATTTTCTAGTATAGATTTGGAAAGTGGTTTCCACCAAATAAAAATGAAAGATTCAGACACGGAAAAAACAAGTTTCAGTGTCAATAATGGCAAATATGAATATTTGCGAATGCCATTCGGGCTACGTAATGCTCCGAGTATATTTCAGAGAGCAATGGACAACATATTACGTCCATTTGTAGGAAAGTTTTGCCACATTTACATTGATGACATCATAATCTATTCGGAATCAATAGAAAGTCATAAAAAACATTTAGCTTCAATTATAAAAGTTTTAAAAGAAGCTAATATGAAAATAAGTTTAGAAAAATCAAAATTTTTTAAAGATTCAATTAAGTTTTTAGGATATGTAGTTGCACAAAACATTATAAAAACAGATGCCGAAAAGGTAAAAACAATTAAACAATACCCTTTACCAGAAACTCTTAGACAACTTAGATCATTCCTAGGTATGACAGGATATTATCGCAAATTTATAAAGAACTATGCACAAATAGCAAAACCATTAACAAAGCATTTACAGAATGAAAATGGTCAAGTATCGACATACTTAGCAAAGAAAACTAAAATAAATTTAGATAAAGAAGCAATTGAAGCTTTTGAAATATTAAAAAATAGTCTAATAAAAGAAGTTGAATTAAATCAACCAGATTTCAATAAGAAATTCTTTTTAACCACACACACCTCAGACGACGCTGTAGGAGCAGTTCTTTCACAGAACGGAAAACCAATAACATTTATTAGCAAAACATTGCAAAAATCAGAACGCAGTTATGCGGCAAACGAAAAAGAACTATACGCAATAGTATATGCTTTAAAAAATTTGAGAAACTATTTATATGGTATAAAAGATCTTGAAATACATACAGATTACCAACCATTCAAGAAGAAGCACCTTGGACTTTGGCGCAAAGAACGCCCGTCCAAAGATACATCCTTGTGCACATATCTTCTAAAGTACATTCG
The DNA here is from genome assembly GCA_916050605.2 of Platycheirus albimanus. Taxonomy (NCBI): domain Eukaryota; kingdom Metazoa; phylum Arthropoda; class Insecta; order Diptera; family Syrphidae; genus Platycheirus; species Platycheirus albimanus. The sequence goes on along the minus strand of OU696696.1, from coordinate 18,553,379 downwards.
GGAAGAGAATCAATCAGACTCAACTTTATTACGCACACGGACGGTGGTGACGTCACACTTGTGCCCCAAAGAAGCACATAAACGAAAAATTAATTTCGTATGCAATTGCGTTGGGCAATTCCCACAACGAGAAAATTCAAGTTCAATGAAGAAGAAGGTATATGTTTCAATGAGTCACAGTCATTACATATGAAGAGGGCTCAAATTCGAATTATGTCATTCAGAAAATTTTTTGAAAGCATGGTCATCAATAAAAAATTGAGTTATTTCAAACGAATAACCTTGTTGAAGAATGGAAGAAAATTGACATAATACATGAAGAAGTATTAATTTTTGATGCCTTTGAAAACAAGAATGAAAAAGAAATATTTATGAACCAAATCGAGAACTTGCGTAAGAGATTTTCTGAAACAGTACTATCGCTCCAAGATAGTAAAAATAATGAATCCATATCCGCATCAGAACATGATGTAAAATTGCCAGGAATGCAGATACCTATGTTTGAAGGAAGATTCAACACGTGGATTGAATTCCATGATATATTCCAACAAGTTATTCATCGGAATAAACGCCTATCCGATGTGGAAAAAATGCAATACTTAAAGAATAACCTTAGAGGCGAAGCAGCCAAGCTTTTGAGCCACCTCGAAGTCAGTAACGACAACTACAAGATATCGTGGGACTTAATAAAAGAACGATTTGATAATAAAAGGAAACTACTGTCGGCATACTTAAATATATTACTCAATCAACAAAAGCTTGAGATCGAATCTGCTTCCTGTCTAAAAACACTTCACGATACAACCAAAGAATGCATTCATGGAATAGAGTGCATTGGAGTCAGCACAACAGCATGGGATCCAATTGTCCTTCATCAACTAATACAAAAATTGGATAACGAGTCCAGAAAGCTGTATGAACAATCATTACCCTGCTCGGAAGAAATTCCAACATTAGAGCATTTTTACTCATACCTAAAGACCCGATTTGAATCTTTGGAAGCCTTTGGTGAAAACAATAGACAAAAACAGCAAGCACCAATTCGAAAATCAATACGGACTTACATGACAATATAGGAACCGAAATGTGGATATTGTCAGAAAATTCATTCAATCTATAACTGCAATGCATTCCTCGCATTAACCAGCCAAAATCGTCATGACGCTATAAGACGCCTGAAGTTATGCCGCAATTGCCTCAACCACTCTATAAACTAAAACTGTTATAGCCGTAGGAATTGTGGAGAATGCCAAAGACAGCACCATACCTTAATACACCTAGAACCAACAAGGCCGATTCGAGTCCAAAACACCGTAGCAGACCAAAGCACAGACGTGTTGCTTGCAACAGCAGTAGTAAAGGTAACTTCAGTGAATGGAAAACAAGAGCTTTTGAGAGCTTTGATCGACACCGGCTAACAAGGTTCGTTTATAACTGAAAACGCTGCACAATTGCTATCCCTCCCAAGAACAAAAACATATGCAAAGGTATCGGGATTGGGCGCAACCAATGCTGCGACTTCCTTGGGAAAGATGCAAATAGAAATTCAACCTCAATTTCCATCAACATTCAAAGTCCAAACTGAAGCATTTATCCTGACAAAACTCACAAAACAACTTCCAAATGCTCCTTTTAACCAATCAATACCATGGAAAGACTGCGTTTCAGCTGACCAAACGTTCAATAAACCAGGACCTATTGATTTCATAATCGGGGCCGACGTCTATACCAGCATAATTCGAAAGGGTCTACGAAAAAATACCGATGGTATACTGGCACAGGATACTGAGTTAGGATGGATAATTTCTGGAAAATTATCGTTACCCCAGAATCAGATAAAAATAGTATCTATGATTTCAAAAATGGATTTGAAAAGCTTAGACAAACAATTGCGGAAGTTTTGGGAGATTGAAGAGCCTCAACAGGAAGCAACAACCAGAAGACCGACGAGAGAAAGGTATCCTCGAAATATCCGACAATGAGTCAGTTAAAGCCCTTGAAATTCATTGCTCACCGATAAAAGATGAATTCCAGCTAAAAGTGAGAACTACACCATGTGGTACAACTGTGACGAAAAGATTATTACTATCAGAAATCGCCAGGATTTTTGATCCACTTGGATGGGCCACACCGGTCATAATAACTGCTACGTTAATTATGCAAGAATTATGGAAACAAGATCTCGCATGAGACGACCTACTTCCCGACAAACTAACAAAAGTGTGGACGAAGTTTATTGAATCGCTTCCATCACTGCAAGAAATAACCATACCAAGGTGGATACATACCAGCCCTGAATCCCAAAATGTTGAGTTGGATGGATTTTGCGACGCAAGCGAAAAAGCATTTGCTGCGGTCATTTACAGCAAAGTGCGATTACGAGAAGGAAATGTAATCATACGACTATTGACGGCCAAATCAAAGGTAGCGCCAATAAAACCAGAAAAAAACTATTCCCAAATTGGAATTATGTGCAGCCGTACTATTAGCCAAATTAATGGCAAAGACCATCTATGCACTTGACATACCAATCTCCTCAGTAAAACTATGGTCAGACTCTCAAATCGTTTTAGCATGGATAAAAGGGGACCCACACAAAAGAGAAAATTTTGTAGTCAACGGAGTAACAGAAATTCTTGGGTTGACCAAACCTGAACATTGGCGTTATGTCAAAACCAACGAAAACCCAGCTGACTGTGCGTCGCGAGGAATCCTACCACAAGAATTAAAAGATCTCTTAATCTGGTGGAATGGTCCAGAGTCAGGTCCAGAGTCAGACCAACGCAGAAGAATACACTGTAGCAACAACTATGATAAGAACAGAGAAATTAATAATAGAACGCTTTTCATCGTTTAGAAGACTTCTTCGAGTAATTGCATACTGCAATCGATTTGCAAATAAAAGCAAACGAGCAAATAATTGCTATGAATCAATTTCATTGAGTACTGATGAGATTCATTTCGCCCACATCCAACTCATGAGGATAGCACAAAAGATAGAGTTTGGTGAGGAAATAGCAAGACTTAAGCAGTCAAAACCACTTCAGCCAAGAAGCAAATTACTGCAACTGATGCCTTATCTTGATAAGAATAGTATATCCGGCTCGAAGGACCAAATGTTAATTCAATAACGTGATAGTCGAATCAAAACAGAATTTGTACTATCACGTTATTGAATTAACACCCTGTGTCTTAACCTTAAATTGTATAACTCGTCAGCGAACTGTTGACAAATTTTGTTTTGGGGAATCTTTATTAACATTTTCTTTTAAAATAAATTAAAGTTCAGACACTAGTAGTCTTTTTTAAGAGTAATTGTTAATTTTGGAATATTATAGACTTAGTATAAGGTAGAGTTTAAGAAATTTCAAAAATAAATAAAATTTACAATTTATAATGTTTTGAAAATAAAATTCCAGTTTTTCAGTTATTTTTGAGGTTATAGATTTTAGGTTTATGAGGTTCAAGATGAATCTCATTATGGAGTAAGTAGAAGGCGTTGGGGTGGTGAACACTCTCCCGAACGAACAAGGTGTGTCATTCATTGACAGGTATTGCAACGAATTTTAGGTTATGGTTTTAGAGTATTAAGGTTCCGGTAGGTTTTACCTACCATCATAGCAAGGGGTCTTTCAAATAATTTTTTTTCGGTCTACGAAAGGCAACGGTCAGCTAGCGGAAGAGTTGATTTCTACTGCTGAACTGGGTTGGTTAAGAGTACATGGGGTTTCATCAACAGCTTAGGAACCCCTCCCAACCGTTTTATTAGCGGTTGTTAGACACCTCTCCTCCTTTCAGTAACAACATCGTGGCACTCTGAGAGTTGAGGAACTGATTAATTTTGTCACTACGAGTATGGCACTCCGTTTACTATCAAATACTTACATACATGATTATGTGGTTGATTTGTTTGTAACGAATGGAGGTGCGTATGCGTTTAGTAAATCGGCTGTGGTTAATTCTGTTCAGTTTTAAAGAGAGTTAGAGGCTTGACTTCGTCCCCTATTGTGGTGTGCTCGGGTACTGCCAAGTGGCGTATCAGTATGCTGGAGTAATGGGGCGAGGTTAGGTGTAAGGCAGATTCAAGATTTTGGGGATGATTGAAGAGGAACGACACTGTCACCTGCCATTCCAAGTGAAGTCTTTTCTTTTCTCTCTCCCAAGACTCAACTGGGTTTTCATTTCATTTCCAGATGGCGTCAAGTGGGAGGCATATTTGTTATGTCTCTTGGACCCCAAATGTGCGATGAAATGTCAGAAGTAATCTACTCTCAGTAAGTAAATATATATGAATTCTTAACGTTACAAAACAATATTGTGTAGGTTTGCTAAAATGCAAGCATTTGTTATGAATGCATTTTTACTGACCTACCTAATAATTATTTTTAATTATTCTGCATTTTGTTCGATCTTACCTAGTAAAGAAGTTTTTTGTAGAATTAAGTATAAATAGAATTAAGAATTGGGAAAATAAAGAAGTCGAAAATAAGAAGACCAACTGTGTGGAGTTTTACTTAAAATTGTTAGAATCCAAATGTATAGGATTTTCAGCAATCATGATAATGACTCTTGTAAGCGGAAAAAAAAGAATTTACACTAAGTCCAACAGTATCAAACACGGGCTTCCAGTTAAGCCATACATCTTTATTATTTAAGTAAATATTAGTTTTTATCATAACCTTCCTTAATATGTGTATTCGCTGTACGTTGTATGCAGCGTATTTTAAATTGCAACAGTCAGTCTAGCTTGTGAACTCGAGGAGTTAAGACGTGTTTAATAAAGATTAAATTAAAAATATAAAAGGGAGTTGTTTCAATTCGGAAGAAAGTCCCTTATAAAAAGAAAGAAAAAGAACACAAAAAATATAAACTCCATCGCGTTGAGGAATTAAAAAAAAACCCTTTTCGAACGCGCATAAAGTGTATACGGTCGCGTCCGATTCGCAGATATAATAACCACACATAATACACTTGTGCAACGACCGTTGGGTTTTTACCCTTTATCACCGTTGGACCATCACTACACATCTGAACAATGAAAATAACTATCTTGGGGTGCATGTGCTTGTAAGTTGTGCTTCTCGTATCATATATTATAAATATATTTATTATCATATTATATATATTAAAGATATTAACTTTAAAAAAAAAAAAAAAAAAAAAACATATAAATTCAATATATACATATATCTAATACAATCTCATTATATTTAATTAATCATATTTACATGCCTAAAGAAAGAGGACCAGTCAAACCAAAACGCTCACCTTTCCCATACAGCTTTGCTAAATTTTCTAAACGCCTCTCCAGAAGTCTTACTTCTATTCCTGAAGATATAGATTCATCTTTTTCAAGTACAGACTCCTCCACTATGGCTACTAATAATAATACCGAACCATTACCTCTACAAGATAACTTTTCCCAAACTAACACACCTATTGACCCCAATGAAATATTTAATTCATTGAGGATCCCAGACGCGATTAAAGACCTACCCAGATTTAAAGGGAACCCACGGCTCTTATACGAATTTCTGAATAACGTTGAAGAAATTCTCCTCTACATAAGAGGAACTGATAACACACCCTATGGCCAGATACTCCTTAGAGCCATACGTAATAAAATTGAAGGTACAGCACTCGTACACTACAAAAACTGTGTCGTAGAAGTCAATGGAGTATCATACGACAACAATCCTAACACTTATTGGGACGACGTGCATGTTCCACCACCACCGAGCAGCAACATCGAAGCTAATTCGACAACAGAGATACTCACCCTTCAAAAGCTTCAAGATTTCAACTTCAATACAGATGCAAAAATGAGCAACCTGGAGATCACAGCAGCAGTGTATTCAACATCAGCAGCATCCGCGGCGTTCTTCATCATGGCGATCGTTTTGATGATCATAGTCATCATACTAACCAAAAGAATAAAAACCAAGCATGCACCACCGATCCTTCAATCCTTCACTCCGGCTCCAATGACATCATTGTGGCCGTCGATCTACTCTAAGGGGGGAGGAGTTACGTCAGCAGCCCATCCACCTAACGCCCACTAAGTCGCCACAAGCCATAGACACATGCCAACCCAGTACCCGGCCATCGCCCTGAGAACATCCGTCAACCCGAATCTTTATAGGCTAAAATAATAATTGAATGTAAAACGATAAGTCAATAATAAACTTCATGTTCAAAGTATAAGTTCGTTTTTTTTCGCTCCGTCCGAATTTCAAATCTTAACTCGCGCGTTCGAACGAACGAAAAAACAACAAACAAGCAAAACGCACCAAAATAACATCGACTGCAACGGTACAAAAAAAAGAAAAGAATATGGATTCGTTGGAAAAATCCATCGCTGAGATCGAGAAATTTAAAAACACACAGCTGCGCAGTTGCGGTTATGGCTGGGGAGGTTGAATAAAAAAACCTCAGGCACCAAAGCCGAACTTGTGCTACGGTTGCTGTCGATGCCATACGCGGAGCGCTGTGAGGGCCACAAGAAATTAATACGGGCAACAAAAGCGACAACGAACTCAGCGATGATGTTGGTGAGCTGGCAAAACAAATGATGACAAGGAACAAGGAAAAAGACAGCACGCGAGTTACGTCACCAGCCTACCCTCCTGTCGCCCCTTAAGTCATCAAACATCGCCAATGGTCATCACCCCGACGACCTAATTCCCGGTCACCGCCCTGGGAACATCCGATAAATAACGATTCCACCTACTATGCATTTATCGCATTCCGGGAATCGATGGGTTATGACTTACTTCTCCACAACGCAACGGTCAGCAGATTATTTCATATTAATTATTACAATCAGCAATTCATGTATTTTTCCATTGTCTCAATAAAATATCATTTGTAAACTATTGTCATTAATAAATCAGAGGTTGAAGTTATAAGTTGTGCGTTTTTTTTTACCTTTGCCCGAAGGCAAACATTTAACTCGGGCATTGAAACTAAAAAGTGTCCAGACAAACGAGAGAAGGCAAAAAAGACAGCACACATGACGGAAATGAACAGCAACAAAATAATTAAAATAATGATCAAAATGAGCGACACATCGGTGACGATGACAATGAGAGTGCTGATGAGAGTGCTGATGATTCAAACGTGCTGAATAATAATGAGCGCCAAACCGAAGAAGAGTCAAATGCTGAGAAGCCAATGATGAGAGCTCTAAAACAAATGAAGAGAGAAATAAAATTTCGGCACTAAAAGAGTTGTTACCAGAATTCAGTGTTCCTCATTGGGAAGCGCAATTTAAAAATTTGGTGGCAGCCTACAAAATCAACGACAGCGATGCGCGCATATTGGATTCTTGTCGATTGAAGGGAAATACACTTAGGTGGTTCCATTCCAAAACCCATTTGGCGCAAAATCACCACCAACCAGCTGATAAGGGAAATGGGCGAAATGTTCGTCTCTAACGAAAGCCTAGTGTCACTTAAGAGGACTTTTGAGGTCAGGATGTGGCAGCCAGTGGAAACGTTTTAAAATTATTTCCATGAGAAGACCAACATGGTCAACAAACTGGAGCTCGACGAGGAAGATGTGGTGGAAAGCAACACTGACGGTATTCCAGACCCAAGGTCGCGAACACAGGCACGGATGCAGTCAGATTGAGCTGCCCAAATTAAAGGTGGCTTCGACCAAAACGTACGGTCCTGGACCATCGACATCGCGACGAGTTGTAGCTCCTGAGAAGCAAGAATCCAAGCCGCTTCGGTGCTGCAACTGCAATTCTCTTGATTGTCCCAACTGGAAGGCGGTAGTGCTGCACCATATAGAGGACGATGAAGACGACCATTATGTAAGACATTTTTATTTTTATTTTATAATAAATGATTTATCGTATAAAATATTACTAGGCTCGTTATTAGACACTGGCAGTCCCGTGAGTGTGGTCAAGAAGCAGTTTGTTCCAAGAAAATGCAGAAGAGCTCATTTCTTAAAGTGTAATAGGTGTGGTGGAAAACACATAACTTCAATGTGTGATCCCAATTTAAAAAAAAAAAAAAGATATCGGTACAATCTTGTGACCCTACAATGATTTAAACATTTCAAAGGTTTTTTTTTTGAAAACTGCACAGTGTGTTGCCATTGGTGCATAGGAATAAACGAAGTGTTGTTACGAATCAGAGCTGGTGTGAATAACACCTAACACTACCTGAACAGACCCCGAATATCAGTCTGAGTGAGTGCAACACCTTATGGACACACCCCAAGACATGATGATGTTCTCATTCGCTGTTTTCTGTTCGAGAACTGACAGCCAGAAAAACACCTCATCTGATGATTCGACAGCTAGAGAAATACCCCATCCGAGGAAAAATTCCCTCATCGGGATCAGTGTCCGAGAGAAAGAACATGACTGGAAATCATGATTTTACATCCCAGTCACTTCTCTCAGGCGCATAAATTTCCAGAATGGACCTCCAGTGAGAAAGAAATAGAAATAATTTTTAAATCAACCAACGCTGAGTCAGAACCTGACGCCGAGCACCAGCAAGGAACATCCACAAAAAATTTATATTTTTTGCAAGCGATTTTTTTTTTGTATGGCAACGTATAATATGTTGGCCACTTATGTTGCTAGAAAAATATTTCTTTAATCATTTCTGGATGAGTCAAAAACAGATTCGCTCGAACTTTGAATCCGAGGTAAGGAAATTAGTGAGAAAAAACACCGAAAATTCTGGTTGTGCAGTTTTGTGACTACGTCATTTTGTTTACAGGAAATTTCCTGCAAGACCCAGAAGTAGTTTTTGAGAACAACAAAAATATAGCAGTATGTCTAACACCGTTTAATGTCTTAAGAAAGAAGAACTGGATAAAATTCGCGATAAAGAGCTACAAAACCTTCTGTTACTAGCTATTACATCCTAAGTATAAAAAGATACACACAAAAGTGTTAAAAAAGAAAGTGTATTTAACAACAACATTTACGAAGAGGAGTAATAATTAAGTGTGAGAGGGAGTTGTCGAAACTCGAAAGTATGCAGACATTGGCTACGGTTTACTTTAGTTTAGAGTAAAGGTACTGTTAGAGGGAGACGAAGGAACTGCATGAATTCTTCATCCAGACATCCAGTCCAAATTTTAATTTTCCATTTAACATTCCAGTATGCGAGTTACATATGATGTCCTATCGAAACGCATAATAAGCGCAGCAGACATAACAGAGCCTTTGCAATTTGGCAACATAAGCAAATAAGGTTTCAATTAAAAACGAAATCAATCAACAAGATAAAGGAGTTCGCAGGTTCCCACACATAGGATCCCACACGAAGATGATCAACAAGAAGTGCAGAGATAAAAACTCAAAGATAAAAGGCGCAGATTCATACTCAACTCAGACGAAGACGGTCGTGGTAATTTTTGATAGATCTTTATAAAACTACAAAAACAACATCAGACAAATAATGGCAACCGTCGAAGTTCCAAAAGTTCAACTTACACCAGCTGAAGAGAAGGAACAGGAATTCCTGTTAAAAGAACTGATACATGTACAACCGTACAAAGGACAGGAGGACAATTTGGCTCTTTTTATATCATCTATAGACTACTTAAAGAACCAGATCAAAGGACGAAACAACATCATAAAGGCAACATTCGCTATCCATGCAAAAATACAAGGAGAGGCGGTACGAGCGATAAATTGTCTTCCACATCTGTCACAGTCTAAAGACATAAAGGTAAATTTAATAAGACTATTCTCAGTTAAAGAGAGCTATATTAAGCTATCACAAGAAGTAAGTTCTATTATAGAACATAATACAGTAGAGTTATATAAAAAATTAGACTGCTTATTGCAAACATTACAAACCAAGGCTCAATTAGTGCCAAATCTAATATATACACAAGCAAATAATGAAACTTTAATTTTAGAAGCATTTAAGCATAATTTAAGCGCTTCCCAAAAAGCAATTGTAATTTCTTCAAATTGTAAAAACATTGTCCAGGCCTACGATCTTTTAGAATCGAACGGCATGCTTGAAACAAACAAGAATTTTATTACAAAACACCCAAATTTTAATAATAATTTTAGATCAAATAATAATAATTTTATTCCAAAACAAAACAATTTTGTACCTCGGGATAATTTACATAGAAATAACAATAATAATTTGCAAAATAATTTCCAAAGGAATCATTTGGGCATGAATTCAGCTAAAATTCGAAATAACAATAATCAAATATTAGGAAATTATAGACCAAACCCATTTAGACAATATGGATTTGGATTTGAAAACAATAATTTCAGACATCAAGTTCATAATAATAATAATCCGCAAGAAAATAATAATTTTAGACAGGTTCAGAATAATAATCCCCAAAATAATAATAATAACAGTAGGCAAGAGCGACAAGAACCAATGGAGGTCAATCGCCTCAGTGAAGAACAATTCAAAAAATTACTATACCTAAAACTACAACAGAAATAAAATCATTTCTGGGTTTAACGGGTTATTATAGAAAATTTATACAAGATTTCGCTTGCACAGCACAGCCAATGATAAAATATTTAAAAAAGGGTACTAAAATAAATATTAACGATTCTGAATATATTAAAGCGTTTGAAACTTAAAAAAAAATATAATTACTCCACCAGTATTAGCATACCCTGACTTTAAAAAAGAATTTGAGCTCACAACAGACGCCTCAAATTATGCAGTAGGAGCTGTCTTGACACAAGATAAGCATCCTATAACATTTATTAGCAGAAGGCTAAACGAGCATGAAAGAAGATATTCCACTACGGAAAAGGAGGTCTTAGCCATCGTATGGGCAGTTTAATACTTTAGGCCATATCTTTACGGTCGAAAATTTCAATTAAAATCTGACCACCAACCCTTAAAATGGCTCAAAACAAAAAGTTTAGGAAAGGACATTTCAGGAAGGTTACAGAGATGGATACTTTCTCTTGGAGAGTATGATTTCGATATAAACTATTTAAAAGGCTCTCAGAACACAGTACCCAAGAAACAATTTTAGCTCCTTAAAAGCCTTAACAGCGCTTTCAGAGCTAATCTTAAAGCTCACTAATTCAAGAAAGTGCTCTAGATACGCCTTTAGAGAAAATATGGAGCTTACTTACAGCTAATTCGCAGAGTTTGAGAGCACTTTTTAGCTCCTTAACAGCACTTATATGGATGTTTTACTAGCTTAGTGCTTTAATTCATGCTCTAAATGTGCTTTTAGAGCCATAGACTTGCTTAATTAAAGCTCCTTTCTTGAGTTTGTGAAAATTTGTTAGCACTATATCAGAACTGTTAAAGCTCTATACAAGATATGTAATGAAATAGATGTGTATTAAGAGCACTTTTGACAGCTCTTTCTGCTCCTTTTCTTATTTAGAATAATTCAATATAGAGCTGCGTACTTTTAAGCAGAATTTGAAATTATATTTTGTGTAAGTATTAGTGAAAACATTACAAATAATAATAAAAAAATGTATTATTGTATTTGTATTATTATTATTTGTATCTGAGAAATTATAATTATTTGAGTAGGTATATAAAATAATGAGTGAACGCAATAATAAAATGCTATTATTTGTGCATCGAAGAGGGATTTCAGAGTGCGATTACATTTTTATCTGAAATGTTTATATTTTACTTAGAAATATTACAACGCTCCCCGAAAATAATTTGTTTTAAGTAGTTGATAAATTTTTTTTGTTTTACTTTTCATTACAAAAAAAAAAAAATAGTTTTACTCATGTGATATTTCATACGGAGTACAAATGTATTAATCTTAATTCATTTCAAACTGTAGTTACTGTACTGCAAAAAATTATTTCATTTGTTTTATAAAAATTCTTAATTAATTCTCCATTTTTTTAAAACAAAAGTCTATCGTCTATTATAAAGCTTCTGTATCACATTAGGCCTTACAAAATATCATACTAGAGGTCAACTAGAGCTTCTTTCAGAAACAAGAAACAGGGTGACCTATGCATGACATATAATCCACAGATTATGTTTTGAAAAAACAAATAATGTAGCTACATACATACAATATATGTACATTGTACATATACCATTTATTTTAATGAACAAAATATGACAAATTTAAGATAAAATTGCGCATTAATATCGTATAGCTTGACAGATGGTCAGCAAACCATAGGGAGAAATAGTGTATTTCGTTCCAAATGTCACCCAATCGGCCCTAAGTGACGTTTATCTGGAGCAATCAAAAAACTGCTAAGTTTTCAGATTTTTTTAGACGTTTTTTAATCCATTTGAATTTGACAGTTTATAGCTTAGAATATGGTCTGCAAACCATATTTTGGGATAAATAGTGTATTTCGTTTCAAGTGTCACTCAATCGGCCCTAAGTGACGTTTTACCGGAGCAATCAAAAAACTGCGAAGTTTTCAGATTTTTTTAGACGTTTTTTAATCCATCGTCACGGCAGCCATCCTTCAATGAAATTTGACAATTTATAGTATTTACCACTCGTTTTGACTAGGCAGTTGGATCGAGATATGAGTACTGAAACGTCAAAAAAAGTCGGAGGAAGCAGTCCAATGTGAACACCGTCATGGCCTTTTCGAATGGTGGCAGAATGACAGTTTGACAGTTCTTCTTCTGAAAAGAAGCGAAATTTGCTTATTTTGTTTTAAGAATCGTCCCAGACGCATTTTTACGTATTGAATTCATCTTCCGAATTACCAATCCAAAACGCCATAAAATTTCCCACATTAAAACAAATGTCATAATTTTTTTAATTTTGTAAAGGTTTTTTCAATCCATGGACAACATGATTTATTTTTATATTTTAACATAAACACCCTGTATTAGCATTTTGCTTCATCTAAAGAATTCTTTGGAAAGTGTCAAATCAGTGTTCAGCTCATTGTTATTTATTTTCCAATTTAAGAGCTGATATAAAACGCCGATACAGCACATAGTTCTACAACACATGAATAAAGACGGTGTTTTACTTCTGTGAGTCTTAAAACAAGAATATATGCTTCTCAAATAAAGCCAAACTTTTTTCAGCGCAATAATTTATCATTTTTATAAAGCTGGGTCTTCTTTAACCGTAGTTCTCTGCTCTCAAAGGGTTAACGGCTCTTCAAGTGTTCTTTTAAGTAAGTTGTATTTTTATTTTTATTGTGAAACGTGCAACATCATCACAACAATACCAATATAACATCTTTTTTTTTCCATCTTTAAGACGTGAATCCTGGGAATAAATTTTCTTACAATGTCTTTTAAAATTATACAAGAATTAAATAAAAAAATCGTGCTGTGCTGACTATTATTCCGGTCGGGTTGGAAAATAATGGTGTCTTTTGGTTTCCACCATCACACTGGAGTACCAAAAAACTAAACTCCGTGTTGCGAAATCCGTTTGCCAAACCAGATAAAAGTAGTTGGGAAGCCAGGCCCTGCGTCGTAAAAAGATATGATATCAAAACTTACACTCTAGCAGAAGAGCAAGAAGAAGAGCTTCTAAACAAGGAGGTCACCGAATTAGAAGACGATGCAGACGTAGAGTCCGAGGCTTCATACAATGAAACGAAAAAAATATTAACAAAGCCGGCAACCAGATCCCCGCAGGCTGATTTCAACTGTGTTTTGGAAGATTGTTTAAATTCCTTATCAAGCAATGACCAAGAATCAACCGCAGGAAATGAAAATCTTCAGAGTATCGCAGTGGCAGTCCAAAATAGGGAATGTTCGAGTCCAACCGTACAGTACAAAATTCCGGAAACTGTTTCAAATAATGCTGACCAAGTTAGTTATTATCTGAACAGTAAAACTCCAACAGATTTTGTTCTGTTAAGTGGCAATGAAAATGGCAGTGAAAGTACCAATTAACAAGCACACCCACTATTACAAGAAGGTGCGATTGCCGTGATTTTGGGAAACCAACAACAAGTTGACCAAGAGATTTTTAATTTAAAAGAAATCGTCACCTCCGGAATGGCAAAATTACTGTCGCAAGGTGAGTGCTTGGGAAATTTGAAAAGTCTGAAATTAAAAGAACAAACGAAGCAAACCAATATTGAGGCCGTCGAAAATTTAAAAAAAATTTTATCAGCCGAGCACGCACATAAGATCGAAGAAGAATTTCTGGATATCGATTTCAAAAGCGAATCTGTAAGAATTCAATATCTTTTCAATAAATGTACCTAACCGAACTATCATTTCAGATCTCAAAAATGGAATTTTACATAGGAAAAAATGGCAAGAGAATAAGTGAAGGATGGACATGCTGTTATGAACTTATAGATTTAATATTTGAGAGATCATTTTTAACATTGTGTTCGTGGACTGGAGCCTCAACCAGTAAGGCTGAAGAAGGGAAAATTCCATTCTGTAAATTTAAAAACATCTTGATGCTCTTCGCAACAGTTGTTATTAATGCCGATCCAGATTTTACCGTGGAAAAAACTAAAGAATTTTTCAAAAAAATTCTACGAAATGCCACGAGATTCCATTCGCAGGAAATTTCGCAGACACGGAAATCCACAAAACGAGACAGAGCCACAAAAAAATTGTTTGATCCAGCTGCAAATAAAAAGTGAGATATTAGTTTAAAACACAACTTAAACCTTATATTTATAATAAAATACATAATTATGTTATGTAACTACTGTACATAATACATGTACAGATTTCCAAACATATGTACCTGCATACATTTATTTTAACATTCTTTCTTCTAGGCAAGGAAGTCATAACAATGAAACCAACAACGCTTCGAGTGAAACTGGAGATGAAGGAACCAGGCGAACCTAAAAACGAGATTCAAAAGAATGCGACAATATTGAAAACATGCAAAGAACTAATTACCTGAACCATTTTTTTTTTAAGTTTTAAAGACTGAAGTGAACAAATTTATTTATGATTTTTTTATTTGATTAATTATGTGTAGGTACCTAGATACCTATCAACAAAATGTGTTTGTTTTGTTTTATTTTTGATTGACAACAATTTCATGTTTTGAAAATTCTATTTCAATATACACCTATGTATATATTTATGTTCACAGCACATTACATAGTAATAATGTACCTATAGGCTAGAGCTTAGCCTTGGATGTCTGAGAAATTATTTTCGGGAAGCAAATCTGTAAGTAGTTTGGACGAATTCTTTGCAATTTTGTGTCTGGTACCCACTTTTCGTGTTTCTTAAAAGTACCTATACATTATGCGTGTGTTATTAAAGCACATTAATTTGTCTCTTCTCTCCTGAAAACAGAAGATTGTTTAGTTTTGAAGTTTTATAATATCTTTATTGTATTTGGGTGAAATTTACAAGGTATGTATTAAAGGAATAAAAACAATTCCATCATTTTTATAGGGAACAGCAACCATTTTGCATCTTATGCTATTTATATCAAACGAATATACATCATTTTCTTCACATTTTGAAAAATATATGTTTAAATGAGAAGATTTTATTGGAGTTTCAAAAAAATCACATTTTTCTTTGATGGTGCATCCTCGTATTAAAATTTTGTTATTGACAACTATGGTTTTTTCAAATTTGATTATTTGATTATCTTTGGAAAGGAACCATTTGTTAGGCATATCATAACTCAGCGTACAATTTTTGAAAGTTTTAGTATTATATGATTCATCACGGTTTTTGTTTTTTAAGATTGGATACTCCTTTTCTTTACGTTCAACGTTTTCAAGTTTTGAAAGTTCACTCATTCTCTTTGCTGCTTGAGCTAAAGGATTAGACCCAGTTCGGAGCAAATTTTTTAAGGAAAATAAAAGATTTTCAAAAGGATATGAACTAAATGTTTCCAGAATGCCAAATCTCCTTACTTGATCAACTAAGTGACTTAGATTATGCACATTACTTGTAATGGAACATTTCTTATACAGTTCTATATATTTTTCAATATAAAAATCTAATAATTGATCAGCTAATTGAAGAAAATGGTTATATTCGTTTGAGGAGCAAATTATTATAGCACAGAAAAAACATAGGAAATGCTCATATGCATCAAAATGAATTTAATACATTGCACAAATCTACAAACTTTATTAACTTTAACCTCACTGGTATGCTATTTGTGCATAGAATTATTGTATTAGAAATTCGCGAAAAACTTCGCAAAGTGAAAGAAATAATTGAAAAAATACAAAATAATATTTTGGCTGGTAAAATTAATATTATGGTTAATTCAGTGTTAACTAATTACGAAATCAATGAATATAATATTACTTTTGAAAAACTTAGTAAGATAAAATTATCTACAGCATTGTATAAAGAAGAAATAATATTTATAATAAGCAGTTCTTATAAATTTTGAATATTGTGTTTTAAATATAAATGAAACTCTGTACGAAAATAAAAATAAAATTGTAGAACGAGCTATTTACATGAACAACCCAACATTGTACACAAATTTGTCCGATATATTTGAATATAAGGAAATAAACTTTGAAGACATTGATAACTTAAACCTAATTCAAGAAAAGATTACAAATATTAATATTCACAGAAATACATATAACATACTCAATAAATTGTATTATAATATTGTTAGTCATTGTAATCGTAATATATAAGTTAATGACACATGCTAAAGCAAATTGACAAAATCAGCATAATTCATAACTCAATATTTCATACTTCAATCCAACATTTCACAATTCAACGTTTATTAAGCAAACATCCGTTCTACATCCGTTCTGCCGATTCAGCGTCTGGATTCACTGGAAAATATCGACGATCGAAGCGACCAATAATGGGAACCAAGAGGTTGACGATCGAAGCGAGCGAATTCGAGGTCAACCCAACATTTATTTAGAATAAGTTTGAAATTGTAATTTAGTCTAAGTTTGAACGTTGGAAAATAAAGTTGCTTTTTTTTAAATAAATTTATGTAAAAAACTTAACTTATATCTATAAGAAAAAACTTCTCAAAAATTGCTGCAGAAGAAGCAACGACTTAAAGGGGGGGGGGGGGGCGGGAGTTACATATGATGTCCTATCGAAACGCATAATAAGCGCAGCAGACATAACAGAGCCTTTGCAATTTGGCAACATAAGCAAATAAGGTTTCAATTAAAAACGAAATCAATCGGCCAGACTAAACAATACCCCAGACGATGATCAACAAGAAGTGCAGAGATAAAAACTCAAAGATAAAATACGCAGATTCATACTCAAGTCAGACGAAGACGGTCGTGGTAGTTTTTGATAGATCTTTTTAAAAAAGTCTTTCTGTGAAATAAAGAATTTAATTTGCGGTCAGTATGCTTTTATTCGCGAAGAAGAGAAGTTCGAATGAGCATCAAAGACAATTTTTAAGCAAACTAACAAGTAAACTACATCGCCATTGCCACATAATAATAACGCCAGTGTCTTTCATTTATATTGACTCAATTGAATAAAACGAAATAATTTGATCAAAAACAAAGCAACTTGCTTTTTTCCTCGGGATTTTTAGAGGCATAACAAAACAACAACAAACAAATAAACGAAATATTTAGTATAGTTTAAATTTCGGTGTTATTATTGATCATTTAATGTTCTAGAAATAATTTCGGGTGGTATTTATGTGGGATAGGAGTAACTGCACGACAACGACACATCTACGGAAAGACACACGCACACATTCAAGCACAAACGATCCACACAAGACGATTCACAAACACACTTAAAACGAGCAACGACGACAGCAAACCGGACAGACACACCCAAACAGAATTGCGTCCCTCTTTTCTTTTATTTGTTCTATTATGTAAACCAGAGTTTAGTTCTTTTTGAGAATCGGAGCGGGTAAGTTAAGTCCAGTGCGTCGCCGCCGAGCCTTTATATAATGTGTTAAAATTAAACGAATAATTAACTCTAAAATCAATATTTCGGTAGTCTTTATTTTCTCCCCTTGACGAACGAGTTGGGGTTTCTTTAAAAATCCCACATTTATATATAGGTACAAGGAACATTGTACACAACGACGCCGCCATCAACAGTTTTCAAGATTATTGCTTGTTCTTTCTGTCTCATCGCCTCCGTGTGTGTGTGTGTGTGTGGGTTTTGATCGCCGCCAAGCCAAATATCCGAACAGCCAATTAAATCGGGCGTAAGCTCAAAAAGTAAAAAAAAAAAAAACAAAGAAAGAGGAGATGTCTCGTCGAGGTCTACGAGCATTTGGAAAAGACGGTAGTGGAAAAAACGACGAAATGTCGAGTTACAGAAATATTTGGTTGCACCGGCGTGTGAGGCTATCGCCTCGATGCTTATCAACGTTGAAGACGCCATAGATGTCATCGACGTATTTAGTTGTCGCAGCAGGAAAGTTTGTGGAATTCAAGGTTGCCGACGCTATCATCATAACAGTCTTCATGATGAGTCATCAACAGCTATAACAGCAGCTGTCCCACCAGTGTTGAATTGCCGTACAACACACTCGATGGGTCTTTTCTTTAAAATTATACCCGTTACTTTGCTTGGATCAAACGGAAAGGTGGAAGTATTTGCCATATGTTCGATCAGGGATCAGACATTTTAATTTTAGAAGAAGACGTCGACAAAGAAAATGGATTTAAAGGTCGTAAACAACCACTTACTCTTGAGTGGTATGGCCAAAATGTCACAACGGAACCATCCACAGCAGTCAACCTGGAAATAACGTGCGAAGGTGAGTGCACTTCATTTATTATAAAAAATTGCCTCTTAATTCGTAGCCCGTACCTGCCAGTCAAGACATTTACAAAGTCTGCATATGAACATCGTTCGTTTCTGCCGATAAAGAGCTACAAAGATGTCAAGCCAGTTGTACTTCTCGGATTAGATAATATCCATCTGGGAATGAGAAGCCCGTCGCCTTCGAAACAAAACTCGGATAGGTTGCCAATGGACCAACTAAGAATGGTGTAGCATCGACATCAGTTGTTTTAGGAGCACGTAAATACATAAAATGATAAAGAAATGTGGGTGGACCGAATTGTTTCTAAAAAATAATGATAATAAAAATGCAAGTCCAACGAGTGTGGTCAATGCTCATTGCATTAAAAAATATGATTAGATTAGCAAGGGGAAATCAAGGAATCCACATTGCTACAATAATAGTCTACAGGAATGCAAAATGTTCCATTACGATAACATCATGTGCAGCTGAGCAAGAAAATACCAAAACCATCATGCCAAGCTAACAAGGGAGTATTTTTAATTTACGTATATCCATAATACATTTTTTTACAGAAAAAAATTTAACACGCCAGCGAATGTACAAACATAGCAGTATTTTTATTTGCATATATCCATAATAAATATTTCCTAGACAGAAAATTAACGCGCAAGCCTATGTACCAACATAGCAAGCACTTGTCGGCCGTGACAATTAAAAGTTAAAATAATGTTAATAATAAAATAACGAACAAAACAAAATAAATATTTTTCTATTTAAAACAATAAAAAACAATATATGGCGAATTTGAAACATTATGCCGCCAGTATGGCTGCGATTCAGCGGCAAGCGGCCTAGGAGAGAGTAGAGGAAGCCTGGGCTCAATTAACTACAGCCCACAACAAGGTGGTAGCTTCAAAAAATAGCCAGGCGGAAGAAACAGAGCTGCAAGTGGCAAGGATTGAGGATGCCTATCTCTCAACAAAAGGGGCTCTCCGTCGTCGCTTGCAGGGTGTACGCAGGCCAGCGTGCGAGGAACCAGTCAGCATGCAAGCTAACGCGCCCATTGAGGTACAGGTGACAATGCCAGCTCAACAACAACGTGAAGTCCGTAATACTTGGGGAGAGTTCGATGGGTCACTGACTAAGTGGCAGAGCTTCCACGATCGTTTCGTCGCGGCTGTGAACGAAAATTAACAGGTGACAGCTGCCTTCCAATTTCAATACCTGTATAGCTCGTTGATGGGCAAGGCAGCCAAAACGATAAGCGAATGGCAGCTTACCGATGAAAATTACTTCGAAGCCTGGGATAGGCTAAGCCAACTTTACAACAGGAAATATCAAACCTGTCACTAGCTACTCAGAAACTTTTTCAAGCTGCCGAATTTGCAAGCTAACCTGCGAGCTGACAACATCCAATTGGTGTCAAATGTAACCCATAAAACTACACGCCGGCCGGTGGAGCATGGGGATGCAATAATAGTATTTATCAGACCGGTCGACAATGGGAGTTGCATCGCCAATCCGAGACACCAACGACCAAGGAAATGCTTTATTTAATAAACAAGCATGCGGCGGCTAGTGATCATCCCAGGGTACTACAAAAGGCCAAATCATTCAAAGTGCGAGGGAATATGCAGCAAAAACCTGCATCGAGATTCAGCAGATTTGAGAGTGAGCGAGCTAGGCAGCAGCCAGGATGCAGCAATCGGATGCCAAAATCACCAATCGTGCCAGCTAAACCGGTAACCCGAGCTACAGCAGGGCGCCCCCAATGGTTCGAAAGTTCTGATCACCAGCTGCACAGCTGATCACCAGCTGTACAGCGTTTTTTAAAGCTGGGCCTCAAAGGACGGCAAAATTCCGTTAGGATAAAACGCCTTTGTGAAAATTGCCTTAAACAAGGGCACTAGATGGAAGAATGCTTCCAATCACCCTGTCCGAAATGTCCTGGTAGAATGCTGCACAGTGTACTGTGCTATACACATGAACAAGGGAGCCAAAACGCAGTAGCCAACATTGCAGTAGGAGCGAACTACAGGCTAAGCGAGTACAGCGCGAGAACGTGAGCAAGCAACGCCCGAACATAACTTTGATAACAATAAAAATTTGATAAATATGTATTTAAATGTTTTTAATTCCATTAATGTTGGATATGCTACACTTATGCGAACTATTTTGGTGATTACAGGTGGACGGACAAAACTATGAGCCGATGAGAACCTTGCTGGACTCAGGTGCTCAGCCAAATTTAATTCAACACAGCGTGGTGCAAGCTTAGGGCATGTACACTTGTTATGCGTATCTTTAAACTATTATTAATAATTATTTTCAAATCTCTGTAACTGCATATCAGCATAATTTTATCTTGCTTATTGCAAGCCAGAATCCACTTCAGATCCGTTATTGATATCTGATACTTGCAAATTCGTTTATCTTTCTTTCTGTGTGGCCACCAAAATGTGTCACATAAAATTCCTCTAATTTATTGTCACGATAAAAAACTATGCATAGCACTTCAATAAAATATAAACTCAGCACTTAATGCATCTCATATCGTATGAGATTATGTATCATATTTTGTACCATAGAATTTTTAGAACGATAAGTTAGTCTTAAGAAAGATTCAATAATAAACGGTTGGCTTAAGGAAATTTTAAGTCTTTTTATTTTTATACGGCATAACAAGGTATGATGGTAGCCCTTACATAGACTGCAGGTTCTTCGGCTTTGGCAACCTTCACTCATTGTGTGGTTCAGACAATTGCGGCAAAGTTGTTGGCGTTTCCCGGCTTCCAGCTTCTGATTCGGATTTAGTGCGAGGAACTCGTTGCATTTATAGATGTTATGAGAACTTTTTCTGCAATATCTGCATTGAGTTTCAATTTTACTAAGGTAGTTTCGGATTATGTGTCTTGGTTGATTTTTATGGGGTGAATGAGGTTCTCGTTTCTTGTCACCTAATGCTTCTAATGATTCAAACCGATTAGTAAGAAAGTCGTATACCAGTTGTAAAGATGGTATCTCTTTCGTGTTGGGAAGCGACTGTTCATAAAGCCTGAGGGACTCAATATCCAATTTTTGTGTTATATTATATATAATTATCGGATCCCAGGAGGAAGTATCGAAGCCAATATTTGATATACCATAAAGACATTCTTTAGTTGTATCATGCAATTTTTTTATTGAAGAACTTGATTCTGCTTCAAGTTTTTGGTGACTAAGCAACGTGTGGAGATACGAGTACACCAATTTTCTTTTGTTGGCATACCCTTCATTTATTATCTCCCATGCAATTTTATAATTACTGCTACTGACCTCCAAGTGCGTCAGTAGTTTTGCAGCTTCTCCCTTCAGATGACTCTTTAGGTACTGCATTTTCTCTACATCTGCCAATTTTTGACTTTTGTTTATCAATTGGTCGAATAAGTCGTGGAACTCCACCCATATATTAAACCTTGCTTCAAATATTGGGATTTGAAGTCTTGGGAGTCGAATATCATGTTCCACATTATCAGTTTTTTTTCTTGCATGGCTATAATTTTTTCGGAGTATATTTGTCTTATATTCTCCACCTTGGCTGACAATTCCTTAGTTTCGCTGCATTCGTCATAAGTCATCATGATGTCTTCATAAGCTTCTTCTAATTTTCCCCATTCATGATTTAATTTTTTTGTTTGAAATTCCAAACTGGCGTTACTCATTTTTTCATTCAGTTTTATGAGTTGCAGCTGTTTAATTAACGATGTCAACCGAAATTTGGCACTCTTCCAATGGGTGTCTTTATTGAATTGTGCTGACATTATTTCTTTATGTTCGGTGTCAGTAGGCAGCGTAAATGTACTCTTTTTTATGTTGTCATCTGACCTCTTTTCTACCGTGCGTCGGCGGCGGCACTTGTTTTTGTAATGTGATAATATACCATATACGCATTTAATTTGTTTTCGATTTTTTGTTGTATTTGCTCAACCTGAGCGAAGTATTTCTTTTTAATATAATCATCGTCAGGTTGCTTCATGATTAATATTTGCTCGTGGATTGTATTGAATTCTTCAAATAGGTCGTTAGTTTCTTCTTCTTTTTTTTTATGAATTCTTTCGTTCTTCTGAGTATGGGCTCTTTCCCTATTTGGTCAAGAAGTTTGGCCATAGCCTGGCCAATTTCTTCTTGGTGTTTTGTCAAATCTTCCATGCTTATGTCTCCTTGATGAACTGAGCTTGCTTCCTACACTTTGATAAGCTTGGTATGCTTGGTAGAAGTCTTCTGGATGTAGTGGTAAGCTTGGGATGCTTACAGTTGTCTTCTGGGTGAAGTGGTAAGCTTTTGGTGCTTACGGATGTCTTCTGGATGTAGTGGTAAGCTTGGAATGCTTACAGGTGTCTTCTGGGTGAAGTGGTAATCTTTTGGTGCTTACGGATGTCTTCTGGATATAGTGGTAAGCTTGGGATGCTTACAGTTGTCTTCTGGGTGAAGTGGTAAGCTTTTGGTGCTTACGGATGTCTTCTGGATATAGTGGTAAGCTTGGGATGCTTACAGTTGTCTTCTGGTAAAATGGTGAACTCGGATGGTTCTATTAATGAGATTTTTGCTGGTTCAAATCGACGGCTTGAAGGACCAATGTGAAAGCTCAAATAAACGTTTTAGTGGACTGTTTGTTAATAAGTGACTTTATTATAATTTTCTTTTCTTTTATATTTAAATTTCTTAGCTTAGTCTATGTACACCTGTTTGGTTATTTGCAGGACTTGCAAGCTCATCGCTTGCAAGTTCCGCATTACATAATTGAATATATTTCCTAGGTCTGAATTTGCACGTGTGAAAATTAATGTGTGTTTATGTTTTGCTTAAACATTGATGTCAATTCCATTTAATTGTGCAAGCGAGCACGAGTCACGCTGGTGCCATGGTTTAATGCAGAGACATGTACTGAAGAGAATTGTGGGCCGGCGCATAATGGATACTGAACAATTCTTGACTCTGTTGATTGGAATTGAAGAGATTTTTAATTCCCGACCTATTCATCCTCTTAGTGATGATCCCATGGATATGCAAGCTCCGACGCCAGGTCATTTCTTGATTGGTGAGCTAATAGTTTTGCCACCACCATTTGCGCTAGCTGAGGAATCAAAAGCACAAGGCATCAAACTGTATAGAGAAAGGCAGACAATGTTCAAGCATTTTCGGAGACGATGCACAGAGTGGTATTAGAGTACTAAACCTGGCAAAAAATCTATTTTTTTTTTAATTGCCAACCCTGATTTGTTATTTTCCGAAAAGCTTAATAGTTAGTTGGCCAAAATGCAAAACAACTAAAGCTCTAGCTTGATACACAGTGCAGCGCGATCAGTCAAAAGTGAACGGTTATGTAAAGTGTTAGTACGATTTTGTTAAAAGGTCGAATATCGTGATTTATTAGAAAGCTCTGCAGTTTTGTTCTTAAATTTACTTTTGATTCGAATTGCTATGGATTATTCTGGACAAGGTATTTATTTTATTATTTAAAATATTTTTCGGATTAATACCTATCCGATTTTTGCTTGTACCGGGTATAATTTAGCTATAAAGAAATTTTCAATAAATATTAGTTTCATTGTAATTTAAAAAGGGTTTTGTTATATTTCTTAGCATTTCTAAGCATTGAAATTGGTTTTGTTTTAAAAGGATGTTAGTATTAAATTATTTAATGATCAAATTTGCCGCCCGAAAAAGCCCTTTTTGATTTTTGTTTTTGTTTTTTTTTTTGGATGGTACCTACACATTTTTGAAGTAAATTTGTATTGAATTTTTTTTTTACTGTGTTAACAGGATCTTCTGGATTGAAAATAATGACTCGAAATGAGTTATATAATATTATGCAAAGCTCAAATGAAACTACATTTGACGGCAAGCTTAATTTCATGAAAATGATAAAATACCTGATGTAAAGCAAAAGCTATGAATTATTCAACACCAGTTTAAACAAAAATGGTTAGCTGCCCGAAAAACGAAAGTAAGATTTGAGGAATCCAATGCTGAATGGCTTCATGGGACAGTTTCGTTACCTTTTGCTGGTACGTACAAAATATGATCCTTATAGACAAACCTCAGTGTGTTTATTATTCGGTTTATTTTGAGAGTTTCATGTATATTCTGTGCTGTTACAGGAGTCAGTCGAGGTCGTCCTCAGAAATCTTTTGGGGAATCAAGTGAAAGAAGCAAAAGACGAAGAACCGAAGACCTTCATAAATGAAATTGCGTGAGGCGGGCAATGCCGATGCTTCAAAAGTTGTAAAAGATCTTATAAGTAGTCCTCGAAGAGCAAAGAAATATGCAGCGGCCATAAAAAAAAATACTACAGAACAACTGCAACAGTGCCAGTTATCTCCGTTGCGTGCTCTGTCCATGTTTACAGAAGCAGGACTTACTAAAGCCCAATATGAGATAGTTAGAGAAACTAACAAACATTTCTTTCCTTGCTATTCTGTACTTCAAAAGGTTAAAAAAGAATGCTACCCAGAAATTCACTCCATAACCGATACATGTGCTGAAGTGCAAGTGCAAAAGCTAATGGATCACACTGTCAGTAGACTCATATTACATCTTGAAAAAGTTGTGAAGCATTTGAGTGATGAAGATAAGAAATCTTTGATTTTAATAAGTAAGTGGGGTTGTGACGGGTCCCACCAAAGTCAATACAAAATGAAGTTTGAAAGTGAAGTTGATTCTGATGCCAATATTTTTCAAAGCTCTGTTGTTCCACTTCAATTGCTAGTAAACGGGCTCGAAAAGAAAATTGTTTGGCAAAACCCAACCCCATCATCACCTCGCTATGGCCGACCAATACGAATAAGGTTTATTAAAGAAACACATGATGTTATAAACGAAGAAATAGAAAACATAAAAACACAGATTAAAGCACTCTCCGCTACAGAAGTTAATAACATGTCTATAAAACATAAAATGTTATTCACCATGGTGGACGGTAAGGTATGTAATGCTGCAACGCATACCAAATCTACGACCATGTGCTATATATGTGAAGCTCCTTCTTCCGAGTTTAATGACTTATCGAAGAAGAGATCGTACAAGAACGAAAATTTAAACTTTGGTCTGTCCTTGCTTCATGCTCGTATACGATTTTTTGAAAGTATGCTACATATAGCTGTGAAAAAATGGAATGTTCGACTTACCCAGGAGGAAAAACAAGTGGTAGAAAACAGAAAAAAAGAAATTCAGCATCAGTTCAAGCAACAACTCGGACTTTTAGTGGACATCCCAAAATCAAATTTTGGAAACACAAATTATGGTAATACCAGCAGAAGATTCTTCGAGGTATCTGCAGCTATACCTGGAATTGATAAAAATTTATTATATCGCCTTAAAGTAGTTTTAGATGCATTATGTTCCGGATTCAAAATTAACACTAAAGAGTTCGAAAAATATTGCCAATATCCTTATATAAGTTTTACCCAATGTCTCCCACAATACATAAGGTGCTTATTCATGGATCTGAGGTAATTAAAAAAGCTATTCTTCCAATAGGACAACTATCAGAGGAAGCTGCAGAAGGACGCAACAAACACATACGCTTATTATGATTAAGCTATACCAGAAAGTTTTCGCGTGTAACCTGCAACATGGATGTTCTAAATAGGCTTCTTCTAACATCTGATCCATTAATAACAGGCATGCGATTAAAAAAAAATAAAAAAAAAACCTTTATCATCTGATGTTTTAAAGTTGCTTTTGGAAAGTGATGTTTCAATGATTAATATTGATGAAAATATAGACATTTAACCACCAGAGCTATAAAATATTTTTGGCCAGGTTTTTGACCCAAATACCACACTGTGCGATGGCTAGATGGAGAAGAGAGAAAGAATACTTAAAGATAGGACAGCTTGTGATAATCAAAAGTGAAAACTTCCCACCAGCACAATGGGCAATGGGAAGAATATGTAAGAAAGATATGCATATTGCCAGTTGATACAAGCAGCAAGCAAGCAATTGAGCAAGAAGCAAGCAAGCAGCAGGCAAGCAAGTGTTCAAGCAGCAAGTAAGCAAATAAGCAAGCATAAAAACAGCTGTTCTGCTCGGGACTGTATCGTATGCAGGGTATACGAGTGAGTGGACATATGGTTGTCTCACTCTGCTCTCACGGTTTATAAATACGACTTAAAAGGACGGGAAGTTATATTTGAATGAGATAATGAGGAGGAAAACAAATTAATTTATTGTATCACAATAATCATTATAATGTTATAACTTCCTTGACTGCCGTATTATGTTGTGGATATTATTGTGAAGACTGCTACATACTGTACAATACAAAGAGTCGCCATAGATGTCAAAGATCCTGTCTTCAATGCCAAAAACAATAGAAGATCATAAATATTGATAACAAACCAGAGATCAGAAATTAATCTTAACCCTTTGAAAGGTCCTTTAATAACTCTTATTTATTGTTAGTTTCAAATTAAGTCACTCAATAGCCTTTATTCTAAGAAGAGACAAATTTGCGTCAAGTTCTAAGAGAAACCTTTATTTTGTTTTTTTTTTTAATGCTTCGGTCAACCAGTGAGATTTATCGCTGAGAGAAAAAAATAAATCTCATCTGCAAATGTATCAATTTGTATTTTGAACGCACTGAATTGCAATTAATCAGGCGTTTTAGTGAAAGTGAAAATGCACTGCAACTCTGCGTTTATGACTTACAGAAGAATTCGTACACATGTCAAAAAATCGAAAGAAAAGAAAAGTGTATGTGAAAAGTGTAAAGATAAAGTTTTTATATACTTCCAGTTAGGTCCACAGAGGCCACAGATTTTTTTTTTACCAAGTTAAAGAAAGTATAAGTTTTTACTTTTTGATATTAAATGCTATAAAGTACATTAGCAAGAAAGCATCTCAGCGATTCACCTACACAAATATGTATATGAAAGATAATCATCAGTGTTTACAATTATTATAGATCTACATCATCAAATATCCAGAAACCTGAAAATGTGCACAGTTTCGGCAGTCCTAGGATAAGTTTTCTTTTGATGAATATATTGGTAATTATCCGAAATATATTTGTGGGTGCCAAAAATGATAATTGAGATTAAAAGATAAAGAAATGAAAATCGGTTTGTTCACGAAGAACATCTAATGAAAAGATATTTACCGAATCATTTTTGTTTGTCTTGAATGAATTGTCATTCGTATAACGCCTACGACAAGTCGTTATCTACGAATTTGAAGATATAAATTTTTTTTGATGTAGTGTAAGTTGAAAAGAAATGAAATTTACGCTACCTACTTAATCACATATTGGTAACAAGAATTTTTAATACAATTAAAAAGTTTTTTTTTGTTTTTGAACGTCAAGATATATTCTCCAATCATTAGTTAACATGTTTCTTGAAGATTTTTAGTATAAGTTAAAGAAATATTTGCAGCAAATGCAAAATACCCACATCGTAGTCTTGCCTCACAACTAACATACGTGAGAGAATGTGCTGACTGCGCGTCTGCAGTAACAACGACGAACATCGGTCACCAGAGATGCAACACATGCCGTCAGAGCGTGGGATAGGAGTTGGGACAGAAACGCGAATACTTTAAGTTAGATTTTAAGTTCTTTAAACATTGTAAATCGGTTTGAATTGAAGAAAAGAATAAAGAGGTTCAACCTCAAAAAAATATATTTTTTTGAAAAAGAATAACTAAACAACTTAACTGGCGCCCAACTAAGTTTGGCTTTGAGAAATTAAACCGCGTAAGACGACGTAAAGTACCTCACAGTGCGTAAAACAACGTAAAAGCACCTCGCCGCGTATTAAAAAAGAAAAAAATTAAACACAGTGCGTAAGACGACGTAAAACACCTCGCCGCGTGTTAAAAGAAAATACAGTGCGTAAGACGAAAAGCACCTCGAAAATACAGTGCGACGTAGTGTTAAACTTTTGAAAAAAAAAACTCTCAACAAAACCACGAACCCACATTGTTACGGTAAAATTTACCGTAACAAAAACTGCTCTTCCAGATCCCTGCTCTTGTTCCTTCCGCCCCTTTCTTTTCTTTCGTACAGGTACCCTTAATCCATCAGACAGGCGGTCTGAACCATGCAACCAATATTGTGACGAAGCCACGAAGATATGGAGGGTTCGTAGTTGCCATCTTCCTCTACCAACAACGAAGGGTTCGTAGCACCGATGAAGTTATTGGCCGAGTGCCCAACATAGCTAATTCTATTTATGTAAAAGATGGACCGTTGTCTGATATTCTCTCCTACTTCCCTTATTCGAACGAAAGCCCAACGAAGCCACTCGCGAAATAGTGAATTTCTGCCAAACTCCTCCCGTAATTATAGTGGGAACTACGAATAGCTTCGCTCTGAAGTCTTCACAGTTTTTCGTACCTATTTTATGATTTATTCGGTGGGGAAGAATGCACGGTGTTAAGTTGAATTTCTTTCGTCTTCTTAGAAACTTTTCTTTTCGAAATACAAAACCACATTATTGGCTGTATGCGTTCATCGAATTCCCGCCCACTGGAAATGATACCAGAAGCCGGCGAATTCGATGATGACAACGCACATTTGATGCGAGAGGGTGAGTAAGCGAGACCGTCGGATTCCATCTCTGTTCACTTACTGCCTATGTATCATAGCTGAGTAATGACGAGATCAGACTCCGCGGTCTATGATTGGCTGAAAACCAGAGCAATTGGAAAAACAAGATGAGACCATCCAGGACCAGGAAAATCCTGGAAGGCCACTTCTAGTTTGGAGTTAAAAGCGAAAAGTGGTGGAAAAGTGGAGAAAAAGAAGAGTTTGTGAGGAGAAGAAAGAAAATAAAAAAAAATTAAGAAATTCGAAGAGTTGTAAGAATTCAGGGGGGATATCTGTGGAAAATTGTGAAGAATTTGGAGCAGTTTAAAACAGGGACGAAGAGAGTAGAAAAGTGTATCAAAGGAAGGATTTGGCAGAAAAGAAAGCTAAGTATTCAGATAAAATTATTCTGTGTAGCGTATTAATTTGTTCGATCATTGGTTTTCTTTTCTTCGAAAGAAAGAAACCCAGAAATTTCAGTTTTTTTGTTCGTTTGGCTTTCGATCCGTAAATTTTCCGGAACTCGTGACCCATACAAAACCCTTTGTCTCAACGTGATAACGGTCCTTCTTTCTTTTGTTCAAACCCCATTTTGTAAATTTAATTTTTATTATTTTGAAAAGATTTTGGGTTTTTTCCTATATTAGCAAAGGTTTCCCAAACCAATAAATAGTTTAAAATCCCCATTCGGGAGTAACAAATCTTGTGTTATTATTTAATTTTTTTTTATTGGTTGCACCGTAGATTTTAGTTTAGGTTTGGAAATTCCTCTAAAAATTTTCTGGCGCCCTATTTTCTACTTACCATTTTTGTAAGTACGCCCTTGTGGCAATTAATCATAAATCACTTTGATCCAATTCAGATCAAAATCGGGTATAAATAATTCGATAGTCAATCAAAAAATTTTCGTATCGACGAACCACCAATTTTACTGAGCTAGCCAATTGACAGCACTCATCGGATGCTGTCACAGCTGCGCTGAATCAAACGCACTTTTTGAGTTGTCAATTTAATTTAATCGACAAGTTCAACCCTATCGCGTGAGTTATGAAACCAACAAACAAATTGCATAATTGCAAATTCTTTTGTTTTATATTAAATTTACTACTTAAATTACATTATAACCTAAAGTAAAATCCATACATGCAAATTCTTTTATCTTTTATTAAACTACTTAAATTACATTTTTGCACAAGCTCAAGAAAATGCATGGATTGCAAACGAAAATGGTGAGAAAGTAAATTGCCTGAAACTGCATTGTTATATGAGATTACATTTTGTATTAAAAAGATAGACAATAAAATCAGTTCTTCGTTGTCAGCCGAGTAATAAAGTTATATTTTTCATATCACTAAATTGGAAACTGTCTTCTTTATTTAATTTTTTTTTTAGATTCTGACAAGAATCCTAAGTCGTGCACATCGGTTTGTGCTTCTTTTTTTATTTTATAAAATAAATCGTATCGTTTGATAATTGTTGTGGATTCGGTATCCAAGTCGCGGTTTTTCAGTTCGTCTCATCCTAATTATTCTAAATAATAATTTTCGCGTCGCGTTTGGTTCATGTGTGGCAACATATCAGAAGTCAATAGACAAGCTGTGACCAACGATGGAGTGTAGTGAGAGAATACCCTAGTAGATACCGAAAGGAACCAAATTCCCCTACCAGCGTTGGAAGAATGATTATAGTACTGTTACTAATACCCCTGTGTGCGGCAAATGTACAAATTGTGGATTACTCCAAATCCCAATTGATAAAAATAGATACAGGCACCGCGAAAATTCAAACAGGGTTTTTCAAGATAATTCATATTATAAATATTGAAGAATACGAAGATCTGGTTATTAAAATAGAAAAAACCCTTAAGGAATCTGAACATGATCATCCACTATATCAAATCATTTCGCATGAAGTAACCAAAATTAAAGATCAGCTGACAAGGCTTAGGATCAATAGAAGAAAAAACAAAAGGTCCTTGGACTTCATTGGCAGTGCGTGGAAGTGGATTGCGGGAAACCCAGATCGCCACGATCATGAAATTTCAGTAGAAAAAATGAATAATGTTTTGGAAAACAATAACAGACAAACAATTATAAATCGAATGTCCTTGGCAAAAATTAACGAAATTACAAACATGACAAATGAAATTTTAAAAACCATTAATAAAGAAATAAAAGAAAACGATACAAAAATATTTAGAATAAAATATGAGCTGGACATTATAAAAGAAGATTTGTTGAATATAGCATATGCTATTCATTGGGCAAGGGCTAATATAATTAATTCATATATTTTATCGAATAAGGAAGTTGAAATGACAGAGAGTCTACTAAGAACAGAAAATGTTCCTTTTGTCAACATTGACGAAGCGCTTGATGCTTCCAACATAAAAATTGCTTCGGATAATAAAAATCTAATCTACATAATAAATTTACCACTAACCGATTCCGAAATTTGCAATATTCTGATAATAAAATCTGTTAAATTTGGATCCAAAATAAACAAAATTTCTTTTGAGCAAATACTGAATTGTAAAAATAAAATATTTGGAATCAAAGAAAAATGTATAAAATTAATGATCACTCAATTTGTAACAATAGTAATATTATAGATATAAGTAACACCACGTGTATTCCCAACCTCCTAAAAAGCCAGACACCCTCCTGCGTCACAACCAACAATAGACATGTTCCATCAATAGAAGAAATCTCTCCTGGTGTGCTTCTTTTTAATCAATTTAACGACTCAGTGACCATCAACAATGAAACCATCAACTTAGAAGGCACTTATGTCATCAAATTCAGCAACACCACAATTTTGGCTAACGGAAAGATGTTTGAAACGAACGAGACCACCAAATACCAACCTTTACCAGCAATACTCCAGCTTAGATCGTCGGGACAAGATATCGAAGAAGTACTTTCTTTAGAGATGATCAAGGAATTAGAAGCCAACAGTACAAAGCAAATTAGCATCCTCCATTATAAATATGAATGTAAATTAGTTTTAAGTTTGAGTTTCTTTTTGATCAATAAACGCGATCACGTCGCAACGAGAAATTAAAATTGTTTTTTTTAATAACTTGAGCAAGAAATAACATAACTAATACATGTGGGATTCAGCCAATTCGGTACGCATCTCCTTACGACCTAGACTGACGTGACAAGACCTACCACACACACACACACACGCGACGACAAAGAACAAGAAGCCCAAAAGAGAATGCGCGTCCCTACCAAATCGATTCTCCTTCTTCTAGCTAGTTTTTAGTTTTACGAGTCAGTCATCGCCAAATACTAAGTTCGTGTAGTCCAAGTGAGTTTTATCGGCAAAAAGAATAAAAGAAAATCAGTACAGCCTATTTTGAACAAAAGTGTAAATACTCAGTTAGAATAAGAAATCTGTTTAATAATGAATAAAGAACATTACTAAGAAAAGTGTTTGTTACATTACTAAAAGTTACCCCTAGATTCGACGTAGTTGGGAGAATTTTCCTACAAATGGGGGCTCGTCCGGGAATGTACGCGGTGAATATTAGTGGCGACAGTTTGGTTTTCAAGTTGCAGTTTTTTAAGAAAAAGTGCCTAAATTAACAGTAAAATCAATTCTGTAAATAAATTGAAAACCAGAACGGCATTTGATTTGTCAAGTTGCAGTGTTTTTTTTTCTTCAAGAAAAACTGCCTAGATTAACAGTAAAAACAATTCTGTTAAATAAACTGAAAAAAAACCAGAACGGCATTTCCCTACCCCTTTGTGCGCGAGTGAGCGACACCGAAATTGTAACGATCGTGTGCACTGTCGTCATTGGGTTGCGCCAACCACACAAAACAGAAAAAAAACTATTTACGTGTGCGTGCGAGTGTGCTAAGCTGTGGCGTAGCAACGAAAACAATCTTGCTGCACACAAAACAGACGAAAAAAAAAACTACTTTCGTGTGCGTGTGAGTGTGCTAAACTGTGTCAGTGTTAAATTGCGATAGCAGAGAAGCCAATAGCTGCTATACGCAAACACAAAGAAAACACAAAAGAACGGGCATCGACGGAAAAGCAAACCTGCAGTAGACTGGTTTTGCTGTCGCTTGCTCCAACGAAAAAAAAACCAAGGAGAAGAAGCGGCAAAAAATAAGGAGAAGAAGCGGCGAAGCTGTAAAATCTGTTTACTGGAAGAGAGTTTAACTAAAGTCGCTGTATTGTTGTTATAAGAAAAAATATTTCTATTGTAAAGGGTGAGTAACGATTTTCTTTTCTTTTGCCGATCGTTAAATAATTTAATCGAATTAATAAAAAATTTGACTGAATAAGGAAATTCAATAAAAGCATTTTTTTCGGATTGAATTAAGATTTTTTTCCATTTTGTTGTTGTTTGGCTGGGGAAGAAGGATGGATTTGGACAGGGTGTCTATTTTGGGGATGACGGTAGATGGGTTAAAAACAAAGTTGGACGAACTGGGACTGGAAACGACGGGGTTGAAGGGTGTGCTGCAGGAGAGGTTACTCTCACATTACGGCCTACTGGGCGACGAGGATGAAGCAAATAATAGCTTCGAGTCCGCTATAGTCACGGAAAGTGGCCAACCTAGAGGGAGAATGTTCACTCTCCGCGACATCGAAGACTCCCTCATGCCGTTTGACGGCGTTGGATATCCAAAAGTGTCTGATTGGATTAAGGACTTTGGGGACAACGCGACAACGGTGGGGTGGGACGACGTGCAGAAGTTCATTTATGGGAAACAGCTTCTCAAAGGTGCCGCTAAGCTCTTTGTTCGAAGTGCGAAAACCGTGAAAAACTGGTCGTCGTTAAAAAAAGCTTTGACCGATGAATTTGGTGAGGCTCTTTCTTCAGCAGAGGTACACCGTATGTTGCGGACGAGAAAAAAGAAAAACGCGGAGTCTCTGAGGGAATATTTGTACCACTTGATGGAAATGGGTAAGGGCATCAACCTGGAGGAAGGAAGTTTAATCGAATACTTTGTGGAGGGCATCCCAGATAACCGTCAAAATAAAGCATGTCTTTATCAAGCATCAACGGTAGCACAGTTAAAAATACAAATACCAATCTACGAGAGGGTGCGTGGTCCGTACCCTCAACAGTCAAGTTCCAGGAATCCAGCAGCGTCGACGAGTTATGCAGTCAAGCAAGAGAAAGTCGAGAGGAAGTGCTTCAAGTGCGGAGAAACAACACACATCGCGAGGGATTGCCATGCCAAGAAAGATGTCAGGTGTTACAGCTGTGGACAGCCAGGCCACATATCGCGTGACTGTAGAGAGAAGGGTCAACGAGGTGCGACGAAAAAGGAAGCCAATGTGCACACTGCATTAACGGGGTGCTCAGAGGAAATTCCTGAATTTCGGATCTCTCTAGCAGTCAACTGTAATAGAATCTTCAAGGATGTCGCCCTGAATGGCCAGAATCTGTCAGCACTGTTCGATACGGGTAGCGACCTGAATTTGTTGCGGTATGACAGTCTGCTGTTGATGACTGGGGTGGAGTTAAGCTCGACGAAGAGATGCCTATCGGGAATAGGCCAGAAGCAAATTATCACCGTGGGTTGCTTTGAAGCAAGGGTGGTAATAGATGAATTAAGCTTGTTGTTAGTTTTCCACGTGGTTGGGGAGGGTGATACACCGTATTCAGCTGTAATTGGTAACGGGGTGCTGAAGGAAGTTGATGTCCACATCACAGAAGAGGGTGCGGTTTTCACCAAGAAGGGGTTGCAGAAATCAGTTAGCAATGAATCGATGCCGATTGCGGACGTTCGGTCTGAAAGCAAGGCGGCGGTGAAAGTGGTTTCGAAGGTTGGCAGAGCGGGAAGCAGAAGTCGGGCTGGAGGCGTAAGGAGCAACGAGGACCGAGAGTACTGGACCAATGAGGGTGTAAATGGCCAGGGGTCGGAGGTACGTGTTCGGAGTGGTTGTGGGCGCGCCGTAGCCAAATTGGATGGTGATTCGTCAGAAGTCAATGAGCTACTGTTGGAATTGGGAGCTATCTGCCTGTCAGCTGGTAAAAACGAGTTTAGGCGTGATGACGAAGTTGATGTGGAGCATCTGAAATATGAAGACGGAAAGCAATTGAAATCCATGCTCAAGAGCTACGCCCCTAGAAGGTGTAAGTCGTCACCAGTGGAAATGCGCTTGACGTTAACAGACGAGATTCCCGTGTGTCTGAGGTCAAGAAGACTATCGTATAGCGATCAACAGATCGTGGAACAACAGGTTGCGGATTGGATCCGAGATGGAATTGTGCAGCCTAGTACTTCAGAGTACGCAGCGCCAGTTGTGTTAGTCCAGAAGAGAGATGGAACCAAACGACTCTGCTGCGACTATCGCAAGCTGAACGAGAAGATAGTTCGGGACAATTTCCCAATGCCGTTGATCGATGATGTCGTGGACCAGTTACAAGGAGCCAAAGTCTTCACGACTCTAGATTTGAGTAATGGCTTCCTTCATGTTCCGGTTGAGAAGGATTCCAGGAAGTACACCTCGTTCGTCACCCATCATGGTCAGTTCGAGTTTTTATACGTTCCTTTTGGAATTACGAACTCTCCGGCTGTGTTCTGCCGGTATATTGCAGCCGTGTTAAGACCGCTCATCCGTGACAAAGTGGTGATCGTCTACATGGACGACATAATCATTCCTGCGGCGAACGAAAGGGAAGGACTCGAGAAATTGGCTAAAGTGTTGGAGGTCACATTCGCGAATGGGATGCAAATCCGCTGGAAGAAGTGCCAGTTCCTGAAGAGGAAGATCGATTTTTTGGGGTACATTGTGGAAAATAACACATTGCGGCCCTCCTCCGAGAAAACCCGTGCGATCCGAGAATTTCCCATTCCTGTCAACCAGAAGTCGCTCCAACGGTTCATGGGATTGACATCGTACTTCAGGAGATTCGTCGAGGGGTATGCTCTGAAAGCGAAGCCATTATCAGACATGTTAAAAAAGAACCATGAATTTAAAATGGACGTCGAACAGTTGGTTGCATTCGAGCATTTAAAAGGAGCGTTAACTAGTTCACCTGTATTACAGCTTTTTAATCCCAAGGCGCCAACGGAGATTCATACGGACGCTTGTATGTATGGGTATGGTGGTGTGCTATTACAAAGAAATGCCGAAGACCAAGAACTACACCCCGTACAATATATGAGTCGGAAGACAACACCGACTGAAGAGAAGCTACACTCCTACGAACTCGAGGTGTTAGCTATAATTGAAGCCTTGAAGAAATGGCGTGTTTATGTGTTGGGAATCAAAATCAAGGTGGTGACGGACTGCAACGCGTTCGCGATGACTATGAAGAAGGCCGATGTTCCACTTAGAGTTGCGCGTTGGGCAATATTCCTACAGGATTTCAACTACATGATTGAACATAGATCTGCGACGAAAATGAGACACGTCGACGCTTTAAGCCGAATGTGGTGTATGCTGGTGGATGAGTCACTAAACCATCGCATCAGAGAAGCTCAGTCATTGGATGGATGGATTCGAGCACTAAAGAAGATCTTGGAGACAAGTGATTATGAAGATTACTTCATGAAGGCTGGTGTTGTACATAAAGATCCAACGAAGGAATTGGTTGTTGTGCCATCTTCAATGGAACAAGAAATAATCAGTTTGGCTCATCAGCAAGGACATTTTTCTGCAAGGAAAACGATGGAGTTGGTGGAACGAGACTTCCACATCCCTGGGTTGACGAAGAAAGCGGGCGATGTGGTGAGAAGCTGCGTGAAATGCATCGTGATGGAGACAAAGGCGGGTAAAAAAGAAGGTTTGCTAACGCCGATCAATAAAGAGGACTGCCCTTTGGGGACGTACCATGTAGATCATGTCGGTCCCATGGAATTGACACACAAGCAATACAACCATCTGCTAGTGGTCGTGGACGCTTTCTCGAAATTCACTTGGCTCTATCCAGTGAAAAGTACAGGTTCAGCTGAAGTGATAGAAAGGTTACGAAAGCAAGCTGCCATTTTTGGGAATCCCAAGAGAATAATCTCCGATAGAGGTACCGCTTTTACTTCTACAGCTTTCCAGGAGTACTGCACCAGTGAAGGAGTACAGCATTTGCTGATAGCGACAGGGGTTCCGAGGGGGAACGGACAAGTGGAACGGATCCATAAGATTGTCATTCCGATGCTAGCCAAAGCATGTGTTGACAGTCCCCAACATTGGTACAAACACGTGGATAGTGTTCAGCAAGTATTGAACAACACCCCTCCTAGGAGCACGAAGCGAAGCCCTTTTAAGATCCTTACTGGAGTGGATATGAGGACGAATATGCCCTTGAACTTTCGAGAGTCAATGGAAGAAGCCATGTTCGAGGAGTTGGACCGGGAACGAGACGACATGCGAGCAGAAGTCCGTGATAACATCAGGATCATTCAACAGGAGAATAAGAGGACTTTCGACCAGAAGAGAAAACCCGAGATGAGATATGGTTTGAACGAACTAGTCGCCATTAAGCGCACTCAGTACGGCACAGGGATGAAGTTGCGGCCCAAGTTCCTAGGGCCCTACAAGGTCGTTAAGTTGTTGAAGCATGGGCGTTATGATGTCGAGAAAGTCGGTGATCACGAAGGACCAAACAGGACAACTACGGTAGCAGAGTTTATGAAGAAGTGGAGTAATTCATCCGGGACGAATGAATAAGTCAGGACGGCCGGATGTGGGATTCAGCCAATTCGGTACGCATCTCCTTACGACCTAGACTGACGTGACAAGACCTACCACACACACACACACACGCGACGACAAAGAACAAGAAGCCCAAAAGAGAATGCGCGTCCCTACCAAATCGATTCTCCTTCTTCTAGCTAGTTTTTAGTTTTACGAGTCAGTCATCGCCAAATACTAAGTTCGTGTAGTCCAAGTGAGTTTTATCGGCAAAAAGAATAAAAGAAAATCAGT
Source organism: Platycheirus albimanus (assembly GCA_916050605.2). Classification (NCBI taxonomy): domain Eukaryota; kingdom Metazoa; phylum Arthropoda; class Insecta; order Diptera; family Syrphidae; genus Platycheirus; species Platycheirus albimanus. The sequence continues at coordinate 18,515,282 of OU696696.1, read as the reverse complement.
ACAGCCTATTTTGAACAAAAGTGTAAATACTCAGTTAGAATAAGAAATCTGTTTAATAATGAATAAAGAACATTACTAAGAAAAGTGTTTGTTACATTACTAAAAGTTACCCCTAGATTCGACGTAGTTGGGAGAATTTTCCTACATACATATGTACAGATAATGCGCGATGGCTTTTTGGAATTGACTGTTTTCTTATAAATAAGTGACTTTATTTCTTTTCAGTCTTTTGCGTGTTTGAACTTTTAGTTGTTTAGAGCGAGAGCGCTCTATTTATAGTGAACATACAATTACAATTACATTATACTGGGATGTATGGACATGTTGGTATCTTTCGAAGTATCTTTACTTTTGGGTGAACGAGTGGAAGACTCGATAAGTCGATAATGATATACAATACGTATAGCTATAGTTTTTTTTTTTTTTTCTTTTTTCTTTTGGGATTATATTTACATTTGTAGTATTAAGGAATCTATCTCTTTTAATGAGCACAAGCACTGCACTATTGCGAGTGTGTTTTAAAGTAAATGCGTTTAGAGTTAAGATACATTCTGGTGTCTAATAAATGAGGAAAATGAAGGATTTAACACTTGCGATTATAGGAATAAATAAAACAAGTATGTAATCACATATTAAATATATAAACATTAAACGATTTTTATGGTATGATATGTTTTGTTTTGAAGAGAAAAACAAGAGCTTAACTATGGAGTAAGTACTGTAAGTACTCACTACAATGTCACAAACCGAATATGACATATAGAGCAATCCACCGAAGGAACCGATCATCTTTCAAAAAATAACAAAATAACTTGAGCGAAATAGGGCACAGAAAAATGTCATAGCAAACATTTATTCTATTTGCAGCGTACTATAAATCGCTACTTTTCAGCTACGCGACAATTTTTTTTAGCAACCAAAAGCAATAGAAACGACATGCACGACATGAGAAAACAATGGTAATATTTTTCTAAATAGTAACTTCATTTATTATCAGAAACACACCACCGAATATAAAAACCATATGAATACACGTAAAACATTCAATCTGACACCTAGAATTGAAGAAACCTAAAACCAACCAAAATAATTTCCCTTTAGCCAAGTCAACCTTCTTGAAATTTCGTCTTCAGAAGGAAATAAGAGCATTGTGTTCGATGAACAAACATTTCTCATATTTCTTTGGCCTTGATTTTTTTTTGGTAAGCCACGCCATGTGAATTTCGCCACGGACAATCTGTCGAATAAACCACATGCGGTGACAGTACCGCGTGTTTAAGAATAGCCAAAAGATTCTTAGTATATTATCTAAGAAAGCTACATATAATTAAAATAAAAGAAAACATCGAACGAAAAGAATAAAGAGAAACTTCGTACGACGTCACGGATACTGAACGACAACGGATGTATAAGTAAGTAAGTAAGTAAGTAACAAATTCATTTTTATTAGAATATAATGTATACATAGTTAATAATTATTTATATGAATCTTAAAGCTATGGCTAAGCCGTCAGCCTGGTTGGTAAATATAGGTACTTTTATTATATAATATTTAAAACTTAAGATAATAAATACAAAAATCAAATATATTCTGTTATTAAAAGCATTCGGTATTTGTAAATTGCTCTCAAAAAGTTGCTTAACATTTTCCAGTCACATCCGTTTAGAATATGAAGTGTTTCTTGCATTGTTAATGTTTGTTTACCAAAGAAACGTATCCTTTGTTGTTTAAATATAGGACATATACTTATAACATGAAAGCAATCCTCTTTGGATTTAAGATTACAAAGGGTACAAAATTGGTTGAAACTGTCGTTGTAAGGACTACCGTTTAAACTGAGTGTCTCGCTTCTTGCTTTAAAGATTAAAGATATTTCTTTGTAACTCAGTGAATCGTTGAAGTAATTTCTATTATTAAGGTTAAAATCAAGTTGAGAGTATAAAAATCTGCTGTCGGATTCACAAGCCTTAGTAATGAATGCATCTCGTATTGAGTCCTCATTCTTTTGGATAATTTTATAGAGCTGATCTTTTACATTGCACAAGTTGTTTATGTCCATATGCAGCGTTTCTCCGCAAGTGCTTCCAATATATTGCCATTTCGCAAACCACCAATCCATATTCCTCAATTCATATAAAAGCATCTTTTTGGATATTCTGGAGTTCTGGAAAGAGCATATTTTGACTATAAAATCAGCCTGTGCTTTAAGTGTATTTGTCATGAGTTGAGGTAAGCCTGTTTCCAAGTAGATTGCGTAACTTGGTGTGTTGAGTGGAAGATTGAAAAGTTTTTTCAAAAAATTCCTTTGGAATTTCTCAATAACCTCATATTCCTCTGATCCCCAAACCTGAGAGGCGTAGCACAAGGTTGATTTCACAACAGCATCAAAAATTTTGTATTTGGCTGATAATTGTATCCTGTCGTTTGAAAAAACTTTTTTCCATGTTGAATTCAACAAGCTCTGCGAAGTTTTGACCTTCTCTAATAGGTGTTTGTTAAAATCCAAAGTTGAGTTTAACTTGACTCCTAAGTACTTTATTTCTCTAGATATTTCCAAGAGGTTCCCATTGTAGAACCATCTATTCCGAGTTTGAGATTGTACAGATCGTGAGAAAATCATCACTTTTGATTTAGCGGTGTTGATGGTCAGCCCCCATTTGTTGCAGTAAGACGCCAACCGATTTATCATCAATTGTAAATTTTCAGGTGATTCGGACAGTAAGACAAGATCATCTGCGTATAACAAAACATTTATTGTAGAACTTGCGATATGTATACCTCCAGGAAGTTCATCTACTACGTCATTTATAAAAAGCGAGAAGAGCAGAGCGCTGAGCAGGCAACCTTGTTTCACTCCCGTACTTGTAACAAACCATTTTGAATAAGCTGAACCATCCCATACTGCTGCTTTTGTTTCGGTGTACATTTCCTTGATTACATTTATGAATTTCGAAGATATGCCCAGTTGCGATAATTTATAAAAGAACGCGTTTCTGTTCACTAGATCAAAGGCTGCTTTAAAATCCACAAAAAAAGAGTACACTTTTTTATTCCTTGCTTGAAAAGCTTTTACAATTGAGGAAAGTGTAAAAATGTGTTCTATTGTAGAGTAGTTTTTCCTAAAACCAGCTTGGAGGTTCGAGAGGATGTCTCTTTGTGTCACCCATTTGTCTAGTCTCTCTGCTAATATACCGCAGAAAATTTTAGCTATGACATTCATAAATGAAATGCCTCGATAATTTTCTGCACTATCCAAAGCACCTTTTTTGTGGATGGGAAAAATCACGGACTTCTTAAAGGAGGACGGGATATCAGCATATGTAAAAACTTGATTGTATAAAGTTTTCAAGTGGTTGAAAAACGTAGGTGTTGCATTTGCGAAAAACTCGTATGTTATACCATCTTCACCTGGTGCCTTCCCATTTTTGGCTTTATTTATAACAGCTTTTATTTCATCATTTGTTATATCAACGTCTAACATTTCATCCGATACTAATGGTTTAGCATATGAAAACGCAAGATTGGAGTAATTGCAAAGGAGACTTTTAAAGTGAGAGGAAAGCGTTTCTGCAGATAACTCTGGTCCGATTATATGTTTAAAGCCATTAATTCCTCTAGCTATCTTCCAAAATTCTTTCGAACACCTTGTTCTTCCAAGAATTAGAGCTTGCTCGTTTTCAAATTCTGTTTTTTTTTTTAAACATAAATTTTTGTAATGAGTGTTAGCTTCGATGTACCAGTTTTTCAAATTGTAACTATTTGAATTTCGCATCACTCGCAGTAGTGCAAAAGATTTTTGCCTGGCTTTCAAACAATCTTTGTCAAACCATTTTTGTTTGAAACTTGTGCTGGTGTTGAAGTTTTTGTTTAATGTTGAGTTTCTAATACATTCTGTAAGCTGGATAGATTGTGCATCAGTAGATTCAGCTGCCACATTTGCTGATATTAAGTTGTCCAAACAAATTTTATATGCAGCTGTTTCCTCATTCTTCCATTTAAGCCTCGGTAGCAAATTTAAGTTTTGTTGAATGTTAGAGGATTCGGTTGAAAATGTCACTTTTATTGGCATGTGATCTGAAAACGTTTTGCACTCTACTTCAAATTTATTGATTCGTTCTATCCAGTCATTATTAACTGCACAGAAGTCAATAACTGATTTTCCTTGACCTGATACGAATGTATAGTGTCCTTCTTCATCTCCATCCGTACATCCATTTAAGATAACAGAATCATACATTTGCAACAGCTCCAGCATATCAGTTCCATTTTTATTGCAGATGTTGTCTTTTGAATTCCTGTTGTTAAAGGAGATCTTTGGATTTAATATGTTTTGTATTGTAGTGATTTGTGTGTTGCTGGTCCTTGCATTCCAATCCCCTATCAATAAAGTGCTTTTGTTAGATAATCGCTGCATTGTGTTATGTAGTTTTTCAAAATCAGCTCTCCATTTGTTACAATTTAAATAACAGGGCAAGATATACATATAATTTTTTTGTAAAAGTTTGACTACGGTGGTTCCTTCAAGTTCGTCGAAATTAAACGTGTTCAATAGTGATGTCTTTATTCCAAACAGGTTTCCTCCACTTGCACGACCTCTTTGAGACGATTTAGATGCCCCTTCCCATAAAAGCTTAAAGCCCATGAAATAATTTTTGAATTTACTTATATTATCTTTAGTTACATGAGTTTCAAATAAAAAAAATATATCGAAATTCCTTACATAATTGAAAAAATCTACAAATAATAACTTATTATTTAATCCTGCAATATTATAAGCTAAAATTTTGTAAGTTATAATATTAATTTGACTGACGGCTTCTGATTCTCAATTTCGTAAAAATCTACTACAATTTGTGTTTTCATAGACCATCCCTGTTGGTTCTGCTAGGTTTGATCTGCTACTATCAGTTTGACGTCTGTTTGACATGAGCATTGTGTTTTCTTTGACATTTTCAAAGTTTAGCTTACCAAACATGATTTGTAGTTCGGATTCTCCGTCATTATTTTTATATTTTAGCTCATTATTATTGTTTAAATAAAAAGTTTTATCACCAATAACTAGTGTGCTGTTCTTTAATTTAACTGCTTCTGTTGGTTTATTGCTTTTAATAATCTTTCGATATCTAAGAAGAATACGACGTTTGTTTTGTGCTTGTTTGGTTAGGTCGCGTTGTATGTAGGCGCCTGTGCCTTTCAGCTTAGATGCATTTTTTAACATCTTTGATGCGATTTCGTTTGAGCCGGTGTTAAGTTTGAGTTTGATAACTTTGGCATTTTCGCTTAACTTAATGGCTTGCTGCATTTGTGTCTCTTGGTTATCCAACAAAAGTTTGGTAATGACTTCAATACGTTCCTGGGGTTCCGCACCGTCATTTGGGATTGAGAAAATTATGTTTTTTCCTTTAAGCTCACGACTTTGCAGCTCTAGTTCATCCTCAAGCAAGCTACAACGCATTTCAAAGTGTTGAACTCTTTCTGATAACTCCAGATTCTCTTGTTTAAGTTGACTAAGTTCGTTGTGCAGACTTTTAACGTCATCCTTAGTAGCCAAGTTGGCGGTGGCTAAATGTAGTTCTTTTTGGAGTGAATCGTCAATTATTGCTTTAAATTGCTGTAAATCGATTTTCGAGAAAGACATATTTGTATTATGTTTGAAAATTTTGTGTGCTCCGTTATTATTGTGCAGCAGATATTTGTTGTCTTCAGGAGAAGTTTGACAGATTTTTCTTTTGTCAGTCATGTGACGAGAAAATAAACTTTAAATAGGCTTTTCGCCCCGAAAACTTGGTTTACCTGATTTTATTAATGAATTTTTCTGGTGACTTCACAGAAATCTTCAAAATGCGATGCTTTTTTATTTATTATTTTAAGTATTTAAATATTTTAATTTGAAATTGACGCGACCGATTTTTAAGTTGTACTTTTCACTGTAACAGCAGAGTTGCCAACCCAACGGATGTATATATAAGAGAGAATCTTTACACACCGTGCCACATCAACGTATCTACGTCACACCATACGCCAAGTTTACCTGAGTACAACACCAATTATAACAACGCAATGAGAACGACATTGAAAACAGGATTCATCCTAAGTATCTCATTGATAAAGTAGAATTGATTAACATTTATTTACATAGACTTATTAAGTTATTCTAAGTATGTAAGTTAAAGGAAAAAAATGTTTTAAATAACAACATTCCATTCTCACCAGAATGAGAAAAACATTTATTCCCACAACCACAAAACTGATGACGATGCGTGTGGAAGATAAAAAATTGCAACGATTACCCGACACCGGTGCATGTGCACCCAGCAGCGGTGACAACGGCGACAGGTTAAGCTGACGACGCATTCCGCGTAAGGTAATTTTAAGAACATTATTGTTAGTTTTAAGTTAGATTAAATCGAAATTTCAAATAAAGAGGTTCTCTTCTCCGAAGCTAAAAAAAAATATTTTTTTTAAAGTAAAACGTAAGGAAAAAGATTAATTTGTATATATATTATTATCCTTTTCTAATATTCAATTCTTGTACTACCCACTTCATCCAGGTTGATACTCAAGAAATAAAAAATAGCCCTGCAACTGAACGTAATTGAACGAAGAGTTGATTTAAAAACATAATAATAGTGAAACAATACAAGCAAACAAAAAAGTGAAGATAGTCATTATTACAAGATTAGTAAAGTAAAGTTTTTTTTTTTTGTATTGGCGTGCAAACCGTCAATCTTTGTTACCTTTTTTTTTGTGTAAAGTAAAGTTTAAACCTAAATGAATTAAACCGCAATTCGACATCGAAACAATACCAGTCATCTATAAATATATATATCTAATCAGAAAGTTTAATAATCAACGTTAATAGCATTATCATAAGACATCGAGTGTTGTCCATCCATCATCTTCGAAGGTACCAGTGCAGTGCACTGTAGCCGACGAGACGAGAGATTTGGTGAGTTTGTTCCATATTATTAAGGATAAACTATATTGATTTTATTTAACGAAACCATATTTGAAAATTGCTTACCATAATTCATTGGCATTGTTTAAAGTAATTTAAAAATTTAAAGAAATAACGATTCATATTTGATATTTGAATACGCCCAGTTTTGAACAGTGCGTAATATTTTCACTGAGATTTTGAGTAACAGTCATACGTCCCTGTCCTTTTATAACATTAAGAAAAACTAAATATATAATTTAATTTAAAGAATACAATTTTTGAGATACCATAATATTTTATATGTAAGTTATGCCACCCACTTTGATATCTGTTTCACAGATACAACCTTTAAAATGCATCCATAAATCCCTTTTTGGATTCTTTTCTTTTTGAATATTTCGTTGCAAAAGCAACAATTGATCTTAACTTATGCCACCCACTTTGATATATCTGTTTCACAGATAAAAACTCCATAAATGCATCCATACTTTTTAAATACTTTGTTGCAAAAGCGACAATTGATCCTCCTTAAATACTTTGTTGCAAAAGCAACAATCCATTTCCTTTCAACACTAAATGCAACCCAGCATAAGTGTTCAATATACCAGATAACAATATTTCGTTGCAAAAGCAACATGATACTAATGCATTTGAGATAAGTGCATTCCTTGTGTGGGCGATGTCGCCAACCAAATCAAATAAAGATACTGCTTCCCGAACTTCTTTGAAAATGTAATATTAGTCTTAAGCCACCACGTATTGTAACCGGTCGACTCCGGTACCAAGATACCGTAAATTTAATTTGTAAAATAAAGTTCAAATAAAAATAGGAAAAGAAGAAATAAAAAATATTTTTTTTATATTATAATCGGACGAAACCAATTAACTGGCGCCCAACGTGATTAAACTCAGTGAAATACTATTTGTAAAAAATTTGTATGAATCTGGAGGAATTAACAAAAAAATTGTCCGAATTAAATCTTTCTTCTCAAAAATGGCAAACGAATTGACCCTTGAGTTAATAACTCAACTTATTGCCAATACAACGGTACCCTTGATAAATGATATCGATAAACTTACACAACAATTAAAGTCGAAAGGCTCTGAAGTCGTTGAGTACGAAACTCAAAAAATCGACGACAAAATAAAGTGCGACGAATCGCTTGATATAATAAAGTCCCTTCCGGAATTTTCTGGCCGACAAAATCAATACGTAAGTTGGAGAGATGCAGCTTACAACTGCATGTCCCTAAACCACAATCCTGCGAAATAAAATAACACAAAACGCAAACGATGTCCTAACAAATCACGGCACCGTTCTGAATTTCGAGGCGATTATAGCCCGACTAGATTTCGCATACTCTGTCAGAAGGCCAATCCATATTGTTGAGGAAGAACTAAGTGTTCTTCGTCAGGGCAATATGCCCGTTGTTGATTTTTATAATGTGGTCAACAAAAAATTAACTCTGCTTATCAACAAAACCATCATGACGCATGGTACCAATAGTTCAGCTACGAAAGAGCTCTGCGGGTATTTATCACGGGATTAAATCCCCCACTTTCAAATATAATACATTCAATGTCACCAATAGGCTTACCAAACGCCTTAGCGAGAGCCCAGGAATTGGAATCAAATGAGCAGAGAGCTCTTTTCACAGAAATATTCTATTCTTATAAAAATATAAATTACAGAAATAATAAAGATAAATATAACAATAATTATTATAATAACAATAATTATTATAATAACAATAATCAGGTCAAACCTATTTCTCCAAATCAAAAAAATTATCATAATAATAATATGCTAAGATATACCAAATGGGAACCTAACACAAGTCCTTTCAATTTTGGTTCACACCCACCACCACCAGAACCAATGGAAGTTGATCCTTCTCTTCAGATGCATTATCAACCAACAAATCACAAAAGACGTTCCACACATATTAAGACTAGTGAATTTAGAATCTTTTCTTATTATTTCACTAGGGTTCTTGGTCTGGGGCAAGGAGTTAGCCCAGAAATATCGAAGTAGATATTTTTCCTTGGCAAATATGTGCAGAAAGAATCATCACTGAATTGTATTCAACATCATCGGTTGCATCGATAAGAATAAGACGTTTTTAGTGAAGTAGGAGTGTGACAATTACGTCGCACCTCCGAAGCATTGTACGCATCTTCAACGAGGGATTTCTACAGGCATCACGGCATCTGAACCGCATGTTCAGTCGAAATCCGAGTCGAACCACATGGTCATTCGTTCGGATGGAACATATTCGCGACATACATCGTTGCTATACTTATCTCAGTGCCTATATATTTAAATAAAATCAGCCTATTATAGCTAAAAGCTAATCTCCAGGTAACAATTGTAGCGTTTTTAATGCTGCCGTACAGACAGTGGTTTTCTAAAATTTTGGACATTTCAGGTTTCTTTTTAGATACGATGATTTTCGTGTAAGTACGTAGAGAGAGGTGGACACTCTACTCGTGTGCGGAGGGATATACAAGTAACATGGTGATGGAGTTTGAGGATGAGAGATGATAGTTTATCTCTATCCAGGTTTAGTGAGTTTTGGTCGTGTATTCTAGTGGTGAATAGGTCGATATGATGTTATAGTGTTGTTGGTTAGGTAGTTCAGTCTCTTTTGACTGATTATCATTTTCGGGGATCCTAAATATTTTACAGTAGAAGATTTTTATATCTACTCGGCCCAGTGGATCGATGGTGGAAGATGTTCCGAGATGATGGAATGTTTCTTCATGGGTGGGTATAGAGGCCAAGGGGGGTAATATAAACACCTTCACTCCCTTCCTCAATATATAAGAGTATGAGTATGTGTGGACATACCACACTAGTCAGCTGTATCTTTTTTTTAACAATTGCGTGTGATAAGCTGACTGAGCCCAGCAACGCTATATTCTCCGACATCTAAGAATTTTTGTTGTCTTACAGAGGCTCGCTATTCGTGTTGTTCTCTAATGTGACATGTATAATACTTACCAATTGTGTAGGCCTTCCTATTCAATTTATCTTTCAGTTATATTCTCAGCGTAGTTGATCAGGCCCCTAGCAAGAAATATTTGATTTTTGTTTTTCTGAGTTTTTAACAGCTAAACTTCAGTAGGTTCGCACTGTTTAAAAGAGGTAACAACGTTGTCGATCCCAAGCAAGAACACACGACCCAATTGAGCTAGTCTTGGGCGTGCGTGCGATGATCGATCGCAACTCAAATGTGTCTCCTGCTCGACTCACTAGGTGGACTCAGTGATCGTAGAGAGAGTTCTCTATGGCTGAGTCAAGTAGTTAGAGCAGCGAGACATCCTTTCCACTTTGGATCCTTTGGGAAGTTACATTGGAGCTAGTGTCCAAGGCGACCTAACTAGTGTACTTGGTATGTAGTGCTTTGTAGGTTTAAATTTGGGTTTTGTTGTGAAGATTGTATGGATGAAGCGACATTTCATCTAGGGCTTGTTGGTTGAGATATTTACTTCACGGTTGATGCTGAAGTCTTTCAAATCATTTCTTTCTAAGAAGAAGCAGAGGAAGAGGGTGATGAAGGGGGTTTTAGGCATGAATCGAAGAGAGTAAGTATTTAGGAGTTCTGTGAGTGGGAAGGAGAAATAGAGAAATATAAGAATGGAGGTTTGGGGTTGTTAGGATGATTAGAAATGTCACAGATCTCTGACAAACATCAGGGAGGTCATCTACGGTTGCCGTGGCAAATGTCATCCGGGACAGGTGGTGCATAGTGTACATATGGTGAGGTCTACGAATTCTGGGTATACACTTCCGACGTATATGTGGGATAGGACATCGACGGGACAGATACATAAACCTCCACTTTACGTACGCACACAACACACATACTTCACATCACATACGCACCCATACACACACACCACGTTACAGGAGACGAAGACATTTTCCCCTCTTACTGACACCAAAAGTTTGAGCATTCAGATTCCGAGTTAGAGTTTCAGTTTTAGTTTAGTTATTGTGAAGTACTCCTAAGAAAAAGTTGCGCTGTATAGTTTGCCGAACAAAGTTTTATATTTATAACAAAATAAGAAAACAGAATAAATAAGTGAATATTAAAATAGAGTGTTTCATTTTAAATCAAGTAAGTAAGTTTCACTACAATTGGGGGCTCTGACCGTGATTGAAAATTGAGCATAAATTAAAAGAAAATCGTGAAGAAAAAAGAAAAAGGGCATCATCCCTAGTGATTGAGAATTAACTTAACAAATCGCGAAAAGTATCACCAGCAGAACAAAGAAGAGGGCATCATCCCTAGTGATAATTTTAATAAATTTAATAAATTTAAAACGCATCATAAAGAAGTCATAAAAAATATACACAGTATAAAAAACTAAAGCCAGAACAACCGCTAAGTTTTCTGTGCAACAGTTTAAATTTTCGCGAGTGGCTGTGTAGCAGAAAGGAAAATACAGCAACGAAAAAAAAAGAGAGAAACCAAAACCAGTTTTCCGTGCAACACATTAACTATTTGCAAGTGCGCGAGTATGTGTAAAAACAAATAACGCAATAAAACTGTAAATAAAAGAGAACGAACGCCAGAACAACCACCAAGTTTTCTGTGCAAAGGTGTAAGTGTTAGTTTGAAAACGAAAAATAACACAGTACATAGCAATTACACACATCTCGAAAATATAAAAAAGAAGAAAAAACAGTTGTGGTGCGCGCAAAACAAACAGTGGAAAAAGGGCAACAACAAAAGGCGATACCGCGTTTCCCCTTCTAGCTAATCGAAAATAAAAGAAAAAAACAAGAAACAGACGATATCGCTGTTGTATGCTCCAACGAAAAAAGAACAACCAACGAAGAGACGATTGATGACAGCAGCAAGGCAGCAGGCAGCAGTCAGCAGATTTATAGGGTAAGAGGTTGTTTGTTCGGCAAATAAAAAGAAATTTAAAATTAATTGATTTTGAAAAAATATAAAATATAACTTTGATTGTTGTTTTTGGTTATTTAGTTTCTTTATGATAACACTAAATTATTTAAAAAAAAAAAAACTTAATTTAAAAAAATAAAACAAAAGTAGAAATTGTGAGTGAATTATTTTATTGTAATGGATGCTCAAACGATTTTGGGGATGACCGTTGAGGTCTTAAAAGAGAATTTAGGGCAAGTTAATCTGCCGACGACAGGACTGAAACCGGCACTACAAGACAGACTCCTAGAACACTACCAGCTGTCCCGGCCGCAGCCAGGGGACGAGCAAAACTCAGATGATGACTATGAGACATATTCGGGCAACGCGATTAGGGCAATAAGTTCTTTTACTTTACGAGATATAGAAGACTCTCTTCTAACTTTCGACGGCTAAGGATACCCTGAGATTAATCAGTGGGTCTTGGAGTTCGAAGAAAATGCAGTTATAGTGGAATGGAACAATCTCCAAAAGTTTATTTATGCCAAGCAGTTAATAAAAGGGGTAGCCAAACAATTTGTTAGAAGTCTACAAAACATAAGGGATTGGGGTACATTGAAAAAAGCGTTGTTGGAGGAGTTTTCTTGCAAATTTTCGTCAGCAGAATTTCATCGTTTGTTAAAAGTCTGACGTAAGAAACCCGCGGAATCCTTGCAAGAGTACCTTTACTCGTTGATGGAGATAGCTAAATCCATTGCATTAGACGACGAAAGTCTGATTGAATATTTTGCGGAAGGGATTCCAGATTCTCGACAAAACAAAATGTGTTTCTACCAAGCAAAGACGGTCAAGGAGTTAAAGGAGCAGATAAAGCTGTACGAGAAGGTGCGTGGGCCTACTTCGAAGTCATCATACTCGGGAGGAAGCCACCAGCCGTCGACAAGTTATCAATCGCCGTTGAAACCAGAGAAGAAGGAAAGAAGGTGTTTCAAATGTGGAGACGCAACGCACACGTCCAGGGAATGTCAAGTGAGGGCATTCAAGTGTTTCAAGTGTGGACAGCAAGGTCATCGATCATTTGAATGCAGAACGGGAAGCCAAAACTCGGTGAAGGTAGAAAGGAACAATGTACAAATCGCAACAACGAGTACCGCTTGTCCTCTTGAACCAGAAGCCAAAGTTTGTTTCGCCACCGGCTCGAACAGGATTTTCAAGTCGATTCAGATAAGAGATCTCAATGTGTCTGCTCTTTTAGATACAGGCAGTGACCTATGCTTATTAAGGTACGATTTTTTGTTGATGTTAAATTATGTTGAGCTGAGCCCTGTCAAGACGAGGATTTACGGAATAGGACAGAAGCAAGTGATAACCAAGGGAAGTTTTTCTGCGGAAGTAGAAGTAGACGGGCTGAAGATAAACATGATTTTCCACGTATTAAGCGAAGCCGATATGCCGTACACTGCCGTGATTGGGAACGACATTCTCCACGAAGTGAACTTGGTCATCGAAGACGAGAGCGTCACGTTTAAAGAGAAGAAGCAGAGTTCTAAGGAACTAGAGAAGAAGCAGAGTTCTAAGGAACTAGAGAAGAAGCAGAGTTCTGAAGAACTAAGGAAAAAGCAGAGTTCAGAGGAACTGAAGAACAAGACGGCCAAAAGTAACGAGGACGCAGTCGAAGGCAGAAAAGTGGGTGATGGTCTTGTAGATGATGGTAATACCATCATAGCAGAGAAGAAAGCGGAAGACAGTTTCGAGCTCGGATATGTTTTCCAAGCAATTTGTGGATCGGCTTATCAAGGAGAATTCGTGGACGAACTAAGTATTAACATTAACCATCGGAAAGACGACCAGAAGAGGTCGATAAGAGAGATGATCGAAGAGTACTCGCCGAAAAGGAACAGGACTGTTCCAGTCGAAATGAAGCTAATTTTGAAAGACGAGGTTCCAATTTGGCAAGCACCGAGACGTATGTCGAAACCAGACCAGGATATAATACGTCACCAAGTGGATCAGTGGCTTAAGGAAGGAATAGTGCAACCGAGCGTGTCACCATACGCGTCTCCTATTGTACTCGTGTCAAAAAAAGATGGAACAAAAAGATTGTGCTGCGATTACAGAAAATTAAATGAGAAGGTAGTAAGGGATAATTTCCCTATGGTCCTTATCGACGAAGTACTCGAAAAGTTGCAAGGGGCGAAGCTGTTCACGACTTTAGATCTGCGAAATGGATTCTTCCATGTCCCTATGGAACCAGGTTCGCGGCAGTACACCGCCTTCGTGACACAGGATTCGCAATATGAATTTTTGTATGTCCCGTTTGGAATATCGAACTCCCCGGCTGTTTTCTGCAGGTTCATATTCGCCGTGTTTCGGACACTAATCCAAGCCGGTGTAGTGATACTGTACATGGATGATATGATTATTCCGTCCAAAGATGAAGAGGAGGGAATACAAAAATTGAAAATGGTTCTTGAAGTTGCAGCTGAGTACGGATTACGCATAAAATGGGAAAAAAGCCAGTTTCTGAAAAGGAGAGTAGACTTTTTGGGATATATCATCGAAGACAGCACCATTCAACCATCAGAAGAAAAATCGAAAGCCGTTGAAAAATTCCCAGTTCCAGCAGACAAAAAAGCGCTCCAACGTTTTTTGGGTTTAACGTCCTATTTCCGGAGGTTTGTGAAGGATCTTGCGCTTATCGCCAAGCCATTATCTGACCTATTAAAGAAGAACACTAAATACCTGCTGGAAGCAGAACAGCTGTTGGCGTTCCAACAACTAAAAGCAGCGCTCACTAAAGCACCTGTCCTGAGGTTGTTCCACCCTAACGCCGTAACTGAGATCCATACTGATGCTTGTAAATACGGATATGGAGCAGTGTTACTACAGAAGGACGAAGAAGACCGAGGTTTCCATCCAGTCCAGTATATGAGTCGGAAAACCTCCCAAGCAGAGGAGACATATCACTCCTACGAACAAGAAGTACTAGCGATAATTGAGGCGCTCAAGAAATGGAGAGTCTACGTCATGGGAATGCAATGCCTTTTCCATGACCATGAAAAAACAAGATGTACCGTTGAGAGTCGCGCGACGGGCAATTTTCCTTCAAGAATTCGACTACGTGGTCGAACACCGTTCAGGAAACCAGATGAGACACGTCGATGCTCTAAGTAGGGTTTATTGCATGATGCTAGAAGAGTCGGTAAACCACCGCATCAGAGAAGCCCAGCGAGAAGACCCTTGGATAAGCGCGGTACGGAAAATCTTGGAAAATGAAACGTATGAAGACTATTTCTTAAAATGTGAGGTACTATTCAAAGATCCCATCAAGGAGTTGATAGTGGTACCTACTCAGATGGAACAAGAAATAATTACGATGGCACATCAACAAGGTCATTTCGCCACCAGGAAGACACAGGATTTAGTGGAAAGGACGTTCTTTATTCCAAACTTGTCAAGAAAAGTAGCCAGTGTCGTCAAAAGCTGTGTAAAGTGCATAATAACGGAGGCCAAAACAAGTAGGAAAGAAGGGCTACTTTTACCAATAGACAAAGGAGATACGCCTTTGGGAACATACCACATAGATCACGTAGGACCTATGGAGGGAACAAAAAAGCAGTACAACCATCTGCTAGTAGTAGTGGACGCGTTTTCGAAATTCGTGTGGCTTCATCCCACGAAGAGTACTGGAGCCGAGGAGGTCATAGAGAAGTTGAAGAAACAATCTACAATATTCGGGAACCCAAGGCGAATTATATCAGACAGAGGAGCAGCATTCACCTCAAACGCTTTTAGCGAATATTGTAGTGAGGAGGTGATTCAACATTTGTTGATATCCACAGGAGTGCCGCGTGGTAACGGACAAGTGGAAAGGGTCCACAAAACAGTAACCTCAATGTTAGCAAAGGCCTGTATAGATAGTCCGCAAAGTTGGTACAAACATGTCGACAAGGTCCAGCAGTTGCTAAACAACGCCCCTCCCAGAAGCACGAAACTCAGTCCATTCAGGATATTGACAGGGATGGAAATGCGGATTCCAGACTATCCTGATTTGAAAGCCATGTTGTAAGAAGAGCTGATGGAAGAACTCGATGCTGAGCGCAGGGAAAACAGAGAGGAAGCCCGCAGGAACATCGAAGTTATCCAAATGGAGAATCGGAAGGCATTTGATAAACCGCGAATATTGGGGACGAACTACAAACCCGGAGAATTGGTCGCCATTAAGCGCACTCAATTCGGTACTGCAATGAAACTGCGACCCAAGTATTTCGGACCCTACAAGGTGCTCAAGCAGCTGAACCACGATCGATATGACGTCCAGAAAGTGGGAAATCATGAAGGACCCCATATGACCAGTACTATTGCCGAGTACATGAAGAAGTGGAACCCGCCGTTCGAGTCGAACGGAAAGTCAGGACAGCCGGTTGTGGGATAAGACACCGACGAGACAGATACATAAACCTCCACTTTACGTACGCACACATACTTCACATCCCATACGCACCCATACACACACACCACGTTACAGGAGACGCAGACATTTTCCCCTCTTACTGACACCAAAAGTTTGAGCATTCAGATTCCGAGTTAGAGTTTCAGTTTCAGTTAAGTTATTGTGAAGTACTCGTAAGAAAAAGTTGCGCTGAATAGTTTGCCGAACAAAGTTTTATATTTATAACAAAATAAGAAAACAGAATAAATAAGTGAATATTAAAATAGAGTGTTTCATTTTAAATCAAGTAAAAAAGTTTCACTACATATATGGTGATAGATTATTTTCCCCACTGCATTCAACTTCTGGTGTATCGATAGAGTATCAGGAGAGGTAAGTCATGTGGTCCGCCTTTAGAAATTCCGCTTGTACACAACGACAATGGCCGACCTTCCGTCCGGCGCTTCTACCTTTGGTAGTTGACTTTGTATATACATTTCTTATTATTTCATTTCTATCTTTTTATACGTTACAATCACTCGATAACGTCCGTCATTCCTAAACGGTCGTGTATCAAGTATAGTTCCATCGTTTGATCGGAAAAGTATTCTTTTTTCCACGGGTTTCGGGACATATATGTGGGATTCGACCAACGCTGTGCGCATCACCTTACGACCCAGACTGACGTGACAAGACCTACCAAACACTCACACACAGACACGACGACAGAATGTGCGTCCCTACCAAATCCATGCACCTTCCTTCTACATAGTTTTAGTTTTATAGCCAATTCAGTCATCGTCATATACTCGAATTGAAGAGTCGGCCATTAAAATACGAAAATCGAAAAAGTAATCGGAAAGAGTTGAAAAGGAAAGATCGGTACCACCTTTCGATTTAAAAGGTGTATTACTATTACTTAATTGATAATTAAATTTAGTTTATAAACAATAAATAACTTTAAACTTAGAAAGTGACTCGTCTCATTATTTAGAAAAACCCTAGACAACGTGGATTCTTTATCCTATTAAAGAATTTCCTACATATATATCTTTGATATTCAGTTACTAGTTCTGGTGGAAGAACTTAGTTACTTGTTCACTCTGATACTTTACGTATCGCATCCATTTTTGGTTTACTATCCAAACCTAGTCACTTGGTGGTACACTTTATATTGTATCCATCCCTTTAACTACTTTATGTGTCTCAGTCTTTTGGATTAAATCACTTTTTCAGTTTTTTTTTCGTTTGTTTTGATTTTCATTTATCACTTACGTTTTGGTCTTTCGTCTTTCGAACCATAGTGTTCACAAACTTCCACAATTACTTAAATTACTCCTTTATTGATCCTCTGACTTTGCACAGAGGAAGACATAGTGTCTTATTTCAGTTTTTTTTTACTGATGAGTTTCTTTTTATAAAGAAATCTCTTGCTATACTTAACGTATCTAACATTTGGTCGCATAAATATATGTGTACGTCTGTTTGTGTGTTTATTTTTCGTTTTGGTACTTGAAGGTACATAATTGTTTTAAGTCGTAAGTTGACTCTTTGTCAAGCACAATCGTTGAAGAGAGCATTCATACAAGTGTTCTAGCGATTGAAAGATAATAAAGAATACTTCTATATTGAGCTATTATCATATAGCTACAGAAGGTTATAGTAGTATATGAATAAAGAATAAAGTTATTGTCCATCTTGAACCTTTAATTAATCATTTCTTTCACAGCGTCTGGTTCCAGTGGTGCACTTCTGCGATCCTCCTACGTCTGAATCATGAAAACTATATTGATTAAATTTTAAATATATTGAAACTATATTGCTTTACATTACATTGAGTAACTATATACATATAACATACTCTAATTCTCTATCTATTTTTCCCTTTGAGTCTCCTTGAAAACAAATAACCCTTGGGCTAACGTCCCATAATTTTTTTTTGGGTTCGTTAGAATTTTTATTAAGAACAGTACCGCGTTTGTCCCTACGTAAATTTAGTTTTATTTTTCGTAGTGGTTGTTAATCGTGGATGTCATCGTCCGGCTTTAGGAGGTAAGAGTTAACTTTACAAAGCTGGGATTAGAAAGGCGTACCCTGGAAACACTCTCAAGGCAGTATAACAAGGGAAAGAGCCTTCGGGATTTCATCGAGGCAAATTACGACATTTTGATAGATCAAAATCAAGACACCACCTTACCTTGGGTAAGCAATAACAAAGAGATTGATAACAAATTCGTGAAGTCAAGAGTCAGCAAAATTCGAAAAATTATCCACCCCAGGGAGCTTCACTTTGTTCAATCTTCTGAAAATCCGGCAGATCCAGCCTCACGCGTACTTACACCAACTCGCTTGATTGACTGCACATTTTGGTTTAGTGGACCTAGTTGATTAATGAACGACCAGTTACCACTCACCCCGTTCAAGGAAATAGAGTGCTCTATAAGCAATGCTACCACAAATGATCCAGTAGAAGAAAGCTTCATCGAGAGATTCTCTTGCTTTAACCATTTATTGCGAGTGATCGCCTACTATCTTCGCTGGACTTGTAAGATAAAAAAAACAACGAGATTTCAGAGTCGAAATCTCCCAATTCAACATATCAAGACTTTTTCCAAAAAAAAGCTGGCTAGCCTGCTTAACACCATTTATTGATTCTGACGTCATAATTCGCGTAGGGGAGAGGATTTCCCTTGCCAATATTCCAGAGAGCCAACGCCACAGATTATATTCAAAAAATGTCACTTAGTGGACTTGATCGTTCGCCAGATTCACCATGATCACCACCATAGCGGGAATTCCTTGACAGAGCACCTAAGGAGAGAAGAATACTAGATCCCTGCTATTAGATCTCGTGTAAAGAAATGTATTCGATCCTGTGCAGTTTGTATCCGATGGAAGGATAAGACCATCCAGCCGATTATGGGCGATCTACCACCTGGGACACCATTTCACTTTATAACTCAGCGTAGCTTCGAGAACTCTGTAATCGATGCTGGCCATTCATCTGAAAGTGTTGGTCAAAATTACAAAACGCTGGTTACAAGTACAGCAACTTCAGCGGCAATTTTGGAAAAGATTTCACCAAGAATATCTCCAACGTCTACAGAAAAGAATCAAATGGAAGTTTGCAGCTCAAAACCTTGGTATCGGAGATGTAGTATTACTTCAAGAAGGGAGCGTTATGCCTTCAGACTGGAAAATAGGTCGAATCATTGAATCCTATCCTGATGAAAAAGGCAATGTGCGCAGAGTTGATGTAAAGACAACGAAACGGGAAGTTGTGCACCGCGCAACAAATCGATTGGTCCCAATATTTCCAGATGACACCGAGCGAAAGCAAGCCCTAAGAAGAAGTAACCGGATGCAATATTGCAAAACTACGCTGCTTACACGTGTTATTTTGCTTTGGCTTCTCTTACTTATCCAGAAACTAGCGCTTTTGACATTCAACCTCTTACTCCAGGAATTAACATTCAGCGTTTAGGAAATGCATCGATGATACTCTTCGACCTTGAATTTTCAGTGGAAACTTCTCTGAATATCACTGCAGATTTACATGCTATTTACACTCTTCTTCAATATTTCAAACTATTTTGCAATCAATATGACAACACTAAATATAGCCAATTAAACCAACATTGTCAGTCTAGAGAACAAGCTCTTGCGTTAGAAGCCACGAGAGTTAAGGAAGGTATCATCGCAGGCTATCCCAAAGGACGATCGAAACGCGGAGTCATCAATGCGGTAATGAAAGGACTTGTTAAATACGCTCCCCAAGTACTGATGACTGCCGGTATAGCCTATTAGGCTGTGGAGAACAATCAGCTGGAACAACAAATTACCCAGCTGAAAAACAAAATAAGTAAGGTCTCCTATCTAATAACAAATATCACCGACTTAGAATTTAAAGCCGTGGATACACAGCTTGATGAACTCATAGAGCAGCAGCAGCTGCTTCGCGTTCAGGAGGAAATAAATACCTACTCATCCAGCATTCAGTTACTCATCAGTTCCATTCAGGCTAATCACCAAAACATCGAAAACATTCGCCCTTCTACTGAACTAATGGAGCACGTCAGCAGAATGAACAAAGCTATTCTTCTAGGCAATGGAAGTCTTGTACAACAAATTATGATTAGTTCAGACAACGGAACATTCTTTGAGGCATCTCAAGCCATAGATCTGGGCAACTGAATATACAACGACGTTAAGCAGAACCAATTAGACGAGTGCTGGAAGGAAGTCCTCAAAATTCCCTTTCGTAATTCACTTTTGACAACCTGTAACCCCACTAAGGTCAACACCGAATACAATATAATTCATCTTTATAAGAGTTATCTTGCAGTCATCGACAGATCAAAAGAAAAGGAAGTTAATTTGTTGTGCAATGACTCTGTCATTCCAATCATAACAAAGGTATATGTCGTACGATTCCAAGGTTGCACTATTTCCAGCAATTCGTCCCAGGTGGTTTCTCCAATGGAAGATGCCGTAAAACTGTAATTTATTTTATTAATAAAATTAACTTGTTGTTAAGGGAGTGAAGAGTACATAACAACAGAGCAATTATTCTAACGCGCGCCCTTCCTGAAGTCATTAAGGATAGGATGTTGTAGGGGGATCTTAGTAGTGTGTTGAAGAAGGTACGTGTAGAAGGAAGTTCTGTGGGGTAAGGAAATGAAGAAGTAGTTGTTTCCCTTTTAATGTTACAAATGAGGTCCAGCGTGAGACATGTTTTTGTTTATGACTCATGGGGGCCCTTATTGTGCGATTGGGGGTAATTACCATAAAAATGCTACTTTATGCTTTTTTCCATATTTTTACAAGTCAAGCGGCGACATTGTGGGCGTCAGGACGGAACAAAGAGTCCATTTCAACACGTTCCCTGCCGCCCATAATTTTTTTTTTACTTGTGTGCCAAAACATTTTTTTTGTTTAAAAGTGTACGTTAGTTATTTGTTAACGGTGCTGTGTTTTTGTTTTGTGTTTATTCAAACTATTAAGTGTTTTTTGGCTGTGACTCCCGGCAGGTCACTTGGCACATGTAGCAATTGAAACCTATGAGGTGCCACTGACCTGCCAGCGTTCACGGTTATTTTTTCCGTTGGTCATGTTTGGGGTTACTTCCGAGCATCGGCAATGGAAGTAAGGTTTGGAAGTATCTTTCAGATACTTGGGTGGGTTGGCCAGGCCTTCGTGAAAACCATCAGACGAGCGCTTTTAATTTAGAAGTACGGTATCTGCAGGGAGATAAAAAAGTGCTATACTTTTAGGGTTAAGAATAAGGTAAATTTAAGATTTATATAAGTTTAAATTCGTACCAACGAATTTAACTTTGGTGGAGGTGATTTCATTTTTTATTTTTATTATTTTTGGTGATGGGTTTAAAATTAGTGATGCCGCGAATAGTGATTGGGCCGAATACCGAATACGAGATCGGCACACGAAGCAATGAATGAAAAGCAAAATGGTGTACAAATAAGTGTAACGTAAGAGAATCCGGTATACCAACTCCGTTAGTTTTAAACAAAAGCAAGGTACCAGTGACCGCGTTTTTCAACTCGAATGTCAGTCTCATAACAAAGTTAAAGTTTTTTTTTGTTGTTGTTTGAGGGAGAAGTATAATCTCAGTAAAATATACTGTAAAGACAATTAATCGTCAAAGTGACAGGGATAATATATATGTAGTAGTTATTTATAAATACATATAAGTGTATTGGTTATTATAAGGGTTATGCATGCAACCCACTTAAACCACATCACATTGTTACTCATGCACACCACACTAATGCTCTAGATCAATAAGGTATAAGCCCACTGAAAAGCATGGCAATGCTGATTGTTTATCGAGGCTCCCACAAGGTCTTGATCTTGAATTCGACAAAACCGAACAAGATGGTCCTGAAACAACTCTCCAACTAGAAGAAAGTATTTCTAACCTGGTTCTTTTCGAAGACGTTAAAACAAACTAGTCGCGACAAAAGCTTACAAAAGGTTATCAAGTTCGTCACCGAAGGATGGCCCGAAGTAAATTTAGATACCTCAAAAGAACTTAAATCTTTTTTTGATCGCAGGTTAGCAATTTCTGTATATAAAGGAGTTCTGCTGCTTCAAACTGATTACAACAGGGTGATCCTACCAACCACACTTTGTAAAACAATGCTGCAAATTCTTCACGAAGGCCATTGGGGTTCGGTTCGCATGAAGCAAATGGCCAGACGTTATTGTTGGTGGCCGGACGTAGACAAAAACATTGAGGAGACAGTAGCAAGCTGTACGTCATGTCAAGAAAATAGTTCTACCAGTCCCAAAACTTTTGGAAGTTGGCCACTACCTACAGAACCATGGCAGAGAATACACATTGACTTTGCGGGTCCGTTTATGGAGTCAATGTATTTGGTGTGCATAGATGCGTTCTCCAAATTTCCTTATTTAGTCAAAATGAATACGACAGTTCGAGCATTAAAAAACATATTCGTTATTGAGGGTCTCCCAGCAACCATTGTAAGTGATAATGGACCACAATTCACGAGTGAGGAGTTCCGGAGATTTTGTTCAGAAAATGGAATTTGTCATCTCACATCAGCACCGTTTCATCCTGCTTCTAACGGGGAGGCAGAAACATGTGTCCGTACGTTCAAAACTGCATTAAAAAAAAATATGTAGCGAGGGGATACATAAGGGGGATGAAAGTCTTTTAAAAATTTTAATTTGTTACAGGACTACTCCAGCCAATAACAACAAGTCACCAGCAGAGATTCGGCATGGTCGACAACCAAGAATCCTTTTAGAACTTATTAAACCACTTAAAGCAAATACCAAAGAACTAAAATCTATGTCTAAATTTCAGATAGATCAACCGGTTTTTACTAAAAGCTTCACACATGGACACATGGAAGGAAATAGGTTCCAAAATGTATTGCATCAAGTCTTCACAATCAAATCAACTTTTAAGACGACACCAAAACCAGATGAGAAAAGCCCCAGAGCAGGTTGCTCAAGGTAATCGTCATTGTCAGCCACATCAAACAACAGGAAGGATAGGCTAATTTACCCAGCCGCGATAAGGTTGAAGAAATCTATTCATCGGCAGCAGCATGCGGTCCGGCTACATTTTATTGCCCTGCCAACGCCTTCCATCTAGACAATAGTAGGAGCGACGTGGGATTAGCCACTTTCTTTGGCCATCGATCCCAGTTTTCATTTTAACTGGTACCACGTGGTGTAACAAATCTCATGTGCAACAAGAATATTTCGTTTGAGCAGAAGTGCCTGCAACTTTTAAAGCACCAATGCGTGCTCAACTTATCCATTCAGGTAACACAGATTTTTTTTTTGTTATCAAGTACCCACTTCGTGAGTGCCTACTTCCTCGGCAACCCGCCAGTCGTTTGTTTTTGCGGCAAAATTATCCGTACTTCCAGCCACCACACTTGGAGTGATATTCAAGCAACATTAATTATTTATTTTATTCTTAACTTTATTGTTAGATTTTTATATTTAGTGCTTTAATATAAATATAAATGGTGATTAAATTCTTAAAAAGAAAAAAGGTATCAGACAGAGCTCGTTGGATTATTTTTTTTTTTCTTCTGTCTATTTAATGAGTCTCTTGAGGAACACCGAAAATGCCCAAGCATACTCCTTTACTTTAAAGGAGGACAAAACTACAAATATCATCCTAACAGGACTAACGTCTGATTATTTGGAATCAGAAATTCTCGACGAACTCAAGCTTAGGGTTCCCAATGTTGACAAGGTTTCAAAGTTTGAAACCATTCGGTCCAAACAGGACCAAATTCAATATAATCTGTTTTTAGTTGGGATACTAGCTGGAACCACCTCGGAAGAGATTCTAAAAATAAAATATTCATTTCACACTAGGGTTTATTGGGAAAAACGTTGCCAGCAACATGGGCATCTTGCTAAAAATTGTGCTAATAGCTACATATGCATGAAATGCACAAATGTCATAGTTCGTGAACCACCACATGAGTTGAGTTGTCATCGAGTCATAATGTGAAAGGACCTTTAAAACTTAAGAGATTAACATCCAAATTTAACCTGGCAACGTCATGGGAAATTTATGTTTATTTCGAAACGTCAAAGAAACTTGGAAAAATATTTCCGCTTCCATTTTAAAACCAACCAGAGAAGATTCGAGATCATTGGTCCCACGAGGTTTGCTACAGGTTAAATTGTAAGTTACAAATTATTGTTCACTTTATTTGATAGTTAAAATATGTGCGAGTATATCATAATGTCTTAACCCTAGAAAGATAATCTACATCTGCGAGACGTATCGCGCGTAAAAAAATGTAATATCCTTTTAACTATAAACCGCACCGGTTCAGCCGCCTTAATATGCTCAGTCGGTGGTCGGAGCTTGCCTGTGACGGTTGTGGTGCGACGGTAAGTACCTGTCGTGACAAGTTACAGCTATGCCATACGTCTGGGAGACGTATGATTATCTTTTATGTAACTTTTGTGAGATGTGTAAAAATTCGTTTATTATTATTATATTTACAGATACGTTTTATAAGTTTTGGGTGCTTGTTTTTATTTATTTTATCGCCATGACGAACCGAGGAGTGTTGAATATAAGTGAAATTGAGAATTTGTTGATGGAAGTTGAAGAACTTCTATCGTCAGAATGTGAAAGCGAGTGTGAAGATTTTCTCTTAGAGGACGACGTGCAGAGTGACACTGAAGACGAATTTATTGACGATGCTGAGGATGTGCCGGACAGCTCTGGTGAAGAACAATCAGAGTCAGGAAGTCATTCAACTACATCTTTAGATGCCCGCATTATTATTCCACCTAAGCGCAAACTAAGAGGTCGTAACAAACACTGCTGGACAACTGCCAAGGCTAAAAGTCACAAAAAGACCCCTGCAATAAATATTGTCCGAACAAATAGAGGACCATCCAGATCTTCGAAGAACATCTTTGACCCCTTGCTATGTTTTAACTTATTTATAACAGATGAAATAGTAAGTGAAATAATGAAATGGACAAACATAGAAATGTCTCTCAAACGTATGGAAAAAGAAGCCAAGGACAAAGAAACTGGAAATGAGACTACGATTTTTAGGGCTACATTTAGAGACACCAATGAAGTTGAAATCTGTGCGTTTATTGGGATTCTTACATTATCCGCTGCTATGAAAGATAATCACCTTTCAACGGAAGAACTTTTTGACAGCTCTTTTTCTGGAACTCGGTATGTTGCTGTTATGAGTCGTGACAGATTTGACTTTCTTGACAGATGTATGCGAATGGATGATAAATCACTACGCCCATCACTCAGAGATACGGATCCATTCATACCTATCAGAAAAGTTTGGGACACATTCATAAATCAGTGTTTGATCAATTACACTCCGAGATCATATCTAACCATTGACGAGCAGCTGTTGGGATTCCGGGGAAGATGCCCATTTAGGATGTACATTCCGAACAAACCCAATAGGTATGGAATAAAGATTCCTATGATGTGTGACAGCGGCACAAAGTACATGATAAATGCCATTCCTTACATCGGACGGGCAACCAATATCAATGGCGTTCCTCAAGGTGAGTACTACATAAAAGAATTGTCAAAGCCGGGACAAATCGTAATATCACCTGCGACAATTGGTTTACTTCTGTACCCTTGGCGAAGTCCTTACTTCAGCAACCTTATAAGCTTACACTGGTGGGCACCATACGTTCCAACAAACGAGAAATTCCAGAACTAATGAAAAATACCCGTTCACGTCCAGTGGGCAGTTTAATGTTCTGCTACGACTGTCCTTTGACAATTGTGTCATACAAACCAAAGCCATCGAAAATGGTATACTTGCTTTCGTCTTGCGATGAAGAAGGCACAATAAACAAAGCAAACGGAAAACCAGAAATGATTATGCATTACAATCAGACGAAGGGCGGTGTCGACACATTCGACCAAATGTGCTCGGGTATGTCATGCTCCAGAAAAACAAACAGGTGGCCAATGGCAGTACTTTATGGCATTTTTAACATAGCTTTCGTCAATTCATATGTCATTTACTGTCACAATATCCAGTCAAGGAATGAAAAACCTCTCAGCCGCAAAAATTTTATGAAAGAACTCAGTACAGAACTCACTTCAGCTCATATGGAAAAAAGGATAGATGCTCCAACTTTGAAGAGGACTCTTCGCCAAAATATTGTGGAGTTGCTACCTAATACAAGCGGAAATAGTGTTCAGGCAAATAAAGAAGAGCCTACTACAAAAAAGAGAAGATATTGTACATATTGTCCATCAAAAATACGCAGAATGTCAAAAATATCATGTGTGGTATGCAAAAAGGCGGTTTGCGGCGAACACAAAAATGACGTGTGTCATTTTTGCATTTAATTTAATCGTATGTGATTCAAATTTACTAAGACTGATTAGTAGACTTATTTTTGACCAATAAATGCTAACTAGGCAATATTTAAGACTTGAAGTCAATTTTTATGTTCCTAAAAAATAAGTTTTTTTTTATTTTGTTAATTTGTAATGGAGTTTAAGTTTTTTGCTTTAATTGTTTAAGTTTACATTTATTTTAAGGAAATCAATGCTTCATTTGTATAAATATGAACTACATTAATAATTAAAACAATAATAATTTATAAAAAGTTCATGCGTTTTATTTAATACACTAACAAAGTGCCATACGTCTCTGAGACGTATGACTATCTTTTACGTCACACAAAATATGATTATCTTTCTAGGGTTAAATAGAAAAATATAAATTGAAAAAGAGAAGAAAGTTTGAAGTTGGTCGCAGGATAGATATCTTTACTTATAAGATATCTATTACTTATAATCCTATGATTCCCCTGTATTAATATTGAACTTTAAAAACTTCTTATTTATATAGAAAATAAAATCAATACATTGTTTCTTTGGAAAGACGATTTTTATTTGGGAAAATTAAGTTGAAATCCTACAGATCCGCAGGCCAACATGAGTGTTGATAAATACAAAGTACCTGGTGGTAGGCAATCCAATTGTATTGCTGGACAAAAGATATTCATTTTAGGTATCGGCTGTGTTGATGGTACCCACATCAGTTTATTACGTCCCACTGAGAATGAGGAAATGTTTTTTTAACTGAAAGGGCTACCACAGCATTAACACCATGGTTGTGAGTTAAATATGAGATTGAAAGGAATTAAAATAATTTTTTTTTTATAGATAAACGACCACAAGTATCGGATAATTTCAGTATGTCCTCAATATGGGGGTGCTGTTCACGATTCATTTGTGTGGAACAGTTCTTTTGTTAAAAACCGACTGGAACTGAACTACAATCAACGCAGGAGAAGAAATTCTAAACTGCTTGGTAGGTAAGTAGATACATTGATAAGAGACAATTTTGAAAACAAACAATTTATAGGTGATAGTGGGTTGGAGCCATGGCTACTTACACCATATAAAAGTTTTTGATTTTCGATTCCGAGTGAAAACTCATAAGTAAATAACTTTTATTTTTTTTTTAAGCGAGATCCTTACGTCTTATAAAGACGAACAAAGCTCGCAGAAAGTTTTTTTTGTTAAATTAAATAAAGAAGAAACTCATTATATTGAGTTGAGCCACCTCCATAGGTCCCGCAGAACTGAGCTCGTCAGCGAAGGCTCCAATGTAGCTATGTTGATTATACGGACATGTTTGTGGGATTAGCAATTTTTCAAAAAAAAAATCTTTTTTTTCCAGAACAGACTATAAAACAAGTTTGATTTCTTTCGTTTCTGGATTTACGGTATAGGAAGGAAGGAATTTGAATAAGTACTGGAGTTGAGGCATCGAAATAACCTAGCAGATTAAAGAGTGTTCTTATACCTAATTGAGATTCTTGTATTTGAGATTTGAACTAGAAAGTATTTCATAGAAGTAAATTTCGGACCCATCATAGCGAATTTGTATCTGTGATGCCAAGAGTGATTGCTAGTCATAACAAAGACAAATAAGAGGAATTATGTCAATGCAGATATAGATTTTTTTTTTTGGTGTGACGTTCCATTTGGGAAGAAGGGATCAGTGAGACGCATGAGGCCGGATAGCGCCATGTGATCTCACGTGGTCTCTTGACAGGACATTAGTTTAGTTGCTGTAGTTTTTTTTTGCTGTGTTGTTATGAAGCAATTGCTTGTATCATGGGCATGGGTCGATGAAGGACCTTATGCTGCTTCTCAACACAAGAGAAGGTGCTTGGGAGGGTAATGACTTCCTTCGGGGGCTTATGGTCAGAATACAAGTGAGCTGTGACGAGAATGAATCATTCGTAGATGTAGGTATTGAGAGAGAGAATTACTTACTTTAGATTCTTCGTTTTCGCTTTTTTTTTCAACGTTTTCATCCGCTGCTGGGACTCCACAGCGATATAATACTTGGACTAAACAAAAAGGAGACGACTGTAGCATGCATGCTTCCTAGACATTGAAAAGGCTTTCGACAGCGTTTGGATTAAAGGACTCATTTTTAAACTCTCCGAACTTGGAATACCTACCTAACTACTTGGTAAGAATGATCAAACATTTTTTTAACTAATAGATTTTTGTATGTACAGGTAAGCAAAAATGAATCATCAACGAAGGTAATTGGCGCTGGGGTGCCACAAGAATCTAAGCTTGGTCCCCTGCTCTTCGATATATATACTGCCGATCAACCACCCAACAGCCCAGGAACGAAGACAAAGCTATGTATAAGTCAACACCATAAATAGATTCCCACAATAAACTGCAACAAGCTGCTGATGCTGCGGGTCGTGCCATTCCAGAGGTATGGAGTGCATAGACAACAAAATGCAATAGGATGGCCAGTGTGAGAACGTGAAGAAGGAGATGGCTTAGCTAGGTATTTAAGGTGTAGATTTTAAGTAAACTTTGTCATTCGTATTTTGTAGGCAGAATCGCTGTAAGTTGGAAAATAAATAAAAAATATTTTTTTAATAAAAAATAATCTGAAAAAGATTAATTTATATGCTGATGACTCCATAACATATGCTTCCTCTTCTTCACCAGAGATTACGGCCAGGAGAGTGCAGGAGCACATCAAAAACCTAGGGGACTATTATCACAAATGGGGACTGAAGATAAATAGCAACAAGACGGAACTCATCTGCTTCCGGACCCCAGTAACTACTACAAGAGGACGCTTTCGCTACACGCTGCGACAACATTAGCATCAAGCTACCAGACAACACCGAAGTTGCAGTTGCTGGTTCCACGAAGTACTTGGGTATCAATTTTACAAACAAGCTGAAGTTCAAGAAGCTTGCAGACTTGATGTTGAAGAGAGCCAACTTTTCTCTGCATTTGGTCCATCCGCTACTCAGGAGGCGAAATGGACTTTGTAAGAAAGCCAAGCTGCTTGTTTATAAACAACTCATCTGACCCGTCCTGACATATGCGTTTCCCATATGGTTCACAGCCATGAAAAAAATCAAGATCTTTGAAAGAAAGTTGCTCCGTATCTGCACAGGTTACATATCCCATACATTCCATATTTGCAATTCCGAAACCCAAATAGCATTTCATTATCTTTAACTTCATTTCCCACGGAAAGCAAGTTCATTAACAGTTTTCTAATGCCATGTTGATGACTTGCATTCCCACCTCGTAACCTTAACCCAATAAAAATATAAAGAACTATTGTGAAACAAATCTGCTGAATTGCAGATTTGATTAGCATTAAGATTATTTAAAAGATATGAAAAGTTTAGTCCATACAATAAAGACAAATCTTTTTTAAAAATCTACTTGAATAAACTCATTTTATATTTGGCGCAGTCGGTAGGATTCCCATAAAACGTTGGGAATCCATATGAGAACGAATTCTACTTAAACAAGTTAAAACCCAACTCAAAAAAAAATTTTTTTTTCCGTAATAATCGTCGATAAAGGAAAAATTCGTATTAGTGCGCATAAAACAAACAAATATTGTTGAACCATACTTAAATACCCCAATAATCGTCGGTTAAGAAGAAAAAAAAAATCACATCAGTGCGTGTCAAACAAGTGAATATTGTGAAACACCTGATAAATTAAAATTAAAAAAAAAAAATTAGAGTGCAAAGTCAAACGAAAATTGACATACAATCATTTTGATAAATAAATAAAAAAAAAGAAGAAAAGTGCGAAAATTAGGCGGAATAGATCACTCGGATTCTGGCAAAGAGAAATGATGAATGAACAAATGATGGATAGGCTAGCAGCTGTGCTAGAGGCACTGGCAGCACCGCATGCCCAAAAGCCCAGCAGAGCAGTTTACCTGATGAACGAAATACAACATATTACTGCTTTTGAAGGAAACAGCGAAACCCTCAGTCAATTCCTGGCGGGTGTCGAAACACATCTTAATGCTGTGGAGGAACCACTTAGAGGAGAATTGTTTCAATCAATTTACAACTCAAAGATAAGTGGAAGAGCGAAGGAGCTGCTATTAAACAACAGACCTGAAGGATGGGAAGCAACAAAGGAAGTCCTGAAGCAGCACTTCCGGCCAATTGTTAGTTACAAAGACATTGTAAGGATGACATTTTCATGACGACAGAAGAACACCGAAAATGACCAGAAGTAGAACTGATCCACCTCCACGACTCACACAATTTTAAAGGAATTTCAAAAATTCCCTAACCAATATTTCACCTCAACTTCGGCTGAGAAAGTGGGAATTATCAAATCCAATTTTTTTTATATTCAAGCAGGATACAATTTGAAGAACGTACTTTACGTACACATAATCAAAATAGTTCTGCATAAAACGCACTCAACGTGCCAACAATCTGCAGGAAAAAGTGTAGAACTAAACGTTCTGCAATACTAAGAAAAAATGCAGAACCCAAACAGCGTTCACACGAGTTGACTGTGGCACTTTGTGTCACGACGATACTTACGTGTACAAAAGTAGAGAAAAAGTGTCACAGGGACTTATTCAACTGTGTAACAGAACCTTAAGTTCTGTACGAACAGATTTGTTGATGTGGAATTGTTAAGTAGCGACCTAATGTAAACACATTTCTGTACTATTTTACAATTCCCATCAAAACTGTTATACCAGAATTAAGCCATCAACAACGAACGCACCTAAACAAAAATAGAGATCGTAGATGAGGGATCGGGGCTAAACCAAAAATATGTCTGTCTGGGAGAAAGGAAATGTCGTGAGAATTTCCGTCTTTTCAATCGTCAGCCGCCACCGTGAACACATCACAGAACACAAAAGAAGGTAATATTCCAATACGCAATAAAAATTCTAAGAAGAATTGTCGAGTGCGATTAAAAGATAAAGAAAAGTTTAATTATAACATCCAAATTGAAATTAAAGAGTATTCAAGTAATAATAAAGTAATAATCGGATATCATTGGCAAATGAAGTTTTTGTGCACGCACATTGAAATTGCACAGAAGAATTTGGTGGTGCGTAGAAGTTTTTTTTTTGTCGACGCAGGCTACATACCAGTGTGGCGCAGCAAAGCACGTCGTACGATATCCAAAGATAGCCAGCGAATTTCGGTTTGCTGAAAGAAGATAAACCTAAAGTTATATAAGAGAAGGTAAGTGAATAAATTTTGCACAAATCTATGTGGAAAATGTGCTCATAGACATCCGTATATGACGCCCACTTATTCCAATAGGAAACCCCGTGATTTGAGGAATTCATTAAGATACGCTATCAGAAAAGTGCTGTACGCACAGGTATGTGTCCGACGCCGACAAGAGGAGGCAGAAAGCAAGAAGAAATTTGAGACGCAGACCAAGAAAGTGACGCCACCAAAAGTGACGCCAAAAGAAAACGACGCCAGCCGAATTTTGTACAGTCACGCCATCTGAAATGTACCAATCTACAAGTGCTTGAATAAAATGAATTTGTAAGGAAGTTCTTGCACACTTAAGCAGACTCTTCGATTTTCTTGATGCATTTTTCCATAAAGTTCTTGGAAGAGATTGCGAGAATTTTGCACCTTATCTTGTGCACGTTTCCAACCACGTGTTGATCAATTGCGCGGTGCGTTTAAGACGCCACATAAATCAGAACAGCAGCTTGGCTTGCTGGAATTAAGTTTTTTTTGCTACTTTGGAGGACATCGAACTCGAGGGCCGTCATCTAACCCATAAGGAGTTAGAGAGACCCGAATCCAGTCCAACCAAAGCAACACACAAGCACGTTTCTTTTGTACAACAAACAGCTCAATCTGAATGTCTTGGGGCATAGCCACCAGGAGACCATTCCACGGGATTGAAGCACATCGGTATTTGCCACGTGCGGCATAACATTTGAATGAAATCAGCACACCTATAGACATCAACTACGAAAACCAACAGGAAAATAAGTATCATTTTATCTTCTTTATGAAATTTATTCAGAAATTTTAAGTATATAAGATAATTAACTATATTGTATTTCCCATCTAGCATGGTGTATCTAAAAATAATAAATCCTGTCCATCGTGAAGTAATGTGGTTGAAGAAAATGCCCAAGGTATAAGCGCCATAGATTAATCCCTGAAAAGAAAGTGTTAGAAGAATACATACCCCAGTGAAAGTGTTTTTGCAAAAGTTTAACTTACCTCAGAAGCCCCTGTAAGAATAAAAAGAATAAGAAATCAGATTAGAAAGAATATCTGAAAAGTAAATGAAAAGTTTTTTTTTATATAAAAGTCTTTTGTCCATTTAAAAGCAAGAAGTGAAAATAAGTGAAACCCAGTGGGACACTAATACAGATCCCATTTAAAGAACATTGTAGTCACAGTGAAGTAAAATATTGTTTACCCCTTTCATACTACCTTTTTTGTAAGAGACATTATCTTACCTACCCGACAATAAGCATCAATAAAATTTGAATAATCCAACAGCAGCGTATCTACGAATGGTCAACGGCAGCAGTGCACTCCAGCCGGCGATTATTTGGGTGAGTAACATTACATAAATAAACTATATTGCTATAAACAGATTATTTATAATTTTATAAAATTGCTTACGTCACTATATCCATAATTTCCGTCCGTATAACTCATTATTAGTATTATCGTATCATTTGGCTGGTCCACGGACAGCTCAATTAATTTTTTTTTATTCACCTTTTCGGAGACATAGTACTCCACACTTAATCCTCTCTATATCTATCAAATATTATTAATTTACCTAGGGAACACCCTGCCGGCGTTATTTGAGTGTTGTTAGCTCCTCGGATCAATGGTCAATATGGTCAGAGTTGATTGAACTATCGTATCCGTTATAGTTGGGAATCATACAAAAATAGGTAGGGTAGAGTAGTAGGGATTCACAGTGGCGGTGTCGTCCGGAATCAATGGTGTAGTTAAGTAATTTATTGGCGGTGTCGCCCAGGTTAGGGATTTATTAAGATTCACAGTGGCCGTGGTGTCCTGAATCTAGTTTTTTTGTAGGTTATTGGCGGTGTCGCCCAGGTTAGGGATTTATTAAGATTCACAGTGGCCGTGGTGTCCTGAATCTAGTTTTTTTGTAGGTTATTGGGGGTGTCGCCCAGGTTAGGGATTTATTAAGATTCACAGTGGCCGTGGTGTCCTGAATCTAGTTTTTGAGTTCAGATTTAGATTAGTAAGGTTATTAAGTTGGGGTTCTTGTACAGTAGTTTGCCGAACAGGAACCAAAGGCGTAAGTGAGTTCTGACTCCTTACATAGGGAGGGTTTTGAGGCACTGGTTGACAAATTCCATCTAGTCAAGTCAACCACAATTAGGGGTTTCTTAAGAATATTTATTGCCGAAGAGAAACGATGGATCAGGTCGAGTTCACTCCCTGATGGGCGGGTTTTGAGGCAACAGGGGGTCGATTACCATCTTAGGCTTCCCATTTCAAGTCAGTCACCTGGATCTCTCCTTTGCAACACACTATCAGGAACAGTTTTGCAGGAGTAGATGTATCTACGTTCCAGGAAAGTACGATCACCTATACTTCCTATATTAACTCTATCGTTAGTGCTCAGGACACTAGACTGGGATCAGAAGTTGTAGATTTGACTAAGTTCTTCAGCTAGGTGCACTACTAATTATCGTTTTATTCTCGTCGTGCGGCGTGGCACGCCGTGTCACTGATAGGCCTTACTCTTTTTCCCCACTGGGCCTCCCTAGAAGTAAAATAGAATCGCAAGACCAGGTTCACAGGTTGGCAGGTTAAATAACCATCTAACACAGTCGCGAGCCCACAGCAAGATCCCACGCCTGCTCCTGAGTGAGCCAAGGCCAGCTGCTGTCAACCGCCGCGGTGGGAGAGTCGTCGACACTTGGATCGTAAGATACCTTGCCACACCAGGGGGTTGGGGGAGTCCTCATACCTAAGTGGTGGAGAGCGGTGTCCGAAGATTCAAGAGGATTTGAAGTACAGAAATTCTTTAAATCGGTAAAAATAGATTGAATGCTTGCAGTATGAGGTTATAGTTAGGATTAGGGTTCAGCGTTGACACCTTTTGCTTGACTGAAGGCGTACTTCAGGTTATTCTCGCGAAGAGTTTCAAGATTTCGGTTCCAGTTACAGTTCACAGGTATGAGTAAGAGCAAGCATACTCTACTTACGAAGTTTGTTATTGTTGTAAGCACATACTTCCACCTCGTATGTGCACGCTTGTTATTTTTAAGAAGAATTCTTTTTAAAAGAATTCTTTCACACAATTCAAAAAAATATAATATTGAATTTCTCTCCTTTAACAAAGTGGGAAAGATATATGCATACGTGTATATGTATATCTATATATATATATAAATATATATGAGAATTTCGTTTTCGTGTTATATCTCTTTCATATATTTTCATATGTATGTACATATTGTGTATATATTATTTAAAGGAGAAATTCAATTCCAACAATAAAAAGAAATTCCATCCACTATCAAATTCCCTCGCTAGTCGAATATAATGTGAAGCATTAGACATAATATTATTTGTCTTCACATATGTTCGTACAACAGCAAAGGAAAGGAGATACGTATAGTGAAAGAATTCTAATTTCCCACAACAATAACAATAACAATAACAATAACAATAACAAAGCAACATTTAATTTTTTGTTTGTTTTGTTATTGAGGAAAATAAAATTATTTTCTGTTAAATAAAAAAGAATCTTCGTTACAACATATCAAAGAAAATTGGTAACATTGTAGGGAAAACATTTCTATTAAAAAAATCACCAACACAACGGATATAACATTATCCAATTCATCGTGATAATTATCTGACATATTTTCTGCGATATAAAGCACATCCGTCAGATCCGTCACCAATATTAACAACCATGTGTAAACGCGCATGAATTGGCCGCTAGGTAGCAACCCATTCACACACCAATTTCGGTGAACACATCCACCGGAATTTTTAAAGGAAACCTCATAACATTCCTGCTTTTCTTGCTAGACGAGCAGAGGAATATGGAGGAAAGAGTTTAACCGAGAATGAATTTCCTTCTTTTTTGAATTCACTTTCGGTCGGAGAAGGTTGGTTGGCTCCAGCCTAGGAAGCCATTTGCCCAAAAAAATTACTTTTAGTAATTTTTCAAAGTTTTTTTTTAACTTTAAAAATAATAATAGCCAAGCCATAAGGAGAAACCATTAAGGGTAAGGTATTTAAATTGACTATTAGTTACAAATAGTGAGGGATTTAATCCTATTTAGATATAGCTATTTCGGCATTTTTGGTAGGCAGCTGCGGTTAGCATTCCAGAGGAAAAAGAATTTTCCAATTAGAAAGTGACGCGTCGTCGATTGAGTGTCTCGACGGTGGGCGTCCTGGACATAAGGACAATGTGTAAAAGAATTACAGCCATCAGAACAGATTGTTAATCGCCGTATATATATAAAGCCACATCAGAGGTAAGAACCGCCAAATGCAGGCAGTTGTAACACGTTACATGGGAGAGCACATGCTCAAGAAGTTCTTTTTTTCTATAGGTAGATTTAGACGCCACGAAATTATTAATCCACCAAATGAACATCTGTCGACGACGTCGTAATTATATATTTTATTGCGGTGCAACGAACAAAATAAAATATAAGAACCACCAAGCTTCGCCGAACCGCATTTTCTTTTCTGGAAACATACGTGCCAAAACTACGCATGCCAATTAATCGCCATATGAAGGGCAACCCCTCAATCAGCATCTATGGACGCTAAATTCAATCCATCAAGGACAGACAAAAACACTCCCTAGAAGGCCAAACCTGAAAGGAGAAAAAGACGGAGGAAATAATTTACTACGAGAGTAAATTACTTGACTGCTCTAGAACACCCTGTGCACCGTCATTACATCATCTTGGAGCTACACAAAAATAAAATAAAAGTTTCTTGTCTCTGGAAGTATCTGCGTCTATTTCATTTGTGCCAACCACATTCACGGATTTGTACGCACACTGGATCAGAGATAAAAAGGAACGAAAGAATACTTTGGTTTTTTCTTTTGACCGGTCTGTACCTGTAACAAGATACACACTTCTCAGCCGCCCGAGCAGTCGCACGCCGACAGCGTTGAGGAAGTATTTGTTTTGTTGGTATTTTTGAGAACCGAATGTAGACGGATAAAGGTATGTTTATATATGTAATAACCATATGAATATATACAACCAAACTCCGAGCATAACATCGCACATACATCACCACGTGCGGTAGATATGTATGTATATACTAAAGAATCTGGAAACCTACGACACCAAGCAAACCCATAGTCAATACCAATTATAAATTGGGAGATAGGGAGTAATCCTGTCGACTAAATCTATGCGGTCAGATCTCTACGAATCCAGACATCGGCTTCGACATACTTCAGTACGACGCCATAGGTCAGACGCTCAGGTTGTCCCTTGGCGGTATTTTCTTCGTATGTCGACACACAAATACATCTCTTGGAATGAAAATACTATCGAGAGATGTAAAAACATAAAAAGCAAGAATTTGGAGTGTAGACGTATATTTGTAGTTATAACTAGGTAGATTCAAGTAGCTTATCATATTTTTATAGGAATAAATATATAAATAATTACATAATCTTCTTTCCTAAGCAAATTTTAGAGATACCATAAAGAGTGCATTTGAAAGTTAAAGAATAAGCTGTAAACGGCTAGGATAGTGTGAAGAAAAAGTGTGTCTCCCCTGCCTTGAAAAATAAAACAAAACAAAAATATCGTTGAATCCATAGTTGTGAAAGCCCCTGTTAAAATTTAAATTACCTGCCTTTCCATTTAAATGACCATATCCCTAAAGTGAATAATCTCTGCAAAAGAAAAGTTGTGTTCTTAAAAATAAAGAAAGAGAGTGTTAAAGTTAATTTCAAAAAAAAAAAAGTAAATTAAAGAATAAAAACAATTGCAAAGCTCCTACCTAAAGTGTTATTAAAAGAGAAATTAACCATAGCTTTAAAAAAAAAAAAAAAAAAAAAAAGTAAAAATTCCATTCTTGAAAAGTTAAAAAGTTAAAGTCCATCCATGTTATTTGTATAGTCCCGAATTGTGAGAAACATCATGAAAAAGATTGATGTACCGGTTGTTAAAAGAAAATAGAATTCGTTTAAAGAAATATTCTAAGTGATTACTCTTGATTTGTTTTCAAAAACAATAGAATATATTGTGTCTTCCCAATACCACCCCTATATTTTTTTTTGTTTACCGCTCTAAGCATATGAATCTTTGAAAAATCTCCCATATAAACAGATTGAAATCATCCGGATGCAGTGCACTACCTCCAGGATCATCGGTGAGTCATTTTATTTTAATCATATATATACAATATTTACATTCATCATAGTAGAGTAGTTATAGAACAATTTTTTTGTGATTCCTGAGCATTACAATACAATTTTTTTATATATATTGGAAACATATGTACCTTCATTGGGTACGTCATTTGAGTACAGTCGCTCAAGAGATATTGCGAAACAACTTTTTTTTTGATTGTCCATAAGAGTAAAATTAAAAATAATTTTCTTTATTGAATCATAACGTGGATCGTTCGGATTGAATTTTCGGATGTTGAAAACCGCTTTTTTGTTAAAGTTAACAGAAATAGTGGGTACTTTAAAGAACAAGATAATACACTTTCTCACATGTTCCGTTTCCGTCAGTTATTAAATTAGTTTTAAATTAAGTAATTTCTTTTAGATTTCTTCTTAAACTTTAAAGAAATTTGTCGAGACTCCCAAAAGATAAGTAGTCTTGGCGTCAGAGTTAGTTTTAGGAACATTTTTTTTTTATTATTAAGACTAGAATTGTTAGCAAGTAAGGATTTTGAATAAACATTTTTATGAAAGCCATATCGTTAATATTTTCAGTTTTCAGATATTGAATTTTTCGTATAGTAAGTATGAGGTGTTAACTTTTTAGGTTTAGCAACTGCCGTTGCTTCGTTTAAAAAAGAAGGACACAGTGAAGTATTAGGCGCATCATAATCGTCCTAGGTACATATTGCGATCTGTATGTACCCAATAAACCTGCTGTGGGTAATATGTGTGTGAGTGATTGAGGTATTGTGGAATTTTATTGAAGTAAAGAGGAATTTCGTTGAGGTGCAGAGACTATGACTGGCTTCTCGTTAAGGTTTCTAGCGGGAAGAGTGTGTGCGGACTATCTTGTTGTTGAGGGAGCCCTATGCAATTAATATAACATTCTGTAGGTGCAACACCTACCTACAGTAGATCTGCAGGATAAAACATGTTACACGGTTCGAAGGTCCCAGAGGAAGTTCCTTCGCCCTGGACTGAGCTACTTGAGGGCAAGGCTGCTGCAGGTCGAGTGCGATGGTGACCGCG
The DNA here is from genome assembly GCA_916050605.2 of Platycheirus albimanus. Lineage (NCBI taxonomy): Eukaryota > Metazoa > Arthropoda > Insecta > Diptera > Syrphidae > Platycheirus > Platycheirus albimanus. The sequence goes on along the minus strand of OU696696.1, from coordinate 18,476,234 downwards.
AACAGCCCATTACTAGGTGCGAGTTGAGATTCCTTTGTTACTTGTCCGCGAGGACTTGCAAAGACATACCTCAATAAACCTAGGTAGATAGATTCTTTCACCCAAATAGATGATGATGATCTGGTAGTGGACAGGAAGATTCGGTTCCTTCCCAGGACTATAAGGGGGCTAACAATGGTTGTCCCTCATGTTGTAATAGGGGTATTCCGTTCCACTCTAGATAAGTTTTGTTGATTGAGTTTATTGTTGATGGTTCATGTGTTAATAAAGATTTAGTGTGTGTATGACATCGTAGCACGCACAAGGATAGATAATGATGGCTAGGTGCAAGTAGGGGAGGGCTTGAATGAATTCATGTAATTAATAAGAACGAACCGAGTCTTGGCAGCTATTATTATTTCTGTGAGTATGGAGGGTGAGAGAGAAGAAGAGTCAACGCATGAGTATACGTTGGATCATTTCCTAGAATTAATGTGTATCTACCTCTTCTTCTGTTCTTCTATCGAAAATAAATATCAATCTGATAAAATACGTAACAGATGGCGCCCAACGTGGGGCCGTGTTTGGTCTCACGAAAGGTTGCCTGAAGTTTCGTTTTGTTTTCTAAAATATACGTAACAGAAACAAATAGTAGCAGGAAATTCGACAAATACCATCTACCAAATATAGAGAGTATATTAGACAAACTCAATACTTCTCATCGATAGATCTTGCGAAAGGCTACCACCAGATAAAGGTGTATCCGGCTGACATCCATAAAAAAGCTTTTGTAACACCCAATGGCCTCTACGAATACGTTAGAATGCCGTTTGTAGGGAAAACTGGATGAGTCAACCCCACCCTCCGGACTTCCTACTGAGGAGGACGCTTCTGCGGTACTGGCCACTTCCGAAATTGGGCCTGTTACCATAACTTCTGATGACCCGGACGTTGAAGAGGAGAAAGAGCTGGCCAGACTCGAGCGTCGTAAAAGAATCCTCGAATTAAGAAGGGAAGTGGACCAAATGGAGGCATCCATAACACCATCAGTTACACCAGGACGCGCAGTAGACTTCTCTGACATCGAGAACGCTGTTCCTGCCTTTAATGGTGATGGCCCCTATAGCATCACCAAATGGCTGATTGATTACGAGGATGTGACAGACTCTCTCGGATGCGATGACCAGTGCAAGTACCTTTTTGCACGTCGTCTCATGCAAGGAACTGCAAAAATGTTGCTTCGCACAGTTCATGTTGACGACTGGAACTCTTTGAAGCAAACACTCATCAAAGAATTCGACCATAAGATGAGCAGACAACAGGTTTATCGTCAACTGAGCGAAAGGGTGCGTCGTCATAATGAGCCACTTCTCCGATATGTCATCTGCATGCAGGAGCTTGGATCACATGCTGAAATCGACGAGGCGGAGCTAATGGAGTTCATCATCGATGGATTAAGAGACTCACCAGCAAATGTCTCTATTTTATTTGCTGCCAAAACAATCATGGAGGTCAAAAATCTCTTGCCACGTTACGAAAAAAGAAGAATTCCGAGGCCCACTGTTGCTAAAGCAACCACTTCTGGAGGGAACATAGTTTCCTCAACTTCAACACCAAATAGTGAACAGTCCAAGTGTAAAGAACTCCTTCAAGAAACAAAGAAAGTTCTTCACTGTTTCGAGACGACCAATAAAAAACTAAGCGTGGAGGCATCCTGGAAAATTAGCAGTTAATCATAGATTATAACCATCCATCCCAACCCAGTTCAGCAAAAGTTTTTTTTTTTTTTTGCGGTAGCGTTTATTTTGCCTCTGTTTGATTCTCCCTTGTTTTTTGTCTAATCAGGAAGAACCAACGAGACAAGATTCATGTCTAACCGACTGGCGGTGCCCATCCACTGCGTCCGTAGCCAACTCAACAAACATATCTATACCTACCTACCACATCTGAAACCTGAAAAGAAAAATTCGGAGCACAGGTATTCATCGAAGTGGAGGACACGGCCAGTCGTTTGCGTCAGCAGATGAAGCCGTTGATCCATCCCTAATACCCACTCACACGCGAGTTAATACCCTTTATTATATATTAAGGAAAACACTTACAATAACACAATTTAAAGATTCTTTTTTTAGAAACAAACCAAGCCAGCATCTTATAAAAACAAGCCAAGCCAGCATTCTACAAATACCAAGCCAAGCCAGCATCTTGACCACCCACCATAGAAACTAAATATAAATACCAAGCCAAGCCAACATCCTGGTAGATAACAAGATGATCATCCCTGCCAGCATCATCCCTCTCCACACATAAATATAACTTGCAGACACAACCAGAATATTCTCAGTACGACAGATTAAATTATCAGTGTAACAACACGATCACTTAGATCGAAAATATAAAATCCTATTTTCAGTACCAGATTTAAAGTGTTAGTTTAGTTTAGTGCTAAGACCAACTGTATAGCTATAGAATATTAATAAAGAGTTTTTCGCTCCACAAAAAATATTTTTTTGCTTCGCCCTGGCTATCACAGATAACAATTAAACGTTAAAAATTAATTGTAAATCGAAAACAGATATCTCCTAAATATCTGCGGTAATTTTTTTAAAATTAGTGTAAAGTTTAGTCGCGATTAAACCTTTTCACGTCGGCACGAGTATAAGTTAACGGGCTTTTACATCCAATTAGGAAAACTGTCGACACTTCGATTTGACCCAGCCAAACAAAAAAGAAGACAACTTTAAAGTCAAAATATCCATAAGGATCTAAAAAAGGAAAAGTAAGAAAGTTAAATTTAATATAAAAAAGTGAAGTGTAAATTTGATCCACCAAAATGTCGGCCGATGACAAAATCAACCAGCTTGTTTCCCAAATGGAGGGAATGCAATTAATCATAGACAAAATACGTAAAGAAGCAGGTGAAAGGCTTATAAAGCTAGAATCACATGCCAATCTAGGGAACAATGTGACAGAGTACATAGTACGCTGATAGAGCTAACGAGGCTCCTGGCAGAGCAAAATAAAACCAAGGGATGTGACGAAATTTACAACGCAGTGAAACAATACAATAGTACGATTCACAGCGTCACCGGGAAAAGACCTAACGAATTGTTCTTCGAAAGGAACAATCATAGTGAAACAAAGGAAATACTCAAAAACAACCAAGAGAAAGTGCTTAAGTATCACAATAAAAATAGAATCAATAAAATAGTTGGAAAAGGTGACAAAGTGTTTGTTAGAACAAAAAAAAGGAACAAAACTAAACCTGTCTACAGAGAAGTGATCGTGGAAGAAAATAAAGGAAACGTTATTGTGACAAAAAACAATAAAATATACCATAAAGATGACATCCGCCAACGAATTGTCAAAAATAATAATGTGGTTGGTAAAGGTAATATACCTAATAAACCACATACAGTGCCAAGTGGTTCAAACTAAGAATAATACCATAGAAATCCTTCTTCTTAAAGAAAATAAATTCGTGCTTTTAGAAACTGATCCGGTTTATTTGTACAATTCAACTAAGTTCTTATATCATGTAACAAACATAAGTAAGTTGTTAGGACCAGTAAGCAACCCATGTAGTCTCTAGCTTGTTGGATAGGAAAACGAATCCTCACAACCAGCCAGGGGGAAAAGAAGAAGAACAATCATGTACAATCATGTATCTGGAAAGAAGAAAATAAAATTTATAAAAATGTCTGTAAGATTATTGTATGTGTAAAAGAAGAGTTTAAAAGAATATATGTTAACACGACAAACATTGAAATATCCAACGACACCACATGCCCAGGTCAACAAACAAAATCAAGGCAAATAATTAATGTTGCACTTGCTGCTGCTTACTGCTGACTTGCACTCCCACGGTCGTCGTTCCGTTAAACATAATAATCCCAGGAATATGGAAATGCAATTTCCACATCGAACATTATAAATATGAATGTAAATTAGTGTTAAGTTTGAGTTTCTTTCGATCAATAAACGCGATCACGTCGCAACGAGAAATTAAAATTGTTTTTTTAATAACTTGAGCAAGAAATAACATAACTTATAGTAGCAATGTCCATCCGAAGTAGTTTGTTTATTTAAGGAATATTTAGATTATTTTTTTTTGAGTCATTTTTCTTTATTGACAAGTTTTCATCTTTTAGATTGGAGAATCAGGTTCTTAAATAATGTGTATTTAATCTATCCTCCTCCAGCATCTCAAAAAGGAGATATCTATAACGAAAAGTGAATATCTGAAATCAAGAAAAGAAAAGTGAATGTGAAAAGTGTAATATTCAGTTTTGCCTACGTACAGTCAGGTCCACAGAGGCCAAAGTTTTGATTTAAATTCTTGTTGATTAAAGAAAAGTTTTTTTTTTGTTTGCGAAATTCACCTACCCAAATATAAAAAGATAATGATTTGTAAAGTTATAGATCGACATACAGGTCCAGCGAAAAACCAGTTCCTGAAAATGTGCACACTTTCCGGCTATACTGGGGTAAGTTCTTTTTGAAGATTATATTGATTATTATCCTTAATATATTTGAGAGTGTGAATACAATAGTATTGATTTGAAGAAAAAGAATAAGAAATCTTTTCAAAGAGTAAAGAAATACTTACGGAATCATTCCTGTGAGTCTTGAAAGAAGACAACGATATTTTTTTTTGTTTAAAAGCACACATTCACTCAGCTTAACGTAAAACACACAGATCGTATAACGCCTGATACAAGTCGTTATTTACAGACGAATTTAAGAAGATAAAGTTTTCTTTTGTTTTGGATGCTATTGAAGAGAATTTGCATACTAGTGATATGAAATTCTAAAGGTCACTTAAAAGATTTTGATTTTGATTTTTTTTGAACGCAAGATAATTTCTCCAATCAGAAATGAATATTTTTCTTGAAGAATTTTTCGATTATTATTAAGAGATTAACTTTATTTTATAGACAAACATTTATGTAAGTTTCAAGATTTGCATTGAGATTATTATTAACATTTAAGATATTAATAGATATTTTATGGAACTTTATTAAGATTAATAACATTTTTGATTTAGATAATAAATAGTTTTTACAGTTTTGTAAATGATCTGAAACATACCAACTTTGAATAATTATTTTTGTACGTTTGATTAAACATTCATAGTAATGGGGAAGTTGAGAAGACTTTAAAGTTTGTGAATTGGTGTACCATGGGTACCTATAATTGAGAAAGCAAGTTCGAAGGTGAGAGAGAGGGCTGGAAGCCTATTCGTAGAGTCATGGTCGTCGACGATTTTGTTTTGGTTGATGAGTGAATAGAAGAATAGTTCTATTCTCATATTGAAGAGAGTAATGTAAACACCGGAAGTCAGTAGAACTTTCGGTCTTTCAATTTTGGGGATTCGCACAATATATTTAATGTGCCTAAGCGAATCCATAGGTAAGACGGTGAGACGATACGCCGATCTTAAGGGCGGGTAAAGACGCACGGGGAGGAAATCACACCTCAACCTCTCCCATGCCAATGGTAGGTTTATGTCTACGCTAACCTATAGGACGATTAGTAGACATCCCTGTATACCATTTTGGCAGTTTTTTTTTTGTATAGATGCTATAAGGGCGCGACCAGCTTTGTCCCTTACAATTACTTCAAAGCGAGTGTGGTCCATTCGAGAATCTCGAATGGAAGACAAGAAAGAATAATTAGAAAACGACTTTTACTATTTCTACTCTACAAGAGATTCTCTTCTCGAAGAGAATTCCTCTTTTAGACAGAAGTCATTAGAAGAATCTCCAAATCCGAATAGTTAATGGTATATCGGGCCCCCACTTTAATACTTCAATCAGTACGAACGCATGACACCTCTAGTTCGATGTTCGCAGCAAGGAAAAAGACTTGTGACACCGTTGCCGTCTCGCTGCAAAGACCCCGACCCCAAGTGCTCCTGAATAGAACCGAGCCTGACGCTGCGAACAGCCGCAGGGATCGACGCGCAACACTTCTTTTAAATCTCGAATCTTAGGTTGGCCATGGGTTAGAAAGATTCAGGAGATAGAAGAAGGAGGATAAAGAGATAAAGTTTCCTAGTTACCAAAAAAATTTCTGTTATAATAGTTTTTGAATGATGTAGAAGGATAAATGAGAGTAAATTTGAGTAGAGCTGAATTCAGTTCATGTCAACTTCTCGCAAGGCGCTTAAGGGGGCAAGATTAGAATGTTTGTTCCTGCTGACTTTATCAGCGTACAACAAGGACTAGCGAAGATGATATCTTTGTGGTTCTTGGAAAAATAAGTTACTTGTAGGAGGATGACAGTTCGGTTCGCGTTGACGTATAGGCGTGTGTATGTTTAGGATATTCAGATATACATGGACGTCTATCTTCATTCTTTCGAGTTTTTGGTTTTCGGTTTATGTATGTGTGTATGTATATACGGGTATTGGTAATTAGAGATATATGTCAGTGCACATATATCTTTGCAAATACAAATACTTTACTTTTCTTTACTATTAATTTTTCGTTACAGAATGGCGCCCAACGTGGGGCATAAGCGTTATGTCTCACGGGCCCCTTTTTGTGCGTTTGATATTTACATTACTTTATCTTTATTTTTTGTTAAAAAGGACGAAGTTGAAAAACAAATAAACCAACTGCTCAAAGATGGCATCATAAGACCTTCACGGTCCCCATACAATGCACCAATATGGGTTGTACCCAAAAAAGTTGATGCATCTGGCGAACAGAAATATCGATTAGTAATCTATTACAGAAAGCTCAATACAATTACAATTCCCGATCGCTATCCGATACCCGAAATAAATGAAGTCTTATCCCAACTCGGACAGAACAAAATTTTTTCGGTATTAGATCTGAAAATTGGTTTCCACCAAATTAAACTTCACGAAAACGACATCGAGAAGACAGCCTTCTCAGTTAGCAATGGAAAGTACGAATTCGTCCGACTTCTTTTCGGACTAAAAAACGCACCATCCATTTTTCAACGAGCTTTAGATGACATTCTTCGAAAACATATAGGCAGGATATGTTTCGTCTACATAGACGATATAGTTGTATTTAGTAAAGACGAAGAATCTCATTTTCTAAATCTATCAACGATTTTTAGAACACTTGAAGATGCAAATCTCAAATTTCAAATAGATAAATGTGAATTCTTAAAAGACAGCGTAGAATTCTTAGGGTTCGTTATATCTTCAAAAGGATTTAAAACAAATCCGACTAAAGTTGAAGCAATAGCCCAGTTCCAGCACCCAAAAACACTCAAAGATTTATCAAAGATTATGCTAAATGGGAGCGGTTCGGAAGCCCGTTTTTTAAAATCCCGTTTTTTATAATCCCGCAAAAAAAATTAAAATCCCGATTCTAAAGTACCGCTTTTTTAAAATCCCGCTTTTAATTATCCTGTTTAAACAGAAAGCCGTTTCTCGTGAGCCCGCTTTTTAAAATCCCTTTTAATCCCGCTTAGCCCGTTTCGTATTTTGATAAATTTACTCAATATTGTACATATAAATATTACCTAGCAGTTCCCCAATTTGAAAAGCTGGGCTGAGCAATAAAGTGGTTTGTGGTTTGTGTGAATGTGAACATTTTCTTAATATAAACTTTAACAGATTACGGCTAACTGTTTTTCTAGTTGCATTTTCTGCAAAAACTGGTTGGTTAAGCAAGAGAAATATTTAGTGTTTGATAAAGCGGCAAACGTATAGGTACATGTGCAAGATTTTTCAAGTGAGCGCAATGAGTCGAATAACTGAAATTAAATCACACAAAGGTGGCAGCATTGGGCTGTAAAATAAATTCAATCCCGCTTTTGGAATCAACACAAAGTGTTTTATTTTAAAAATCGCGGCGATTTTTAAAATAAAACACCTTGTGTTGATTCCAAAAGCGGGCTTATAAAAACGGAAATTTAATAAACGGGATGGTAAAAAACAGGATTTTAAAAGCGGGATTTTATAAAAACGGGATTTTGAAAAACAGTGATTTAAAAAACGGGATTTTAAAGACAGGATTTTAAAAAACAGGATTCTGAAAAACGGGCTCCCGAACCCAACCCTGCTAAATTAGCAAAACCCCTGACAGTCCTCAGAGGGGGAAGATGGACGAACGTCCAAGCAATCCTCCAGTAAAAAAATCATAAACCTTGATAACGAAGCCCTTGAAGCTTTTCAAAAAATTAAAAATTCTCTCATCTCCGACGATGTTGTTCTTAAATTTCCAGACTTCAAAAAAGAATTCCATCTCACAACTGATGCTTCTAACTACGCTATAGGCGCAGTACTAGAACAAGATGGCAAACGTTAACGTTTAACGTTTAACTCTCGGACACTTTCAAAATCAGAAGAAAACTTAGCAACTAATGAGAAAGAGATGCTGGCCATCGTATTTATCCCATTCACTGTAGCGAAACATTCTTACGCAGAATGAAAATGCATACATATAGCCCGTGTTGGCTATCTTCCTTCTTCAAGCTCAATACTCTCAGAAATTACCTTTACGGTTCAGCAGTTGTTAAAATATTTAACGATCATCAACCATTGACATATGCGTTGAGCAATAAAAACACCAATAACAAACTTAAGCGTTGGAAAGCCATACTCGAAGAATATAATTATGAGTTAAAATATAAACCCGGTAAAACCAACGTTGTGGCTGATGCTCTATCAAGAATACCGATAGATAGCAATGTAAACTCTTTAACTATCACACAACATAGCGACGAAAGTTCAGGACAAAACCTCATTCAAATTGCAGATGAACCTGTAAATGTCTTCAAGAACCAGATAATTCTATTAGAAGGTACTGTAGCTTCATATGAGTTCAAAATTACATTTCCCACTTACCATAGACACACAATAATAGAACCAGAATTGTCTAATGAAAAAATGATTGATATCCTTAAACGTTACTTAAATCCATCCGTCATTAATGGTCTACAAATAAGTGAAAGAATCTTAGGCCAAATTCAGGAAATTTATCCCATTCACTGTAGCGAAACATTCTTACGCAGAATGAAAATGCATACATATAGCCCGTGTTGGCTATCTTCCTTCTTCAAGACCACATTTATTCTTATTATTTTATTTATTTCGAATATGATATTTATATTTTTTTTATTCAACTTATTTAATATTTTAGGATGGGAGCTTTTAGCACCAGAACACAATATATTTTTTTTGTTTTGAATGACATAAATGTCATTTTAGAATGACAGGAAGAAAGAAAATGGTAGAATAGAGCAAAAATTTTGAATGTTTAAATGAATGCGTTCAACTTACTTAGCGTGGCCGCGCGTTCGCAAAAGTGTTAATTATTCGTGGAGCGATATAAAAAGCGCGATTTAATTTCGCGTGGTGCAATTTTTATAATTTTGATCACTTTTGCGAGTGAAATTGCGTGTTCATTACGAACTCAATACACTCCTTTTTTTTAAGCAGCTGACTGCCACAGGCAATATATGACAGCTCTCCTACCGCACTGCTCGATCACGAAATGTCCATTTTCATTTGACATTTCACATGCCTTCTGCCTTTATTCGGAATTATTCTTTTTAATTTCCTCCCTTTATCACGCTATCTAGAGTTAAACAAGAGTTACATAGCACTTTTTGTGCGTTTGAAGTTATGCTGAACGTCAAATTTCGCATTTCAAGGAAATTCCCTTTTTTTATTTAGCTTTGCACCAAACCAAAATCTTTGAGTTTGAGTTAGCATTTACCACTGCTGGTGACTATATTTTTAGAATTCGTATTCAATCACAAAAAATTTATCTCCGTACATAAATGCAGAACACGCATGAAAAGAATATTTGTTCCTCGCCGAACGCATTCATCCTGAGTTTCTCACTGTCAAATATAGAGGTCGTAGATACCGGAAAGATTCGCCAGCTGATTTCATCCATTGTGAATGGCTATAAAATCGTGGGCAGAGCAAAAGTCTGTCTTTTGTCTCAACTCATCCGCCATCACAAAAGTGTCTCCTCGAGATAAATTATTTTGCAAAATTACTTTTTTTTTGGAAGTATTTACTAAAACTCAACAGATTTCCTTGAGGTAAGAAATTTTCAATATAGAAAATTATAAGGAATATTTCTATGTAAATATGCCTACTTGAAATTTCAGTGCAAATCCAATAATTTGCATATGCGCCCTTCGGTGCAACTTCTGTTTTTTTTTTTTTAGAACACGAGCAATCGTCAGACTTTCTGTTCATCCTGCCCAGGATTATTGGCTTGCAACTAATTGAAACATATTGCTGAAAAGAAAAGCGGCGAAATTTTGAAAAAAAAAATTCGTTTGGAATAAATCTCAGGTATTATTTTTAGCACATTTTATTTTGTGGATATATGTAAAACGACGCAACCCTGACGCCCATTTTATTTTAGGCGCGTCATCTCAAATATTCGGTTGAGATCAAAGTTGGACGCTCCAAGTAGAGGAGGCAACTGTACCTCCGAAGAAAAGCTGTCGAGAGATTTAAACCCATCGTCCAGTTCCACCGAATAGCCTAGCCACTGCCCGAGACGTTCCGTGTGCGAATTGTGTGACATATATCAACTTGGAAGAATCAGAAAATTTGAGAAAAATACAAGTCTTCATTTATCCAAGGCATCCTTGCCAAGTTCGTCGATTATTGACTGTACCCGTGAGGCAATGCGTTGCTTCGATTAGGATTTTCGAATCGAATAAAATTTAAGTATTATCGTTTCATTTATCACTAAGTTAATGTATAATGAAAGCTTACTATATTTACTTTACTTTATTTTAAAACCATCATACAGATTGACATCCTTGTTAGTTTTTTGTCATGTACTATATAAATCTAGTGAGAGAACACTAACGTTGCTATAGTTCACTGACTCAACGAATTAAAAGTTCATCGTGAAAACTTGGAAATAATCATCTATAATCAATTTCTTTTTTTTTGAACGAATCTATTTTTCAACTATAGCCAGGATCATCGATGCAGTGCACTTCGTCGAGGATTACTCGGGTGAGTCATTTTATTCATTGATATCTTTATTACAAATTGATTGTATGATAAATTTCCGAAAATCAAGTTTAACACCTATATGATTTGAACTAGCTATACATATATTTACATGCAACGTATATAACGAATATAAATCGGTGTTGTTTTGCTAATATCGTTTTCCGGGATTAAAAAAAAAAAAAAAAAAAAAAAAAGTGAACTTTTAAAGAAAATAATTTACTACGTTGAGTGATTATTAGACCTTTGCTCTCTATTTCGATATAAGATAAGAAAAAAAGAAGACATAGCAATTTTAACTATTCTCACTCCTTTATATATTTTTAAATCGAATTAATCCTTCTTGAAAACTACAAAAAAAAAAAAATATTTAAATCAATCTTTGAAACATACTTACCCTGGAATGTTGCCTATTTTGCTTACTTAAAATTAAGTCTACTTCTATCACATAACTCGCAGCTGTCCGTGCGCGACCTGCCATTTTCCTTAATTATATTTATAAGGATGTTCATGCTTAAATGTTTGCTAAAATTAATACATCTATATTAAGTGCTGTTGAGATCGAAACTTATACTAGTTATACAATCCTCTACCATTTTTTTATAATCCTCCCGTGTATAGGAGTGAAATAATTTTTTTTTTCTACATTTGTGGGTATTTATCTACCACCTTCTCACTTGAAATTTAAAACAATCAAAATCATTTGAAGCTTATTTAGCTATATTACTTGTTACATTGATTTAGTTATAGTCAGTATTTTTTTTCTATACTCATACCTGATTACTTATTTTGTAAATAATCAAAAAGAAATTGTTAATTCGTTGGATTTTAGATTTATACTATATAATAAAATATTTTATAACGTAATTTTATCCTTGAAAATTCGACTTTCATTACAACGGACATAATGTGTACGCAATGGTGAATTAAATTAGGGGCGATGACACTCTGGCAACACAAGGACATGGTTTAAAAAGGCGCGTTTAATTTTTTTTAAATATTCCGGTTGGGTTTTGTTCCAAAAATTCAGGCAACGAACGAACATGGAAGCCACTTCAGATGCATAAGGGTCTTATTGATTCGGCTATCCGAGTTAATGGATATGTGGTAACACTGTTTGCAGAAGCGACATTGCACACACACATACAAAAGCGACATTCTAGAATAAAGATACAGATGCGTTTCTTTTTAGTCTTTCGCCATCCGTCCGGCTGTGAGGCAAATCATCTCAATATCGCAAATCCTCAAGTTGTAAGAATATATGAATTGTAGTTAATCTAATGAATAAAAATAAACTTATTTTAATTGTAATAAATGGTTTAGTCATTCACTTAACCATAGATACATTCGATCATCGGAGACTTAGTGCATTTGTAGTTAGTGGTTGGGTGGGTCGCAGAGCCTTAGAATACACAACATCTCGTATTTACCTTTCGTTTGTGATTGTCTATCCCCCTTCGTGCTTGTCCACCTCATTCCCCTCCTCCTGGTGCTTGACATTAACTTGTCCAACATTTATTTTCCTCAGGTTTGCTTTGGCATTGATATCTGTCATCAATTTTTTTTTTTTTGAAAATCCAATTTTATTTTACTAATACCAAAGTCTAGAAAACCAAACGACTCGGCATGATTAAAACATGTTGAGGGAGAGGTACAAGTGGAAACAAACCCCGCCTAACAAAATCTAGCAGCAGAATTGCTTGGAAGAAGCGGATCTTATCTTATTGGACAAGCCAGCGAGCGAAACCGCGGCTGGAAAGAAAAAACCTCATCACATTACAACCCCACACCCTACTGACGTTTACCCCACCTGGAAAACAAAAAAGCATCACATATTCGGGAAATAAATGGCATCATTTCCAGCTCTTTCATTTTTGTCGCCAGGTATTAATTTTAACTCTTTTTTACTTTTAGATTTTGTGTATTAGAGTACACCACTTTATAAATTAATTCAACTAAAAATATTACTTTAAAATCAATAAAGACCACTGGGATCTGGTAAGTTTCCTAAAATATCGGAACAGTCCGTAGTTGTTCATGTAGTTGTGTTACCTATGTCACGACCACCAATAAAGAACCTCTATCACGACCACCACACATACCCTTCCACACATACAAGCCCAAGCAGAAGTTCGCCGCACATCAGTTGACGTCGGACCTCTATCGCAAACAATTGCTTTTTCTTATAATTATGCGAACCATTTTATTATTTGACTTTTGTACTTAATTTTTTTTAATAAGTATTTTTCTTCCTTTTGTGTTCAATAAAAAAATTATTTTTAAAGGCTTTGTCTTCACACGTCGCCTTTCATTTCTTTCGGAAAAAAACCATCTTGACACAATTTTATTTTACTACCACCAAAGTCTAGAAAACCAAACGACTCGGCATGATTAAAACATGTTAAGGGAGAGGTACAAGTGGAAACAAACCCCGCCTTGGACTGACACTAGCCGTAAGCAACGCCAGCATGCCGAAACCCCTCATTTTAGCGAAGTCACACACCGCCCCCCCCCCCCCCCTTACAATTTACACAGAGGAAAAGTAGTACGTAACAAAATCTAGCAGCAGAATTGCTTGGAAGAAGCGGATCTTATCTTATTGGACAAGCCAGCGAGCAAAACCCCTGCTGGAAAGAAAAAACCTCATCACATTGCAACCCTACACCCTACTGACGTTTACCCCACCTGGAAAACAAAAAGCATCACATATTCGGGAAATAAATGGCATCATTTCCAGCTCTTTCATTTTTGTCGCCAGGTATTACTTTTAGATTTTGTGTATTAGAGTACACCACTTTATAAATTAATTCAACTAAAAATATTACCTCTGTTCGCGTACCAAAATGAAACAGTTTGCATTCGATTTCATAGGTTTACATTAACACAAAAAGCGTTCGCGTACTGAGAGATGAACGAAAGAAAATAACATCTGTTTTATTCTTTCGTTCATTTATTTGCAAGTTTTTACCCACTGAAATTTCATCTGGTAAAAACTTGAACTCTGTCAAAATCGAATTTGTTGTTGCAGATGGCCCTTACCGCGAAGAGCTAACCAATCAAAAAATTCGAATTTGACGTTCTTCAAGTTTTTACCCAAAAAGTGTTCGTGTACTTTTCGGTAAGTGAGAGAGATTTTTCTCTCATTTGAGAAATTTTGACAGTTTTCATTTTTTGGCACAAAATGTACGCGAACAGAGGTATTACTTTAAAATCAATAAAGACCACTGGGATCTGGTAAGTTTCCTAAAATATCGGAACAGTCCGTAATTGTTCATGTAGTTGTGTTACCTACGTGTGAGAAAATATTAGGAACATTTGGTGCATATCAGTTTCAGAGGTAGTTAGGGAGCCATCGTGTTTTGACCAAAGAGCAACCTGGGTTTAGAAGAGTGTAGTGGTTATAAACATACATTTAAATGTACTTAAATAAACATCCAAAGCAAAGCCAACACACTGGCGTTTACTGAGTTCTGAGTTGAGAAATCAATCTCACCTTATTTGAAAAAATCTATTATCACGTTATTGTTCATTAAAAATAAAAAATATAATCTAGTTGGAGCCTGTTTTGTTTTCATGTTGTTGCTAAAAATGTTAGCTTATAAAAACTTCAGGTAAATTTGTGTTTATGTTAATCGAAAGACAATTGACCATGTTTTCGAAAAGTTAAATCAATCGAATAAGTGACTACACGGTTTAAAAGATTGAAATTATATAACCATATGCTTAATCTTTAAGAAAATGCAGTAACTAATCTTAATACGTTTTTGTCCACCTTAAAGTCTGAACTACATCGAGACACAAAGTGAAAAACATTGAAATTGATGTTTTGTTCTATTCTATGGTCGATAAACTATCTTTCAACATCGCAATTTTTTAAAACATCGCCGCGGATGAAAGCTTACCAACTTTTGTGTACTAGTTCGCACTTTGTGTTTCGACGTAGTTCAGGCTTAAAACTTAGATTATTTATAATTTTCGTTTTAAAATAAATTCTTAAAGTTCTAAAATTATTATCTAGCTTAAGGATAAAATATGAAAAAAAATAAGCGTTTCCACTTGCTGGATTCAGCGGCACATTGTTCTTGTAACTAAGTTTGTCAAATGACCAAAGGTTATGTTTGTTTGGATTGCTTTTCCACTTCGCTAACAAAACTTAAGTTTATTACTCACAACTTGGTGTTACTTTAAAGTAAAGATGCCGCTTTTGTGATAATTTCTTGACAAGTTGATTAGAGATCCTGAGTTGTTTGAACACTACGTGTATACGTTACGATTGGACCTGGAAACAAATAAATTCGATTAATATTTAAAAAAATTATGAAAGATTATAATTCTAAATGGAAGAGGCGTATAATACCATCCACAGAGCGGCTATAAAAAAAAAGGAACTTTGGATTTTTTCGAATAATATCCTGAGGAAGAAAAACAGCTCTTAAAAACATCTGTTATAACTCCCGAGAAAGGTTGCTACGGAAAAAGGAGGTTTAAAATCAACCGAAATACTTTATAGACCGAAATTGGAACACGATCTCTGGTGGCGCGGCTTAAACAAAGTTTTGTTGAATAACTTAAAATAACGCAAATTGTGTAATAGATGCGAAAATCTTATAGTCTATTGTTGCAAAGAATCCCCCCCTTACGGGTTGTACCTTGTTGGGTTGGTGTTTCACGACACTGGGCTTTATCACCTGGGACTACCCCCTTGTGGAAACATATGACAGCTATAGAAATCCATTCTTGGATGCAAGAGGTGTTAGATAGACCTCGCCCTCCACCAAGGAGTGTGGACATGCCTCAAACAAATTTTTTTTTGTATACTACACAGGCGAGCGATAGGAAATTAGGGAGAAAGGGAAAGGAGGTGTCGATGAACATTGGTCTTGAATGTTTGAATGCCAAAATGGCAATTCATTCCACATTCGTGTTGTACGGCTAAAGAAAGAATCCCTATATTTTACGGTACGTCCGAAATTGGGCTCAAGTGTAAACTGATGAGCGTTCCTAGCAAGATGAGTATTACGGGCGAAATTTTTAAGGGGCGGAACGCAGCTGGCTATCTCGAGTGATCATTTTTTGTAAAAGAACCTGAACGATTGCTGTGAAAGCCGTACTGTCGGTCATTTAAAAGGTCTCGATCTTCGAGATATTTCTTGAGCTGACGATTTATCAGCGTTTCCATGACCTTCGAAAGAAGGAACGTAAGTGCAATTGGTCGGTAGGAGGGGAAGAGGAATCACCTTTTTAAGGGACGGGCTGGACAAAAAATGCTGTTTTCCATCTCCTAGGAAAGATTCCTGAACGATAGGAACTATGGAAAAGCTTAGTGGTTTTGCCAGCGTTGAAGAACACCTCTTCAGAAGTATAGGGTTTATACCATCCGAGCCAGCGGATTTGTGTATATCAAGATCTTGAATTACTCTTGCTACTGTACGAGTCCGGAAAAATATCTGTCCCATAGAAGAATTAACGTTCTCAAGTACAGGAGGGGCATTGTTGCTTGCAGGCAACGTAGAACTTGCAGCAAAATGAGCTGCGAGCATATTCGCCTTCTCTCAAGAGCTGACAATTTATTGGTTTATCGTCGACGATGAGCGTTGGAACTGATGATGACTTTGAGTTCTTGACGTTTTTTACAAAAGACCAGAAGTTTTTACTGCCTTTGGGACACTGCAGAATTTTTTGCCATAACTTTTGTTCATGTAAAAATTTCGTTTTGTTGATAAAGGAGTTGCACGAGTTCCTAACTTGTTTGTGTTTTTTCCGATTTTCCTCAGTTGGGTTGGCCTTATAGGATCGGAAGCTTACCTCTTTCAACCTGATAGCTTCGGTAAACCAAGACTTTTCTTTTCATTTGATACCTTTAGTTCTGTGAGGAACAAAAGTTCTCATTCCAAGAAAAATCACTTCTGTAATCATTTCAGCACTGGCATCAATGTCATTATCGAGGAAGCATAATGACCAGTTAAAGATGCGAAAGAAATTATTCAGACCGTCCCAGTTGGCTTTCTCGTATTGCCAAACGGTCCTAGTGGGAATTTTTTCTTTAACTGGATGGTTGGAGATCGAGAAATTTGCTGAAATGACACAATGGTCTGAGGTCCCAAATGTAGAAGTTACTTTAATAATATATTTATCAGGATGGGAAGGAAGGAACAAGTCAAGAGTATTTGCGGCATGCCTATCAACATCCGGTATACGAGTAGGCTCATCGTTAAGCTGGGTAAGCAAAGATCTCGGTATACCTTCCTTTGAGTGTTGTCTGGCCAGAATAGCGGAGTCAACTTGAATTGGCTCGCCGAGGAATTTAGTACTTAATTGCCAGCTGTCCACGTAAAGTTTATTTTCATACTGTTGCAAAGAATAAGGTGAAATGTAAATCATCTTAGTCTCTCCTCCAAAGACGGCATAAGCTTTGGCACTGGAGTGGGTTGCAATGATTTGAATAACAGGTTTATATCTTCTACACTCACTGTTTTCCTAGACATTGAAGGATCCTTCAAAATCCTTGAAAAACTAAGCAATAAAAAGTCCTGGTAAACTTTAATGCGAAGGGTAGGTACCATTATCAGCTGGATATTGTAGTTGTAAAGAAAACGACAGCTTAATTCAGAGCTTATTTAAGTACCAATTTCCTTAGGCACCACAAAAGGCGGTGTCCTCTTTCTCCTCCTCTAAGTATTCGTAATGTAAGAAATTCTTATAAGAATCAGAAATAGTGGAGTCAGAGTAGTAGCTTATGCTAATGACTTAGGTCTGCTAGCGACAGAAACAATCCTATTCAATACTAGTCAACAAATAGAAGGCACCTTTTCCTCAATTGGTCCTTTATATCAGCAAAAAAAAGGAAGTGATAGCATTCTATGCCTTTTAAGGAATATTTGGGAAGACCTGGGGACCTAGTCCGAAAATTTCATGTGGATATGACGAAAGTGAGACCGATACCGGACACCGACATTATGAACATTTGGTATGGTGGCAAGCGACAAAAATTGCTTCCAAACCAAAAACCATTACAAAACAAACAAACAAAGGCATCTTAAGGCACCAGCGGGGCTATGAAAACAACCTCTACATCAAGGCTGGAAGCTATTCTCAAGCTAAAACTCTTTGTGCAAGAATCTGCAGCAAACAGTGCCCTCTGGTTAAGATAAACACAAAACTGGAAACCGAGTCAGACATGCCATGCAGATTGTACAGATAGCTATACACGGGTCAGATTTAGAAAGCCCTTGAACAACTTATTTCCAGCCACTTAAAAGCGGAAACAGTCGTTCAAATCTCTTTAGAAGGCTTCTAAAAAGAAATTTGTGTCGAAGCCGGATCAATCAGGCTACAGCAGCATCTCTCTTAACAGGCTACAATGAAAGCAACACCACATGCTGATATCACCTTTTGCATTGACAGCCAAGCAGCGATTAAAAAAATTACTGCTATTGAAATAAAATCAGTTTAACTTGCTGCCGCGAAGAGCGAAAGGTTCTTGGCTCGCAGCATAACATAACATCCGGTTGGTTTCCTGGCCACAGCTAGGAAACCAAAGAGCTGAGCTTTCAAAAAAGGGATCATTCTTGGGGCTCAACCAGACAGACACAACCTTAATTAAACAGATGATTGTGAATAAAATACTCGCTGCAGCTAACGAGAGATAGAAATCGCTCGACTCCTGTGTCATATCATAACCAATATTATGTCACCTTAACAACAGCTGAACGATCCCTTGTGAGCATACTGACCGGGCACAACATGCTGAGATACATATTTATCACAAAAAGGAAATTAAATTCAAAACGGGCGACTCGTGTAGAGGTGGCGACGTAGATGTGCATGAAGATGCGAGGACACCCCGAACTTTCTTTGTTACTGTCCAGCACGCTGTCCAATTCTAGGGGGGGTTAACTATACCCTCTTAAGTGCTTTGAACGCTTAGCCAAGGCTACAAATAGAGATCGCGATACTCCTTCTGTTCGGCAGATCCTTGGAGCGTAGATTCCGCGGCACCTCTTCGTCTTTAGGGTCCCTGCCGGGCTTAGCATCGTCGGTATTTTGTAAGCTGGCTTCAATCCAATCATGTATGTGGTTGAGATTGAAGTTTGGAACTTAAGAGGGATAGATGTGCCTATCCTCCGCCTCCACGTGGCAACCCGGGAACAATATGAATGGCAGGGAAATTGTTGTAAATGAAACAAGAGTAAGTATTTGCAACTGTATTTCCTTTCCTTGCACTATTAATTCCTTACCGGTAACGTATGCAGGGTAAAACTTGTATGCGGCAAAGTTTCGTTTGCATTTGTTTCTACCTTGGCAAGTGGTTGAATGGGCATATCTTAAGCCTGCCAGGTCTTGAATATTGTTGGTGCTCATATGGAAGTGACCTCACGGTTGCGAAGGTCCACCGGAAGCTATATTCTGGTAGGTTCCACGGAAGATAGGCCTTCATTGGTGATGAAGTCTCGCCTTCGTCACCTGGGAACTATCTATGAGGTAGGTCCCTTGTGGGAGTATCGTGGTGGTTGTAGTTAACCGAATGCGGTAACATGGTATCCAAGGATTTTATTCTTAAATACAAGCGGTGTTAAATAGACCTCGCCCCTCACCAAGGAGTGTGGACATGCCTCAACATGTTCCATAAAATTGGTACTATGATTCTACCTTGGGGTAGATCTTAGGGCTCTGGTCTAAGCCCAATTTGACTCTGCAGGCGAGTAAGCTCGTCGTGAAATTAAGACTTTATTGTCAGGTGTTCACGTTAAGCTTATTTTCATCTTGTCCAATTCTAGGAAATTATTTCTTCCAGGACATAGAAACGTGTACAAACCTGCGACGTGTGATGGGAACAAACCATAACCTATCTTCGGTCCAATGGATGCAACATGCCACAAGATTAGTTCAGATGTGTGAAACCCTATCGTCCAATACAGGATATTTCTATAATTATTAATTATTAAATATTATAAACATACCACTGAAGATGATAAAATTGCACCTACTCCAATTCCCAGATTATCTCCACCAAAATTACAAGGAATCGAAGAAGAAGGCACATATATATCAACCACCGGAGTTTCTAATGCACATGCGCTAAATGAACTTTCGTTTACGGTATCCCAACAACAGTTTTCAATCGACGAAGAGAACAATCATCAAAACACCAACGATGTTCATAATACTCATTTGAAAGGGCGAAAGAAATGCAAGAGAAGAATCGGAAGTTTCGATGAACCCCAAAACTTTTTGGTACAGCAAGTATGCAATAAACTAGTTAAAAGTGATACCGATGTCTCTTCGCTACATTTTATTAATTTTAAACTTGGAATTCCGAGTAAAGTGTTCGAAAACGCACTAAATTCAGATATTTGGCCTATTGGTGTTCAAATTAAAAAAATCAACAATTATCCAAAAACTCCAGTTCAGCAGAAGTTAGTGTAAACTTAAATTGTGCTTCATCATCGTCCCTTCAAAGTTGAGTGTCTTTCATCAAAATGCTGGTGGCTGACGCACAAAAACAAACGAGCTTTTCATAAACTCTTCTTTGTATGAATATGTTGTAACTATCTTAACTGAGAACTGGTTAAATGTATGTTTTGTATCTTCTGAATTATTTGATTCATCTTATGTCGTCTATCGTGTGGATCGTCCGACTGAATCTGGAATGGAACGAGGAGGTGGAGTTTTAATCGCTATACGTTCTACACTAGCAAGCCGGTAGTGTGATTTACCTTCACAATTAGACCTAATAGTAGTTTTCAATTATATGCTCAACTTATTTTAAATATTAATTTAATGGTGAAAGAGTTGACAATTGATCAGTTTCCTTGTGTGTTAGGTGGCTTTAACATCGGTAATGTAGATTGGTATAAAACAAAAAAAATTGAACAACAATCTCTGGTCCCATTTATTGTCACTACTGACATCGAGACTAAAGTTGTTGACTCTTTAGCCTCGCTGCGTTTATTTCAAATTAATCATGCCAGAAACTTATTAAATAGAACATTAGATCAAATTGTTTGTAAAAATGATATGAAATTCTTCTTATATGAATCAGGTTATACTTATGGATCCAGGAAAATAATCTCCTTAGTGAAAACCAGGCTGGTTTTCGTAGAGATTACTCCACTGTAGACCAAATCTCACCAATATTGCGGAAATGTTTATGCATAAGAAGAAAAAACTGTATGCATTCTATATCGATTTTAAAGCAGCTTTCGATACAATTGACAGAAAGGCACTGATGATGAAGTTGTATAATAAAGGAATGTCTTTCAAATTCGGAAGAATCATAGAAAGTCTGTATGCACGCACAACTTCAGCAATAGTAAATGGAAGCGAAATATCGGAGGAATTTGAAGTCGAAATTGGTCTTAGACAAGGATGCAATTTAAGTCCACTTCTGTTTGCCCTGTTTATTGACGATATAAATGAGATTTGGACCGGAGGAGTAAAGCTGTCTGAAACACTTGTGATAAGTCATCTAATGTTTGCTGATGACATTGTTGCACTAGCTGAAACACCGCATGGTCTTCAGTTTATGTTAAACAGGCTGGCTGAATATTGCGATACATGGAGACTGCAAGTAAATCTAGATAAATCAAAAATCATGATTTTTCGTAATGCTGGAGGAAGAAACTGCCAAAATGAGAAATGGAAATTTGCTAGCCATGACGTAGAGGTAGTAAATGAGTATAACTACTTAGGTGTTCTCATTACAAGAAATCTTAACTTGAATAGACATATGACAGGAAAACTAGCAAAAGCAAAGAGTGCTATAAATGCAACCTGGAGAAGTGTCATGTCCAGTAAAGATGTGGATTCACCATCAAAGTATCGAGTTTTCGAGGCAACAGCAAAAGCTATTATGTGTTATGCTGCGCAAAGTTGGGGCCATATAGAGTTCGAAGAAGTGGAGCAACTCTTGCGATACTTCTTAAAAAGAATTTTCAAGTTGCCACAGTCAACACCAAATCATATTCTTCTTCTTGAAACTGGGTTATCTCCTTTGTACATGTCAACGTTAAAAATGCAAGTTGACTATGCCATAAAAACTTCTAAAATGGATGACAGAAGATTGCCAAAAAAGATAAGTATGCTGGTAGTTAGAAAAGAAATATCATGGTATGCACAGTGGAAGAGATTGGCAGAATATTGTAGCTATTCCATAGGCCTAGATAATAATAATATGGAGACTTGGAAATCCGTGGCGTACGAGTTAATTAAGGCAGTAGATCTGAGAAAAAGGCAGGATTTTGAATTAAAGGCGAGGTCATCTGTGCAACGAACTATCTATGCCCAACTCAATCACAACTTAATGGACAGGAACTACTTCAATTGCAACTACTCAACGGAAGAAATATCTTTCATCATTAGAGCAAGAGCAGAGGTTATCCCATTAAATTTCATTCCAAACAGAAATGACCTTGCAGATACATGTGGGCTGTGCAACATGAGGGCGAGGGAAGATGTATACCACTTTCTGGGAAGGTGTCCTATTCTGGCGGAAATTCGAATATCGGTGTTTGGAAAAAGTGTTCTGAGCAATGTTGAGATGAAAAACTCTTTAAATGGTGAAAGTTGGAAACAGCTGGCTAAATATATCGAATGGGGTTTAAGATACAGGAGAAATATAATCGATGAGCTATTTTAATAATATCGAAAAAAGTACACACAAAGAAAATATATTTTATACAATTTAAATGTTTTATTTCAATTACATATATGTACATAATTTACTTATAAAAACATACAATTGTCACTCTGGCAGACGGCATATACCATGCTTATTTATGATTTGTTACAACATAGAATTAAGAAATTATGCAAAATAAAATCATTATTAATCTAAAAATCTAATCTAAAATCTGAATCAGACTTTCTTTTAGTAAACAACCAAATTCATCATAAAGCTGTGTTTGTTATAAAACACACGGTTTTTAATAAAAAATCTTCTTTAAAGCTCTCTTGGTCCAAAAAAGGTTAAAACATTTGGAAAATGTAAAAAATTAGGCTTTTTTCAAAAACATCAAATAGTTCGTAGATCGTGCTCACTTTCTTCAACTTCGGAGAGAATTTGATTTTTTGAAAAAATGTTTGTATCAGCAGCACATACGTGTTGCTGAAAGCAATATAAAAAGGAATAGTAAATCCTTTTAGGTCTTTCTGAATTCCAAACGTAAGAGCTGTTTCTTGCCAATAACAATGGACCTTGAAAACGAAAAGTCAAGTGATATTCAATCGTCTTGTAATCTTTTTGCAAAATACTTTCAATCTAATTATTATACAGGTATTATTTTCAACATTAAATAATTAATACTCTTACATTGCCCTCATCACAGATTTTGATTTAAGGTGTTTTTCAGAACAGGACGTTCTTGATGGTTTGATTGAACTCGATTCAACGAAAAAAGCTGCATTGGATAAAATTCCTTCGCTCTTATTGTCAAAATGTGCCTGGACTTTCTGCAATGCTCTTAAAATAGGTAATTTTTAATAAATCTTTAGCTTGTGGTGTTTTTATTAACGATTGGAAGTTATCGTTAACCCAATTTACAAAAGTGGCCTTAAATACCTCGCCAAAAATTACAGGCCAATATTAAAACTTTCCGCTGTACCAAAGTTATTTGAGAAGTACATAAGTGACGCAGAGGCTATTTTTCGCAGTTAAGGAATTGATAACGCCAAAACAACATGGATTTTTTAGTGGCCAATCTACTTTGTCTCTTTTCCAAATTTTGTTTAAAATCTATGGAAGACAAAAAACAAGACGATGTCTTATACACAGATTTTTTTAAAGCATTTGACAGAGCTCGCCATGGATTATTATTACTCAAGCTTCAAAATCTGGGATTTAATACAAAGTTTTTGAAATGGTTAAGATCTTACTTGTTAAATCGTTAACAGATTGTCCAGATTCAAGGTTTGACATAAATCTTTATTTATTAGCAGTCGGGTCTTCCACAAAGTAGTCACTTAGGACATTTTTTGTTCAACTTGTCTGTAAATGATATTCCTGGTGTTTTTAATTTGTGTGAGTGTTTGATGTTTGCAGATGACGTTAAATTGTATAGCCAAATATCTTTAGATAGTGATTGTGTAAACTTTCAAAACGAAATCGATTTATTTATTTATTTATTTATTTATTCATCAATGGATTATACATCTGCTGATTACATTTAATATCTTAAAATAAATAAGAACTGAACAACATATCTACAGAAAATTTAACATTGCAATATTTACAAACAATTAGCTTAATGACTGTAAGACAATACATTTAAACTGGTTTCTATTCATTGTAATGACATCATTGCAAACCGAGTTATACAAAGATAATGAACGTGAAATTGGCTCATGAAGACCATAATTAGTTCTGTGAGTAGAGACATAAAAGAGTTCATTTCTGATTCGCAGTATTCTTTCTGGGACATAGAATTTTATAAGATTTAATAAGTCTATACAATTTATTTGGCTAGATAGAATATCTTTTATAAAAATTATACTTTGAGCATTTCTTCTTACTTCAAGCGTATTCATACTTATCAGGGCGCATCTTGAAAGATAATTTGGCATATTACCTGACCAATTTAAATTGCGAAGTGCAAATCTCGTAAATCTTTTTTGAATTTGCTCTATTCTTAGTATTCCATTAGCGTAAAATGGGCACCAGATTATAGAACAATATTCAAGATAGGGTAATACCAATGAGTTAAACAACGTTTTAAGTGTATAAACATCTTTAAAATCAACTGAATTGCGTTTTAAAAATCCAAGCAACGAATTTCCTTATGAAACTATAAAATCAATATGGGCACGAAAGTGCCCATATTGAGAACACCGAGGTCTTTTACCGTATCGACTCTTGAGAGAGCATCGTTGCCGAATTTGTAAACGAAATTAAAGGCATTAAGTGATCTAGTTGCACTGAAAACTTTACATTTAGAGAAGTTTAATTCAAGATGATTATAATTGCACCATTCAAGAAGCAAGTCAATATCCGTCTGAAGTCGGTGGCAGTCAACAATCGAATTGATTGCATAAAAAATTTTAACATCATCAGCAAACATAAGGCAGGATGTATTTTTAAAAACTAAAGGCAAATCATTTATAAAGAGAATGAAGAGCAATGGGCCCAGATGGCTTCCTTGGGGAAGGCCTGAATCCACGTCAATTGGACTCGAATGATACCCACTTATTTCAACAATTTGCTTCCTGTTAGTAAGATACGATTTTAACCAACTGAGAAAAGAGTTATTACAACCCATCCTCTTAAGTTTTTGTAAAAGCAATCCATGATGAACTCGGTCGAATGCTTTAATAAAGTCTGTGTAAAGGACATCTACTTGATTGCCTTTCTCTATCTGGTTTAAGCAATAATTTGTGAAAATACAAATATTTGTGGCTGTTGATCGACCCTTTACAAATCCATGTTGAGCAGGAGACAAAGACAAAGTATAACTTTTCTGTAACTACTTTTTCTAAAAGTTTTGGTATAGCCGAGAGCTTTGAAATGGGCCTATAATTTTTTATTAATTGCTTGGAACCACTTTTAAAGATCGGATTAATAAATGAAATTTTCCATTCTTCTGTAAACTCACCTGTAGAAAGAAATTTGTTAAAAAGAAGTGTTAGGGCAAGACTAATTGTGGAAGAGCATCTAGACAAAAGAAGAGGTGGTATTTTGTCGTAGCCTGCTTTTTTTGAAACATCAATATTGCACAAGGCATCTAAAACTTCTTCCACAGATAATTGAGGAGGAACGAAATCGATCTGATGATCAATATTTGGATACCAAGTTTCAACATTTTGAATGAGATCGATATTATAAGATGACTTAAAAAAAAGTGAGAAGAGTTGACAAGATGATTTGATATCGTTAGAATGATCGTTAAAATATTCCATCGACTGAGGAAAAGAGGTGGTTCGATTACGCTTCGAGTTTATAAAAATTCAGAACGATTTACTGTTTTTTTTTCATATTTGATTCAATAGTACTAATATATTGCTGGTATAAAAATCGGTTGAGAAAATCAAATTCTCTCCTGAATTGAAGGAACCGATTTCGATCTCCGATATGGCCTGTTAATTTGAAACGCATAAATGCTTTATTTTTAACGTTTTCTAAATTTCTTAATCTTATATTATGCCATGGTAACTTAAAATGTTTTTTTCTTTCTGAAGGTAGGTACAAAAAGTTCTATACCCTCAAAAAGAATACTTTTAAAATGTGTGTACATTTCAGAAAGGAATTTGTTTTGAAATATATTTTCCCAATCAAAAGTTCTATAAAAATTATTTAAGGCAATGAAGTCGGCATTTATAAAGTTTAAGTTTCTTTCCACGTTTGGCGGAACATATGCATATTTATAGAAATCTAAGTTTACATGTACTGCAATATGGTGCACGGAATTATTTAATAATGGAAAGTCTACAGCCTGTACATTATAATTTAAATCATTATTTATAAATATAAGATCAAGAATTCTTCCTAAACTATTTTTTATATAATTTATCTGAAATAGATCAAGAGAAGATAGTGAATCGACAACCAAACTTTCATTTTCTCTATTAGCATTGAATGGAACTAAAATTTGTTCATCTTCCATATAGCACCAGTCGATTTCACCAAGGTTAAAATCGCCTAGCACACAGGAATACTGATTTGTGGTCAATTCACTAACTATTGAATTTATATTTGATATATGCATAGAATATGTTTCAATACTACTACGTGGTCTAATATAACTTACAATAAAGTAAAAATCTTTTGAACACAGGCTAATACAAACACAAAGCTGCTCGACGACGTCTAGGTCATTGATCATGTTGCATTGTTTACTACTGAATTTTGATCTTACTGCTATCAGCACACCCCTTCCACGCTCCATATTTGTTGCAGGTGGCCTATCTCTTCGGTATACTTGAAAAGAATTATCGAAGAGTTCAGATGAAAGAAAGTTTGTATTTAACCATGTCTCAACAATGATGATGACGTCGTACTCATGAAGTGAAGATGATAAGAACAGCTAGTTTGTTTTTGTCCGTAGACCACCAGCATTCTGGAAGTACACCCGCAGTTGTGTCGTTGATATTGATGGAGGTTCTATTTTATTTATACTGAGATCTCCTGGTGATGATTCTCTTGAAGAGGAGATTCGTTTTTTGGCATATGTATAAATTTTTTGAACTGTACTCCAACAGGCCAAAAATCAGGGTTGAGTGCAGCATCAAATTTGCATCCAGGAATGCCCAACTTAAAGTTTAAGAAGCGAAGTGATGATACGTCAGCCCCTTTTTTAATCAATTTAGAGCACTTTAATACAGTTTCCGGAAGATTCAATTTTTTAGCAGTGTATGAAATTATATTTTCTTCAGTTAAATCCTTTTGCAAACGGGAGATATGCAAGAAACGAAGGCGGGGAACTGTGGGTAAAGTGTCTGTTACTGATGAATCTGTACCAAATGATTTTTGAGATCGTTGGCCACGACAATTTTTGTTTTGAACATGCCTCCAATCTTCCTGTCGAGACGACAATCCATTTTGCGGCAAGTCCATCGAATTTGGTGCAAGCTGAGTTGGTGAACTTCTTATAAGTGGAGTGTTCATAGTAATTTGTCTATTCGAGTCTATGGCCTTAGCCGACGACGATGATTCATTTTGTGGTGGAAAAAGGTCATGTGACTCCACTGAATTATTTGTAAATTGTGTTGGTAGATTTACTTGGAGTGGCAGAGTAATCTCCCCCGCAGATGACTCGCTCTCGTTCGAAGCCGACGCAGATGCCCTTTGTTGAGAAATTTTGTCATGTGACTCGATCGAATTCGGTTTAGTGTTTTTTTTTTGTTTGAAGACTTTTTTCTGATAGAAACTGATTCATTGTTGAACTTGGAATGCTGAAAAGATGGTTTTTTATATCTGCAACATCCTTTTTTAAATCATAAAGAACAGATAGAACAGATCCACAGACCACAGTGCAATTTTCGCACTTCCATGACAGACAACGATCGGCATCAAGAGCCTTTGCAGAATTCTCTGAGATTTACACAACTTTTGTGAAATTTTTGGCCACAAAAGCCTTCACATTTGATGGAATTATCACGAAGAAGTTTATTTGAACAAATCTTACAAATTCGCGACATAATTAAAATAATTTTAAATACAATTTTAGAAAAATTTATCAGTAGAACGACTTATCACTTTGACAGATGACGACTGATGATTTATTTTTAAATTGGTGTTTATATCACCATTAAGTGCTTACAGAATGTTAACTCCGTTAACTTTTATTTATAAATTTGGAATGCAAACACTCTTAAGGGTGAGTGAAGTGAAATTTCTTGGTGTTATCTTTGATTGCAAGCTCACGTTTTCTGCCCATATCGATTTTATTGTATCGAAAGTAAGTTAGAGTATTATTGTGTAGTTTGGTCCCTATTTTACAAAAATGCTATTATAAGAATAGAAAGGATAGTAAACGGTTTACGCGGTTAGCGTTAAGAAATCTAAGGTGGTCCGACGGAATGCCAGCTTATTTTGCACGATGTGCGTTTTTAGATTTAAAAAACGCAGACAAACTCAATGCGTTCTTTTTATAAAAGACATTTTACTAACTGTATAAAATCTGAAGAATTTTTTGGTGTTCCAGAAAGAAATCTTAGAATATGTAATGATCTGTTCTATGTTCCCACTCATCGCCCAAATTATGGTTTAAATAATCCTGTAACTCGTTCTTTAACATTGTATAACTCTTTTTTTTACATACCTAGATACCTTTTTGTAATTAGCAGATTGTTAATTCAAATCCATTGATAAATAAACAAATTCCATATATTGCGCTGAAATACATCCCAGATTTGTTAAATCAGTCTACAAAATGTTTCTCCCATTTGCAACGTTGTGATTAACACTGTAAATCTTTTCTACACAATTGCTTAATTTATAGGTACTGATTACAGAATCATTCTGTCCAAAGTAGCCGACTAGTTTAGAACAATCAAGCTTCTTTTTTACAAACAGTACGGTATTCGTCTACACCACAGCAATACCCCTACGATCGTTGATACTGTTGAGCGGATAAGAAATGCTTTAGATGACGACATTTTTAAGTTTTTTATGTTTGGTCGATTTCTCAAAAACATTGGCCACTTTATACGGTCAACTAAGCTTTCTTATTTGTTCGAAAAACTTTAAAGAGATGCAACTTAAGGGCTCTTGTAGTCTCCAAATTCACTTGCTTATTTTTAGGGTTCCGTACCCAAAGGGTGAAAACGGAACCCTATTACTGAGACTTCGCTGTCCGTCTGTCCGTCCTTCAAAAGGCTGTATCTCATGAACCGTAAAATTTAGACACTTGAAATTTGGACAGATGATGTATTATTATGTTCCTTATAACAACAAATACTAAAAACTAAATAAGATAAAATATTTATGGGGGCTCCCATACTACCAACGTAATTTTTTTTTGCTATATGTTTGTCCGTCCATCACAAGGTTGTCTCTTTTCTTCTTTAGAAATTTCTTGAAGTCTGGAATTTACAAATATATCTGTCCCTGTTAGTTCTTCTTTTTGCTGATTTGCGACTTTTCCTTCACTCACACGAACAGCTTTACCTACATGTAAATTCCAGAAATTCTTTTAGGAGAAAAGAGCCAACCTATGTATGCTTTTAACAACTTCACTGTCCAAAGAATCATATGTGATTCATGAAATCATATTTGTCCCATGTTTCCTACGTCCATGAATCACATTTGATTCAAAAGTAATTTTAAATGAAAATTATTCTACGTCCCCATAGAAACTGGTCAAATAAAATCTCTACGTTCATATAGAAAAGAAAATTCCAACATTACGTTCAATTAATCATATTTCATACATAGAATTTAAAACTTTTATTCTATCGCCTCAAATTTGTTGGTCTATTTATCGCGTGTCGCATGTTACGTCCTCGTTACCCTCGGTAAGTCATATCAAAATTGGAGATAGGCCCTTACTGTAAAACAATTTTTTTTCTTAAAACATGTTCATAAATCATTTCCCAAATTATTGCTATCGAATTAGGAAACACACAGTATATGTACATATGTATGTAGGTCTTAACAGAATTGCAAAAAAATGGAAAAGTGTTTAAGAAAACGCATTCTTTTGTGAATCAAATTTTATGTTTTCATAAATAAATTAATTTAAAAATAACAGTGCAGAGTTAAAACACGTTAAACAAAATGCAACGCATTGCTTGCATTCTGTATGCACCTGTTTGCTCTCAAGGCAGCTACATGGCCATCTCTCGCAACGCTTTCGCACAATTTTTCCATTAAAACGTGGTAGTTCCGTGAGAAAGTCGTGGTTTTTACGTAATATTGTCGTAGGAATTCTTGAAATGTTTGCTGTGGATGCACAAGAACCGAGCAATACTCTCAACAGCATTTCTTGAGCCGGTTACATTGATATTTTACCTTCGTCTGTTAACTTGTTATTTATATGCATCTTGCATTGATAATTGAAATGCAGCTAATTGATCTGCAATATCTATGCCTTTTTTAGCATCATTATAATCTATAATGGCATTTGGTTTCATTTTTTCACAATTCCATAGTCTTATTGCTGACGATTCGTTTCCATGGCAAGTAGATAGCATAAGAACATCATGTTTATCACGCCATTTCAGCACCGTGCGTGTGTGTTTACGCTATAGTCTCGAAAACAAATGCATTTTAAGTGCACTTTCTCAAATAACTAACAAATGTGAAACATCATCAGCAAGAAGACTGCAAAGTTCAAGCACACGCAACCGCACTATCGGACACTATTCGTCAGCGGAACAGTGCGACAACATCCGACAAAATAAAATTCGTATGAAATTTGGTCAAAATTCGTTGAGTTCGGTTTTAATACCTTCTTTGGTAGGGTTTTCTGAGGACACTTGGTCAAAAATCAGCTAAAAGAGTTGCAACAAATTGGACTGCAAAGTTTAAGCCCACAAAAATAAAAATCTTATATTTTTCTTCGATTTAAACGATTGATCAGATTGTGATGAAACTTTTAGGATCTTCTGAGTACGCCTACAAAGGTTTAAATTGGTTTGCGACAAATGCATTTTTAGTGCACTTTGTCAAATTACTATAATACATTTCAAAAATTGTCAGCCATTGGACTGTAAAGTCTTAACCCATAATAATTGTAATTGGATTTGCTCAAAATTCTGCGAAGCGGCTTGCAACAAATTGATTTTTAGTTTACTTTGCAAATTACTAACAAATCTAAAAAGTTGTCAGCCATTGGACTTCAGTCGATAAAATAACGGTATTGACGAACATGCGTGTTCATTCGCTGTAAGACAAGTCAACACAAACATTCTCAAAACCACTTTTGTATATCGGGATTCTGGAATGGCAAAATTCGAGTTGGCGTGATCAACAATAATGAGATTTTATCCCCGCCGAACTTCTGGCAAATGTATAGCTCAATATTCAAGCCAATATCGACAATGTATTCAAAGCCTAACAACCTAAGACAAAAATCCGAAATAAAATACTTCATTAATTCTTTCTTGGGCGTAACAACGTACGCCGGGTAAGGTTAGCTATGACTACACAGTAATATTTATTTACTGCTTTGCAACCTTAATCAATATGATACAGTGTATCTTCTACTGACAAGGTAGCCACAAAAACTATATATGTATATATGTTTATTATTATGTAAAAACCGATTTTGCTTTAAATCCGAGTCAATCAAAATCCAAACAAAATAAGGTTTGGACGTAGAAACAATTTTGAATCAATTCGTGTAGGGACGTACAACACTCTTCATTTTTTGAATCATATATGATTCATGGACGCTGGAAACACGGTACAAAAAAATTCTATGTATCAAATGTGATTCATGGGACGTGAAGGTAATGTCCTTATATCTGATAAAGAATAATGGACGTTTTTCAATCGACGTTTTTCAATCAGTTTGTATGGGGACAGTGAAGTTGTTAAAGCTCACTTTTCTTCTATTCGTGTTCGAATTCGAATAGAAAACAAAATAAGAAAAAAACGAATGTCAAATAAAGAACAAGAAGTCGGTATTAGATTTTCTTACCGAACAAATTTAAAAATCTTAAAAATTAATCTAAATAATAATAACTTCTTATTAAAAAAAATTCTATATAATTGCTTCTTGCTTCTTCTTCTTCTGCTGCTAATACTGAATCACTGAATTAATTATGAATTATTAAAACTACTGTTAATCCTAAAATATTAAATTAAACTTACAAAAGAAGTACTGGGAGGTCTCGATCCGATTTTAAAGAAGTTATCATTTATACATACATATTTATTTTTGAGACGTTAAAAATTAATTGATAATTTAATACTGACTTCTTGTTCTTTGTTTGACATTCGTTTTCTTTTCTATTTTGTTTTTCATTCGAATTCGAACACGAATAAAAGAAAACTGAGATTTAAAAGCATACATATACATAGGTTGGCTTTTTTCTTCTTTGCGGATTTCTGGAATTCTTGAATTTACATGCATAGCTGTCTCTGTTTCTTCTTCTTTTTGCTGATTTGCCAGTTTTCTTTCACTCACAAAAACAAGATAATTTTTCGCGCGATCTTTCCTAAACAAACTATCAGTTCGTTGTCTTCTGCAAATCCTAATCGCCTGTTACAATGAGAAATTTAAGCAAGTGTTTATTGAATAAAATAAATATTTAAGGGGGCTCTCATACAACAAACGTGATTTTTTTGCCGTTTTTATAGATAATGGTATGGAACCCTTCGTGCACGAGTCCGAGTCGCACTTGCCCTTATTATTTTTTTTTTATAATGCACTCGCACTCAAGGGGATATCCTAATAATGAGATTTAAGATGTTCGAGCAAGGAGAGAAGGAATAGAAAGATAGGAAAGAAAGGTCGTACAGTGGTTTGAGATGTTAGGTGATAATTATCTAAAGGAAATTCCACGGGTGGCATTCAGTTGAAACTTGGGAAATAAATAAAAATTGCTGCCCAGGCTGGGTTTGAACTCACAGCTCTCAGGATAAGCACCCAAGCCGCTACGATAATTTAATCGCTTGTTGTGTATATCCTAATTTATGAGTGTGACGACTGACGCAACTCCGACGCAGTGAGCTCAAGACTCAACACTGTTTTGAACAACCCTACTCTCTACGAATTTGTACTACAATGATGTTGTCGTTAAAACGTTTATATGAGCGCAGTGTACAACCCAGCCCATTAGTTTTGTAGGGAGCTATGTGGTCGTATCTTCTACGGCTGTACACATACCCCGTCATTTCTTTAAAAGCAACATGGAGCTTGTGTTTGGAAATCTTTCATCGGAGTGCCGCAAACCATATCCAACAATGAACTGAGGCTTTGGACAAGTCAAACAAAAGCGGTGTGGAAGTGGCGGTGGGCTGGCCAAACCCAGAGGAAACCTGGTAACAACATAAGCAAATCATTGCTTTCAATGCAAAGGTGCAAGTCGAGTTGGAAGACCAAAACATGAAGATCAACCGTCATGAAGGACACTCAGTCTCAAAATTTGCAGTCGTAGTCACAGTGCCAGGAACAGAGAGGGATAGAAGGACGTGGTTGCCGCTCTATGCTGCAGGAGAAGTTAAATGTTTTACGCCCAACAGCAGTTTCCGAGAAAAAAAAAAGTTTTACATGCCACTTAGCCAACCAAACATTGAATAAAGTGGATTTTGCTTCAAATTCATATCTAATGAAATATGAGTAAATTTATACGTAAAGAATAAAAAAAAACGCTTACCTCTTCACTTTAATTATTTCAGCACACGATGAATATCAGTCTATGTTGTTTAGCAAACAGATACCGACTTCAGTCTTTACTTTGTTAGGTTCTTTTAAAAAGAAAAAAGAAGACAAATTTCCTCAGGTACACGTTTTACTAGATTAAAATAAAAAATACCAACCTTATTCATAAAATTTCAATTCGCACAACAAAACCGAAAGAATTTGGTTTTGTATCCAAGATCCATACATGCTCTGCCCAGCGACATAAGCTTAGTCAGGAAAATTCGAATTGACAACACAAAAGTTGTTAAAACATGTGAGCGAATGGACACAATGCTTCAGCTCGTAGTCTACAACGGCATATCAGAAGGAGTCAGGAGCCAAGGTATACCTCATGGACCTAATAAGTCCATGGTATACCTCCTCTTTGATAAAGTTACTAATCAGAGACATCCAGCCGGCTGGGATGGCATGTTAAGTGACAAGAAGGAACACAACGCTTAGAACCGCTCTATATAAAACGTTCCATAGGCATATTTCGACACAACTGGTAGAGCAAATCTTTAATTATTTTTTGTTAAGTATTGTTTTGTTTTGTTATGGACATTCTGTTAGCAATTCTAGCCATAAATAACAATACTAGGTATATCACAGCACCCACATTTTTTATATGATTAAAATCACGCTTACAATAAAGTCATTAGTTACAGCCACATTAAAATGGATTCAACGTAAATTAGAGACACCCGATCTCTTGATTCTTCAATTTTGAAACTTGATATTAAAATTGAAAACATCAAACCGGCAAAACACAGCCAAAGCTGACGGACGAGAAAATCAACCCTTACCAAAACTTGGCAAATGATGGTAAATTAATGTTTATTTTGCTTATTCAGCACTCTATATTCACTGCTGGAATGATAAAATATGCTGGGCTGAATATATTACAGAGCACCTACATGAGCATTGTATGTAGAACCCAATTCAACTTAAAACTTTTGGTGGATAGCCAAGGACGGCAAAACAAGGCATTAACTCATTTAATGTTACTGGTGAAGAAGGAAGGGACAATGTATTTAAAATCTATAGTATTTACGATTAAGAGATTTGTAGAGACTTAATTGAGTATTATTATTATGATTACATATATTTTTCTATATATAATAAACAGTTTTACAATTTGTGAATGATTTTGGAACGACCAACTTTTGAGTCATTATTTTTCTTCGGTTGATAAAGTTCTTATGTTAATGGGGAAGGTAGGTATTCTTTTTCAGAATAAGTCATGAGAAGACTTGTAAATTTATGAGTTCGTGTACCATGGGTACCTATTATAATTGAAGATTCAGGTTCAAAGGTGAGAGAGAGGGCTGGAAGCATATTGTATAGTCTTGGTCGACTTTTATTTGTGTGAATAAAAGAATATTTCTATTATAATATTTGAGATGATGTAGATAGATACAGGAAGTCCGTAGTATTTACTGTGTTTTCAATATAGGGGACTCGCACAATATTTTTATAATACCTAACGCGAATCCATAGGTGAGATGGTCTGACGATACACCAGACTCAAGTGTTGGTACAGAAGCACTGGAAGGAAATTACACCTTAACCTCTCCCAAAGCATTATCAGGCGTATATCTGCACAAACATCGAGGATATTAGATAGATATACTTGGAGTCTGCTGTTATAATATTTTTTTTTAGAATCCTACTAGGGCACGACCAGCTATGTCCCTAGATTTTTGTTATGGTGAGCTATGATTTTCTATCCTGATACCAGTACAGAAGACATAGTGACAACTTTTTTTGGTAATTACTTTACTATTAGTCATATGTGTAGGAAAAACTTTGAATCACGGACCAAGAAGATACAGACCGTCAACTCACCATATGATCTCTCTTTTTGCCACCAAGCTAAAAATCAGCTGATATGCCATTTATTTTGAGAGTGTGACGCTCTCCCTTGCTTTAAAACCCATTTAGCAAACACACCTAAAAAATAAATGGCATACGCAGGTATAGTTGCCATTACAAAATGCACAGAGAGAGATATACACGTATTCACAGACTGAAAAAAATATTTCGAGGGTGTTTCAGGCAAGAGGAGTACGAGTTGGCGGTCTGTATATGGTCTGTGCTTTGAATGCAAATGCTAAATGTCACCCTAGCGGCAGTTATAGGTAACTATACCTACCCGAAATACAAAGTGGCGTTCGCTTAGGAAGACAAGTTTTAGAATTCACAAATCTCGATAGTTGCACGATCTAACCACTAGGTGACAGTCTCGTAATAAATGGATCAATTTTGAAAAATAATACATCTTATTGCGCTGTATTCTTTTGGTGAATGAAAGAACCGAAGAGATGTGAAATTCGTTTGAAGTTAAACGCACTCATTTCCTCTTTTCACCATTTTTTACACAGAACGTCACTATTCGCAATGGAACCATGGCGGACTTATCCTTCCGGCATTTTAAATTTCTCTTTATAGGAACAGTTCGCTTATCCATGGTCAAAGAGGATTCAAAGGAGAGTGAAATCTTTCGTACGTATAACCCTCCGACACCCATTTCCGTTTTTTTTTTTATTTTTATTTTACATCATGTCTGTGAATAAATGCAAAAACAACAACACAAAATCATATCATAATAGGTTAGAATTTATGCGAGTTTTTACGCACACAGTTGCAGCTAACCTGAATTTTCTGTCCAATCAGCTTGTTGGCAAAATTCCATTTTCGGCCAACATTAAACTCTCTTCATATATTCTCTCTGTCCATGGTTACTCTCGGCTATGTTCTTTTTTTATCTTCCGGTAAATCTTGGTGTACCGAAAAGAAAAAAAAATAGTAGAACCTAATCTAGGTGAAATATTCTACTCATCTACACTGTGACACGAACTGTCACGCAAGAGATTGAACCTACGTGTTTCTCTGACGGAACTTATTCATTTCCCATTATCAGTGGTAAGATCTTAAATGTACTTGTTCTTCACCATACTTAATCAAATTCACCATAGACATATTGCTCCGTAATTAACATTGCCTATTCGGTATAATCATATTTTTTCCTTCGTCCTTACGAACAGCGACTGTTGCTGATTCATCTGTCAGTGAGAATGACAGCAATGTCATCCGTATCTGTTAATCACCATTCTTGATAAAATATTTTTTTTTGTCTCGATGAGTTAAACCATTGAGATACAATTCTACACTTATAATCGGAAAACTCAATGATTCAGGACATCGGTTGGTAAGGTAAGCACTATCGCCACCTATAGATTGTAGTTAGTACTAACACAGACTATCACAGGAACGATTACATACATTGTTAGGTCAGAACGCACTATATAGTTACTATTTAGAACGTTACCCCATAGCCATAGAGGAAGTAATTTTAGTTTCCTTATATGCCCGCGGCCAGACTTTGGTATTGGCGTTAGTGACATTTTCTGTCCAACTCATTGACTCATTCTAAATTCATCATTTAACAAGTGCGCTTCATCATAAAAAGTTTTTGCTATTAAAAGTGATATTTTTGAGCAGCAGCTTATCCTTAAAATACTTAAATTATATTCGGTAGTGATTTTATTATATCATTGAGAAGTTTGGTAATACCAATAAGGTATTTACCAAGGATTTCCTTGAGGTTTTCCTGAAAAAGTAAGACATAATTTTTTTTATGTGAAATTTTTTGTTGTGAGTTTCGGCCATTTTCCATATTAGGCATATGGAGTTGGTACATGACGTGACGAAAAATATTTATTACTAGTTAAACTAAAGCAAGTTATTTCTGTTCCATTAGGGTCAAAATACCAGGCAGGAATTTGTCTTCAAGAAAATTAAGTTTCCAGACGAGGAAATATCTCGAAAGGTAGGAAGATTGGAGGCAAAACCTCCCAGCTATATATATTGATTCTACTACATTAATAAACACTTCCTTGACTGTGGAAAGAATGGTACACAGGTAATTTTTGTATATAAAAAGCCACATGTGAGAAATGTCCTCGGTCTCAGGCGCCATACCCAAAATTTTGCAAACTCGCCAAACCACGTTAACGAAAGTACCCTTGGATTACCAAGCTGAATTCCAGCATTCTAACGCCCACGGACGGTGGTGGCGTTCACTTTATTTACGATTATAAATCACTCACTTTATCCTTATAATTTTTTGTGATATATGTATATTGTATATATTTGGTTTTTAGATATTTATCTTTAAGAAAAGAAAGCTAACAAATTATAAAAGAATGAATATCAGATTAACATTCATCTTAATGTGATTTATGTGTTCAGGTGATCATTTCAGTTGTTCCAAATACCATTTTGGTATACGCACATATTTCGAAAAATTCCTTAAAGTTTTTTTTTGCGTTTCAGTCGATAACGTCCTCCGTTCCAATACGGTCGTGTATCACGTTTAGTTCCATCATTCGATCGGAAAAGTATTCTTTTTTCCACGGGTTTCGGGACATATCTTTGATATTCAGTTGCTAGTTCTGGTGGAAGAACTTAGTTCCTTGTTCACTCTGATACTTTACGTATCGCGTCCATTTTTGGTTTACTATCCAAACCTTGTCACTTGGTGGTACACTTTATATTGTATCCATTACTCTTTCATTGATCGTGCGACTTTGCACAGAGGAAGACAGTGTCTTATTTCAGTTTTTTTTTACTGATGAGTTTCTTTTTATTAAGAAATCTCTTGCTATACTTAACGTATCTCATTAGAGATCACTATTAGACGATATCTAGTCACCAGTCTAATTTATATTTTCTAACAATAACTAGACTACAAACCACTAGCTGAGACCAGATCTCATAAGAGATCACCATTAGACGTCATCTAGTCACCAGTCGATCAAGTGCTCGTCGTGTGCGGTCGTGATGCTAACTGTGAGCGTGTGTGCCCCCTAAACCCCTACTCCTGCCCTTAATTATTTGCGGATGCTGAAAAGCTTACCTTACTTAAACAAATACAATCAAAACCCATCCAAATGCATTTTAGAAACTGGGAAATGTATGAATATCCAACACTACCAGCTGCAACCGATCATATATGGACAATTAAAACATCAACTCAACTCGAAAAACCTAGATATATTATAATTAGACCACAAACAAACCGAAAAAATCAAAAAGATAAAGATGCTAGCAAATTTGACCACTGCACGTTGTGATATGTTAAGGTACATTTAAACTCTGAGTCATATCCGCGTGAAGTTTTGAATGCTGATTTTACCACTGACCGATACGCCGTTCTCAATGATATGTACAGCCGATTTCAACAATCCTTTTACATCAAACAATCGCAACCACTCTTGTTACGTGAAGAATTCAAGGAAACTGCTCCAATTATTGTAATTGATTGTTCCCGCCAAAATGAATATCAAATCGGCTCCTGTAGATGTAAAACTTGAAATAAAAACAAACGTAGCTGTACCACCAAATACTTCAATATATTGCATGATCATACATGGTCGTATTATTGAGTACAGTCCCTTAACTGGAGAAGTTCGAAAACATACATGATATATGAGAAACACCTGCAGCTGTTAGAAAAAGAATCAATAGAAGCACATACAAAATATTAAGAATGAAGGAAAACAAAAAAAACACGTATTAACTTGTCTTAAGAAGGTAAAAAAGAGAGAACAAAAAAAAACTATTTTCTAGAAATAGAAACACCTAAAAACATGAAAAAGAAGAAACGAACTAATAAATTTTCCCCCCCTAAGAAGCTATTAAAAGAGAACAACAAAATTAAATCCGTATAAATTCAACTGCTCGACTTGAAATTTTATTAGTAACGGGTGATTTTTTAAGAGGTTTAGAACATTTAAAAAAAAAAAACACAAAAAATTCGAAAAAATGAATGAAATATTTATTTGAATCGATAGCTTGAACCTTGCAATTTAATGTTTAAAGATAATTTCATGCAAATGTTGACCGCGGCTGCGTGTCAGGTAGCCCATCCGCTGAGTCCAATTTTGGCATACTCTTTCACACATATCGGCCGGTATCTCACGAATGAATGCATGGATGTTGGCTTCCAGCGCGTCAATCGAAGCGGGCTTGTCCCTATAGACATTAGCCTTGACATACCCCCACAAAAAATAGTCTAATGGTGTCGAATCGCACGATCTAGGCGGCCAATTGACCGGCCCGAAACGTGAAATTAACTGTTCACCAAACTCGCCTCGCAATTGCGCCATTGTTTCGCGTGCTGTGTCTTGTTGAAACCACATATCATGCAAGTCAAGAACTTCCATTTCGGGCAAAAAAAAGTTTGTTATCATCGCTCGGTAGCGTTCACCATTGACAGTAACGCTGCGATTCGCATCATCTTTGAAGAAATATGGCCCAATAATGCCGCCGGCCCATAAACCGCACCAAACAGTGGCTTTTTCGGGATGCATTGGTAGCTGTTGCAATGCTTCTGGCTGATCTTCACTCCAAATGCGGCAATTTTGCTTATTTACGTACCCATTCAACCAAAAATGAGCCTCATCGCTGAACACAATTTTTCGATAAAAAAGCGGAAATGAACATTTCGAACCGAGCACGAATTTTGATAGTAAAATTCAATAATTTTCAAGCGTTGTTCATTTGTAAGACGATCCATGGATAAATTGCAAACCAAACTGAAGCTGTTTGACAGTGACACAAGGTACTAAACACACGTCAGCTGTCAAAACCAGTGTTGCCAAAACCAAACC
Source organism: Platycheirus albimanus (assembly GCA_916050605.2). NCBI lineage: Eukaryota > Metazoa > Arthropoda > Insecta > Diptera > Syrphidae > Platycheirus > Platycheirus albimanus. The sequence continues at coordinate 18,435,819 of OU696696.1, read as the reverse complement.
AGCTAAAAAATCACCCGTTAGAATCTGAAAAGTCATTATTATTAAACCATGTCTCAAGAATTTGAAAAAGAAATTCAAGAAATTGAAGTTGAAAGCAGTTTTAATACTGTGATTAATATAAAAAACTTGGAGCAAAATCATTGCTATCCAATAATAAGCATGAGAAGGATCCAAACGAAATTTGGAACGCAATTAGTTGTCGATCTGGGTACAAACGATGTAAGTAAATAATTTTTTTTTTAAATTTTCTATCAAATTATAAATACGATTTTTCTTTCATAGGTATTCCTTCCAGCCCGCTACAACAAATTAACTGAAAAGGCAGTAGAGATGATCAATATGAAAACAGAAGCATACTGTATCATATACAAAGGTCCAATGGCAAGATCTGTTAAACTAGAAATAAGAAAAATTAGCGAATAAGAGCGAAATGAATACAAAATTTGGTTTTGTCTTTTGAAATATAAAATTATTTTTTTTTACTAGCCAATAAGAGACGAATATGTTTAAATGAATAAAAAACAGTTTTTTTTTTAAGTAAAATATTTTTTTTTTCTTATTTAATTTTTTCATTTAACTCTAAAAAGGAAAAGGAGGATCTCCAAATCCTGAACCATCATATGATGGAACTCCAAATGCCGGTTCAGAAAAAGGCGGAGCTCCTGATTCATCATATCCTTGTTGAAAATCGTCTGTTTCAGGAAGAGAAGTAGGTGGCGGTGCTTCAAATATCCTCCTTGAGGTTGGTGGTGCATCATATATCCACATTGGGGTTGGTGGTACTTCTTTCTCTTCCTCCATCTCTTCCTGATACTCCATCATTGGCATTGGGAATGGTGATGATGTATCTTCCCCAACATCCTGCAAAAACTCCACTTCGTCTTCATCTTCGGTTTCATCTTCGTCTTCTGATGAAGAAGTTGATGATTCCTCCACGCTCCACCTCTGATAAAATTTCTACCATTGGTCTTGGAAATGGTGGTGGTGTGTAAAATATCGGTCTTGAGGTTGGTGGTGGTGCTTCTCCATCTTTGGTCGTCTTCCATGCCATTCGAGGTGTGGGTTGAACCCTTTGGATAGGCCTCCTATCTTCGGCTTTTATGGCCGCTAGGATTTCTTCTCAATTCCAAGTTTTTTGATAAATTGTTCATCAGTTTGCTATCTAAATATAATTGTAACAAATTCTAACGATGACCAACTCATCATCTTTTATACAAAAACTTGTATAGAATACTATTACTACTACGAACAAAGTCTTTGACAAAACACTATCAAAATCAAATCTAACTCTTATTGGCTCGAATAGTATATAAAACAATAATATAAGATATAAGATCATATACTTGAGATTGCCAAAAATGCTGCAAGATGCTTAGGCTTTCTTAATAGATGCAAGAAGTTTTTCATCCCTTCTGATCTGGCTACAATTTACAAAGCGTTTATGCGCCCTTAACTCGAGTATAACTCCCATCACTCGAACATCGTCGAAATTTTTCGTGCCTTTCCTTATTTTACAGATTCTTTAAAAAAAAAATGCTCATTCGCGGTAGCCAGTTGAGTTCCATCCCTAAAAAACTTCCCCTGTAACACTCGTCTTGCTAGGAAGGCTAATCAGTTTACACTTGAGCCCAATTTCGGACGTACCTTGAAATATAGGGATTCTTTCTTTAGCCGTACAACACGAATGTGGAATGAATTGCCTGGCAGAATTTTTCCTTGCCATTATGATCTTCAAACATTCAACTAACTTCCTATCGCTCGCGCTGTGACTAATCATTAAAAGTGCTATAACAGACCCCTTGAGCGCGTGTGCTTTATAAAAAAAAGTAGAAATACTGTCATACAATATGACACGATGGCACCTCTACCTATTTAAACATTTTATTTGCTTTGGAAAATTGACATAACATTTCTTAATCTGAGCACCTCAGCGCCAAAACGGCCAAACCCTCATTTTCGAAGAAAATCAAACTGACTTTGCAGATCGACACGTAACATTTAGGAAACGTATAATAAAAAAAACTTCCTATTCTATGGCATGCTAGGGGGTTGACCTACGACTCTCTTTTGGTTTTTTGAACGCTTAGCCAAGGCAGCAAATATGCATCGCAACACCTGCTTTGCTGCAGGATTCTTGGAGCGTTGAGGCAGCGGCACCTTTTTGACTTTAGGGAACTTGCCAGGCTTAGTTTTGACGATATTTTGTGGCTGACTTCTATCCAACCATTACATCTTTGAAGTGGAGGGGGCTCTGAGATAGAAGTTGGAACTTAAGAAACCATAGACGTACCTATCCTCCGCGTTGCAACCCGCGAACAATATGAATGGCAGGGAAATTGTTGTAAATGAAACAAGAGTAAGTATTTGCAGCTGTATTTCCTTTCCTTGCACTATTAACTCCTTACCGGTAACGTATGCAGGGTAAAACTTGTATGCGGCAAAGTTTCGTTTGCATTTGTTTCTACCTTGGCAAGTGGTTGAATGGGCATATCTTAAGGCTGCCAGGTCTTGAATATTGATGGTGCTCATATGGAAGTGACCTCACAGTTGCGAAGGTCCACCGGAAGCTATATTCTGGTAGGTACCACGGAAGATAGGCCTTCATTGGTGATGAAGTCTTGGCTTCGTCACCTGGGAACTATCTATGAGGTAGGCCCCTTGTGGGAGTATCGTGGTGGTTGTGGTTAACCGAATGCGGTAACATGGTATCCAAGGATTTTATTCTTAAATACAAGCGGTGTTAAATAGACCTCACCCCTCACCAAGGAGTGTGGACATTCCTCAACATGTTCCATAAAATTGGTACTAAGATATCTACTTTAGGGTAGATCTTAGGGCTCTGGACTAAGCCCAAATTTACTCTGCGAGGAGGCTCGATATGGGACTTAAGGCTTAATTGCTAGTTGGCCTAAGTTAAGCGGCTTTTTGAAGTCCATTAAACAAAAAAATCCGAGGAACTGACGGTTACGCCATTTTTGCCACATTTACCAACACAGATATTTCTTCAGGTAAATAATACAAATTAATCGTAGTCCAGGCGCTCCACATGTCCTAGCCATCTAAGCCGCTGAATTTTCAGCTTTTTCGACCAGATCAATCAGTTGTTCATTGAATCTTCTCCTCCACACTCCATTGACACATACAGGCATACAGGACCAAATATCACCTGAAGAATCTTTTTTTAAAGCAAGCCTTTTTTCATCAGGACTGGAATGATTAGGGTCTTGTATAGTGTCTCCTTGGTACTTTGAGAGGGTTTTGCTACTAAGATGCCATTTAATCCCAAAGAAACAGCGATTGGCAAGAGTAATTCTTCGGCTTATTTTCTCACTAATATTGTTTTTGTTTTCTGCTGAGTGTAAATCCCAACTCAAGAACACGTCACATACCTATAGCTGGACGTGAGAAAAGCATGACACTTTGAGATACATGCCGCGCACTTCCAGCGACTGCCATTGTGACTTCATTTTCGCAAATGTTTCACTGGAACATGAATACATTCGAACTAGAACGGCAAATCTGTTGAAGTCAAGGGAAGTAGTCATTCTTTTCCCTTCAACGAGACTTTCAAAATGCTGGCCAGTATTGCTAGTTTCGGGGCGTGAAGATTTCGTAGAATAATGATGACGCCAACTTTAAGACGAATGATGAGTAGGCATACCAACCAAATACAAAAAAAAATACGAATTCAACTAGTTAATTGACACCTTTGTCTTAGTTTTTTACGCGATCGTTAGATTTATATGAACGCAATTCTCCTGGAATTTAATTTTCCAGTTCAAGTCACTACTGATACCAATATTTTTCACTGCTGAAATTGCGTGTGCGCTCAATCAATCGTATTCAAGATATTTAAAAAAAAATGTTAATACTTCTGCGGTTCTTTCCTGTTGCAGGAACATTCACATATTCATACTCAATGAAAAAAATTTCCAACGCAGAAGCCAAAAGCAAATCAATAATTGCAAACGGAAATCTTGTTGTCCCTACGATATCCTATGCTAGTCATTTAAGCGGCTTGTAAATCCCTCAAAATCAAAATCCTCCTATAAATCACTTCTCAACTAGTGCCACAGGTTGTTCCTCCTGCCTTAATGTCATTAATAGGTTTATGAATCCCTCCAAATTTCTTTTCGGAATCGAGATGAATTGACTCATCTCAATGATAAAACACTTTATGTCAAATCTTGGTAGATTTGATTTCCTAGCAGCAAGCGAATAGCAAATCTCGACCTTGTTAACCAGCTCTTAGTAGGTTCTAACAATGTTGCTGAAACTCTTAACTTTTAACATTTCGTCATTAAGAAATCATATTAGGAGAATTGAACTTCTTAAAATTCTTCAAGCTTACAATTGCTCAGTGGCTTTCATCCAAGAAACCCATGTAAACCACAAGTATAAAGTGTTCATCGATGAGTTTCAGTGTGAAACGGTGAGTTTTCAATCTTCCTTCATCCCAACAATTTTTATCTCCATTAAGCTCCAAATGGACAACACTGTCAAAAATTTCATTTTTGGATCGGTTTTACTTTTATTTTCTGAGCTTAATAAAATTGAAACATTAGCTCCCATTTTCGATGGTGCTATCATAGGTGGTGACACATTAATGCCAAAGTTCTAATTGGGGCCACAACTGGCAAAACATTAATGAGAACACCATCATTAGCTGGTACCAGGCCTACAACCCTTCACTTGCAAATATAACTTCTGACACCCCAACTTTCACGAGGAACCTTCGTTTCAGGATCATTTCCTCATTTCAAGCCATCTGACCAACCTCATTGATTTGACCTTCATTGAACATTGTCCGCTATTACTCAAAATTAGTATTGATGAAGCTAATATCATCACTAAGGAAATTGATGGACACATCATTGATTTTAATTATTCATCCCGAAGCGCTTCTCTGTGGAGGATCATCTGGAATTCAGAAAAAGCGAGTTGTACGTGTGTTGTGTGCTTATCAAGGATAACTGCGAATATCTTACAACAGAATATTTAATATTTATGCAGGTTGCTATTGATGCCGAAGATCTCACATTGAACTTCTACCATGACATGCTCCAAGATTACAAAGTTCTCAGTCATTGGCAAGAACTTGGCGAAGAAGTGCATGGAACTGTTTGCGGCACTCAACAAGGACAAGGAGAACTACAAGAAGGGTTATGTCAGTTGAGGAAGAACCTAAAATTGGGTGAACATGAAGATAACAACCTAGCCAAAATTGGCAACTTCATTTAGTTCCATACATCTGCATCTAGCGAAGAGTATACCTAATTGGCAGATTATGTAAACCGCATGGCACCTAGCACCTCAAGGAATATAAAGTCTAGTATTTCTGACCAAGGAAGGATTGGAATTGCTAGAAGACAAGGGGAAAAAAAGAAGCGCGAAGAAGACAAAGCAAAGTGCTAAAATCATTTTATATTCACAAACAAATTAATGTAACTTTATTTTAGCAATCTTTTTCTGATTTTGGCCAGTTCATTCGAGGTGACCGTCACTTTGTCGGCGTCAAAGTAGGTTAAATAGAAATCTACACCAAACTGTCCAATCACAAATTCTTCCAATCCAGCATTGTCATTCTTAATTGGTTGACATTGAAATCATTTTTAATCATTTCACTATTTTTTTTATTTTCAATTTCAAACAATTGAAATGTCAAACAGAAACGAGTAAATGTTCGGGGCGAATGCTCTACTGGTTTTGGTAAACTGATAGCCAAAACGAGTGCGGTGTGAATATGCTATAAGAAAGTTTTGAGGAATTGAAGGAATGGGACTTGGACTGGTTGCGGTGCAGGGCATTCACTCGGAGGGGAGGGATATTCTCCCGAAACTCACCTTAACCTGCAATTTTTTTTAATTCAATAATAATTGAATACAACAACGAGCTATACGAACTGTACAGTGACATAAGCCTAGCCAGAAAAATCCGAATCCAACGACTAAGATTGCTGGGCCATGTAGAGCGAATGGACATCGACGCTCCAGCTAATAGTCTCCAACGCCAAATCCGAGGGAGTCAGAGGCCAAGGTAGACCTCATCCTCGATGGAGCGACCAGGTAGCGGGAGACCTCCGACAACTTGGAGTGCGAAATGGGAGAAAGCAGGCTAGGAATCGAGGCGGCTGGAGGGTCATTCTAATCTAGGCCCAGGAGCACCACGCTCTAGTGGTGCCATCATAAGTAACTAAGTAAGTAATAATTGACAGGTGAACTCCCCAACTTTTCCAGTCTGAATAGTTTTTTACACATTTTTTTTTCATTTTTTGAGGCTCTATTATATTCCGTAGGAAACCTTTACTTTACTTTCGCATAATTATTCCACTGCAAAAAAAATTATAATTCATGTTTGTTTTGTTGTATGCCATGTCTTATGTTGTATGCGCGTCGGTACGCATCTTTATTTCTCTTCCGATTCGGATACCATGAACACAATAAATACTGCGAACGAATAGCATGAATGGCTGACTGACAATTTTCATGGAAATTTGTTATTGTTCAAGGTCCAGAGCTAACTTGCTATTAGCACCAGCCGTTGTACACGAAGTGCTAAAGTACAAAGTTTTTGTAGTGCTGTGTTAAGACTTACCAATCGATATTTTTTTGACTTTTCTACAATTTGTTTTTCCAAATAAAACCAGGTGAATGTATATTTTAATATATTTATTTGTAAAAGCTAAATATACTAACTTCAATTTATATTTGGTTATACAAAGAAACTTAAATGTAAAGAAATAAATAATATCAACCAATATAATATATTTAATTACAAAATCTTTAAATTTATTTAGAAATAACAAATCAGTTGAGACTTTTCATAAGAATCAATATGAAGTAAAGTATATCTTTATTTTAAAACTAAATTTGTATAAATTTCAAATCTTAAGCTACTTATATATTTGTCGATTGTACACTGGTAGTTTAATTTGTTAAAATGAATGCTTATGTTAGTTTAATATTATATAGATACAAAATTCTTGTTGGACATGCCCATTATTCTTTACTTATTGGACATACCCTACTTATATTATATCTTTTGTATATTTTTCCTTTTCTTATTTTCTCACTCAATAAAAACTTGTTGCTAAAACCAGACGCAAAATAGAACGGTCTTCATATACATACTTAATATTTCTATTGAATAGTAAAATAAATTATTCAAATTGGTATTTTAAAGAGATTTATTACAATTACTGTCTAATTACTGTTGCACGTATTTATAACTTGCCCATTATTTGCCCAATGAATTTTTGTATTCGCTATTTCAATTAGATTCAAAATTTAATTGCTTTAACTTTACATATGAATTTGTTTGGTTTATCTTATTTATTAATTTATTTCGAGTATTTATTTACTGCATTTCTCAAAGTGCTTGTTCTTGCAATCGTTGTAAAAAAATGTCTTATTGAAATACTAAGGTTTATTTGATAGCCTGAGGTTACCCCCATCTCCCCTATTCGCTGATTATTGCGCCCATTGAATAGAACTAAGACAAACATGCTACGCTATTGGCATGTGACCATTTTCTTTATATTTAATATGGAACAATGCTGCAACAATTGTTCGGCAATTTGATTGTCATTATGTAGTTTGATTACCTATCTTCAAAGTTAGACATACGCGCATTTAAGGATAGTCAGAAATATGAAAAACACAAGTTCAATAGCAAAGACACACGAGGCATAAGAGTGTCATCGCAAGAATAGACAGCCACAAACACTGATCCACAAATTTCATGAGAATATTGTTGTTGTGAACTGAAGGCAGCCTATAAGGATGTCAACATCGAACGCACTCAGATGGGAATTAGAAGTATAGCTATGCGGGTACGGAGACAGGAAGTGACGTCATTAATGAGCAATTAATATGCAGGTCACATGTTGGTGGTTGTAAATCAGGTAATTAATATGCAAATCACGTGTTAATGCCAAATTGTGGTTGAGTTTAAAAACTCACAATTTTTCCTTCCAGCCTATATGGCAAAAAACTTAACAGATGATGCTATAGCACATCTGAATATAAATAATGAAAACCTATTTTTAATAGCTAATACAACTAAAAATAAGAACTGCTATAAAATTGTAAGCGAATTCATAAATTCGCAAAAAGATTTCGCTGACAATCAATGATTAAAGCACAAAAAAAATATAATTAAAAATGTTATTACATAAATTGTTCTTTTTATTTAATTTGAAAAGTTGTGAAAACAGCTTAAAAACTTTTGTAGTAAAAAAACGTTTTGGAGAGTACAGCAGCATTGGTTATGATGAGATAGGCACCTTGCTTCATTTGAAAAAAGTCTTTTCAGTTCTTTGAAGCTAGGACAATTGATATTTTCAATATTTATAACTTCAACGTTTTCATTTAGAAGTTGATTTAGCCATTCTTTTTTTTCATTTCCCTTTACATAAACGGTGCAGTTGAAAATATTATCCCGAAGAAATTCTTCAACTTTATTGTACCAATATATGCATTCAAGTTTTTTAAAGCGAATCGAACAGAAATAAACAAGTTAAGAAAATACTGAAGTTGTTGGTTTTCTTCGTATTAGAAGCTTGGGAAAAAGAAAATTGTTGTCGGAGCGAAAACATTTCCTTAAAAAATAATGCTCCCATATGATTTGGACGCCATTATTTGCGCCATCGAGACGACGCCAGGAGGTGAAACGTGCACAGAGGTAGACTCGGAAGAAATGGTGCAGTGCGATGAGTGTGACGTCTGGTACCATTTTAGCTGCGCAAAAGTGGATGCCAGCATTAAGGAAAACGATTGAATTTGTGAGGGTTGCGTCGCAAAACAAAGCGAAGATGGCAACGAGACTATTTGCCAACAACCAGCGACTGCGCCATCCTAAAAGGTACGTACAAGTCCTTAAAGTAGTGTTAGGCCAACTGGATCGCGTCGATCAGTTAAAATATAACTGATACCTCTTGAAGAAGAGAACCAGGCCGAGTTGAAGTTGAAAAATTTGAGATACTTGCCATGCAAAATGATTCCGATTCGGATGAAGGCATACTTAGTAATGGGGGAGTGGCAAATGATGGTTATGTTAAAGGGCTGAGTGAAGGCAATGGGGTAGAAATTGGGTTTGCGGCAAGAGAGAAAAAAACGTTCACAAAGCTTCACGAAGTGAGCAAAAACCATGCCAAGACGTAGGAGAGAGCTTCCAACATATAGTGGCAGGCCAGATGAATGGCCACTCTTCTTCAGCTGTTTTGAGACTTCAACTCGTCTTTGTGGTTTTAGTAATAAAGAGAATCTCCTTCGACTTCAGCGTTCTTTAAAAGGCAAGGCGATAAAATATGTAAGTGACAGCCTTACATTACCTGCTCTTGTTCCTGAAATAATTTCAACGTTGAGGATGGTATTTGGTCGGCCGGAGCACATAATCAACTATTCGTTGAAAAATATACGTGCTGCACCACTCGTAAATGCCAATAAGCTTCACTCCTTAATTCATTTCTCTCTTGAGGGAAGGGTGTAGTCACGACAATGGAGGCTTCCAAGTTGACTTACTGTACGGTTAATTTTTCGTGTCGTGAGCTGGACTGAACTCGATAACTGGCGCCCGAGCAAGCTGATACCGGATAATAGCACCGCATAACATAAGAACCGCGAATTCGATAAAGAAAATTAAAGACCCAAAACTAACATAACCACGTAAACGGTAAAGTGTAAAATAAACCGCCCATACGTCTCTACATATAAATACATAGTACGTAGTAAAAGCTTCTATAAGACAACTTACCTGTACTGTTAATTGCACAGGTAAGCTTAATTTAATTCATTGCTCCACATTCCAAATTTTTCCCCTTCCTATAACCAATCCCAGCACACAAATAGTTCCCAGAACTTGTATTGATAATGTTAATACAAACATCCGATGTAAATTCAGCAATTAACTCAATTCAGTTCATAGAATATGAAAATGTTAAATCAGCACAAAATAAAATAATTGTAAAATGTTGAATCAGCCCAAAATATAATCAATCCATCAGTTCTCTTAGATATCATACTAACTACAAACACGACAGAAATTGAGCTAAGAAAAATATGTGCAGGGGTTAAGAGCGGAAAGATTTTTTATTGGGATTAAACTCCACTGAAGCGAATATGCATACAAAAGAGCGACTCGAAGACTAATATGGAAGATGGTTTACACCTGGGTAAACACAACAAATCAATACAATAACGTGCGACTGAAAGAGCGTAAACGAATTCAATTTAGAGCACAGAACAACCATAGCGGTTTGGCAACACGATCAACAAGGAATTTCTTATACATACAAAAGCAAAATAACCAAAACAAAACAGACACAGCGGGCTAAAAATATATTAGAGCGACAGCAACAGCAGCCTACACATTGAGGCAGCAGGCCTTTTACTCAAAACAAATAACATGTTAGAGGTAGAGAAAGAGAGCCAAGAATGGGAGTATTTACGTCGGTGCCGGTATTGGCTAAATTCATATTCCATTTCCTTTGTCCATTCTCATTCAGTTAAGTTAGTTAGCATTCATAAGCCAAACAAGCATGACATGGAGAGCGAACCACAGATACAATTATCAAACAACAGCCAGTAAAAGGCAACAAGAAGTAATAAAACATATTTTAAGTTACAAACAATGAACAGTGAATAAAGTAAACATTGAAATATTAAGTGTCTTTTATGTTTCATTTTGGAAATTGATTAAGCCAACAATAGCCGATCCGGCGATTTCATAACTGTTCTGCTTATTCATTAACAAACCAAGTCCACATACCGCACGGTACTTCAAACAAAATGCCAAGATCAAAACGATACCATATTTTCACAATGCTTTAAAAACACAAATTATGCCATTGATACTTAAAACCAACCATTCTCACAATGTTTTGGACACACAAGTCATGACATTGATATTTGAACCCAATCATTGACTCACTACTATGTCCAAGTACACTTCATTCATTTACCGAATCCACTATCATAATATTCAACATATTAAATACGATCGCACTAGCATGAATGCACTGCCCTCAAAGTTGTTATGATGATGCGACCGTATTCGGTGAACGAAGTTAAAGCGAATTATGTGACAATTATGGATAATGAGTGTGAGGGTTGCGACATGTGCTAGCAATAAATCGATGGTTTATTGATTGCGTGAGTATTTTGGTTCTTTTGATCTAAATGATGATGTTGTCAACCAGTGTGTTTTCATTTCCAAGAGCAACTCGCTCGATTTAGAACATACTTTTGGGTAATAATTTCTTATAAAAGTTTATTCAATTTTTAAAGAGCAGCCCGCTCAGATTGGGATAATCTTTATTACTCAACTCGCTCTATCATACAGCGTTCGCGTTTATAGAGGCAAACGACGTCATAATAGCCAACGTTTTGAATAAGAGTCTCGACGTAGGTGATTTAAATAAATAACAGGAATAGAATCTTTGCATGACGACCATGACAGGATCTCAAAAAGAAGTCCTTAAACTTAGCAGCCAGTTACATCGACATCACCCCCCCCCTCCCCAAAAAAAACGATAGAAAAAGAGAGAACAAATAAAATCATTATAAATTCAACTGCTTGAGTAACATATGAAAAGTCAATATTATTAAACCATGTCTCAAGAAATTGAAAAAGAAATTCAAGAATTTGAAGTTAAAAGCAGTTTTAATCCTGTGATTAATATAAAAGAATTGGTGGAAGATCACTGCTATCCGATGATAAGTTTGAGAAGGATCCAAACAAAATTAGGAACGCAATCAGTTGTCCATCTAGGTACAAACGATGCTTTTCAATTTCGTATCAAATTTAAAATGGGGATTTTTCTTTCAGATATTCTTTCCAGCTCGCTACAACAAATTAACTGACAAAACAGTAGAAACCATCAGTATGAAAACAGCACCATACTGAATCATTTATAAGGGTCCAATGGGCAGATTCATCAAACTATAACTGAATAAGAGCCAAATACTCATTTTTTTTATTTAATATAATTTTTTTTGTATTATTTGCATATTAAATATTTTTAATTTTTTTACAATATTCTCACTAATAATGGTAATAGTAACTACCTTATAATGTAAGGCCTTCATTATTAGTGCATCATTGTTTTCTGTGCAGTCTGTAGCGACTCACGAACATACCTTAATGTAATATAGGATGCGGTAGAAGGATATTTAATAGACGAACATGAATAAATTGTTCTAGAGTAATACATTCTCATTTTCTTCAATCACAGTCTTAGTTTTATCAACCGAGAGAGAAGAGGTCCAAATTTGTGCGATACTAATAGTATTATGTCTCAAAGGTCGTCATATAACTACAATCATAAATTATATTGTAAATAGTGTAAATAGTTTAGTTGTTCGCGTTAAAAAATAAAAATAAACAAAAAAACAATTGTGTGGTCTAAATTTATTAAATAAGTGAACGCCACTCTAGACGCCACTCTAGACCAACAATAAGTCTGCCGATCGATCGTTAAGAGCAAAATAAATTGTAAAAAGAAGTGGGGCTGGTAATATAAATACTCTCAATGTAAGGGGAACCCCTTATTTCTATTTTTATGTAGGAAAGCAAAGTAAAATTCATTGAGTAAATTAGGTATCAATATGTCTAGTTCTAGAAAACATCTAAGTGGGAGTGAAAAATGAAAGATAAAGAGGGAGACTGAAAAAAAGTAACCTAAAATTATGCAAAACTTGAACAATGATGACTTTATTGATACAAACGCGAGTGAACAGTGCCCCGAAAGTGAATAAATGCACCTTACTAAAAGTAACAGAATAGTATAATGCAGCACTGGACACTAGTGTATATCCAGATCCACAACAACCACAACAAGATAATAGCAAAATTTAAAGTGAATCATATTTTAGTGAGGACAATGTTAAATCTTAACCTAATGTTAAGTGAGCTTCGGTAGTTCGATTCCGACCCCGCAACTAGCACGTAGTTTAAGAATATTCAAAAATAAATTGTATTATTCTAGTAACTGAATAAAGTATTTTTACTTAAAAAAAAAATATTTACAATTAAATTACCTTGTTATTGATTAAGGTAATTTTGAATTTCAGTTAGATTAAGTGAAGCTGTTCGTGATCGAAAACAGACATTGTTAACCTAAAACTTCTTTCTTTAAATATAGTGAAAATACTATAGATTTTTCCTAGAAAAACCATTACTGTATTGTGTCTAGAATGGCGTGAAACTTGAACTTATTTTTTTGGGGCTATTGACTTGTGAGAATCGATAGTAGAGTTAGAGTTAAGTAGACAAAACATTACGAGTGCATAGAAGGAATGGATGTTTTGGTGGTCCTTTTTAGGTTTACCTGTTAATGTACACCGTGGAGTAGATAGATAACCAAGATATGGTCAGGCTATAAAAGCGAATGTTCTCTTAGTTTTTAGTTCAGTTCATAATTCTTTTCACTAGTAACAAGAAAACAAGAACATGTCATTTATAAGTAAAATCAAGGCAGCCGTCAATGTAAAAAAACCATCAACGAGGAAGCCAATCTTGAGTTTGGCTAAATTAATCCAAAAGAAACAATTCCCAATCACCAAGGTGAAGAGGATTTCGACTAAATGTGGGGAACAAATTATGGTCGAGCTGGAAGACTACCAGGTATTTATAAATTTTGCAACTGAGATTTTGCAGTAGGTTATCGCAACTTCTTGAATTACATTTATATATTTTTATTTTATCTTTTTTGCAATTTTAAACCCCTCTTCTTTTCTTAAAGGTTTTCCTCCCAAAAAGGTGCAACGAACAATTGGACGATGAGGACGTGCAGGAGCTGGAAAATTGCTGCCTAGAGGTGGTGGAGCCCTACGGGGAAAATTCCTTTGTCGTGGACTTCCACCTTAAATATCAGCAACAAGAACAGCATAAAACTGGGAGGAAGCAGAAGCTTCATATAGTATCAGAAGAGGTAACGACCATTGACCCGTCACTATTTTTTGAAAACGACAATTTTTTGTGTACGCAAAAAATTTTTTTTAAATAAATGAAAAAAATTAAAATTCAAAAATAAAACGTTCTTTTTTTTCGATTGATTTCAGCGCATTGAAGTAATGGGAGATTTCAACGCCAAAATTAAGAGGCTTAATTTAAAAGGTCGGAAAATTGATTTTAAAATCAGACCTGTTCCGTGTCATGAAGAACCAACTTCATGGATTAAAGGTGGAATAGAAGACATGCTGCGATTCGCTGTAGAGGGTCTCGACGAAACGGACAAAGTAGGGATTACTTTTGGAGGAAAAAGCTTTATACACGAACGAGGTAGTGGATGGATTAACTTCAAAAGCTTGTCAGAGCTTAGTTTTGACAACATTTGGGAAATGATTAACAAAATCTTTCAAAGTAATTCCGGCGGAATAAATACGGATGATTTTTGTTTATCAATAACTTCTGTAAAAATGCCAGCTGGGGAAGGAAATAACAGAAAATCTTCAAGTATGTACAACTCATTCAATGAGGAATGTGTCAGGCGCAAAGGAATAATAACAATTAAAAACAAAGACAATTTATGCCTGCCTCGAGCTTTGATTGTAGCGAAGGCATACACAGACAAGGAAGCCCATTTTGAAAAAATAAAAAGAGACACCGGCAAAATTCAGACGGAGAGAACTTTAAAACTTCTAGAAGATACGCAAAGCAATATCCCATCAGAAGGATGTGGAATAAATGAGTTGAAATCATTTCAATCTCATTTAAAAAATTACAAAATTACAGAGTACGAATACAGAACGAAGGGTCGTAAAATAATTTACGAAGGAGTTTCAAATGACGTTGATAATAAAAAAATAAATTATCATCAGTTAATTTCTGAAAATTCAAGAATTAAAACAAAAATAAAAATACAAGAATAATGGTTAAACAAATTTTTCTCGTATGGTTAAATAATTTTGGCAATCAGTGCTGGGAGTTCGACGAACTTCAGAAAATTGCTTTGCAGGAGGTCAGTTTCATGGATGATGACATAAGAAAAATAATAGCAGCAGCATACATCTTGAAGGCGTAATAATTGAAGGCAGTGAGAGCGGGTTCGATGTTGAGTCTCTCCCATTATTAACGAATAGTTTTATTGGATTGAATATATAGTTATAAAATAAAATAAACAAAAACAAAACAGACAAAAATAAAATGGTTATTTTCGCCAATCTTGAGTTTGGCTAAATTAATCCAAAAGAAACAATTCCCAATCACCAAGGTGAAGAGGATTTCGACCAAATGTGGGGAACAAATTATGGTCGAGCTGGAAGACTACCAGGTATTTATAAATTTTGCAACTGAGATTTTGCAGTAGGTTATTGCAACTTCTCGAATTACATTTATATATTTTTATTTTATCTTTTTTGCAATTTTAAACCCCTCTTCTTTTCTTAAAGGTTTTCCTCCCGAAAAGGTGCAACGAACAATTGGACGATGAGGACGTGCAGGAGCTGGAAAATTGCTGCCTAGAGGTGGTGGAGCCCTACGGGGAAAATTCCTTTGTCGTGGACTTCCACCTTAAATATCAGTAACAAGAACAGCATAAAACTGGGAGGAAGCAGAAGCTTCATATAGTATCAGAAGAGGTAACGACCATTGACCCGTCACTATTTTTTGAAAACGACAATTTGTTGTGTATGCAAAAATTTTTTTTTAAATAAATAAAAAAAATTAAAATTCAAAAATAAAACGTTCTATTTTTTCGATTGATTTCAGCGCATTGAAGTAATGGGCGATTTCAACGCCAAAATTAAGAGGCTTAATTTAAAAGGTCGGAAAATTGATTTTAAAATCAGACCTGTTCCGTGTCATGAAGAACCAACTTCATGGATTAAAGGTGGAATAGAAGACATGCTGCGATTCGCTGTAGAGGGTCTCGACGAAACGGACAAAGTAGGGATTACTTTTGGAGGAAAAAGCTTTATACACGAACGAGGTAGTGGATGGATTAACTTCAAAAGCTTGTCAGAGCTTAGTTTTGACAACATTTGGGAAATGATTAACAAAATCTTTCAAAGTAATTCCCGCGGAATAAATACGGATGATTTTTGTTTATCAATAACTTCTGTAAAAATGCCAGCTGGGGAAGGAAATAACAGAAAATCTTCAAGTATGTACAACTCATTCAATGAGGAATGTGTCAGGCGCAAAGGAATAATAGCAATTAAAAACAAAGACAATTTATGCCTGCCTCGAGCTTTGATTGTAGCGAAGGCATACACAGACAAGGAAAGCCCATTTTGAAAAAATAAAAAGAGACGCCGGCAAAATTCAGACGGAGAGAACTTTAAAACTTCTAGAAGATACGCAAATCAATATCCCATCAGAAGGATGTGGAATAAATGAGTTGAAATCATTTCAATCTCATTTAAAAAATTACAAAATTACAGTGTACGAATACAGAACGAAGGGTCGTAAAATAATTTACGAAGGAGTTTCAAATGACGTTGATAATAAAAAAATAAATTATCATCAGTTAATTTCTGAAAATTCAAGAATTAAAACAAAAATAAAAATACAAAAATAATGGTTAAACAAATTTTTCTCGTATGGTTAAATAATTTTGGCAATGAGTGCTGAGAGTTCGACGAACTTCAGAAATTTGCTTTGCAGGAGGTCAGTTTCATGGATGATGACATAAGAAAAATAATAGCAGCAGCATACATCTTGAAGGCGTAATAATTGAAAGCAGTGAGAGCGGGGTTCGATGTTGAGTCTCTCCCATTATTAACGGATATTTTTATTGGATTAAATTATAGTTATAAAATAAAATAAACAAAAACAAAACAGACAAACAAAAATAAAATGTTTTTTTTTCATTTGAAGTAGATATTTTGTCTTTATTTTTATCGTGTGATCATAGCTAGTAAAAATATATATTTTATTAGGGTTTGAAGGAGAAAAAAACAGAGTGAATATTTTTAATGAAACAGCATCTTTATTAAAAAACAATTATACAATTTTTGTTAATCGTTTTGAGGTATAGATGTCCAAGAATTGTGTTCAGATGGGAAACCAAGTTATTTCACAAATATTTGTCCCTTTTTGGTTTTAAGTACTTTTTCTATGAGGTAGGTATCTGGAAATTTTGTTTTTTGTAATTCAAGTTCATAGAATCCTCCTTTGATGGGATGTCCTTGATAGTCCTCTAATAAATATGTAACGGGATTTGTGTGTTGAACTTTTATTATTTTGAAGATTTCAGTTGTCCAATTGGGGGTGTATCCTTTCTCAAAAACATGCTTATATTTACTTATTCTTACAAAGTCACCAATATGAAGCTTAGGTGTAATATGAATTTTGATATGATTATATGCTGTTGAAAGTATGGGTTCTTCATTTTTAGAATTAACTTCAGATGGACTCATTTTAATAGTGCGATTTCTCGTGGTATTATATGATTTAGTCAGTGATTTTATCATGTCAATCCAACGATATGAGCCACTAGCGCTAAATTCTTTCCACATCATGTGTTTTAAGGTGCGATTGAATCGTTCAACAATGGATGCTTTAAGTGCACTAAATGTAGAGTAATGTTTGATTTTATATGTTTTCATGAGATGTTGAAAAATTTTATTATAAAATTCTTTTCCGTCATCTGTTTATCTATTCCATATTTACAGACGACTTTTATGCTAAAATCTATGATGATGTAATTAATCCTGAGAGATCTAGGTTTGACACTTCTGAGTATCCGGTGAACAACATTCATAATTTCCCTTTAAATAATGGCAAGGTGATAGGGCTTTTTAAAGATGAAAATAATTCAAGGATTATGACTGATTTCGTAGGACGAAGGGCTAAATTATATTGTTTTGGTATTGATACCGGTGAAGTGACAAAAAAAGTCAAGGGAATAAAAAAATATATTTCTAATAATTTAGAATTAAGAGATTATAGAAATTGTTTAATTAAGAAACGAGATATTTATAGAACTATGTATATATTTAGAAGTAAGCAACATTTGATGTACACACAAATGATAAATAAAAAAACCTTGAGTTGTAATGATACAAAGAGGTTTATATGTGAAGATGGTAAAAGCACATATGCTTGGGGCCATAAAAATATACCACATATTTAAAAGTGAAAATCATTTCAACTCAAGGTAATACAAAAATATAAAAATTAATTTGTTTTTTAATCGCAATAAGAATCGTATTTTTATCTTCAAAATAAAAATGTATGTCAGCGTTAAAGTAACATAAAAAAGGAGTCTGATTTTGACAGTGTTTTTTTAAAGACTTTGTTCGTAGTAGTAGTAGTAGTATTCTATACAAATTTTGTGTATAAAAGATGATGAGATGGTCATCGTTAGAATTAGTTGCAATTATAACAAAAGAGCAAAATGAACAATTTTTCAAAAAACGTAGAGAAATTAGTAGAAATTCTAGCGGCCATTAAAGCCGAGGATGGGAGACCTATTCAGAGGGTTCAACCCACACCTAGGATGGCATGGAAGCCCATCAAAGATGGAGAGGAAGCCCCAAGACAGATATTTAACGCACCACCATTTCCAAGACCAGCATCATCTTCGGTTTCATCATATAGCAGGCCTATCCTAAGGGTTCAACCCACACCAAGACCAGCATCAACTTCTGCATCAGAAGATGAAGATAAAACCGATGATGAAACCGAAGATGAAGACGAAGACGAAGTGGAGTTCCTGGAAGAGATGGAGGAAGATGAAACCGAAGACGAAGTGGAGTTCCTGGAAGAGATGGAGGAAGATGAAACCGAAGACGAAGTGTTTTTCGTGGGCTTTATCTTATATTATTGTTTTATATACTATTCGAGCCAATAAGAACTAGATTTGATTTTGACAGTGTTTTTTCAAAGACTTTGTTCGTAGTAGTAGTAGTAGTATACTATACAAATTTTGTGTATAAAAGATGATGAGATGGTCATCGTTAGAATTAGTTACAATTATAATTAAATAGAATGATGAGCAATTTACCATCAAATTTAAAAGAATTAGAAGAAATTCTAGCGGCCATTAAAGCCGAGGATGGGAGACCTATTCAGAGGGTTCAACCCACACCTGGGATGGCATGGAAGCCCATCAAAGATGGAGAGGAAGAAGTACCACCAGCCCCAAGACCGATATTTTACCCACCACCACCATTTCCAAAACTAATGGTGGAAATTTTACCAGAGGTGGAGGAAGAGGAAGAGGATGAGATGGTTATCGTTAGAATTAGTTACAATTGTAATTAAATAGAATGATGAGCAATTTACCATCAAATTTAAAAGAATTAGAAGAAATTCTAGCGGCCATTAAAGCCGAGGATGGGAGACCTATTCAGAGGGTTCAACCCACACCTAGGATGGCATGGAAGCCCATCAAAGATGGAGAGGAAGCCCCAAGACAGATATTTAACGCACCACCATTTCCAAGACCAGCATCATCTTCGGTTTCATCATATAGCAGGCCTATCCTAAGGGTTCAACCCACACCAAGACCAGCATCAACTTCTGCATCAGAAGATGAAGATAAAACCGATGATGAAACCGAAGATGAAGACGAAGACGAAGTGGAGTTCCTGGAAGAGATGGAGGAAGATGAAACCGAAGACGAAGTGGAGTTCCTGGAAGAGATGGAGAAAGATGAAACCGAAGACGAAGTGGAGTTTCTGGATGTGGTAGAGGAAGATGGATCACCACCTCCATTCCCAAGGCCAATGATGGAGTTCCTGGGAGAGGAGATGAGTATCGTCGGAGATGATACACCAGAGTATGATGTTTACTCAACCCCACCGTTTCCTGGAGCAGGATACGGAGTTTCATCATATGATGAATTGTTTGATGTTTACGCAACCCCACCGTTCCCTGCAGCAGGATACGGAGTTTCATCATATGATGGATTGTTTGATGTTTACGCAACCCCACCGTTTCCTGGAGCAGGATACGGAGTTTCATCATATGATGGATATTTGTTAAACAAACAAACTGTGTCAAGCGAATGGAAATAGAATGCGTGGTTGACCTGGAGGAAGTGACGATCTAGGCGATAGAAGAGGTAGCGTAAGAAATGATGAGTAGAAGTTCAGACACTCTGATTCAAAGACTCAAACAGAGAAGTTGTTTTCATTAATTTTGCAACATACAACATTTGGTGGCAGCGGTATGATAGTAAAGTTAAAGCATCTGACTTTACTCCCAAATATTTCTAGTTCATAAATCGTTTGAAAAAAAAAAAAACAAGTCAATAATAAATCAATCAATAATAAAAAAAAAAACAGTGAGTGAGAGTGAAAAAAAAAATAAAATAAATAACAAAATTTAAAAAAAAAGAGTAAAAAAAAGGCCCTATCAAAGACCAAAAGTGATTAAAAGAGAAAGTGAAAAAAAATTAAAAACATATCACGGTTAATCACATCCCAATTAACAAAAAATGAAAAGAAGTTGAATCTTTGTAATAATTGTCTACAATCTTTTGCTCATGAAGCTTCATTAAAAAAACATAAAAACGAATGTTGCAAGATTATTACAATAATGCCAGAGGGAGATAAGTCCTCATTAAAGTTTGAAAAGCATGGAAAGAAGTTGGAAGTACCATTTGTAGTTTACGCTGACTTCGAGTCCATTTTACAACCAATAAACCATCAACAGCCCAACCCGGATTTTTCTTCAACAGTGAAGGGATTTAATAAAAAAAAAACCGAAAAACCATTTTGAATTTAAAAAAAATGAAAATAGTTGATCTGTCAATTGAAGATTCGGAGATTGTGAAAAAAAGAACTACAGAAATAAGAACACAACTAATTGAACTTAAGGAATATATTCCATTTTTGAAATATATATATGATTTGGATCCAGTGTCTCACACCAACTTTATAAAAATTGCAAAAAATGTTAAGAGACTAAATACTAACTAAAATTCAACCTTTAATGTTTGGAATTTGAGAAGATGTGAACTCACTATCAAAAAGAAGTACACAAGTCTCAAGAATGCAACGAATTTTCCAAAACACAGCAGAAATATTCGAAGGCGGACCAACATTTATTGTTCTTTCTGACGAAGAAGACCAGCCTACGGAATCCAGTCTAACAATATTAAAGGAAGTTGACAGAACATGTCCAGAAAGATACCTAATCTCAACCTATTAAATTTTATTTAATAATGCACAATTAATTTTAAATTAAAAACAATCAATTGATAATCTCTTATATTCCTTAAAAAAACGTTTCTTTAGTAATTAAATTAAAAAATATATATATATATATTTTTGAGTTGGAATAGGGAATTAAGAAGTAAAGACATTTAACTAAAGACAAGATATAAGACGAGATCTTTGCACAACAACTGATGTACAACAGCATGTGCCCTGCGCCTTTTCTTATTTTATTAACACACAGAAAATATTTGTTGCTAAGAATTTAAATATAAATTCAATAATATTTCCCAATATACACATTTATAATTGTCCATTTTTTCTATATTAGGTGAGAATTCGTCAGACAAATTTGTCGAAATGTTGGTGGAAGATTTGACAAATTTATATCAAGAAGTCGTCAAAAACCCAAAACCGATGCCCATGTTGACCATAGCAGAGGATTTCTGACAAAGACATTCGCCAACATATCCTTTATGTAAGAATAGTTTTAAGAATTCAGATTTAAGGGCAAGAGATCATTGTCACTTCACCGGGTTGTATAGAGGACCAGCTCACGTTAATTGTAATTTAAATTTTCAAATACCAACATTTTTCCCCGTCTTCTTTCATAATTTTTCGGAGTATGATTGTCATCACAATTTTCGTTTCTGATTAAACGAATTAAGAAAATGTTTACGTTTGGTATATATATATTTTATTACCATGTCGAACTGTGAGGATAATGGTCAATGTCGTGTTCAAATTCTTGAACAACTAAAACTACAAACACAACACTTAGAAAGTATTGCTAATACTTTGTTTTGGTTTTGTTCATTTTTAACACTTTGTCTATTTCCTATTGCTATAATCAAATTTAATTTGATAAATCATCTAATAGCGTTAAACGGACGTTTAAGAAATAGTTTTATAACTATGAGAACTGTCTATCGTATATCCAGAGCTAGAGCTAGTCCCAATGATAATATTGGTCAAGCTCCTGAACACCTGATGGATTTAAACGTTAATCCGTTTGTTGATGCAATTTTAGAAGTTGAATAACAGTATATAGTTTATTTCCTTTTTATTTATGTTTTATGTTATTTATTATAATTAATTTTTCTACCGTTCCTTCTATTCGTCATGTATTTAACGTATTGTTTATCACCTAATGATTTTCCAAGATATTGTGTCATTTAATTTAATGCAAAGAAAAGGTGTATTTCCTTATGATCATTTAGATTCATGGGAACGATTTGAAGAAACCTTTTTACCCTCTAAATAGAAATTTTATAACAAAATCATTGATGAAGAATGTTTAGTTGAGGACTATAAACATGCTCTTAGGCCCATATTTATCGAACAATATCAAACCGCTCGTAACTTTAAGAGCCTCTTAGCTTAAGTTCGAAAAGTGCTATTCATCGAACACTATTAACTCTAATTCGAAAAATGGCGGATTCCTTATTCCGGAACGCACCCCAAAGCTATTTCCAAACTATCCCAAACTCATTCTTCGAAAGCAAATGTCAAAAAAAATCAAAATGAGGCAAGCAAAAATAAAAAATTAAATTTGTAAATTTGTAATGCAAAAGCTAAAGAAGGTCTTTGATTAGAGGTAATGCTACTTAAATCTATATTATTATTAATTATTATAAAATGTAAAAACTGTTCTTCATTTTGCAGGTTACCAAAGTTCCAAATTACGTTAAAGACAATACCATGAATACGGACGACAGAAACTCAGTTACAAGCAACTTTTGTTTACTATTTATTTATAAAGAAAACTTGATGTAAGGTCCAGTATGCTCTTTGGTGGGAGAATTTTTTGAGTTGGCTTAACTGCTACTGGCTCTACTTCATCCACAGGTGGGCTTATTTTTGTTGCTAAATGCGTTATGTACCCGAAGAAATGCTGTGTTTGTGTCAATGTAGTCACAGAAATGCTGTGGCTAGTAATAAATACATATCTAGCTATAATCCAAACCTAGCATCGGAATACTTAATGTATCTTGATGCTAATAACTCATACGGATGGGCTATGTCACAATCGTTACCATGTAGTAATTTTCAGTGGGATAATCCTCAGACATACATCTGAATACATCTCCAACATTAAAGATGATAATGTTGGATATGTATTGGAAGTAGATTTAGATTATCCATCGAGTATTCATGACTCACATAACGATCTCCCATTTTGTCCTGAAAATATAACCACCCCAGGATGAAAAATTCCTAAGTTAGTTGCTCACTTGAATTCAAGGAAAAATTTCAAAATCCATTTAAGAAATTTACAGCAATGTATTTTACATGGATTAATTTTAAGAAATGTACATAGAGTCATGAAGTTTAGTCAGTCGAACTGGCTCCAAAAGTATATTTCTCTGAACACCCAAAAAAAAGGTTTTGAAAATTGTTTCAGAATGGAGTGCGCATAGAAACCAATTTTCAGCAAGAAAGCTGATTGCGCACCCCAATTTTCATAGTAGTAGCATATTTACACCGAATATATGTGCTATTAAGATGAAGAAAGGAAGCGTTAAACTAGATAAACCAATTTATTCAGGTTTTACCATTTTAGAACTCTCAAAGTGGTTAATGTATGATTTTCATTATGATTACATGAAGCCAAAATTTAGTAATAAAATTCGTTTGAACTATATGGATACAGACTCTTTTATCTATTCCATATTTACAGACGACTTTTATGCTAAAATCTATGATGATGTTATTAATCCTGAGAAATCTAGGTTTGACACTTCTGAGCATCCGGTGAACAACATTCATAATTTCCCTTTAAATAATGGCAAGGTGATAGGGCTTTTTAAAGATGAAAATAATTCGAGGATTATGACTGATTTTGTAGGATTTAGGGCTAAATTATATTGTTTTGGGATTGATACCGGTGAAGTGACAAAAAAAGCCAAGGGAATAAAAAAATATATTACTAATTATTTAGAATTAAGAGACTATAGAAATTGTTTAATTAAGAAACGAGATATTTATAGAACTATGTATATATTTAGAAGTAAGCAACATTTGATGTACACACAAATGATAAATAAAAAAACCTTGAGTTGTAATGATACAAAGAGGTTTATATGTGAAGATGGTAAAAACACTATGCTTGGGGCCATAAAAATATACCACATATTTAAAAGTGAAAATCATTTCAACTCAAGGTAATACAAAAATATAAAAATTAATTTGTTTTTTAATCGCAATAAGAATCGTATTTTTATCTTCAAAATAAAAATGTATGTCAGCGTTAAAGTAACATAAAAAAGGAGTCTGATTTTGACAGTGTTTTTTTAAAGACTTTGTTCGTAGTAGTAGTATTCTATACAAATTTTGTGTATAAAAGATGATGAGATGGTCATCGTTAGAATTAGTTGCAATTATAACAAAAGAGCAAAATGAACAATTTTTCAAAAAACGTAGAGAAATTAGTAGAAATTCTAGCGGCCATTAAAGCCGAGGATGGGAGACCTATTCAGAGGGTTCAACCCACACCTAGGATGGCATGGAAGCCCATCAAAGATGGAGAGGAAGCCCCAAGACAGATATTTAACGCACCACCATTTCCAAGACCAGCATCATCTTCGGTTTCATCATATAGCAGGCCTATCCTAAGGGTTCAACCCACACCAAGACCAGCATCAACTTCTGCATCAGAAGATGAAGATAAAACCGATGATGAAACCGAAGATGAAGACGAAGACGAAGTGGAGTTCCTGGAAGAGATGGAGGAAGATGAAACCGAAGACGAAGTGGAGTTCCTGGAAGAGATGGAGGAAGATGAAACCGAAGACGAAGTGTTTTTCGTGGGCTTTATCTTATATTATTGTTTTATATACTATTCGAGCCAATAAGAACTAGATTTGATTTTGACAGTGTTTTTTCAAAGACTTTGTTCGTAGTAGTAGTAGTAGTATACTATACAAATTTTGTGTATAAAAGATGATGAGATGGTCATCGTTAGAATTAGTTACAATTATAATTAAATAGAATGATGAGCAATTTACCATCAAATTTAAAAGAATTAGAAGAAATTCTAGCGGCCATTAAAGCCGAGGATGGGAGACCTATTCAGAGGGTTCAACCCACACCTGGGATGGCATGGAAGCCCATCAAAGATGGAGAGGAAGAAGTACCACCAGCCCCAAGACCGATATTTCACCCACCACCACCATTTCCAAAACTAATGGTGGAAATTTTACCAGAGGTGGAGGAAGAGGAAGAGGATGAGATGGTTATCGTTAGAATTAGTTACAATTGTAATTAAATAGAATGATGAGCAATTTACCATCAAATTTAAAAGAATTAGAAGAAATTCTAGCGGCCATTAAAGCCGAGGATGGGAGACCTATTCAGAGGGTTCAACCCACACCTAGGATGGCATGGAAGCCCATCAAAGATGGAGAGGAAGCCCCAAGACAGATATTTAACGCACCACCATTTCCAAGACCAGCATCATCTTCGGTTTCATCATATAGCAGGCCTATCCTAAGGGTTCAACCCACACCAAGACCAGCATCAACTTCTGCATCAGAAGATGAAGATAAAACCGATGATGAAACCGAAGATGAAGACGAAGACGAAGTGGAGTTCCTGGAAGAGATGGAGGAAGATGAAACCGAAGACGAAGTGGAGTTCCTGGAAGAGATGGAGGAAGATGAAACCGAAGACGAAGTGTTTTTCGTGGGCTTTATCTTATATTATTGTTTTATATACTATTCGAGCCAATAAGAACTAGATTTGATTTTGACAGTGTTTTTTCAAAGACTTTGTTCGTAGTAGTAGTAGTAGTATACTATACAAATTTTGTGTATAAAAGATGATGAGATGGTCATCGTTAGAATTAGTTACAATTATAATTAAATAGAATGATGAGCAATTTACCATCAAATTTAAAAGAATTAGAAGAAATTCTAGCGGCCATTAAAGCCGAGGATGGGAGACCTATTCAGAGGGTTCAACCCACACCTGGGATGGCATGGAAGCCCATCAAAGATGGAGAGGAAGAAGTACCACCAGCCCCAAGACCGATATTTCACCCACCACCACCATTTCCAAAACTAATGGTGGAAATTTTACCAGAGGTGGAGGAAGAGGAAGAGGATGAGATGGTTATCGTTAGAATTAGTTACAATTGTAATTAAATAGAATGATGAGCAATTTACCATCAAATTTAAAAGAATTAGAAGAAATTCTAGCGGCCATTAAAGCCGAGGATGGGAGACCTATTCAGAGGGTTCAACCCACACCTAGGATGGCATGGAAGAACATCAAAGATGGAGAGGAAGCCCCAAGACAGATATTTAACGCACCACCATTTCCAAGACCAGCATCATCTTCGGTTTCATCATATAGCAGGCCTATCCTAAGGGTTCAACCCACACCAAGACCAGCATCAACTTCTGCATCAGAAGATGAAGATAAAACCGATGATGAAACCGAAGATGAAGACGAAGACGAAGTGGAGTTCCTGGAAGAGATGGAGGAAGATGAAACCGAAGACGAAGTGGAGTTCCTGGAAGAGATGGAGGAAGATGAAACCGAAGACGAAGTGTTTTTCGTGGGCTTTATCTTATATTATTGTTTTATATACTATTCGAGCCAATAAGAACTAGATTTGATTTTGACAGTGTTTTTTCAAAGACTTTGTTCGTAGTAGTAGTAGTAGTATACTATACAAATTTTGTGTATAAAAGATGATGAGATGGTCATCGTTAGAATTAGTTACAATTATAATTAAATAGAATGATGAGCAATTTACCATCAAATTTAAAAGAATTAGAAGAAATTCTAGCGGCCATTAAAGCCGAGGATGGGAGACCTATTCAGAGGGTTCAACCCACACCTGGGATGGCATGGAAGCCCATCAAAGATGGAGAGGAAGAAGTACCACCAGCCCCAAGACCGATATTTCACCCACCACCACCATTTCCAAAACTAATGGTGGAAATTTTACCAGAGGTGGAGGAAGAGGAAGAGGATGAGATGGTTATCGTTAGAATTAGTTACAATTGTAATTAAATAGAATGATGAGCAATTTACCATCAAATTTAAAAGAATTAGAAGAAATTCTAGCGGCCATTAAAGCCGAGGATGGGAGACCTATTCAGAGGGTTCAACCCACACCTAGGATGGCATGGAAGCCCATCAAAGATGGAGAGGAAGAAGTACCACCAGCCCCAAGACCGATATTTCACCCACCACCACCATTTCCAAGACCAATGGTGGAAATTTTACCAGAGGTGGAGGAAGAGGAAGAGGAAGAAGTACCACCAGCCCCAAGGCCGATACTTCACCCACCACCACCATTTCCAAGACCAATGGAGGAAATTTTATCAGAGGTGGAGGAAGAGGAAGAGGAAGAAGTACCACCAGCCCCAAGGTGGATATATGAAGCACCACCAACCTCAAGAAGGATATTTCAAGCACCGCCACCCACATATCTTCTTGAAACAGACGATTTTGATTTTGAACAAGGATATGATGAATCAAGAGCTCCGCCTTTTTCTGAACCGGCATTTGGAGTTCCATCATATTATTATGGTTCATTATTTGGAGATCCACCAAATATCCTTTTTGAAACAGACGATTTTGATTTTGAACAAGGATATGATGAACCGGCATTTGGAGTTCCATCATATTATTATGGTTCATTATTTGGAGATCCACCTTTTCCTTTTTAGAGTTAAGAAAAAATTAAATAAGAAAAAAAGAAAAAACAAAAAAAAATTTTATATAAAAACTGTTTTTATTCAATTAAACATATTCGTCTCTTATTGGCTAATAAAAAAATAATTTTATATTTCAAAAGAAAA
Organism: Platycheirus albimanus; assembly: GCA_916050605.2. Classification (NCBI taxonomy): domain Eukaryota; kingdom Metazoa; phylum Arthropoda; class Insecta; order Diptera; family Syrphidae; genus Platycheirus; species Platycheirus albimanus. The sequence continues at coordinate 18,407,897 of OU696696.1, read as the reverse complement.
AACCAAATTTTGTATTCATTTCGCTCTTATTCGAAGACGCAGTGCAGTTTTTGCAAGAGGTTGAGGAAGATACATCATCACCATTTCCAATGCCAATGATGGAGTATCAGGAAGAGATGGAGGAAGAGGAAGAAGTACCACCAACCCTAAGGCCGATATTTTACACACCACTACAATTTCCAAGACAAATGGTAGAAATTTTACCAGAGGTGGAGGAAGCATCAACTTCTTCATCAGAAGACGAAGATGAAACCGAAACCGAAGATGAAGACGAAGTGGAGTTTTTAAAAGAGGTTGAGGAAGATAAAGCATCACCATTCCCAATGCCAATGATGGAGTTTCAGGAAGAGATGGAGGAAGAGGAAGAAGTACCACCAACCCCAAGGTGGATATATGATGCACCACCAACCTCATTTTCCTGAAACAAACGATTTTCCTATTCCGACGATCGAGTATGCTTCACCGTTCCCTCAACAAGGATATGACAAATAATGGTCGAATTGGCCGACTACAAGGTAATTTAGTGTTAAAATCTTGTAAGGTTGCAATTTTAAACCATTTTTTATTTTTAGGTTTTCCTTCCAAAGCGGTGCAATGCACAGCTTGACGATGAAGACATTATGCAATTGGAAAATATTTTTCATGTATATTGCTGTGAATCTTAAAAGGATATTTTTCGTGGGCGTTATCTTATATTATTGTTTTATATACTATTCGAGCCAATAAGAATTAGATTTGATTTTGACAGTGTTTTGTCAAAGACTTTGTTCGTCGTAGTAGTAGTATTCTATACAAAGTTTTGTGTATAAGATGATGAGATGGTCATCGTTAGAATTAGTTACAATTATAATTAGATAGAAAAATGATGAGCAATTTATCAATTAACTTGGAAAAGTTAGAAGAAATCCTAGCGGCCATAAAAGCCGAACATAGGAGGCATATCCAAAGGGTTCAACCCACACCTCGGATGGCATGGAAGACGACCAAAGATGGAGAAGCACCACCACCAACCCTAAGACCGATATTTAACACACCACCACCATTTCCAAGACCAATGGTTGAAATTTTATCAGTAGTAGTAGTATACTATACAAATTTTGTGTATAAAAGATGATGAGATGGTCATCGTTAGAATTAGTTGCAATTATAATAAAAGAGCAAAATGAACAATTTTTCAAAAAACGTAGAGAAATTAGTAGAAATTCTATCGGCCATTAAAGCCGAGGATGGGAGACCTATTCAGAGGGTTCAACCCACACCTAGGATGGCATGGAAGCCCATCAAAGATGTAGAGGAAGAAGTACCACCAGCCCCAAGACAGATATTTAACGCACCACCATTTCCAAGACCAGCATCATCTTCGGTTTCATCATATAGCAGGCCTATCCAAAGGGTTCAACCCACACCAAGACCAGCATCAACTTCTTCATCAGAAGATGAAACCGATGATGAAACCGAAGATGAAGACGAAGACGAAGTGGAGTTCCTGGAAGAGATGGAGGAAGATGAAACCGAAGACGAAGTGGAGTTCCTGGAAGAGATGGAGGAAGATGAAACCGAAGACGAAGTGGAGTTCCTGGAAGAGATGGAGGAAGATGAAACCGAAGACGAAGTGGAGTTTCTGGATGTGGTAGAGGAAGATGGATCACCACCTCCATTCCCAAGACCAATGGTGGAGTTCCTGGAAGAGGAGATGAGTATCGTCGGAGATGATACACCAGAGTATGATGTTTACTCAACCCCACCGTTTCCTGGAGCAGGATACGGAGTTTCATCATATGATGAATTGTTTGATGTTTACGCAACCCCACCGTTTCCTGGAGCAGGATACGGAGTTCCATCATATTATGATGGATCAAGATTTGGAGATCCACCTTTTCCTTTTTAGAGTTAAGAAAAAATTAAATAAGAAAAAAAAATATTTTATATTAAAAAAAAAAACTGTTTTTATTCATTTAAACATATTCGTCTCTTATTGGCTAATAAAAAAAAATAATTTTATATTTCAAAAGAAAAAAACAAATTTTTTATTCAATTCGCTCATATTCGCTAATTTTTCTTATTTCCAGTTTAACAGATCATCCCATTGGACCTTTGTATATGCCATCACCCGCGAAAGGAGGTGTTCCACTAAATTCGAAGAGCAAATAATGGTCGAATTGGCCGACTATAAGGTAATTTAGGGTTAAAATCTTGTAAGGTTGCAATTTTAAACCATTTTTTATTTTAAGGTCTTCCTTCCAAAGCGGTGCAATGCACCGCTTGACGATGAAGACATCATGCAACTGGAAAATTGTTGCCTTGGGGAGATGTCGTTTGATGTGGACTTCCACCTCAAAGAAAAAGCAGCAGCAGCAGAAACCACATAAACAGAGGAAACAGAGGCATCAAATATTTAATGAAGAGGTAATCACCAGCATTGACCCTGTCCTTTATTTTGAAAATGACATTTTGTTAAATTCCCAAAAAAAAATTTTAAATAAATTTCAGCGTTTCAGAATATTGAGTGATCATGTGACCCAAATGAAGCGGTTCAATTTGAAAGGAAGGAAAATTGAATTCCGAGTCAACCCTGCTCCCCTAAAAGAAGAACCCACTTCCCGGTTTAAAGCGTCAATAGACGCTATACTTCGATTTGCCGTTGAGGGTTTAAACGAAAGTGATAAAGTATGGGTTATTTTTGGCGGAAAAAATTCTACACATGAACGAGGTAGTGGTTGGATCAATTTCAAATGATAGAAAGTCTTTCAAAGTAACTCTGGAGCAATAAGCTCAGATGATTTTTGCTTGGCAATAACTTCAGTAAAGATGCCAGCTGGGGAAGGAAACCACAGGAAATCTTCCAAGGACTATAATTCATTCAATGAAGAATGTGCTAGGCGCAAAGGAGTTATATCCATAAAAAATAATGACAACTTAACGCATACGCAGACAAAGAAGTCAAATTACAGAAAATAAGAAGAGACACGGGAAAAATTCAGACGAAGAGAGCCTTAAAACTACTTAATGATGCTCAAATAAATATACCATCAGAAGGATGTGAAATAAATGAGTTAAAATCATTTCAAGCTCTTTTAAAAAATTACAAGATAACAGTCTACGAATACAAAACGAAGGGTCGCAAAATAATTTACGAAGGGGTTTCAAACAACATTTCTGATAAAAAAATACATTTAATGTATTACAACAATCATTACAATGTAATAACTGCCTTAACCGCCGTATTTTGCTGTGGTTATTACTGCGAGATTTGTCATTCACCGTTTAACACGAAGGATGTTCATCATGGCTGTCTTGGTCTATGTTCGCAATGCCAGCATTCTCCAAAATGCAAAGAAACCCCGAAAATAACTCTGTGCCAAGACTGTAATCGAAATTTCAAAGGAACAGCCTGCTATGACAATCACAAAATGAGCGGCTCGTCAGGAAAACAGTCGATCTGTGAGGAAATAAAAAGATGCCTTGCTTGTTTAAAATCTTACGGAGGAAATCGACAGAATGTTTGTGGCGAGTTCTTTTGCAAGAACTGTAAAAAACATGTACCCGAATACCATGTGTTTCATTCAACCTGATACAAGAAAACCTGATTTAGGAAATTTCTTATATATTTTTTACGACCTTGAAAGCCGCCAAGAAAAAGTAGTGGGGGAAAAAATAGGTGAGGTGAAACAACCACAACAAAGGGTTTAATAACAAAACATAAGCCAAATTTATGCGTGTTTCAAAACAAATGTAATCATTGCGTGGAATATGCTGATTTGCATTTCTGTCAGCATTGTAAATTGACATTGAACTTTCTAGAAGGAGAAGATGTTGTTCCTTAATTTGTTCAACATATGCTCGAAATTCGGAAAAAAAATAAAAAAAAGTTTATTTTAAACTATGTCTTAGAGAAAACAGAACTAAGTCCCGATTTAATTATGCGAGGAACAAAAATAATTTTGATCGAAATAGGAACCGTAAAATTTATCGACTCAATAAACTACCTTCCTATGGCCTTATCGAAACTCCAAAAAGCATTCAACCTGCCACCTGTTTTAAAGAAAGGATGCTTTCCGTATCTCTTCCACACTAAAGAAAATGAAACATAAAAAGGAAAATTTCCAGCAATAGAATATTACGGTACTAATTCTATGAGGTCGGAAGAGCGTGCTATTTTCTTAAAATGGCATTCAGAACATCAAAACGATTCTTTTAATATGAAGCAGGAACTTATAGAAAACTGCAAGAGTGATGTCAAAATTTTGACAGGAGCTTGATTACAATTTAGAAAATTATTTCTTACGCAATGTAACGCTGAACCATTTTTAGAATCGGTAACAATAGCTTCAGCTTGCAATCTTTTGTATAGGCGCAACTTTCTTAAGCCAAACACCATCGGATTAATACCCAAAAAAGGATACAGATGCATTGACAATCAATCACCAGAAGCTTTCAAGTGGCTGATTGTGAATCAACCGGGTCATGATCGCCGAAGTCTTCTCTCCGAAAATGGAAGCAATTAATTATGAACCGGACTCTTATTGGCTCCTCTATAACATAGTCTCGGGTTGGGAAATCCCTCTTCAAAAAGGATTAACAAAGATTAGGATTTGATTATCCCAACCACATAATGGTACGCTCTGGGTTAGTGTCTATTATGCATGCCATAATCGCGATAGACACAAGTGACGAAAATGTTACCATAAAGGAGTGCGAATATTCAGAAGGAACCTAAGTCAATGGACAAAGGATAAACCACCTCCAGTCCACCCCCGTCAGATTCGGAGACGTAATCGGTTTCGGAATCCTAGAAGAAAATTTAAACCTTAGACTTAGTCCAGTCCATGTTGGCGGCATAATCCTCGGGACAACATCCGTGTAGTATTACCAGAATTTTCATTTGACAACCCTGAAACTGATGATTGAGCATAAGAAAAAAAAAATAAGATCATGAACTTCACAACGATTTACCTGATTTGTCCTGAAAACAGTGAAATAATAAGTGCATGTGCTTCTAGGACACGTTCGTTTTGAAAACATGCAAAGACGTTTCTTACTTAGTGATAAAAAATGTGTGATCTAATAAGTGCAAGTGCGTCTAGGACACGTTTGTTTTTTGTTTACGACAGGTTAGGGTATTCGTGATGATAGTTAAATATGGCGGCTTATAAAACCGCTTTCATGTTGATTTTTTCTTCTCTGAACCAATAATATTATTTAAAGAAAAATTAAAATTAAAATTTCAAAAACGATGTTACAAGCAAACAGTGGTTTTCAATAAGAAACAGTTTGAAAATTGATTTCGATCTACAAGGTTGTGTTTTATACATCGGTCACTTTATAATAAAACATTAAAACCTTAAAAAGTGTTATTTCGGGAATTGATTGAAAAAAAATTCTTAAAAAGTAAGTAAAACTAATCAAGAAATAAAAAAAAAATCAATATGAATAAAGTTTTTAGCAAAAAAATGTTTACCAGTGTAAGAGTGTTAAATCGTCATATAAAGACAATACATTTAAGCATTTCTGGAACTTGTATTCTTTGTGGTCATATTTCTGATGATCAAATGAGTCAAAAGAAGCATTTGGTGGAATGCTCTAGGAAACACCAAAACGTACAATCATTACACCTAATTCAGTTTGAAAAATAAAAAAGACAACCACAAAAGCAACTAATTGAACGAATGAAGAAACAAATTCATATGCAAGAATTGCAACAGCAATGCACCCTCATGAGGCTTAAGTCAGTTGAGATCAATATTCGTTACATTGTTGAGTTCGTTTGCGTTACGAACGCTCCCCAGAAAATATAACTCTATGAACCCAGCATACGAACTCATTCGTTCTACTAGAGTGTAACTCTATGCACGATGTCTGTGGTCGACAATCGACATCCGCAAAATGAAATTTCGTTTTGAAGCCAACCATTTTCACATCCAGTCAAGTTTTTCTTAAAAGTTTTCTTTTATGCAGCAGATTTGTTATAAGTGAATAGTTTTTCTTAAAGCCAAGGGGCTTAAGAAGTTGCGGCAAGGCAATATTAACTGCTCCACGCAATAATAAATGCAAAATCCATTGCATTTAGGTAAGTTATCAAGCATTTATTGCACGTCGCCAATTTCTTTGATATAATTTCATGCTATAATGCATTCTTTCATTCCTTTTGTAGGAATTATATCCGCATTACATAGTGATGTTGAAAATAAAGATAGAACAACATCTTACTATCAAGTCTCGGATAGATCCAGTGATATAATTGCCCTGGAAATCGTCATACTGGATTTTAGTGGACTTTCATTTCCTTTGGAGCTTCCTGAAATTAAAATTTTTGAGGACAAAAATTGTGTAAGCATAAATGTCTTTGGATTTTCTGAGGGAATAAATGGTGAAAAACCTCATATAGAAGGACCATACTACCTGACAACAAAAGAAAAAAATCAACATATAAACCTTCTTTACTGTATGGATGGTGAAAATTCTCACTTCATGTGGATACGAAATATGAATCGACTCATAACCAGTGAAGTGTTGGATATTTCCAGAAGGGGATTGTTGTTTTGTAATAACTGTTTGCAGCATTTTTACAATGAAAGATCATTCACAAAACACAGAGAAGAGTGTAAAAAGATTGTAACAAAAATGCCTGCTGAAAATAACAACATGATCAAGTTTAAGAGTCATGAAAAGCAATTAATGATCCCCTTCGTTACATATTCTGATTTCGAGTGTATTTTAAAACCTATTGACGCATGCATTCCGGATCCGAAGAAGTCATCAACAACAGCTTTAGAAGAGCATGTCCCGTGTGCATTTTTGTATTATATGAAATGCTCATTTATTGACGACAACACTGAGGACATAATGAGGACATTCATAGGTAAATATAAATTATAATAAATTATCCATGTATATATATTGAGGTATAATATATAGGATATGCTTTCTTTTTGATTTTATAAAAGGAAAGGGGCCAAGGTGATCTAAATGTATCGTATGAAATGGGATGGGATCTTTAGGGATGTTAAAAAGATTGCGTATATTGGACCGAACCGGTGCTGAATACATAATACAACGGGTACAATTCTTTATGTATATATATATATATATATATATCAGTGGCGTCTCGTCAGGGTGTGCAAGGTGTGCATTGCACACCCTGATCTAACGAAAAAAATCCCTAATCGAATACTACCTTGTAATAATAATAACACACAAATATGCACAACTACGCAACACATAAACCTCACACAGCATATGCCATATTCATATTCATATTACATACATATTATTCCTTTTGAGTCTTCCTAGTTTTTCATTCAAAATTCCTTCACCGTTGAGAAACAAAGTAGCTAGTTAAAATTTAAAAAAAACTCGCACGAAATCTCGCTGTGCACGTATTCATGGTTACATCAAATAAATTCATCAAAGTCCAAACCATATAGGTACATTATGCATACATAGAAGAATTCCCCAGTATCCATCTCCATCCGCATCTTCAATCGTAACTCACACGACATACATGAGCTTTTTACTCAGATGCATTTGTAGTGAACACTGAACACGTGCGACGGCATTCTGTGCACGGCCTGTACTCTTATTTTCTTTTCTTTTGTATCTGTTCTGTTCTGTTTCCGTAAAGCGTCATAGGTCAAATATACAATGCATTACATGGACGCTCGTGCGAAAAGAAGCCGTGCACTACAGTCTGGGATGTTATTTTGTTTTCTGTCTGGTACAATACATCAACACCAAATTTTCTAGGAATAATGAATGAATGAACTTTGCTTTTCTTTTATAAGTATTATTTTTCAAGTGGTTTCAAGTTCGGGCGGTGCTTTTGCTTTTTATGCTAAACGTTTTTTGTTTTGTCTATAATTGATTTTGAAAAATTTAGATATTAATAACTTCAGAAAAATGAGTGAAAGTGAAGCCGAAGATCGTGTGAATAGTTTATTAGAAAAGCTGTTTAGTTCTCATACGTATGACGAAAAAAAAACAATCATTGACGCCGGTAGGCCTACACCAAATTTAGAAAACTTAAAATCGAATTACAAAAAAAATGGAAAGGAGTACACGCGTAATTTTAATTTCGATTTATATAAACATCACGATTGGTTGACGGGGTCGGTTAAGAGAAATAAACTATTTTGTTGGCCGTGTTTAATTTTTCAAACTAATGAAAAAGAAAAAGTGTGGAGCACTATTGGTTATACTGATCTGAATCATTTGCACGAAAAGATCCCAAAGCATGAACTTTCCATTTCACACATAACAAATGCTCTTTCATTGAATACTTTTGGAAAAACAAGAATAGAGTATTTCTTTGACCATCAAAAAAAGATTTCTGAACAATGTTTTAATGAAAATGTGTCAAAAAATAGAAGGGCTTTTGAAGTTTTAATTGATGCAACTATTTTTTTGGCTGTTCATGAGTTGCCATTCAGAGGTCACGACGAATCCAACCAATCCTTAAATAAAGGCAACTTTAAGGACTTATGTGAATATACAGCTAAGTACAATCAAGAATTTAAACAATTCTTGGAAACTTCCATAGTTTTCAAGGGAACTTCAGCAACTATTCAAAATGATTTAATTGAAGCAGTAAGTAATGTTTTGATAAAGGAGATTAAAAGAGAGGTACAGGAAACCGAGTTTGTCGCCGTGCAATTTGATGAAACTACAGACATCTCTCGAAAAGCACAGCTTTCGTCAATAGTTCGTTTTGTTAAAGAAAACGGAGAGTGCGAAGAACGTTTTTATAAATTTTTTGATATTAGTAATGACCAAAGTGCTAATGCAATTACAAAAGTTGTGTTACAAGTAATTGACGAACTTGATATAGGTGCAAAACTTGTTGCTCAAACCTATGATGGTGCACCTGTAATGTCTGGTCCAATCAATGGAGTACAGGCTCAGATAAAAAAAATATATAGCCATGCTCTATTTATCCACTGCAATGCTCATGTGTAAAATTTAGTGCTGTCTAAATCAGTGCAAAGTGTCAAAGAAACAAAGCAGTTTTTTGCAACTTTAAGTAGTATAGCATCATTTTTTTCAACATCAGCGAAAAGAGATATTTTATTAAAAGAAACCCTTAACAAAAAAATTCCATCAGTTTGTAATGTGAAGTGGTCCTTTAACTCGCGGTTGCTTAATTTAGTTGAAAAAGAAAGACTGAACTTAATTGCTGTGTTTGAATACATAATTGAAGATACAGTACAAAGTTGGGGAGAAAATACATCTGTTACTGCTCGCGGTTACTTACAGTTTTTAAGCGAGTTTAAAACTATTTTTTTTCTAAATTTATTTTCATCTATATTCGCACAAACTGACGTGTTATATAATTTGCTTCAACAGAAAGCCTTGGATATTGAAAAGTGTATTAAAGAAATTGCGAATTGTACCGAATTCATAAACAAAATCAGTGGAAATGAAGACTTCGAAATTAATTTTCAGAAAACTATCGATTTATTCGGAAGTTTGCCAGTCAAACGTTCTGAAAACAAGGACTATTTCAAGCAAATCCATAACAATATATTCGAAAAAGTTTTATCTGAAATAAATGCGCGCTACAAAGATTTGAGGAATATAAAGTTTGTGCAGTTATTAAACAGTGACAAATTTTCAGCCTACGATGCTAGATTTCCGAACGAACTCTTACTTTCCCTTAAGGAAATTTATTCAAATTTTACTAAAATTAATTATTTAAAGTTGGAAAATGAACTTAAAGTTCTATATCGCTCTGAATGCTACAAGCAAAAAAATGTATCCGAAATTGCAAACATTATTACATCTGCTAACTTAAAGCAAACATTTTCTGAATGTTTAAAACTAAGCCATTTGATCATGACAATTCCGTCAACAACAGCAACAACAGAAAGGAGCTTTTCAACTCTAAAAAGAATAAAAACTTCGAATAGAAGCACTATGGGGGAAAACCGGCTTTCTGCGTTGTCTTCTATTACAATAGAAAAAGAATTCCTAACATCTTTGCGGAGTTGCCAAAGTTTTGATTTGGTTGAGAAAGTAATCGAAGAATTTACCAAAAAAAATCGAAGAATCGATCTAGTTTATAAAAAAGTATAATTATATATGTTTTGTATTAAGTTTTTGTTGGAGTAAAATTTATTATAAGTTTTTTGTAACGTTCGTAATGGAATCCTTTTATAATAAAAAAAGACATTTCTTTTTTCTTGTAATTCTGATTGAGAAAATAATAAATTGGGACTGTTTTCGGGCGATGGATTGCCAAAATTGCATTTTATTGATATTTATAAAAACTTAAAAAATTCACGAATTGCACACCCATCTAAATAATTCACGCGACGCCACTGATATATATCATATATATACCAGACACATGTTCATCAAACATTTAAAAATTGTGACGCCCATGAAGACCCTCCAACACTACCAGGAAGAATTATTCCAGATGGCAAGGATGTGTCACATATGTGAGCAAAAAATAAATATTGGTGAGAGCTAAGTGAGGGAATACTGTCATTTGACAGGGGAGTATCGGGGAGCACCACATAATTCATGCAATCTTAAATTTAAGACCCCTAAGTTCTTCCCAATTTTATTACATAATTTATCTGGTTATGATTCGCATTTATTTTTTAAATCTCTTCGAAAAATTGATGGTGATATCAAAGTGATCGCTTTGAATAAAGAAAAATATGTTTCGATTTCAAGGAAAGTATACATCGACGAAAAGCATTCATTTGAAATTAGATTTTTAGACTCTTTTCGGTTTTTGAGCGAAAGTATTGATAGTTTGGCAAATAACCTAGTTCCTAAAGATTTTCTTATCACAGGGAAATGTTTCCAAACATCAGGGAGCTTACAATTGATCAAAAGAAAAGGAATTTTTCTATATGATTTCTTAGATTCATGGTCAAAATTAAATGAAACATGTCTTCCTACAAGAGCTAAGTTTTTCAACAAACTTACTAATGTGGAGTGTTCAACTGAAGATTATCAGTTAGCCATAAACATACGAAATCATTTCTAATGTAAGACTTTGAAAGATTATTTGGAGATTTATCTCAAAAGTGATGTTGTGCTGCTGGCAGATATTTTCGAAAATTTCAGAAATAAATTGGATCCTTGTCATTATTATACTGCACCTGGTTTATCTTGGGATGCAATGTTAAGAATGACCAAAGTGGAATTGGAACTCTTGACTGATGTTGAGAAATATAACTTCTTCCAAAAAGGCATAAGGGGAGGTTTAACTCAATGCAGTCAAAGATACTACAAGGCCAATAACAAATTTATTGAATATTTTGATTCACAAAAACCATCAAGTTATTTGATTTATTTGGATGCAATAATTTATATGGCTGGGATATGTCTCAAAATCTTCCTTGTGGAGGTTTTGAATGGCAAGATAGTGCATTGTTTTCATTGGATTTTATTAATAATATACATAAATGACACTGATGTGGGATATGTTTTAGAAGTTGATTTGGAGTACCCAGATACTCTTCATGAACTTCACAATGATTAAACTTTTTGTCCTGAAAATATATCCACACCAGGATCCAAATCCAAAAAGTTGGTAGCAAGTTTTCTCCCCAAAACTCAACTTTGTCATTCATTTACAAAGTTTAAAGCAAGCATTGAAGCATGGTTTGAAATTAAAGAAAGTCCATCGTGTGATGAAATTCAGACAGTCAAAATGGTTAGAAAAATATATTTCATATAGACAAAAATCGAAAACTGAATTCCAGAAGAAATTCTACAAGCATATGAATCTCACTATTTACCGCAAACAATGGAAAATATTGAGAAACGTACTGATGTTAGAAAATGTCACACGATGGGAACATAAAAGAAAATGGTTGGGTGCAAGGCCTTGATTGCGAAACTTAACTTTCACAGATCTTTGCAATTTGTAACTGAGAATAATGAGGATGAAGATGAAAATACATTGATTGCCATACAGTTGAAAAATATTAAACAAACCTATTTACTTAGGTTTTATAATATTTGAGCTTTCCAAATATTTAGGCCCAATATTATCGAACAATATCAAACCGCTCGTAATTTTAAGAGCCTCTTAACTTAAGTTCGAAAAGTGCTATTCATCGAACACTATTAACTCTAATTCTAATATTCGAAAAATGGCAGATTCTTTAAATCTTAACACGCACCTGTTGTGATTACAACAAAGGTTGCGACATTTGGTTACAATAAATCGATGATTTCTTGATTGTGTGTAGATTTTGGTTCTTTTGATCTAGGTCAAATGGACATGCACCTTAAATAGGATGTGCATGCCTTGCAATAGAAGAAAATGGTAATGTTGGGAAGGGAAAGTGTATGGTAAGCAGAATCATTAGTAAAAATTAGTATAAATAGGGATCGATGAGGAAAGAATAAGTGAAGTTGATTTTAGACTATTGTATCGACAAGGTTGCAGCGACGCTACAGACGGCGGACCTTTGTTAAATTATAAATAAAAAGAATCTTACAACAGAAAACAAGTCTTTTAAACTGAAAAACTTCCCGCTATTCCGCTCTTCCCTTTTAAAAAAGAAAGCAACAGAAACAAAATCGCTCTTCAACTTCGATTGAACCTTTCGATTACGATGCTGACCAGCCATCGACCTCATCACGAACAAAAAAGAGAACCACCACCCCAAATGATTCAAAGACATATAAGGAAAACACGGTTCTTTGCGTATTTTGCAAAGAAAAAATAAGCAAAACCAAATGGGTTCAGCATTTTCGGAAAAATTCCCATAAAGTAATAGTACAAAAAAATACAAGGGAAACGTTTTTGAAATTAGGTCCACATTCAAAAAGAGAATCAATTCGTTTTCAGTCAAAAATAAAAATGAAGGTCAGCTGGATCCAAAAGTTTTTATTGATGAGAGCAACCCGATGATCCACGAAATTCTCTTCGAAAAAATATGCGAGCATAAATCCATAAAGTTCAACATTGAACTTTAGAATATGCAAAAAAGTGATGATGACATGGTAATTGATGTTAAATCAATGGTTACCGAAATGAGGTCTGCTTTTCTTCAAAAAGAAATCAACCCAATATTGGAAGAAATGAAAGATATCATTCTTCAGAAAATGGACGATTTCCAAGAAAAAGACATTGGATGGACCCTCATAAGGCTTAAGTCAGTTGAGATCAACATAAACAAATATCAACCACTAAAAGGCTCCACTTATATGACCTTACCCAAATATATTGATAACAAAAAAGCTGTTATAAATATAAAAAACAATGATATTTATTATTTTAAGTGGGCAATTATATCCGCATTACATAGTGATGTTGAAAATAAGGATAGAACGACATCTTACTATCAAGTCTCGGATATATCCAGTGATATAATTGCCCTGGAAAACGTCATACTCGACTTTAGTGCACTGTGAAACTTTCGTTGAAACTTTCTCTTCGCAGATGGATTCTCTAGGAGAACTCAACCAATTAACAATCATCAGTGAAATTCTCTCTCCACAAATAGAAGCCAGATTCGTACTGGCTTCTATACAATATAGTCGCGGACTACGAAATCCCACTAAAAAAAGGTTTCACCAAAATAGGCTTCGACTATCCTAATCATATCATGATACGCTCCGCTTTGGTTTCAATCATACATGCGAATATAAAGATAAGCTCTGACGACGAAAGCCTAAAAATCAATGATTGTGAGTACTCGAAAGGGACTTACGTTAATAGACAAAGGTTTAACCACCATCAACCAAGCGACATCAAATTCGGAGATATCATCGGTTTCGGAATCAATGATGAGAATTTCAAACTTAGACTTTGTCCAGTCTATGTCCTTAGGCGACATAATACCCGAGAAGATACCAGAGTTATACTTCCCCAATTTTTTACAGAAACAGACGATTAATAAATTGTTAATCCAAAATTAATAAAAAATATTTTTTTTTATTTCCAAACACTCAAAGTCTTTCTTCTTTCTTTCTATGAAAGAATGAGGAAATTCAAATGGAATCTTTTTGGGTTATCACTATGGAAAGCAATGCATTTTTGGTAGTTTCACAATAGTTCAAGATAAAAGTATGTTATGGGGAAATGCATTAATGCATAATAGATAAATAAGAAAAAGAATGTGGTCAATAAAGACCCAATTTTGTATAAAAGAAATTACATTTTTAGTTTTAAGTCAGAGAATATCTACTTTCTAAACTCGAAAGGTCGCAGCCAAAGCATAGAGACAGCGGGCCCTAGAGCTAAAATAAAAAGAAAGATTTGAAAAAAGAATACCTAACTGTTTTCTTTATATTCTCTCCCCGAGATTGCTCTTCTCCTTAATAGGAAGGAAAGCACGGCAATAAGTCGGGTTATTTCAACTGTAACGGATATTTCTTAATTTTTGTTTGATAGGTGAAGTAAACCATGGTGATGGAATTTGGTGGTGTTTTTTTTATTTTTCATAGGGTTTGTCCCTTGTGAGTATTGTTATGGGTGATGTTCGAAAGTGATTTTTGTATTTAAATCTGATAAGAAACTGATGCATTTTTTTTTTATTTTTTGAAAAGTGTAAAGTTATGTGACCTGTGGTGATGTTTCTATTATTGACTTGTGAGTATCGATAGCAGAGTTAGATTTAAGTAGAATTTTAAAAAATACGTTACTAATGCGTAGAAGAAGGAAAGACGGTGGCCAAGACATTGTTTTTTTATTTTATCTCTTGTAGGGATGTGTTGACGATCCTTTGTTTGGCATGTGAATGCACATACTGAGGAGTAGATAACCAATATATGGCCGTTTGTGATCCTTTGTTCGGCATGTTAATGTACATACTGAGGAGTAGATAACCAATATATGGCTAGAGTATTAAAGCAAACGTTCTGGGGTTTTTTCGTTTAGTTAACAATTCAGTTTAAAAGAAGAAAAACTAAAAAAATAAAAAAATGTCTTTCCTTAATAAAATAAAAGCAGCCGTAAATGTTCGCAGAGCGAATTCTTCTGCTTCATCTGTCAAACCAATTTTGAGTTTGTCAAAGCTTATTCAAAAAAACAAGTTTGCCATCACCCGCGAGAAGAGGTGCAATACTAAATTCGGGGAGCAAATAATGCTCGAACTGGAGGACTATAAGGTAATTCAATGTTAATATCTTGCAAGGTTGCAAATTTAAACCATTTTTTATTTTAAGGTATTTCTCCCAAAACGGTGCAATGCACAATTGGATGACGAGGACATCCTAGAACTAGAAAAATGTTGCCTTGAGGTGGCGGGGCCTTACGGAGAAATGTCCTTTGATGTGGACTTCCACCTAAAACAAAATGATCAGCAGCAACAAGATGAGCAACAACAACAACAACACCAGCAGCAGCAGCCACCATACCCTCGGAACTTTTTTTTGATAGTGATAATGTTTTACTCAACTCACAAAAAATTTTTTTAATAAATAAAAATAATAAAACTTAAAATTAAAAAAAAAATTTTTCTTTTCGGATTGGTTTCAGCGATTCAGAATATTGGGTGATCATGTGACCCAAATAAAGCGGTTCAATTTAAAAGGGCGGAAAATTGAATTTTAAGTCAACCCTGTTCCGCTAAATGAAGAGCCCACTTCATGGTTTAAAGCTTCAATAGATGCTATTCTTCAATTTGCCGTTGAGGGCCTCAACGAAACTGACAAGGTTGGTATTACTTTTGGTGGAAAAAGTTTTGCACATGAACGAGGTAGTGGCTGGATCAATTTCAAAACCTGTGAAGATCTGAGCTTCGAAAATGTGTGGGAGATGATAGCCAAAATCTTTCAAAGCAACTCTGGAGCAATGAGTTCGGATGATTTTTGCTTGACAGTTACCTCCGTAAAGATGCCAGTTGGGGAAGGAAATAATAGAAAATCCTCCGTCATGTACAACTCCTTCAATGAAGAATGTTGCCAACGCAAGGGCATAATCGTTATTAAAAACAAAGACAATTTATGTCTGTCTCGAGCTTTGGTTGTAGCGAAGGCATACGCAGACCAGGATGATAATTTGAACAAAATAAGAAAAGACACGGGGAACATTCAGACGCAGAGAGCCTTAAAACTACTTAACGATGCTCAAATCAATATACCACCAGGAGGCTGTGTAGTAAATGAGTTAAAATCATTTCAAGCTCTTTTAAAAAATTACAAGATAACAGTCTACCAATACAAAACGAAGGGTCGCAAAATAATTTACGAAGGGGTTTCAAACAACATTTCTGATAAAAAAATACATTTAATGTATTACAACAATCATTACAATGTAATAACTGCCTTAACCGCCGTATTTTGCTGTGGTTATTACTGCGAGATTTGTCATTCACCGTTTAACACGAAGGATGTTCATCATGGCTGTCTTGGTCTATGTTTGCAATGCCAGCATTCTGTAGTGTGCACTCCGGTCCTCTACATTTTTCTCACCCTCATCTGCTTACATTCATTGCCATAAGCAAGCCAAAAACATTCATTGCATTTTCCCATAAGTAAAGCCAACAGAACAAATAGCATACTATGTATAGTCCTCCATATATGATATTCCCATAAGCAAGCCACAATATTTTTCCACCATCCAATTTTCCAAAGGCATTAGATTACGAGTACATACATTTGTCGTTTGTCGTCACTAGGTCGAGTCCAAAATCAAGCGCCAGCCTAAGCATTCAAATTATGAGTAAGCGATAACCAATTTTTAATACCCAAAGCAATGCACTGCTCTTGCGGGCACTGAGGGAAATCCCAAAATAAAGAAAATGCTGATAACGCTAGTGGAGCGAGGTGACAAATGACAAGTCGACTCAATAGTATGGACTAGAAATTATGTTGCAAAAGAATTGGAATTTGTGATGATTATTAATATGATGAAAGAATGAGGAAATTCAGGTGGAATCTTTTTGGGTAACGACATTTTGAAGCGTACTGGGGCTATACACCAGGAATCTAACACAAAAAAAAAAAAAATTTAAAAGTGAGAGTGAAAAAAAAAACCCCCCAAAGCCCCATAATCATAAGACCTGGCGAACTCCTATTAGTGGACGCCGGAGGCAAAAATTTTGCAGTGAAAAAGACCAGGCCGCAATCAACATCTTTAGGGCGTGAAGCTTACCTGGCAAACGACGTCAACAACAGAAGGCAGAAGTCAGAAAATCCAAGAGGGAACTTGAGTTAACACTGTGGCTAAAAAGGATTATTAAGGTATAAATATTATTATTATTATCAATTATTTTTTGCATACACAACTGTAAAACCGCTTTTTGACAAATTTTTTTTTTTAAAACACTTAAAATTCTCACGCGACGACAAATAACGTTAGGACTACTCCAAGCCCTTCCCTTTTACGAACCATACGTTCCGACTATAAAAAACAAACCATCTAAAATGACTACTAAAATTAGTTTGAGCGATATTAATAATATCGTACCAGTGTTCGACGGTAACCCAAACGAGTTAAATCGCTTTATTTCTTGCGGGAATACTCTATTTTCGTTCATTACGGACGAAGCACAGCACTCTTTATTCTTGTCCGTAGTAAAGACTAGATTACAAGGAGCAACTTTCGACTTCATTCAATATAAGGCCTTTTCCAAATGGAAAGATCTTATAACTGAATTGGAGTCACAGTTCAAAGAAACAAAGTCGAGACCGTCAGCTCAAAACGAGCTCCTTAGTGCGAAACAGTCACCAAAGGAATCGGTAAAAGATTATGGAGACCCGTTAGTCAATCTTCTTCTAGCCCTTGATGCAGCAACGTGCAGTTCCATAGAAGATACATCTGTTAGAGAATACCTATTAACAGAGAATATCTCGAAAGGTCGCAGCCAAAGCATAGAGACAGCGGGCCCTAGAGCTAAAATAAAAAGAAAGATTTGAAAAAAGAATACCTAACTGTTTTCTTTATATTCTCTCCCCGTGATTGCTCTTCTCCTTAATAGGAAGGAAAGCACGGCAATAAGTCGGGTTATTTCAGATCCCTCTCTTGATGCGTACTGGGGCTATACACCAGAATTAAAAAGTTTTAAAAGTGATAAAGTGTTTAAAAGACCTACGAGTGTAAGACCTTGCTAGCTTTAGAGCTTAAGTATTTGGCAGACAGTAGGCAGTGAAAAAAGACCAGGCCGTAATAACCAGCTATAGGGCGTGAAGCTTGCCAGGCAACGTCAGCAGACGAAGCAACAACAACAAACAGCAACAAAAACAATAAGCGGTACATCGTGGGACACACCAAAAGAAGAAATTAAAATTAAATTTTTTTTAAAACACTAAACATTCTTACACGACACCAAAAAACTTTAGGACTACTCCAAGCCCTACCCTTTTTCGAACCAAACGTTTTGACTATAAGAAAAAGACCTTCTCCGAAAATGGCAACAAAAATCAGTCTAAGCGATATAAATAATATCGTGCCGGTGTTCGATGGTAACCCGGATGCTTTAAACCGCTTTCTTTTGCGGGAAAACACTGTTTACTTTCATCACGGATGAAACACAGCACTCACTATTCTTGTCAGTGATCCAAACAAGACTACAAGGTGCTGCATTGGACTATATCCAATATAAGACCATTCCCAAATGGAAGGATCTTATAGCGGAACTGGAGTCACAATTCAAAGAGACCAAATCTAGACCATCTGCATTCTGCACAAAATGAATTGGTTAGTGCAAAACAAACGCCAAAAGAATCAGTTAAAGATTTTGGAGACCGGGTGGTTAATTTACTTCTCGCCCTCGACGCAGCGACATGTAGCTCAATAGAAGACAAATCTGTTGTCTCATTTAAGAACGAAAAGCCAACCTACACAAAACAACAATCCCTTCCGTGAAGAACGTTTTGACAGACAACCGATCTCGAGACATGACACCAGACATCATGTTACGAGACAAAATTACGAGGGTAACCTGGATAAAAATTATTATCAGTCGGAAAACGACATCACTCGGGAACTGGACAGCGGCAGTTTCTCCCGAGTACTAACAACTGCCGACGTACACCGTACCCCGATATAAACTTTAGCATGGCCGTATCATTCTGCACTGGATACTCAGAGCCGGTGATACAAATCAAAGTCAATGCTAAACTTGTCACATTTTTAATTGACACAGGCGCAGATGTAAGCCTGATAAAATCAAAAATAATTTGTTTAGATATAGAAAAAAATAATGTTGACTGTATAATATCAACAATTGCCGGAGATGCTTTCAGTACGTTAGGAAAATCTCCTGCTGTACTAGTGTTCGAAACTGATGTAAACACCATTTCAATTAAAAACACTTTTCAAGTTCTCAACAATGAGATAAACCTCCCATTTGATGGAATAATATGGAATGACTTTTTATCAAAATATAACTCAAAAATTAATTACGAAGAAAATCAATTAGAGCTAAAATTAAAAAAAGGAGATACGATTTTGCCCAAAACTGATGTTGAAGAAATAACCGAGAAGCGAAATAAAAATGCTAAACCTTACGAGGTGGTCCCTACAGGTAATACCAGCAGAGAAGAAAACAAGGATGCCAATCAAAGGTCTAATAATAGTAAGTTCGTGCCAGCAAATTTAACATTTGGAACTGGATCTGAATCCGATTGTCTACAGGCCGGATCAGATAACTAATATCTAATGTACCTAATGCTGAAGCAATAACTATAGCTCGCATGCTAGTTGAACGTTTGGTATGCAAATTCGGAATTCCAGAGTCAATTCTTATGGACCAAGGAATGAACTTCTTAAGTAACTTATTTAAAGAAATTTGGAAAATTCTAAAAACAAGAAAGTTACAAACAACTCCATACCATCCGCAAACAAATGTTGCGTTAGAACGAAGTCATAGAACGTTAGCGGAATATCTAAGACATTATACTGACCGAGATACATTGAATTGGGATACATGGTTGCCATACGCTATGTTCGTGTACAACACTACACCCCATAGTAGTACAACGTATACTCCGTTCGAACTATTGTATGGTTACCCAGCGCGTATTAAAAATTCTGTAACTCAAACTCCTCAAATACAGTATAATTATGATAACTATGCAAGCTCGACAAAACCAACTAACACCATTATGGGAAGGCCCGTACATTGTAACAAATATCATTTCCGACGAAAATACCGAAATAAAAATAAACAAAAAGACAAAAATAGTACACAACAACAACTTAAAATCCTTCACGGAAAAACGTTCACAAAAATCTTTATCATTTTCCGTATAAAATATTGTGTCCAAACTCAACGAAAATCTTTCTCTTCGCAGATGGATTCTCTAGGAGAACTCAACCACTTAACTATAATAAGCGAAATTCTCTCCCCACGAATAGATGCCATAGATTATGAACCAGATTCAAATTGGCTTCTATATAATATAGTTTCAGACTATGAAATTCCACTAAAAAAGGGCGTCACCAAAATAGGCTTCGACTACCCCAACCATTTAATGATACGCTCCGCTTTGGTTTCAATCATACATGCGAACATAGAGATAAGCTCTGACGACGAAAGCCTAAAAATCAATGATTGTGAGTACTCGAAAGGGACTTATGTTAATGGACGAAGGATGAACCCCTGCCAAACAAGTGCCATTAAATTCGCAGACATAATTGGATTCGGAACCCCAACAGAAAATTTCGAGCTGAGACTCTGCCCAGTTTATGTTCTCAGGCGACGTGCGTCGGGCGTACCCACATATTAATCCTTGGCGATATAAAAACCGGCAAAACACACGAGTTATTTTACCCAATTTTTCCACTGAAACCGATGATTAGTTAGTAAAAGTGTTAATCAAAGATATGCAATAAAAAAAAAAAAAAAATCTAAGCATTCAAATTATGAGTAAGGGAAATCCAATTTCCAAAGTCCAAAGCGTTGCACTGCTATTGCGGGCACTGAGGGAAATCCCAAAATAAATAAAATGCAGATAGCGCTAGTGGAGTTCAATGTTCAATCGCATAGCAGCGAGGTGACAAATGACATTTTGACAAGGCGACTCACTTGTTTGGACTAGAAATTATATTGCAATAGAATTGGAATTTGTGATGACTATTGACATGGTAAAAGAATAGGGAAATTCAAGTGGAATTTCTATGGGATTATCAATATGCAAAGGAATGCATTTTTGGTAATTTTTAATAGTTCAAGGAATAAAAGTATGTTATTGGGGAAATGCATACGAATAGATAAAACAAAAGAACGTGGTCAATGCAGACCGAAAATTGTATAAAAGGAGTTGTATTTTTAAGTTTAAGACAGATAAAATATTACATCGTAACTCGAAAGGTCGTAGCATTGCATTGAGACAGCAGGCCTTAGAGTTAAATAAAACGATATAATAATATAAAATGCAAACTTGTTGTTTTTATTTCATCTATCATTTCTCTCCCCGAATTACTCTTCTCCGCGAGGAAAGCACGATAATTGTCGGGTAATTTCACCCTTTACAGCATGGTTACCAAGCTGCTAAGGACATATTGCAAGATAAGAAAGGAATATCTAAAGCGTACCATGATACAGGTACAATTAAAAAGAATTTTAATGTAGGTGACAAGGTCTTTATAAAAAAAAAATACTCGGAAAAATAAATTGTGCTCATTGTTGGAAGGGCCACACGAGGTATCCAAAATAATTTCTGATGAAAATACCGAAATCAAAATAGGAAACAAACTAATACACAACAATAACTTAAAATTATTTGTTGAATAAATAGAAACAAATTTTTTTTAGCATACCTAAACCACAGACCACACCTGGTATACTAATACATTCCCTCTCGTTTTCTTTCTTCTCGTTTTTCTTAATCCAAGAATGGAGTTTATTGACTATGTACCGGATTCATATTGGTTACTATACAACGTGGTGTCCAACATAGAAATTCCTCTACGGAAAGGGTTCACAAAGATTGGCAATGGCTATCCGAACAGAATAACCATACCCATAGAAATCGTTTCGATTATTCATGCGATAATCGAAATAGATACAAGTGATGAAAGGGTTTCAATCAAAGATTGTGAATATTCAAACGGAACCTTTGTCAACGGGACCAGAATAAGCCACCTACAAGCCACAAACATTAAATTCGGAGACAGGGTTAGTTTTGGAATTCAAGAAGAAGACTTTAACCTAAGCCTTAAACCATCCTATATTTTATTATCTACTCATCGATGTTTCCCAAAAATATAGTCTACTAACAGTAAACAGTAACAGAGAAAAACAAGCACTACTAAATGCAGTAGGGATTGTAAGTAAAACTTTGTTTGGAACTTTAAGTGAGGAGGATGCCGAGTATTACGATAGGCAAATAGAAAAACTTGAATCAAATGAAAAACATCTGTTATCACTGGTGAAGAACCAAACTACACTTCTGGAAACTACGTCTAATGTTTTCAATAAATCCGAAGTGGCCATAGAGTCCCAGCTGTTTGCAATAAATTCAAAATTTGAAACTATTAGGGAATTAACAAACAAAATAAACAATGTCAATCATGGACAGCAACTTTTTTCCGAAATCGAATCCCTAATCACTTTGATTACCCTGATAATTATGCGTTACCAAAGCACTGTGAATGAAATTATTGACCTGGTTAGTAATTTCAATTATGGCAAACCACATCCAGCCATAATTACTCCAAATCAGCTGAGAACAGCGCTACTAAAAATCAATCAAGACCTTCCTAGTGGTACGAAAATTTCATCGATTGTGTCAGATAACATTCTTGCTCTGTACCAAATTAGTACAATCAGTGCGACTATACGTCAAAAGTCTGGTACAGGACGCCAAGGACAAATATAACATCATTTTAAAAGATGTGACGCCTATGAAGACCTTCAAACACTACCAGGAAGTATTATTCCAGATGGCAAGGATGTGCCACATATGTGGGGACAAAATAAATATTGGTGATATCAAAGTGAGGGACCATTGTCATTTGACAGGGGAGTATAGAGGAGCTGCATTAGAACCCCCAAGTTTTTCCCAATTTTTTTGCATAATCTTTCTGGTTTCGATTCTCATCTATTCTTCAAATCTCTTTGAGAAACTGACGGTAACATCAAAGTGATCGCTTTGAATAAAGAAAAGTATGTTTCGATTTCAAAGAAAATATATATCGATGAAAAACATTCTTTTGAAATTAGATTTTTAGACTCTTTTCGCTTTTTGAGTGAAAGCATTGATAGTTTGGCGAAAAATCTAAATCCTGAAGATTTTGTTATCACTTTGAAATGTTTTCAAACATCACAAAGCCTAGAATTGGTCAAAAGAAAAGGAATTTTTCCTTATGACTTCCTAGACTCATGGTCTAAGTTAAATGAAAACTGTCTTCCCACAAGAGCAAAGTTTTTCAACAAACTTACTAATGTGGAGTGTTCAACTGAAGATTATCAGTTAGCCATAAACATATGGAATCATTTCCAATGTAAGACTTTGAAAGATTATTTGGAGATTTATCTCAAAAGTGATGTTGTGCTGCTTGCAGATATTTTCGAAAATTTCAGAAAAGTCTGTAAGCATTCTTATAAATTGGATCCGTGTCATTATTATACTGCACCTGGTTTATCTTGGGATGCAATGTTAAGAATGACCAACGTGGAATTTGAACTCTTGACTGATGTTGAGAAATATAACTTCTTCCAAAAAGGCATAAGGGGAGGTTTAACTCAATGCAGTCAAAGATACTACAAGGCCAATAACAAATTTATTGAATCCTATGATTCACAAAAACCATCAACTTATTTGATTTATTTTGATGCAATAATTTATATGGCTGGGAAATGTCTCAAAATCTTCCTTGTGGAGGTTTTGAATGGCAAGATCCTGCATTGTTTTCATTGGATTTTATTAATAATATACAAAAATGACACTGATGTGGGATATGTTTTAGAAGTTGATTTGGAGTACCCAGATACTCTTCATAAACAACGATTTAACTTTTTGTCCTGAAAACATATCCACACCAGGATCCAAATCCAAAAAGTTGGTAGCAAGTTTTCTCCCCAAAACTCAACTTTGTCATTAATTTACAAAGTTTAAAGCTAGCATTGAAGCATGGTTTGAAATTAAAGAAAATCCATCGTGTGATGAAATTCAGACAGTCAAAATGGTTAGAAAAATATATTTCATATAGACAAAAATCGAAAACTGAATTCCAGGAGAAATTCTACAAGCATATGAATCTCACTATTTACCGCAAACAATGGAAAATATTGAGAAACGTACTGATGTTACAATTGTCACACGATGGGAACATAAAAGAAAATCGTTGGGGTGCAAGTGCATTGATTGCGAAACCTAACTTTCACAGCTCTTTGCAATTTGTAACTGAGAATAATGAGGATGAAGATGAAAATACATTGATTGCCATACAGTTGAAAAATATTAAACAAACCTATTTACTTAGGTTTTATAATACTTGAGCTTTCCAAATATTTAGGCCCAATATTATCGAACAATATCAAACCGCTCGTAATTTTAACAGCCTCTTAACTTAAGTTCGAAAAGTGCAATTCATCGAACACTATTAACTCTAATTCTAATATTCGAAAAATGGCAGATTCTTTAAGTCTTAACACGCACCTGTTATGATTACAACAAAGGTTGCGACATTTGGTTAAAATAAATCGATGATTTATTGACTGTGTGTAGATTTTGGTTCTTTTGATCTAGGTCAAATGGACATGCACCTTAAATAGGATGTGCATGCCTTGCAATAGAAGAAAATGGTA
Source organism: Platycheirus albimanus (assembly GCA_916050605.2). NCBI lineage: Eukaryota > Metazoa > Arthropoda > Insecta > Diptera > Syrphidae > Platycheirus > Platycheirus albimanus. The sequence goes on along the minus strand of OU696696.1, from coordinate 18,383,229 downwards.
ATGTTGGAAAGGGAAAGTGTATGGTAAGCAGAATTCCTAGTAAAAATTAGTATAAGTAGGGATCGATGAGGAAAGAATAATCAAAGTTATATTCAGACTGTTGAATTTACAAGGTTGCAGCGACGGACCTTTGTTAAATTATAAGTAAAAAGAATCTTACAACAGAAAACAAGTCTTTTAAACTGAAAAACTTCCCGCTATTCCGCTCTTCCTTTTTAAAAAAGAAAGCACGGCAGTACTGGCGATATAACAAAAACAAAAAAGACAACCAAAAAAGCAACTAATTGAACAAATGAAGAAACAAATACATATGCAAGAATTGCAACAGCAACAAAATCGCTCTTCAACTTCGATTGAACCTTTCGATTACGATGCTGACCAGCCATCGACCTCATCAGGAACAAAAAAGAGAACCACCACCCCAAATGATTCAAAGACATATAAGGAAAACACGGTTCTTTGCGTATTTTGCAAAGAAAAAATAAGCAAAACCAAATGGGTTCAGCATCTTCGGAAAAATTCCCATAAAGTACTATGTAGTACAAAAAAATACAAGGGAAACGTTTTTGAAATAAGATCCGCATTCAAAAACAGAATCAATTCGTTTTCAAACAAAAATAAAAATGAAGGTCAGCTGGATCCAAAAGTTTGTATTGATGAGAGCAATCCGATGATCACACGAAATTCTGTTCGAAAAAATATGCGAGCATAAATCTATAAAGTTCAACATTGAACTTTTCGTAGAATACGCAAAAAAAGTGATGATGATATGGTAATTGATGTTAAATCAATGGCTACCGAAATGAGGTCTGCTTTTCTTCAAAAAGAAATCAACCCAATATTGGAAGAAATAAAAGATATTCTTCAGAAAATGGACGATTTCCAAGAAAAAGACAGAGGATGGACCCTCATAAGGCTTAAGTCAGTTGAGATCAACATAAACAAATATCAACCACTAAAAGGCTCCACTTATATGACCTTACCTAAATATATTGATAACAAAAAAGCTGTTATAAATATAAAAAACAATGATATTTATTATTTTAAGTGGGCAATTATATCCGCATTACATAGTGATGTTGAAAATAAGGATAGAACGACATCTTACTATCAAGTCTCGGATATATCCAGTGATATAATTGCCCTGGAAAACGTCATACTCGACTTTTAGTGCACTGTGAAACTTTCGTTGAAACTTTCTCTTCGCAGATGGATTCTCTAGGAGAACTCAACCACTTAACTATAATAAGCGAAATTCTCTCCCCACGAATAGAAGTCATAGATTATGAACCAGATTCACATTGGCTTCTTTATAATATAGTTTCAGACTATGAAATTCCACTAAAAAAGGGCGTCACCAAAATAGGCTTCGACTACCCCAACCAACATGATACGCTCCGCTTTGGTTTCAATCATACATGCGAACATAAAGATAAGCTCTGACGACGAAAGCCTAAAAATCAATGATTGTGAGTACTCGAAAGGGACTTACGTTAATAGACAAAGGTTTAACCACCATCAACCAAGCGACATCAAATTCGGAGATATCATCGGTTTCGGAATCAAAGATGAGAATTTCAAACTTAGACTTTGTCCAGTCTATGTCCTTAGGCGACATAATACCCGAGAAGATACCAGAGTTATACTTCCCCAATTTTTTACAGAAACAGACGATTAATAAATTGTTAATCCAAAATTAATAAAAAATATTTTTTTTTATTTCTAAACACTCAAAGTCTTTCTTCTTTCTCTCTATGAAAGAATGAGGAAATTCAAGTGAAATCTTTTAGGGTTATCACTATGGAAAGCAATGCATTTTTGGTAGTTTCACAATAGTTCAAGATAAAAGTATGTTATGGGGAAATGCATAAATGCATAATAGATAAATAAGAAAAAGAACGTGGTCAATGAAGACCCAATTTTGTATAAAAGAAATTACATTTTTAGTTTTAAGTCAGAGAATATCTACTTTCTAAACTCGAAAGGTCGCAGCCAAAGCATAGAGACAGCGGGCCCTAGAGCTAAAATAAAAAGAAAGATTTGAAAAAAGAATATCTAACTGTTTTCTTTATATTCTCTCCTCGAGATTGCTCTTCTCCTTAATAGGAAGGAAAGCACGGCAATAAGTCGGGTTATTTCAACTGTAACGGATATTTCTTAATTTTTGTTTGATAGGTGAAGTGAACCATGGTGATGGAATTTGGTGGTGTTTTTTTTTATTTTTCAAAGGGTGATGTTCGAAAGGGATTTTTGTATTTAAATCTGATAAGAAACTGATGCATTTTTTTTTATTTTTTGAAAAGTGTAAAGTTATGTGACCTGTGGTGATGTTTCTATTATTGACTTGTGAGTATCGATAGCAGAGTTAGATTTAAGTAGGATTTTAAAAAAAATACGTTACTAATGCGTAGAAGAAGGAAAGACGGTGGCCAAGACATTGTTTTTTTAATTTTATCTCTTGTAGGGATGTGTTGACGATCCTTTGTTTGGCATGTGAATGCACATACTGAGGAGTAAATAACCAATATATGGCTAGAGTATAAAAGCAAACGTTCTGGGGTTTTTTAGTTTAGTTAACAATTCAGTTTGAAAGAAGAAAAGCTAAAAAACAAAAAAACAAAAAAAATGTCTTTCCTCAACAAAATAAAAGCAGCCGTAATTGTTCGCAGCGCGAATTCAGCTTCATCTGTCAAACCAATTTTGAGTTTGGCAAAACTAATTCAAAAGAAAAAGTTTGCCATTGTTATTATTGTACTCTTTGTACTAGAATGTCAGCTTATTAGACTTGACCATTCTTTATTCTGTCAATTGAATTTTTTGAACAACAACAACAACTTAAAGGCGCTACCACCAATTGTTCTTTTGGCTGGAGATATAGCTATTTCGTGCTTTGCCACTTTTGCACTCATCAGTCTCCTTTATATTGTGGTGCTGAGCTTTAATCCAATTTTATTTGAAAAACTTTTTATGCACACCATAGGATTCGAACCCACGCATATCAGATTTGCTCAGTCTTTGCAGTCGCATGCACTACGCATTCCACTGCTTTAGACCACTGACGTCATAGGTCGAGATGTGTTATTTCGTTATTTGTTTATCAAATGCATTTGGAGCATCAGCATTTTTATAAGCGCCTGTAAGTATGTTGTCTAGTTCCGCCTCCATTTTTCTCCATACCTTATTTCGATAGACTACAATTCGTAGTACGTATCAAACGTTTGCCATCACCCGCGCCAGGAGGTGCAATACTAAATTCGGGGAGCAAATAATGCTCGAACTGGAGGACTATAAGGTAATTCAATGTTAATATCTTGCAAGGTTGCAAATTTAAACCATTTTTTATTTTAAGGTATTCCTCCCAAAACGGTGCAATGCACAATTGGATGACGAGGACATCCTAGAACTAGAAAAATGTTGCCTTGAGGTGGCGGGGCCTTACGTAGAAATGTCCTTTGATGTGGACTTCCACCTAAAACAAAATGATCAGCAGCAACAAGATGAGCAACAACAACAACAACACCAGCAGCAGCAGCCACCATACCCTCGGAACTTTTTTTTGATAGTGATAATGTTTTACTCAACTCACAAAAAAAAATTTTTAAATAAATAAAAATAATAAAAATTAAAATTAAAAAAAAATTTTTTTTTTCGGATTGGTTTCAGCGATTCAGAATATTGGGTGATCATGTGACCCAAATAAAGCAGTTCAATTTAAAAGGACGGAAAATTGAATTTAAAGTCAACCCTGTTCCGCTAAATGAAGAGCCCACTTCATGGTTTAAAGCCTCAATAGATGCTATTCTTCAATTTGCCGTTGAGGGCGTCAACGAAACTGACAAGGTTGGTATTACTTTTGGTGGAAAAAGTTTTGCACATGAACGAGGTAGTGGCTGGATCAATTTCAAAACCTGTGAAGATCTGAGCTTCGAAAATGTGTGGGAGATGATAGCCAAAATCTTTCAAAGGAACTCTGGAGCAATGAGTTCGGATGATTTTTGCTTGACAGTTACCTCCGTAAAGATGCCAGTTGGGGAAGGAAATAATAGAAAATCCTCCGTCATGTACAACTCCTTCAATGAAGAATGTTGCCAACGCAAGGGCATAATCGTTATTAAAAACAAAGACAATTTAAGTCTGCCTCGAGCTTTGGTTGTAGCGAAGGCATACGCAGACAAGAATGATAATTTGACCAAAATTAGAAAAGACACGGGGAACATTCAGACGCAGAGCCTTCAAACTACTTAACGATGCTCAAATCAATATACCACCAGGAGGCTGTGGAATAAATGAGTTAAAATCATTTCAAGCTCTTTTAAAAAATTACAAGATAACAGTCTACGAATACAAAACGAAGGGTCGCAAAATAATTTACGAAGGGGTTTCAAACAACATTTCTGATAAAAAATACATTTAATGTATTACAACAATCATTACAATGTAATAACTTCCTTAACCACCGTATTTTGCTGTGGTTATTACTGCGAGATTTGTCATTCACCGTTTAACACGAAGGATGTTCATCATGGCTGTCTTGGTCTATGTTCGCAATGCCAGCATTCTCCAAAATGCAAAGAAACCCCGAAAATAACTCTGTGCCAAGACTGTAATCGAAATTTCAAAGGAACAGCGTGCTATTTTCATAAAATGGCATTCAGAACATCAAAATGATGCTTTTAATATGAAGCAGGAATAGAAAACTGCAAGAGTGATGTCAAAATTTTGACACGAGCTTGATTACAATTTAGAAAATTATTTCTTACGCAATGTAACGTTGAACCATTATTAGAATCGGTAACAATAGCTTCAGCTTGCAATCTTTTGTATAGGGGCAACTTTCTTAAGCCAAACACCATCGCATTAATACCCAAAAAAGGATACAGATGCATTGACAATCAATCACCAGAAGCTATCAAGTGGCTGATTGTGAATCAACCGGGTCATGAGCGCCGAAGTCTTCTCTCCGAAAATGGAAGCAATTAATTATGAACCGGACTCTTATTGGCTCCTCTATAACATAGTCTCGGGTTGGGAAATCCCTCTTCAAAAAGGATTAACAAAGATTAGGATTTGATTATCAAAACCACATAATGGTACGCTCTGGGTTAGTGTCTATTATGCATGCATAATCGCGATAGACACAAGTGACGAAAATGTTACCATAAAGGAGTGCGAATATTCAGAAGGAACCTAAGTCAATGGACAAAGGATAAACCACCTCCAGTCCACCCCCGTCAGATTCGGAGACGTATACGGTTTCGGAATCCTAGAAGAAAATTTAAACCTTAGACTTAGTCCAGTCCATGTTGGCGGCATAATCCTCGGGACAACATCCGTGTAGTATTACCAGAATTTTCATTTGACAACCCTGAAACTGATGATTGAGCATAAGAAAAAAAAATAAGATCATGAACTTCACAACGATTTACCTGATTTGCCCTAAGAAAAGTGAAATAATAAGTGCAAGTGCGTCTAGGACACGTTTGTTTTTCGTTTACGACAGGTTAGGGTATTCGTGATGATAGTTAAATATGGCGGCTTATAAAACCGCTTTCATGTTAATTTCTTCTTCTCTGAACCAATAATATTATTTAAAGAATAATAAAAATTAAAATTTCAAAAACGATGTTACAAGCAAACAGTGGTTTTCAATAAGAAACAGTTTGAAAATTGATTTCGATATACAAGGTTGTGTATTATACATCGGTGCATAAATATAAAGTACTACATTTGGTAAAATTCTTTTAAAATAAATAAAAAAAAGTCACTTTATAAAAAAACATTAAAACCTTAAAAAGTGTTATTTCGGGAATTGATTGAAAAACATTCTTAAAAAGTAAGTAAAACTAATCAAGAAATAAAAAAAAAATCAATATGAATAAATCAAAGTGTTGCGCATTTTGCAAAAAAATGTTTACCAGTGTAAGAGTGTTAAATCGTCATATAAAGACAATACATTTAAGCATTTCTGGAACTTGTATTCTTTGTGGTCATATTTCTGATGATCAAATGAGTCAAAAGAAGCATTTGGTGGAATGCTCTAGGAAACACCAAAACGTACAATCATTACACTTAATTCAGTTTGAAAAATAAAAAAGACAACCACAAAAGCAACTAATTGAACAAATGAAGAAACAAATTCATATGCAAGAATTGCAACAGCAATGCACCCTCATAAGGCTTAAGTCAGTTGAGATCAATATTCGTTACATTGTTGAGTTCGTTTGCGTTACGAACGCTCCCCAGAAAATATAACTCTATGAACCCAGCATACGAAATCATTCGTTCTACTAGAGTGTGACTCTATGCACGATGTCTGTGGTCGACAATCGACATCCGCAAAATGAAATATCGTTTTGAAGCCAACCATTTTCACATCCATTCAAGTTTTTCTTAAAAGTTTTCTTTTATGTAGCAGATTTGTAATAACTGAATAGTTTTTTTTAAAGCCAAGGGGCTTAAGAAGTTGCGGCAAGGCAATATTAACTGCTCCACGCAATAATAGTTGCAAAATCTATTGCGTTTCAAGCATTTATTGCACACCGACAATTTCTTTGATATAATGTCATGCTATAATGCATTCTTTCATTCCTTTTGTAGGAATTATATCCGCATTACATAGTAATGTTGAAAATAAAGATAGAACAACATCTTACTATCAAGTCTCGGATAGATCCAGTGATATAATTGCCCTGGAAATCGTCATACTGGATTTTAGTGGACTTTCATTTCCTTTGGAGCTTCCTGAAATTAAAATTTTTTAGGACAAAAATTGTGTAAGCATAAATGTCTTTGGATTTTCTGAGGGAATAAATGGTGAAAAAGCTAATATAGAAGGACCATACTACCTGACAACAAAAGTAAAAAATCAACATATAAACCTTCTTTACTGTATGGATGGTGAAAATTCTCACTTCATGTGGATACGAAATATGAGTCGACTCATAACCAGTGAAGTGTTGGATATTTCCAGAAGGGGATTGTTGTTTTGTAATAACTGTTTGCAGCATTTTTACAATGAAAGATCATTCACAAAACACAGAGAAGAGTGTAAAAAGATTGTAACAAAAATGCCTGCTGAAAATAACAACATGATCAAGTTTAAGAGTCATGAAAAGCAATTAATGATCCCCTTCGTTACATATGATGATTTCGAGTGTATTTTAAAACCTATTGACGCATGCATTCCGGATCCGAAGAAGTCATCAACAACAGCTTTACAAGAGCATGTCCTGTGTGCATTTTCGTATTATATGCAATGCTCATTTATTGACGACAACACTGAGGACATAATGAGGACATTCATAGGTAAATATAAATTATAATAAATTATCTATGTATATATATTGAGGTATAATATATAGGATATGCTTTCTTTTTGATTTTATAGAAGGAAGGGGGCCAAGGTGATCTAAATTGTATAAATAGAGTTAAATATTTAGTTTAAAGTCAGAGAAATAATTACATTACATCGAAACTCGAAAGGTCGTAGCCTAGCATTGAGACAGCAGGCCTTAGAGTTTAATAAAAAGATTAAAGAATTTATAATACAAACTTACTGTTTTATTAATCAACTATTTCTCTCACCAAATTACTCTTCTCCTTAAACGCGAGGAAAGCACGGTAATTTTCGGGTCATTTCAGTATGAAATGGGATGGGCTCTTTAGGGATGTTAAATAGACTGTGTATATTGGACCGAACCGGTGCTGGATACATAATACAACGGGTACAATTCTTTATATATATATATATATATATATACATATAGGTAAATATAAATTATAATAAAGACACCAGAGACATGTTTAACAAACATTTAAAAATTGTGACGCCCATGAAGACCCTCCAACACTACCAGGAATAATTATTCCAGATGGCAAGGATGTGTCACATATGTGAGCAAAAAATAAAAATTGGTGAGAGCAAAGTGAGGGACCACTGTCATTTGACAGGGGAGTATCGGGGAGCACCACATAATTCATGCAATCTTAAATTTAAGACCCCTAAGTTCTTCCCAATTTTATTACATAATTTATCTGGTTATGATTCGCATTTATTTTTTAAATCTCTTCGAGAAATTGAGTGATAGCTTTAAATAAAGAAAAATATGTTTCTATTTCAAAGAAAATATACATCGACGAAAAGCATTCATTTGAAATTAGATTTTTAGACTCTTTTCGGTTTTTGAGCGAAAGTATTGATAGTTTGGCAAATAACCTAGTTCCTAAAGATTTTCTTATCACAGGGAAATGTTTCCAAACATCAGGGAGCTTAGAATTGATCAAAAGAAAAGGAATTTTCCATATGATTTCAAAAGGAATTTTCCATATGATTTCTTAGATTCATGGTCAAAGTTAAATGAAACATGTCTTCCTACAAGAGTTTTTCAACAAACTTACTAATGTGGAGTGTTCAACTGAAGATTATCAGTTAGCCATAAACATACGGAATCATTTCGAATGTAAGTCTTTGAAAGATTATTTGGAGATTTATCTCAAAAGTGATGTTGTGCTGCTTGCAGATATTTTCGAAAATTTCAGAAAAGTCTGTAAGCATTCTTATAAATTGGATCCTTGTCATTATTATACTGCACCTGGTTTATCTTGGGATGCAATGTTAAGAATGACCAAAGTGGAATTGGAACTCTTGACTGATGTTGAGAAATATAACTTCTTCCAAAAAGGCATAAGGGGAGGTTTAACTCAATGCAGTCAAAGGTACCACAAGGCCAATAACAAATTTATTGAATCCTATGATTCACAAAAACCATCAGTTATTTGATTTATATGGATGCAATAATTTATATGGCTGGGAAATGTCTCAAAATCTTCCTTGTGGAGGTTTTGAATGGCAAGATCCTGGATTGTTTTCATTGGATTTTATTAATAATATACATAAATGACACTGATGTGGGATATGTTTTAGAAGTTGATTTGGAGTACCCAGATACTCTTCATGAACTTCACAACGATTTAACTTTTTGTCCTGAAAACATATCCACACCAGGATCCAAATCCAAAAAGTTGGTAGCAAGTTTTCTCCCCAAAACTCAACTTTGTCATTCATTTACAAAGTTTAAAGCAAGCATTGAAGCATGGTTTGAAATTAAAGAAAGTCCATCGTGCGATGAAATTCAGACAGTCAAAATGGTTAGAAAAAAATATTTCATATATTACTAACCTTAGACAAAAATCGAGAACTGAATTCCAGAAGAAATTCTGCAAGCATATGAATCTCACTATTTACCGCAAACAATGGAAAATATTGAGAAACGTACTGATGTTAGAATTGTCACACGATGGGAACATAAAAGAAAATCGTTGGGGTGCAAGGCCTTGATTGCGTAACTTAACTTTCACAGATCTTTGCAATTTGTAACTGAGAATAATGAGGATGAAGATGAAAATACATTGCTTGCCATACAGTTCAAAAAAGGCAACATCATATTAAACAAACCTATTTACTTAGGTTTTATAATACTTGAGCTTTCCAAATATTTAATGTATGATTTAGATTATGCTTAATTATATGGATACCGATTCATTCATTTATACTATTATTCAGACATTTTGGATGATACATTCGACTTTCAGCCCAACAATCAACATAGTATTCCTAGTGTTGTGATTAGTAGACCTTTCTTCTGATGCTTACTGGGGCTATACACCAGTAAGTGAAAAAAAGAAAAAGTGACAAGAAAAAAAAAGAGTGTTAGAAGTCCCAAAACTGTAAGTCCTTGCCAGCTATAGAGCTAAGGTATTTGGCAAACATTGGGCAGTGAATAAAAAGACCAGGTGGAACCTATCAACTTTAGGGCTTGCCTGGCAACGAAGAAGCCGCAGTACAACAACAACAACAACAACACCATCAACAAAAAAAAAAAGGAGTATCATAAGGTATTTAGTGCTCTAATAATTTTTTTTTTTATATATATATACGCACACATTTTTTTTATATAAAAAACCACCTCAGTATAGTTTTCTTAAAAAAAAAAAAAATTTGTTTCTTTATATTAACATATATATATACCTACGCATATTTTCGTATAATTTCGTGCTATTTAAATTCTTTTTCGGTTATATTAGTTGAGCTGTTCTGTTAGCGATTGAGCGATTACAAATCACTAGAAAGGCAAATAAGCGTGCACAAGCTATTGCCGATCTATTTAAGGTTTTACCTTTCCAACCTCCTAACGAGGATAAACCCATTGAAATCTTAAAAAAGAAAAAAACAAAAAAAACAAAAAAAACCCCAACACCTGTCATGGAGGTTAGGATTTCTGATATTTTTAGTATCATTCCCGTCTTTGATGGAAACCCATTAGAGCTGGCAAAGTTCATATCATGTGGCGAGATTTTGTTTAGTTCTGTTAAAGACACTGAACAACCAACGTTTTTACGAATTGTAAAAACTAGGTTACAGGGTCCCGCTTTTGAACTGACCCAATTTAATACGCTCCCAACATGGACATCCCTTAAGGACAAGCTAGAGTCCGAATTTAAGGTAGTCCAGACCCGGTCTTCTGCCAATAACAAATTGATTACAACCAAACAGCGTTTCAAAGAAACAGTCACCGAGTTTGGTGAGCGAGTTTGTTTAGCTCTCAACGATCTAAATTCCGCTACTTTTGCCACAACCGAAGATGAGACGGTCAGGGAGTTCCTGGTAAAAGAAAATCAAAAGTTGGCGCTTCACGTCTTTGAATACGGCTTGAAGAACGACCAACTTAGGCTCATAGCTAAGGCTCATGGGGGAAGTGATCTAAAGGCTGCAATTGCCCATGCTGAAGGTCATGCCGCCCGCATAGACCACCTTCCTCAAACATCGAATCAAGGGAAATTTCCTCCTCAGCAAAATAGATTGTATTGCCAAACTTGCGGTAAGCCAGGTCGCTCAAGGGAAACCTGTTACCGAAACACGCCATTCCCTAACTTCCCAAATAGGACACCCATAAAGAAGGAAGTACGATTCCTCACCTGCAACTATTGTGGAAAACCCAACCACACTGAAAGCCATTGTAGGTTACGGTTATTCAGGAATGAGCCACAGCAAAATTTTCCTCAAAGCGCATCAAGGGTGCGAAATCCATTTAGAGACACGGGTCGCTCCGCCACAACCGATCATAGCAGGAACACAGGGCCGCCCGAACTCTCTCAAAGACAAAATAATAACCACGATGTCCGATACTCCAATTTCCAGGAACAAGAATCGGGAAACGATGTTATTCGGGGGGAGACTTACAACAACAACAAACAACAGCAGCAGAAATCGTAATTAATCGTAAGTTTATTTTTATTATTATTTTCCAAAAAAAATCAGTCTATTCTATAAAATTTGATTCACTTGAAATTTGTAAATTCTTCAGGATTTCGTTCGTTTGTACTAAGAGTCGGTCTAAGGAATTCTTAAGATTAGCAAAACAGCTACCCTTTTTTCAAGAAGATGGAGTATAAAATCAATTTAGTTGATGTTTATAACATCGTCCCTGCCTTTAGTGGCAATTCTTCAGAACTTAGTAAGTTTGTTGCATGTGGCAAAATTCTTTTCGATTCTTTAAAAACCGAACCAGAAAAGAAAATGTTCCTGGATATAGTCAAAACGAGACTCCAGGGTCCCGCATATGACATTATCCACTCCACTCTAACAAATACAAAGCACTCTTATCGAGGGTTCTCAAATAGAAGGAAACAGATTTTCGTAAAATCCATATTTAACGACCGATCTTAAACACACCAAACACATGCAGTAGAAACCCGAGACCGATCATAAAATCCACAGCTAAGGATCGACATCACAAATAACCAGCTTCGTCAGTGCGATTCCAACCCCGCCACAAGTAGTTCATAGTTCACAAATTAAAAAGCCTAAGGTAGTAAAACGTGTTCTTCAGGATTCTTCTTGCCATGAGTGCGAAAAGTTTAGCGTCAAAGACTCAGACACTTCATTACGATGGCAAAGCAGCGATGACGAGGAATTGGAAGGACTAACATTGAACAAAAACATTGTTGCCCTGGAGATTATGTTTTCATACAGTTTGGACTGGTATAAGATGGTGCAGAAAATTCTCTTTTACCATACACAATCAAATATTTAAGGAGACAAAATAAATCTAATTTTTTTTATGAACCTTTAGTGGAAGATGTTAAACTTTCAACAGACTTAGTAGCAAAACTTTCAAGCCCTGTGCCAATGCCTGGAACTTCCAGGTCCAAGGAGAAACATAAATTTAACGTAGATTTTGCTAATCTTGATATTTGCTAAACTAATAGTTTTTTTTGATAAAATATTGAAGTTTAATTTAAAAAAAATTTAATACAACTTAATTTATGAGCTTTTCTATATATTTTGTTAATTTTTTTTTTAAATAAAATTATCTTTTGTCGATTTTTATTGGTCACGTTAGATCAATCTTTCTCGATCTAGATCGATTTTTTCGATCTGACAGCTAGATTTTATGTTAATGTTGGTCAAGAAATCAATTCTTTTTTCGATCTTAGATCAATATGTTAAATCTCATTTTTTTCGAGATTTAACGCATACCATCACAATACTCTCGAACAGCTGTTTTTGAAGTTTTGTTTTTGGCATTGCGACATCGTGAAAATTAAATTTTTTGGTGTTAAGGAAAATTGTTTTTAATTATAAAATAAAGTTTTGTTTTTGGTAAAAGAATTATTTTAATTATAAAGTGAAGTTTTGTTTTTTTATTGCGAGAATTCAATTCTTTTGGTAAAGAAAATCCTTTTAAATTGTTTATGATTATTATATTTTCATTAAAGAAGTATATGGAATTGAATAGATTTATCAAAATGTCCATGAGCTGTGAAAGAAGTGGCGTAGGTTTAATTTGTCGGTAGTGTTTGTTTAACGGGAGAGATGCAGAAAGTAGCGGGCCTACAGGCAATAGTGTCAATAGTCACAATAATGTAAGGCCACTGAAATGGATACAGCATTGTCTGCCGGGCCAGAATTGCTTTTGAGAGCAGAGAAATATTACAACTCTGTAGGATGACCTTTCGTTCAAGCAGCAGGTTCGAGAAGACATCAATTAGCAGTTCAGGACCTAGGCAGATGAGCAGTTCACTTAATTCCGTATTCTCCAGGCGCAAGTCAGTCTGTCGCCGGATAAATATTTCATCATAGCGGGGATCCCTGATTAGGTTTCGACTAACCAACGGGTCATATGGCTTCGCTTGGCTCTCATTCGCAAGAACTAAACTTCTTCTACTATCTTGGAGAGTTGCTGATGAACCCTCTGATAGAGATTCTAGTGTCGCCGACTCCTTCAAACCCTTGGAATTTGCTCCCAAACTCATATGTTTTGTGGAGTAGATCACAGGACGTGAGAAAAGTGGAATCTTTATGTGTAAGCACTTGCCAGCGGGTGGAATATCAGCTCTGTAGATTACTGAATAGCACATTCATTTCAGTCTCTGTCTGTCCATGTCGGGACTGAACTTCCTTTAGTAGCTTCTGATAAAGTCCCAGAGCTTTACATTCGCTTATAATACAGTAACATAGCGGAAGATATGTATCCGAATTTTCAGGCAAAACACGCCTGCAATAGCCGTAGATCTTGTAGTTTTGATCGTCGGTCAGAATCAGACAGTATTCTTGATTTTCCTTCCCTGTTCGCACGAGATCAATGTGGGGGAAAACCAACTGTTCAATAAGCTTTGGACACTGGGACTGTGATGCTTCCTTTTCTTTTTCAGCTGCTGCGTCTGCTGATTTTTTAGCAGCCTCAGTTGAATCCAGTAGATCATCTCCAGGTGGTTTTATTATTTGAGGACTATCTGTTGAACTTTTGTTGCGACATTGTCATTTTGACACACACACACAATTACAAAAAAATCAATCTCGTTTCTGTTTTTCATTGCACAAGAAAAATCAATCTTGACAGTAAAATCTGGGAAAAAAATCAATCTGACGAGATTGATCTAACGTGACCAATAAAAATCGACATTTGTGTTACGTTTTTAAATGAAAGTTCGTAGACTGTCAAATTCTCCTACCTATTGTCATAACCTCCTAAGGAAATGTCAAATCCTCCTAAAAAGTGGGAGGATTTGTCAATTTTACTTATGTATTTTGCGCTGTACATCATGAAAACCTTTTGGATTAAACTATTGGAATATATACCATTTTAAAGTCAAATATATAAGGTAAGTTTCATAAAATGACATTTTTAAAGGAGCGCTAAATTTTGGTTCAAAATGACGTTTCATCGTTTTTGTGTCAAATCCTTCTCGCCTTACCCTAGAGTTGCAAAGAAGAGAGAACGAGTTACTGAGGAAGGAAATGAATCTCTTAAAAGAAATCAACAGCCGAACGATAAAAACAATGGCAGGGGGAAGGAACATTTTTTACAATTGAAAGATCTTTTGCGTCAAAAGACTATTTTGGCCAACAAAATTTCGATGGCAAACGGAGAACTACTTGAATGCCTAATTGATGGTATTCCGGATCCAAATTTGCGCTCTCAGGCTAGAATGCAGTGTTTCCAAAAGAAAAACAAATTAATAAAAGCCTTTAGCTTAATTTAACTGACAAGGCCAAAATCAACAGGACTGATGACATCAAAGCATGCTGCAACTAAAACGCTCAGATGCTAAAATTACAACGTAGATAAAGGGTTTTTCAACAGGGACGCTACAAAAGTAGAGCGACAGGGACAGCAAACGACGCCATATTTCTTGCCGCTCTTTTGACATTTCTCTTCAGTAAGGTTTGCCATTTCATGATGGAAAGATACACGAGCCAACAACGAGTCGAAATTATTAAAATTTACTACCGAAATTCGTAGTCAGTGGCCTTAACGTTAAGAGCGCTACGTCCAATTTATGGTCGTCGCTCATTTCTGGCTGAATGGCTTCGTCAATAAACAAAATACGCAGTATTGGTCAGGCAGCAATCCACACGTACTCCATGAGCCATCATTGCATCCCGAAAAAATTACGGTTTGGTGTGGTTTATGGGCCGGCGCGGCGGCGTCATTGGGCCGTATTTCTTCCGTGATGATCAAGACCGGCACGTTACTGTGAATTGGGATCGCTACCGTTCAATGATAATCGAATATTTTTGGCCCCAATTGGATAATATGGACTTGGATTACATGTGGTTCCAACAGGACGGCGCCACATAGCGAATGTCACAATCAATTTATTGGAAACCAAGTTTGGAGAACGTGTTATCTCACGAAATGGTCCAGTCGCTTGGCCGCCTCGGTCGTGCGATTTGACGCCGTTAGACTATTTCCTGTGGGGCTACGTCAAGTCTATGGTCTATGCCAACAAGCCAGCGACGATTAATGAACTTCGTACGAATATCGAACGTGAAATTGCAGCAGTATCGGCCGATTTATGCTTGAAAACCGTCGAAAATTTGGTTCAGCGTCTGGACTTCTGCAAGCGTGCCCGTGGTGGCCATGCAAAAGAAATCGAGTTCCATATATAATGGCATCGAACGTACTTTCACAGGAATAAAGAATTTCATTGATATCCAAAGCCGTTTTTGTTTTATTAAAAAAACCTTTTGTAGCGCTCTTATTGAAAAACCCGATACTTTACAGTTATCAGTGTTGCCATCATCTATTTAAAAAGGGTTGATAGAAGAGTTGTGTCCAGCAGAAGTTAGTCGATGAGAATTTGTTTGTGTATCTTTTCTTGTGATGAGGAGTCTGAGTAAGCGCATGTGGCCGGATATCGCCATGCGTTCTACTCAGGCTTCTGTTAAGGTGATAATTCGGATCCCTTTTTTTTGTAGTGTTAGTTCGGAGGTACAGTAGGACACCAATACACACCAACCTTTAAAATATCATTCGTTTGGGATGTGGAAATGAGTCTCATTTTGGAGTTTTAGAACGGTTATTGAAGTGGGCTACGGGCTTCTCTTGTCCGTTCGCGGTTAGAAGCATGGATGAGCTGTGGCGAAGTGAATATGACAATAGGAGACGGAAGCTTTTTGTCTCAAAATATTTTCTATTAGAAGAATTGACTTGGTCTAACCAAAAATTTGGCTTTGCCACATCCTATTTTACGTGTTAACCTTTTAGATATAGCAAACACTTTTTCCTATTGAAAAGCAATATCAAAAGTTATTGAGAAATGCGGTGAAGTGAATAAAGTTGTTAAGATTGGTTTTCAAACAAACAGAATAAAATTAATGTCAATAACGCCCTATACAACAACAAAAAAAAAATCATCTGCTAAAAGCATAGTATGCAAGTTCTTTGGCGAAAAGGGAGATTTGATATATTTTTTTTAATTTGCCTATCACAGAAAAATTTAAATAGAATAAAGTTTAAAAAAATAGGATTAATTTCTTTTGCAATTTGCATTCTCATTGTTCCTTAAGTTTCCCAGTGTTCCTAACTTATGGTACCTATGTTCATTTTATGGGCGTCTTTTTATAATTTTAGAATAAGCATGCACATTTTTTTTATATTTCTAATAATTTGGGCAAGTTATAGAGTCACACATGAAAATGTAAACAAAGTCAGCACTTAATTTAGGAAACCTTTTATAAAATTTCTATCTGCCTAGCTGAAAGCCTTAAGAGCTTTAAATGTATGTTTAAAATTATTGACAATGTAATCATAATAATATAATAAATAAAATAAATAAATGAATACAAGAAACCTAAATACAACTATGTTGGCTTAACACTAAACCACAAGCATTCGTTTGGATTGCATTTTTGTTTTGTAAATGAACTTATCTTATTCTAACTACTTACAACTTGATGGCAAATAATAGTAGACGATTCATTTTTTGGGTGCTTGTATCGGTTGTAATGTTTTTTCATGGAGGAATCCTGGATGCTTTAGGAAGTTTAAGTTCCGATTTCTTATATTTGTTTACTGGCACCTGAAAATAAACGAAATGCAAATTAATTTCCATAATAATAGCTATATTATAGTCTGCTAGAATCGAAATGAATATTTGTTTATATGATGGCACAGAATGCGATGATAACCTCCTACTTCCTTGATCCCATCATCAATTAAACGCAATTAATCCTAAGTTGCTCTCTAACTGACTTATTTTAGAACCAGAACAAGCTTTTTTTAAAAAAAAAAGGGACACCAAAAGACAATTATGCTATAAATGATCATCAGCGAGCTGGAAGATGCGCTCAAAATCACGATCACTTGTATCGGTTTTCGGGACAACTGTATTTATCATTTCATCAGGGTTGACTCCCAAGCTTCTTATACTCAGAAATATAGTTCATTTTATATAAAGAGAAGAAAAATTGCATTGTCATCCTTCAGGTGGTGTTCGCAGGATAATCAAATGGGGAACTAACGACTAGCGTTGGATACATCGAGTTATCTTCTAAGATACAAGAAGCAACATTCTTTGAAGTTTCAACCACAAAATGGTCTAAGTACATAAACGTCATGAAAAAAGAGCGAAAAACGGGCAACGGTGGGTCCGTTAGACAGGGTGAGTGATAATGAACAGCCAAAACCATTGCCAGTTTAACAACTCTCGATGGGTTGGGATGGATCGGGGCCGAGGAAAACCAGAACAGTGACTTCTATCATAGCAAAAAATATCATCTCGATGCAAGGACGCGCTTGTTTTGATGAGGTTTTGCTGTCTACTAAAGAGTTAGGCAAAGTGTCTTGAGCTTTCGCTAAGTAAGGTAATGATTACAGTTGGTTGAAAGGCCTAAATCCGCACTCTAAGTCTTGTAAGTAAACAATTCCCTATAGACGAGAAAAACAACATTGCAAAGAGAAGTTTCAACGAGATCCTTACCGAAACATACAACCATTACTCATCATGACATATAAATTCTCTTGCGAGACTCCAAAATTGGGAGAGAGGATATGTTAAATAAGATTATCGGAATTTCCAAGCTATTCACCACCACTTTCGATAACAGACTCAGGCCCATCGATTTTGCAGCGGGAAAAACATGGTGTTGAGACAAGGTTAACAGATCTAACCTGCAACTAAACTTTTATGTTGCGATTGGGGGTATAGACTAGTATTCTGAACGTTCAAATAAGAAAACATAGCCCAGGGCAGCTCAGGTGACTCCAATCGGAAGGGAACGCTAAAGCCTATGTCGGCTACATGTCCTTCGAGCGTTCGAGGAATCCCACGACCAAATGAATACCAATGGCAGCTATGATGACAAGCAGCGTCAGAAGTGATGGGTTTCTCACAACCAACTTCGAGAAACAGGCAGTTGTTTAGGAAAAGAACGAGAGCGTTTCTTAACCTCGACGCTGACTGAAAAGGGTAGCAAAACGTTTGCTGAAAAAAAAAGAGGTTACAGCCGCCCGATCAAAATGAGATCAAAGCATCCATCTTAAGTTTAACAAAGCAGTTGGAGTCTATGAACTACAAGGAGAACTATTAAAACAGGCTGGAGATAACCTGGCCAGAAGCATACACCAACTTATCTGCAATCTATAGTCGGAGGAAAGTATGCGCAACCATTGGAATATCAATAACAACTGCCCCATCTACAAGAAAAGGAGGCAGCATTCTCTGGAACGACTAGTGGCATTACTCTATTAAACATCACCAATAAGGTTCTCTCCAGCAGCTCACGGCAGGGTTAATCAAGAAACACTATATTATGGTGTTATGAAGGAGACGCATTGTCATGCAGCTGTTTCAAAACTGAAAATTTCTTTTGCGTACAATTTATGGCCATGGGTGTATTCAGGAGGAAGAAAACTTCAGCCGACATAATAAATACGCAATCAACTTGTATAATGGCCTACTACATAGAGTTGGAAGCCGAGGTACATCTCATCTACAATGGAATAACCAACTACTGGGAGATCTCCGACTGCTTGAATTGCAAAATTGGAGACGGCAAGCTAGATAATGGTCAAGGTGCAGGGGTATGTTAAGTCAGGCCAAGGAGAACCCCGCTTTATAGTGCTTTCAAAAGTAAATAAGCATTCAAAAAAACAAACAAATTCCAATTAAATTCAAGTTTGTCGATCGCTTCTGAGAGTGTATGGAATTGCATCGATAAGATGTCCACTACTGATACTAGGCTAGATTTTTATGCGATAAAAATAAACCTTCGAAAAAAGTCCAAGTTCTGTCTATAACCGCAATAAATTTTCGCTTTTGGTTCAGGTTTAACGAAGAAAGGTTTTTTAAAGTCAGCAGATTGACGGCAAGGACATCAAAAGTAAAACTCCTTAAGGAAAACCAAGCTAGATTTAGAGCAGGTTTTTCAACGGTTGATCAAATATTTGTCCTTTAAAGCATTGCATTCATTTTAACTGCGAAATTATAAGCTTTACGTCTTTTTTGTGGACTTTAAGGTGGCATTTGATTCCATTGATAGGAGCTCATTGTTTTAAAAACTTCATTGCAAAGGAATATCGAAAAAGTTTGGTCCTGTGGTCCAAAAAATTTATGAAGATACGAAAGCTGCAGTGTTGTATCTGGCAGGCCATGCCAGAGGAAGTCGTCGTGCGTTGAACTCTCGGCACAGGTCAGCAGCAATACACACCGATTGTTTAATTCATGACAATATGTCCATTCATCAAATGTCTTGAATTAGGTCAATTGAAGTGAAGCAATGCACTTGTGCTGAGTCTTAAAACGTGTCACCGAACTTCCGCTGGTAGGTTTATGGTTCGAGATTGTTCGCATGACACAACTAAGGTGAGTCGAAGATTACCAATATACGAAGTCGGTCGTTTTAATTATACAAATATAACAGCAGTCTGGAATGGTGAAAATTAATCGGAATGGTTCTTCACGATTTCGGGAGTTAAACAAGGACATGTCTTAAGCCCGCAACTTTTGCACTCTTTGTTGTTGACCTCACTGACTACTGCCAGGTGGTGTAGAATATGCAGGCACTCGAATCAAAAATCTGATGTTTGTGGATGTAGTTTTGATGGCTTACACACCGGGGATCCCTTCAACTGATGATGAATAAACTACACGATTACTGTTGTTTGTGGAAACTAAAAGTTAATCTCGAAAAACATGATTTTCAAAAACGGTGGTGGGCAGGAATGAAAAATGGAAGTCAAATGGTGAGAAATCGAAGTATTGTTTGTGCGAAGTGAAATGAATGAAATGAAATTAAATGCCTTGGCATTGCAATAGATGATAAACTTGTTCTTGAAAGACATCTTGAATACATTTGTAAAAAAGTTTCCAAGATTATAGGTTTTTTAAAAAGAATCAGGAGGGAGATATCAATGATAACTGCAACAAATATTTTTATAATGCAATTGTGAAACCTCAATGAATCTGCTATTAAGAGACTGCAAGTATTACAAAATAAAGCAATACGAAGTATTTCAAAATGTTATGGATTTTCATCGATCAGTTTTATGTTAAGTGCCCTTAAATGGTTGTCTGTTTAACAGAGATTCAATATGTGAAGTTCAGCCTTATATGCTAAGGTATATGAATGATTTAAAACAGCCAAACGCAAACCTCTATTGTATACAAAGGTTTTAAGATTTGCAATCAATTACCAAACCATGTTAAATGTGAATCGAATCTCAATTTATTTAATTTAAAAAAATATTTAGCAGAATTTGTGAGACTGCATTATTGAATAAGTTGGCTTTATTTTCAAAGCTTGAAATCAAATTTAAATTATATAAATATTGTTAACTAGCTTTTGGCCGCTACTTCGTACGCGTGGATTTTAGAATCAAGTATCGAGGCATACCTATTTTTATTTTTGCACAGCCAGTTGAAAACCAATAAAATGCACTTATTACGGCGGATGGGTAGATAAACAGTGCTTATTTTTATGGAAAATGAAACAAGAAAAATTAAAGAATTTGTTTATATAAATCATGTCTTATGCTCTACCCAAAGGAGCCATTATAAACAAATTAACGGAGCTTTTGACCCCAGTGCAAGCAACTTATAGTTGTCCGTGAGAGGAATAGTTCGTCCTGAGATCGACGATGTGTAATATTCTCTCAAAACGCGAAATTGCTGGAAATGGGAGGTATGAGTGGTAAGAAAACTACGTACTTAACCAGCTCCACAGCCCGTTAGATTTTTGGCTTCTGTAAAATTCTATTTCGAAGTAACATAACTTTAAGACGGAAACCGGCTTTCTTTTCTAACTTGTCTGATTGCGTGGTGGAGTTTTTTTGCTCTCGACTTTCTGTTGGAAGAACGCTTTACGTCAATAAACCCGCCTAAGTTGATAGTAAAGTATGTCGATGATATTTTCACGGTACTTGATTACCATGAAGTTGACAATGTGCTGTTGAGTCTTAACAATTTTAACGAGAAGATTCAATATTTTTTTCAAAAGAAAAAAACAATGGAATTGCATTTTTAGATGTTGAAATTCGCCGTGAAAATTACAGACTCCCATTTGATTGGAACCAAAAAGAAGCAGCTTCTGGAAGAATTATCAACTTCCGGTCGAACCAAACAAAACACATAATAATTAACACGGCTTTCAAACTAATCAACAAAGTTTTCATGATGAGTGACGAGAAATTCCACCCCGTAAACAAAATAAAGGTCACAAACATTCTTGTTGATAATGGATTCCCGTGGAAAATTATCCGAGATTTACTTCAACGACAAGAAAACTCCACGCAATCAGACAAGTCAGAAAAGAAAGCCGATTTCTTCAAAAGTATGGTTTATGTACCAAAACTAACAGATAGCTTCAAAAAAAAAAACAGTAGCCAACAAGGCTAGACGTCAATCTGGCATACAAGTCGAACCAAACACTTCACTCGTTGTTCACAAAACTAATAACGACTGTTGAAAAAGACCGACGGACAGATGTTGTCTACAAGCTCAACTGTTCGGGCAATGAAGAGGAAAGCTGTGAGCTCTGCTATTTTGGCACACAACGAAACAACTACTGAAACAACGTATCCACAAGTCTGATTTAAAATCAAAAAGCTCCCAAGAAACTACTCTTGCTTGTCATAGTATTGAAAAAAACCATACTCCAGATTTTAAAATCACAAAAATCCTTCAAACTGAGAAGAATACATCGAAACGATATACACTTGAAACGTTGCACATCTTTAACAACAAAAATAATATGAACCGTAAGCAAGATACACAGAATATATCATCAGTGTACTGTTCTTTAGTCTCTTCATAACTAAAATGTAATATTCTGTCCGGTAAAAATAACTTTTTTTTTAAATAGTTACAGCCAAAACTTCTAACAAAGAAGTGCTCATATAGAGCTTATACATTTTTGCTGTTAAGTTTTCTTTTATTTTGAAATTTTCATTTTCAATGTTTTATGTTAAAAAATAATGTAAATTAATCTCATCAAATCCTGGAATGATTGTAAGTTTTATTACAACTTTTGTTGAATTGTAATTATGTTCATCTCTGTTTCATGTCATCTCGCCAAGTTTACATGCGCAACAGTTAGGTGACCATTTCAAAACCCTGCTTAATACCGAACAAGTATCATTAAAACAACAGTATGCCGCGCCTCTTTTTATAGATGATGTTTTAGATGCTCCATTCACCTTAGATGAAGTCCAACAAGCTTTATACTTCGCAAAAGATAATAAGGCACCAGGTGAAGATCGCATACCATTTGAATTTTTTTAAAATTGTACATTAGAATTTGCGATTGCTCTTACAGAAGAATACAATAAAATATATGAAACTGGAAACATTCCAGCGAGCTTCAGAAAGGCTATTACATTTCCTCTGCACAAAAAAGCAGATATGTGCGATCCCCAAAACTACAGGGGAATATCCTTCCTTAATACCGCAGCTAAACTGTTTGGAGCCTAACTATTCAATAGACTTACGCAATGCGTAAAGGAAAGGAGAATCCTGTGCGAATTCCAAGCTGGCTTTAGAGAAGGATATTCCACCATAGACCAAATTTTTTCACTTGTCAATATTGCCGAACTATACATACAGAAAAATAAAAAGCTGTATACCCTCTTTGTAGACTTTCGTGCTGCTTTTGACTCCATACCCCGGGAAGTGCTCCTTTATAAGCTGTACAATGTACATGTTCGGAATTTCAAGTAAAATGGTTAATATTTTGAAAGCCCTTTACGAAAATAACCAAGCGATGGTTTGGGACGGAAATTGTGTTTCGGAGGAATTCTCTACAACTATGGGGGTAAAACAAGGTTGCATTCTGAGCTCACTGCTTTTTGTTTTATTCATAAATGATATAACAGAAAACATTGGAAGTGGTATTAAGATAAATACAACTTACATCCCAGCTTTACTGTTTGCCGTCGACATTGCCATCCTTGCTGAGACAGTAAACAGCATGCAGCTTATGATAAACAGATTGGTAAATTATTGCAAGAAGTGGAATTTACATGTCAATATGGAGGAGACAAAAATGATGATATTCAGGAATGGTGGCGGTAGATATACCAGAAATGAGCAGTGGAACTACGATGGGCAGATAATAGAAGTCGTCAGGGAGTACAAGTACTTAGGAGTCTTGATAACATCAAATCTCAATAAGAAAAAACATTTCGAAGCAAAATTAACAGAATCAAAGCGAGCAATTGGAGCACTATGGGGAAGATGCATAGGGAACAAATACCTAAACCACTCCTCAAAACAAAATATACTACGCGCGACTGCTACATCAATCATGTTATACGGAGCACAAGTTTGGGGTTACCGCTCTTATTTTGCAGTTGAAAAGTTCCTTCGATACTGCATCAAAAGAGTATTCAAGTTACCAAACAGTACCCCCAACTACATGATCCATCTGGAGACAGGGACAGCACCACTCTTTCTCGAAACACTTAAACTGCATTTCGACTATGTGACTAGAGTTATGAAAATGGATGGAAGAAGACTGCCGAAAATTGTTCTCTCCCACTTAATTTCATTGAAAAGTAACTGTGTACTTGAATGGGAAACCCTAGCACTATATTGTGGATTAATTCTAAACCCGGATAATTTCGAACAAGAAACAATCCACAAAAGTTAATTCCAAGAAATCCTTAAATCAACAGGTAACTCTCTCTATGATTCATTTATTAACGAAGCCCAATCATCACAATATGATGAAACAAAGAGCGAAATAAAAGAAAAAATAAAACCGTCGGAGCTTAATGTAGGAGTGAGCGCAATTTCTAATAGGCATGACGGCGCGGTTGCCATTAGGTGTGAAAATAATGAGGCAAGATCAAAATTGGCGAGTGAAATGAAAGAAAAATTGAGTGACAAATACGAGGTGCATTTGCCGAAAATGCGTTATCCTAAATTTTTATTAACCGGGTTGAGCGAAAATATGGAAGGAGATAAAATAATCGATGCAATAAAAAAGCAAAATAATATCCAGTGCAGTGAAATCAAATGTATAAAAGTGTATAAATCGCATAAGAACCAGCGGGTCTATAATGCCTTATTCGAAATAGACGGTAAAGGGTTTGAAAGTGTAATGAATTTAAAGAAATTAAACATTGAATGGGATAGATGCGCGGTATATGAAAGTTTGAATGTTCTAAGATGTTTTAAATGTTGGGGTTTTAACCATACATCAACTCACTGTAAAGAGACTTGCCAGGTATGTGCTAAATGTGGGGAAAAGGGTCACACTTATAAAGAATGTACGGATGAAAGGCTAAAATGTGTTAATTGTATAAAAGCAAAACAAAGACTTAATTTGAGTGACATTGATATAAATCACGATTGCAGGGATAGCAGCTGTCGTACGCTTAAGCGAAAATTAAAAATTGATAATGAAAAAATTATTTATTAGCAGTTAATATCTTTGATTAAATGCCTTTGTTTAAATATTGGGGGCATTCGAACAAGTTTACCCCAGTTAGAAGTGATAGTACCAAATAACAATTTTGATTATATTTGTGCTACTGAAACGCATTTAACATCAGATATTGAAGACACTGAAATAAAACTTAAAGATTATAAGGTAATAAGATGTGATAGCATCTCCAGCCATACAGGAGGTGTGCTTTTTTTTATTAAACCTGAATGGCAAGTCGAAGAAATTTGTAAAATTGCCATGGGTAAAATGATATGGTGGCTAGTTATAAAAGTCCGGGCAAACAATGTAAGCATGTTATTAGTAGCTGTCTATAGATCTCCGAATAAACAAAACTCACCGGAAGAAACTTTTTGTGATTTTTTTTAGAAATAATATTGAGGATATAATATGTTCAACACATAATGACATTATTATAATGGGAGATTTTAACATAGATTGGTTTTCAAACAGTTCTTATAAAAAACGAATTTATGATCATATATCAGACATCTCTTTTAAGCAAATAGTGACGGAACCTACAAGAATAACACAAAACTCATCTACTTTAATAGATTACGTGATAACAAACAATCCAAATGTACAAGCCAAAGTAATTAACGAATTTAAAATCAGTGACCACGAATCATTAGTAATCACTTTTGAAAAAAGCCGGGTTAATAAAAATCAAACAAAAAAATTGATTAATTCATTGGTATTTAATGAGAACGTTTTTCGTAGAGAACTTATTAATTATGAAATACATTTAGCTTCCAATGAAGTAAACGAATCGGCCAAATCTTTTAGTGGAAAAATAAAAGCAATTATGGGTAAAATGATGATCTCCAAAACAATAAGTACAAATGGATACAACACGGATTGGTTTAATCAATACTTGTTCAATATGAAGATGAAAAAAATCCACCTATATCAAAGATCAGTTTGGACAAACAACAATAATGATTGGAATGCGTATAGGTTGTGTAGAAATAAGTACTCAAATGAGCTCCAATTAGCGAAAAATAATTTCATTGCAAAAAAAATTGACCAATCGTCGGACCAAAAAACAATGTGGAAAACAATAAAAACATTAGTACTCAATGAAGAAAGAAGTGAAATAAAAGAAATAATAAATAATGAATAAATTTTTTGTAAGAAGTGTTGAAGAACTAAATGATAGAATTCCTTTCGAACAATTTACGAATTTAATAAGTGTAAATAATGAAAATACTTTCAAATTTAAATTAATTAATATCAATGAACTTAAGAACACCCTGAACAAAATGAATGGTAAAAAAGACTACAACGGTTTGTCGACTAAAATGTTGTTGGCTGCTTTTGACATTGTGGGTCCCTGCTTCTTGGACCTTATCAATGGATCGCTGAGTGGTGGCATTTTTCCTGATCACTGGAAGGAATCAAATGTAGTTCCAATCGAGAAAGTCAAAAAAACGGTAAATCCAGCGGAGTTTCGACCAGTCAACATGCTTATGACTGAGAGTAAGGTCCTAGAAAAAGTGGTACATAAACAGCTACAGAGTTATATGGAAGTTAACCGCTATTTATCGGACTTCCAATCCGGGTTTCGCGAAAAACACAGCTGTGAATCACTTCTAAATTTAGTCGTTACGCAATGGAAAACAGAAGTTGTAGTTGCAGTTTTTTTGTACCTTCAAAGAGCATTCGAAACCATAGATCGGGGCATACTGGTTAAGAAGTTGTATAAATATGGCGTGGATGGAGTAGAACTCGAATGGTTTAAAAGTTATTTATCAAACCGATCCCAACGAACCAAAGTGGCTGATAAATTATCTGAAAATATGGCGGTAAGACTGGGTGTTCCACAGGGAGCAGTTTTGGGAACACTCCTGTTCATAATTTACATCAACGATTTGGAGAACGTCCTTCATCATGCACAGGCTAGACTGTTCGCTGATGATACTCTTATATTTGTTTCTGGAAGTTCTGCAGAGGAGTGCATCTATCGATTGAATGAGGATTTAAAGAACTTAGAGTACTATTTTAAAATGAATAAATTAAAATAGCAAAACAAAAGCAATAATAATTAATGGAAACTCTACTGAAAATATTGTAATTAATGGAAATGTTATAGAAAAAGTAAACGAAATAAAGTATCTAGGCGTTATCATAGATAAAAAACTAAGTTTCGAGAACCACATTACCTATATATGTAATAAAATAGCAAAAAAAATTGGGTTTTTCCATAGAATACGGCGTAGGGTATCATTAAATTGTGCAATAAAAATATTTAATGTGATGATTAAACCTCATTTCGAATATTGTTCAACAATTCTATTTTTGGGAACTAACCAAATGACTGAGCGGTTACAGAAACTGCAAAATAGAGGTATGAGGTGCATTTTAATGTGTAATATGCTAACACCTATACAATTAATGCTAAACACTTTACAATGGCTTACCATTAACCAAAGAACTATTATGAATGTACTTGTATTTATATTTAAAATAAAAAATAAATTGTTGCCTAATTACCTATATAATCAAATAGTTTATGTATCAGATGTACAACCATATAATTTAAGAAATGCAAATGATTTTAGACTACCTTTCTTAAGCACAAATAAAGCTCAGAATATTTTATTCCATAAAGGCTTTCGATTATTTAATAACTTGCCAATTTACTTAAAGTCTGAAAATAATGTTATGGTATTTAAAAAAAATCTGATATTGTATGTAAAGTCTAATTATGTATAATAAATTGATCAACCAAAGTTTTTTCTTTGTACTAGTTTTAAGATAAACATTGTAATTTTAATAGCTAAAGCTAAATAAAAAATCAAATCAAATCAAAAACAATATCGAGCATACTACAGCAAACTAAACCATAATCTACAAGAAAGAACATATTTTTTGAATAAAAACGCAATAGAAAAAATTAGCATAATATTTAAATTAAGAGGCGAACTCACAAACTTAAATTACATACCTCATCGGTCTGACCTCCAAATCGAATGCAACCTCTGTAACCTTAAAGAGAGGGAAGATGTCTTGCATTTCATCGCAAAGTGCCCTATTTTCTGCGAACTTAAAAGGACTTACTTCGGAGCAAATATCCTGGATGTTGATCAAACTTTATATATTTTGAATGGTGAACGAGGCTGGGACGTGTTATACAACTACACCGTGAAGTCTTTGCGCTACAGAACTCGCATCATTGAAGGAAACTTTTGAGAGAATCAACAACAGACTTTAAAAAGCGTATGAATAATTATAATAAAAAAAAAAAACGTCAATCTGGTAGACGGCCAAGTGCCAAACCAAATAGACTATAAGATATTTTTGATAAGAATGTACTAAATTTATATGTTAGCGAATATTAAGTCAATAAATAATAAAACAAATCTGTTTTTTGTTTCACTGTCGTCATGTTTAATAAAAAGCGCCCCTGAAGAAGACTGAAATCTCAGTCGAAACGTTGGGTAAACTAATGAACTTGTTTCATAAATTAACTATTGAGACCTTAAAGCCGAAGAAGAGACATCTTCAAAATCCTTCAATGATATTAATGTGTGAGTGGATAACGTTACAATCGGTACAGTTCAATGTTTAAAATATCTGGGGGTGATCATAGACGATAAGCTCAATTTTAAGGAGCACGCGAGTCATGTTTGTTCAAAAAAATGTTTATTTCTTGAGAAATATACGAAAATATCTGAAATTTGAGACTTCCGTTCTTTAGTATAATGCTCTTGTGTTGCCGCACTTTAACTATTGTTCAACTTTACTCTTCAATAATTGTAATGCTGAGGTTAAATTAAAAATAAAAAGACTGCATAATAAGAGTATGAGTCATTTTGAAGCTGAATATATACACACCGACTCGTTTAATGCTGGAGTGTCTTAATTGGATGCATGTTTATTACGATGCAATGGTGTTTTTTATTTAAAATGCATTGTGAAATGATCTCTGATTATGTTTCTGATTTAATTTTGAAAGATTCTAGGCCCAGCCGTAGAAATTGAGAAACAACAACAGCTTGAGACCAGAGAGATGTCGTCTTAGTAGTACCTACTCAATATAGAATTTTCTTCGATGGACTCAATTATTTTAATAATCTTCCGAGTGATGTGAAAAATGAAAGTGGAATTCTAGAGCCTTATCTTTAGCAATGCAAAGATAGGTAGGTACGCTTTTCTTAAGCCCCCATGGTATGCAGAACCTCTATTTAAAAAAAACGATCTGCTATTGTTGGTAAAAGAAAAATGTACTACTAAAAACATTGTTTAACTTTGAATCCTCCAAAACTTATCAAAGAACTACATAATTTCAAAATTATTCAACAAATTATTAAGGGAGGAATGTTCCTATTCCAAAGATGATAAAAGTAGCCAGGGTCTTCAATAGTATTAGTTATATATAAAAACAATGTACCTACTGTACAACTAAACAATCAGTTACAAGATTCATAGCTTGGGTCTTTCCAAATAATAAAATGAAATATGTTCCAAACGTCCGTAGCTGGAAATTCTGTTTTATTGGCCTCGAATTTCTTTAACTAACAAAGAAACTGCAACATACCTGCTTTTAAAAGACAACTTAGCAAATCAGGTTTTATGTGTGAATCCTTGTTAAAAGATAATGAACCTTCTACCTACTCAACGAAGAACTTATCAACCAAAGGTAAGCAATGCAAACGCCAAAAAAAAAGGCATAAATGACAAACAAACACTAATTTGTGTGAATCCTTGTTAAAGCAGGTACCTAGATTACTTGAGTTAACTTGAACACGTTTGAAAAAGGTCTCAGACTTAGGTAGCAATATGTACGTGGACTTACCTAAAATTGCAGCATTCGGTGAACACATGGGACACAAGTGTTCAGCGGAATTAAATTTTCCAAAAAATTGGGTTATTTTTGGGACACGAGATGTTTTTTTTTATTTGTCTGAAAAGAAAAGAGGATTTTTTAAGTTGTTAGAGATGCAATTCAATACCTACAATATAAAATCAAGGTCTTACCCAAAATTTGATTGAATTTGTAAAATAAGCACGTAGCTAGCTATTTTGTTTAATTTCTTGTGGGAGTAGTGAGATAAGTCGTGCCAGGTAATTTTTTGCAATTTTTGTGTTTTCATGTTTCTGAAAAGAAAAAAAAAATGCATTAAGTTGATGATTTGTTATAAATGTTTGGTCTCAATATATAGGTACCATGTTATTCCAATATTTGCTCCAGGTTGATATTTAATATTGAACTTAATCGAATATTGAATATGATTTTTGAAGTCAACACGGATTCCAATGGTTTTCGTGCCAACAACTATCATAATTGTAAAGGCTAGCTATTAAATATTGGGTTTAAAACTTGATTCAACAAGCACAATATCTATCTTTATATTCTTTGAAAATTAAAAAAAAAAATCACACAAAGCACGCTTCCTCAAATTTCAAATAAATTAATTTCTTCATCAATTTTGGTTTCAAATTACACTGACCCGGCATTTAATGTGCAAAAGTACACAAGCAAAAACGCAAAATGCATCGCTGTCAAAATGATACAAAACCAACACAACGACCGCAACAACCGGCGAATTTCAATATACTGATCTGCTGAAGCAACAAAATAATTATTTCATATTCAGCGCAGACAAAATTACAGCACATTTACATGAGCGTGATGGGAAATATACTTTCAAAATAAGTCACAGAAAAGGAACAACCAAACTAGCCACTAGATGGGAAATCTAGATTTCATACATACAGAACCAGTTGGGATATTTATGGGAAATTAATAAATAAGTACCATTGTATATAGAACCAATAGAATATAGAACCCATAGTAATATCAATTAAGGTAGTTCCACACTATCCCACAGTGTAATACGACATGTCAAAAATGTGTGATGAAACAGATGTATAATAGTGTGGAAACAGAATATGACAGCGCAGATCTCATACGATTTGACATGTGTTTAGATCTGAAATATTTTTTAGGATTGAATGTAAAACCATCACACATTCCTTCACACTTTTTTTTTGACATGTCGTACTACACTGTGGGATAGTGTGGAACTACCTTTAGGAGTTTTTACTATTGTCTTATTTTGCCGCTCAATAGCAACAAATGTATGAAAACAAAAATTAATTTTATTTTTTCCTCATATACAAATTTTGTTTCATTATTATTTTCAATGATGATAATTCTCACCATGTTCTCTACTCCCTTCCGCCGATCCCATCATAACATTTAATCTAAAATGAGTTAATGCTTTGTTTTGCCGTCCGCAGGGAACCAGCAAAACACCCTAATGATAGTACCATAGGTTCTATATAGAATGTGAGATGTAAGCATTGTATATGAAATCTATAGTAGTAGGAGAGCGACAAAGAAATAATGCGGTTGCTGGGGGTCGTTGGTAACTATCACATATTTTAACCTTTTTACCTATATTTTCTCTCTAAAACGAAAACTTTGGAGATGTGGTTTGGATAGTCTAGGTGTCATCACAGTCGAATCATTAATCCAGACTACTAATTGTCATCGCTGCGGAACTGCATTGCAGAAAGGAAACAACCCAAGACAGCAATATGAAAGGGAAAATAATATTACTGACGCAAGTGTTATCAGTAGTCACAACATGTATATCATTGCCGATGCATTTTATATTAATTGTGAGACTTGTCTACTATTAAAATGCACCATTGTATACAGAACCTATACCTAGTAATATCACTTGGGAGTTTTTAGTATTGTCTTGTTTTCCCGCTTAAGAGCGCTGCGAGCGAGGGTTAAAACACAATTAATTAACTGTGTCGACACCGTGAGTCTCCAAACCTTTTTTTAAATTTCTCACTTTGTAGAGAAAATGTATGTGGAAAGGTTTAAATATGTAATAATTATCAGCGATATCTATGTGTCTCCATTGTATATGAAATCTATAGTAATATGGATAGCAGGATTGACTGTGGTGACACCGTGAGCTTCCAAACCTTTTTTTCAAATTTCTCGTTTTGGAGAGAAAATGTAGGTGGAAAGGTTTAAATATGTGATAATTATCAGCGACATCTATGTGTCTCCAAACCCCGTTATCTCTTACTCGTTCCCCAGACTACTATAGATTTCATATACAATGGTGTCTCCAAACCGTTCTAAGGACTACTTAAGATTTCATATACAATGATGTAAAGCGATATGTAGCGCCACCATTGACTAAGTTAATAACTAAAAACACATGCTCCATGAAGTTGCTACAAAAATGTATATACAATGACAAAAGGCAGCAAGTAAGACCCATACATATATAGTACTCTCAAGGTAGAGTTTTTCTTTGTGTCTTTTATTTTTCTTTTGCCACAAAAATTCTTTTTAATATCTAATATACAAAATATTGTGAAGATCATAGACATACTATATATGGACTGCTATTCGAATTTAGTTTCCATACAAACGCTTCTTAAAATCAAGACCTTCGTATCGCGCCACCGAATTACAGTGGCGAATAGCAATACTAATATCCATCATATTTTTCATGATGAAGGCCATTTTCAATGAAAATGTCAATCACTGTATACATAGACATAAATTATATATGGACTGCTATTCGAATTTAGTTTCCATACAAATGCTGCTCAAAATCGATACCTTCGTATCGCACCACTCAATTACAGAGGCGAATAGGAATACTAATATCCATCATATTTTTCATGATGCCGATGTCATTTTCAATGCGAAAATGTCAATCACTAGGTACTGTATAGTATGTCTACTGTCTATGGCAAAAATCAATTTATTTATTTTATTTTATTTATATATTTATATTTCTCATTATGTTCAAGTATATTCCCCGCTGTAATTGAGTGGCGCTGTGAGTTATGTTGGAACCAACGTGAAGTTGGCAACTAGCAGTCTATATAATAATATGTCTATGATAGACATATTATATATGGACTCTGCTATTCGAATTTAAGGTGACTTTACATGGAGCTGCAAAGGCAGACGAAAATGCAACAACAACAATCATAGTGCAGACCACAGACCATATACAGACCGCCAACTCGTACTCCTCTTGCCTGAAACACCCTCGAAATATTTTTTCCTGTCTGTGAATACGCGTACATCTCTCTCTGTGCATTTTGTAATGGCAACTATACCTGCGTATGCCATTTATTTTGTAGGTGTGTTTGCTAAATGGGTTTTAAAAGCAAGGGAGAGCGTCACACTCTCAAAATAAATGGCATATCAGCTGATTTTTAGCTTGTAGGCAAAAAGAGAGACCATATGGTGAGTTGGCGGTCTGTATCTTCTTGGTCCGTGGTGCAGACGATGAAGATGAACATGTTCGTCTTCACTATAATTTTCAAGCTGCATCTATAATTTTCCTATAATCTGAATCCATGAAGAAATCTGCATTTTTGCCTTCCCTCTCTATTGCACAAGTATGACCTATTGATTTTGCATCCTCTTTCTTTGCAGATCAGGGCTTGCAACTCTATTTAAAGGCACCTTTAGTTTCCATACAAACGCTTCTTAAAATCCAGACCTTCGCATCGCGCCACTCAATTACAGTGGCGAATAGCAATACTAATATCCATCATATATTTTTCATGATGCCGATGTCATTTTCAATGAAAATGTCAGTTGCTGTATAGTATGTCTATTGTCCAGGGCAAAAAAAAAAACAATTTATTTAATTTATTTTATTTATATATATATTTCTATTTTTATTATATTCAAGCGCTGTGAGTTATGTTGGAACCAACGTAAGGTTGGCAACTAGCAGTCCATATACAATATGTCAATGGTGAAGATAATCGAATACTATTACTGTTTATACAGAAAAGGTGGAAACTGGTGGAAACTATCACCGGATATCACTTTTCCTTACTTTTGGTGCTTTATCGTTACAATTTGAAATCCATCGGCAGCTGCCACACATACACAAAATAAAATACACCTCAACAGCCTTTGTGTTGGTAAAAAAGTATGTTTATCATTAACAACTGTTGCCATCTGTTCAAAAATTATGCCGTCATAGTTCAATTTACAGCCACCCCTTTACAACATTAGGGGTATTCACGATCTGGTGCAACCAAGTATTGTAAAAGTGCGAAATTGTTTGTATTTCTTGTAGATCGTGAACTCACTTCTTCTAATCTGTAGCAAAACTCACACAAATGTCAAAATCAGGTTGACACAAATGTCAAAATCAAAAGTACAAATTTTACACCCTTGTATTTTCCTGTTGCAATGGGGTTGAGGTATAGATAAAGTGCAAAAGTGTAACAAAATGACATCCAGTATATTTGTTGTTGTATTGCAAGAAAACGTAGCACTTCTCCACTTTTACAATGATGCAAGACAAGTTACACCAGATCGTGAATACCCCTATTGCTCTACAAATACGTTCATTATAATGTGATTCTAAATCTTACCACAAACAGCGCATTGCTGTACAAATTGATTTCTGATTTGTTGTTAAAAATTTCCCTCCGAAGTCAATCTTCTATATAATTTTTCAAATTTTGTTTTCTGATGTTCTGACTGACTTATTGCACGAACGAATTGATTTGACGGATCCTAAAGTTCTTAACATTAAAATAATGCTAAAATGGGCTTCCAAGATTCTAGGATTTACTGGCAATGTTATTAAATACGGATGTGTTACTCATTGTACATTTGAGTACCTTGGTGATTTAGTAGTCGTAAATATTTATCTTTGATTATCAATCTTCTTAAGTGGTGTTATTATATCTATTTTATTGATAGTGCAATGGCCCCTCTATGGAACCCACTCTTTATTCGAAAGACATTTTGATAACGGAACGTATATCTCCCAGGTTTATGAAAATATCGAAAGGTGATATTATTATCGCAAAATGTCCAACAAACCCAAATATGCATATATGCAAACGTGTCATTGGTCTACCAGGCGACAAAATAACTACAGCTGAATCCTATTCTGGAAGGCTAAGTGATGAAGTGAATGCCAGACCGATTAAGAAAAGTAAATGTGAACACGGAAAGGAAGTACAGACAGATGGAAAGCCAATTGTTACCTTTGTGCCAAAAGGCCAGGTCTGGTTAGAAGGTGACAATAGATCAAATAGCACCGATTCCAGATTCTACGGCTCAGTACCTGAGGGCCTTGTTAAAAGTCGAGTTCTGTGTCGAATTTGGCCGATAAATGAAATGAGGATGCTGACTTAAGAATGTAATAAAAACCATGGTACAAAATCTATTTTGTTCTTGTTTTTGTTCAAGTCAGGGTTAAGTGTGGGAATCTTGCACCGATTGTTTTGTTCATTTGTTTGCATCCTGGTGAGTTTATGTGTAGCGATGGGTATACCACTATTCGTCCTGCTGGGTGAAATTGAAGTTTAACTCTTCTGCCATCGAGATTAGCGACAGTGAGGACTGAACGAATTCAGAATAATAGTGTGTCAGATTCTGTTGTTGGTCCATTGACCCATTGAGGTTGCTCTGAGACGAATTGCCGTACTCTCGGCCATTCGATTACTAAACATAAACCTTCGAGGGATGAGGTTTAAGAAGAATGTCTAAAGCTGCTGAGGGAATTGTACGAAGTGCTCCAGTGTTGTGTCATAAACACACGCTGAATGAACGTTGAACTTTGCTAAGATTGTCACTCTTATCCCATAACCATCGGTCTTATGACCAATGTATACATGCGGTGGGCAATATGTGTTTCTTACTCCTTCCTTAATCTTAAATTTCCAATTGAATCACAAGTTGGAGGAAGGGAATAAGTCCTTAAATTTCTAAAAATTACATATTAAACCTGGGATTGATCCTGGTATTTAGCTGGAACGAGTTGAGGTTGAGGTAATGATAACGAATCAGCTGTTGAAGTGACTTTTGTTGTCAAGCATTCTTGTGTATTTATACCAAAGAGTATATATATATAGAGTCCAATCTTTCCTACGTTCCATCCTCCTAAAATGTTCGTGGTCTCTTTTCTATTGTATTCATTGTCCGTGTGAAACAATTACAAAAAGCGATGAGATGAGTTTTGTTTGTTTTGAGTTTTGACATTTCATTTTGTTTCTTGTTTAGCTGTCATTCAAATTGGCTCTTAAATGTAAACGTTTCATCAAAAAATCTAAATATTTAATTTTTTCTTTAAAATTTCATTCCAAAACCCAAAATGGGTCGCAAAAATTGATAAAGATCAAATCAAATGAATGCAATTTTTAAAGATTTAAAATTTTGTGACCACTGAATGCATTTCGATTCTGACGTTTTAGAAATTCACCTCCACCACAAAATAAACGAAACGCTTTCGAGGGGGCGACCTAATGGAGAACACGCATTTTTTCTCAAGGTAGAATAGCAAATCAACTTACGAAACAGTAGAAATACATGTGATTTGTATACCCAACCCGAAATGACTTTTTGTTCAGTTTCGGCAAGTTTCGTTCACTTGCGTTTTCGTACGTGTAATGTACGCTCTCAGTCGTACATTTCGCACGAAAATCTGACGTTTGTTTTTTTTTTTTCTCTTTTTCAATTTTCGTAACAAAATTAAAGTGCAGAAATTAAAAAAAATGTCGAGCTGGGAAGAAAATTCAATTTCTGAATTAATTATTTTAGTCCAACCAAAGAAATTACTTTACGATAAGCGAGATGCGAACTATTTCAACAGATTAAGAAAAGAAAGAGCATGGGAAGAAGTAGGGCAGCAAATGCATAAAACAGGTAAATTCACTAATTTTTTTTTACAAAATACAATAATATTTTTTTCATATAATTTTAAAAAAGGATCCGAGTGCAAGTCAAAATGGACTCATTTACGGGAGCGATATGGGCGGGAACTAAAAAAGGAGCAAAAGCCTTCTGGGAGCGGAGGTGCAGAAGAATTGGAGTGGACGTACTTCAGCGAAATGAATTTCTTAAGGGATTCCATGCAGCCACGCAAGTAATGAAGCATTCATAGAAAAGCTTTGAAAGCAAAATTATATTATGTAGCTAATTGTTTTTGTTCTTGATTTCAGAACCAGGTGCAATGAGTTAGACGAAACCATCACACCTTTCTCTTCGTCGTCAGATTTGGATATAAGTCCAGTATTCGAAGGCGTAAGTGGAAGGTATGATTCTGATGCATCATATTCCAGCACTTCGTCTGCGTCGTCTTCAACTCCTGCCAAAAAAGCGAAGAATGCCTTTGATGGTCTCTGCGACCGGTTTGGAAACGCCATTGGAGCTTTGGAGGACCGATTCCGATCCAAAAATGCGAACCAAACCGACGAAAGTGACGAGCTCTTTCTGCGTAGCGCACCGTCAATGATAAAAGATCTGCCTTTTTACGAAAAGGATCAACTAAAGATCCAATTTCTTTCACTAATTTCTGAAGCAAGGCTTCACCATCTAAATCAGTAAATGTATTCATTGTTTTTTTTTCATAAATAAAAGTTCTAATGTTTTTTAAGTTCAACTTAAGTTTTTTAATTGCGATTATAGGAACTATAAAGTGATATTGCCAATAAGGCTATGAAGGTTTTCAAAACAATTCAACCCACAGAGATGATTTATATATTTTAAGATTTTGTACCAAATTTCGCTACTAACTGCATCTTTAGATTTCAATTTGAAACAAATTTCAACAAATCCTAGAACGAAAGAAGTTTTCTTAGATTTCAATTTGTATTCGTCCATCCAGCCATGGTATTGTCTATATTATAAGAATAAAGTAAAGAGACATTAATGAGTTAAAAACTTTATACTTTATTGAAGAAGTAAGTATACATGCACAAATTTCATTATTTTTAATTGTGTTCTAAAAATTCACAAATTTTATTCCTCATTGAGAGTGCGAATTTGCCATTATAACGATGGCGATTAGTTGATGGCGCGATTGAAGGAACAAGGAATATTGTTTCCAACTTCACTTCGCCTTAATCCATCGTGATGTTGTCCATCAGAATCTTCCCAATCCACATAATTACGAGGACAATATGAAACATCATTGCTTTTATTTAACATTATAAAGTTGTGTAGAGCCACGCATGCCAAGACAATTTTTTCTGCGTTTTCTGGCAACATATGTAAAGTAGTTAGAAGTATGCGCCATCGAGCTACTAAGATTCCAAAACTGTTTTCGATTGTGCGTCGGGCTCTAGACAATCTCTTAATAAAATTTTCTTTTTCCAATGGCAATAGAACACCTGAATACGGTCTCATCAGATTTTTTCCCAAAGGAAAGGCTGCATCACCAACGAAAAAATGAGGCAGTATCGTGTCCGTGTTTGGTAATCTTCTTGGTGAAGGAATTGCAAGCTCATTGCCCAAAAGTCGTATTCCAAACCGACTTACTTGAAGAATCCCTGTATTTATGCAAAAATTAAGAACAATTACAAAATAGCCTTTGGAATTTATTATATACATTTTACCTCCATCGCTTTGGCTCCCATAAGCACCGACATCAACATAAGTAAACCGATACCTTGCGTCACAAACAGCCATCATTACAATGCTGAATTCCTTCTTGTAGCTAAAATACTGGCTACCACTATTGGGTGGACATCTAATTGGTATGTGTTTGCCATCAATGGCTCCTAGATAATTTGGCATGTTCCATAAGTTCCAAAAATCCAAACATATTTCATTATAATCGGTGGTGTTTGGTTCGCTCGCGTACACTGGAAAAAGGGCTTTCCAAAGCATTTCTGCTGTCTCCAACACGATTGACCTGACCGTTTCTTTACCCATTTTGAAGGCCCAAGCAAGGGACTGTAGAGATGCTCCTTGTGATAAATAACTTGTGGAAATAAATTTCTTATTATCGTAAGATATGCACATAGAACTTTTGAGTAACTATACTTACAATAAAATCACCGCCAAACACTCTGCACTTATAGGAGTCCTTATAGAGGACTTCGTTAATAGGGGGGATTCATTATATTTAATATGTTGTAAACGTCACCGGTCATTCTGGTATATATAAAAAATTGTCCACTATCTAGATTTTTAATTTTTAGGAAGGTGACATTATAGAAACCATTTTTATTTCGATCCCGATTTATTTGTCGCACACGGCAAGAACGTTTTTTTTATTTTTATCAATAAAATCTCTTATGTCTTTTAAAGCTGAAAATGACTCCATTAATAAATGCAGACATTTTAAATCTTCAAAGAATTGCAAATGTTTACTATTGTTCATTTTTTCTTTTTTATAATTTTAAGACAGCTGCTAATGACAAATGCTTCTTAATACTTCAGGCAATTATGGGCAACTGAAGTACTTAACAAATCGGAAGGAAACTTTTCGTTAGGTTTTGACAGTTGCTTACTTTTTCTTTCGCCTATTATGGTTGGGCCTTAATAAGTCGATTCCTCATCTTCACGAGTTTCCCAAGTTTTTCCAATGTCATTACTTAAGGATTTTTACTCATTCCTCATGTTAAATATCGCTCACTCAACTTCGTTGCCGGGCTCAAACGCCTATACCATCATATTTTAATTCAAAAATTTGTCAGATGTAGTGACATTACCAAAACGTTTGGCAAAGCTGCGTGTGAATAGACACTCCAAAGAATAAGCTAGACATTTTAGATATACAATTATATTTGTGCGTGCATCTTGAGTAGATTCTGACTTCAAAATCGATTCTTCTCAGAATCGTCAGAAGTGTTTACCAATGGTTCCAGAAGACTTACGGATGCTTTTGGACGCTTCTTTTATTCCTATGGAAAAAGCTATAACCAAGTGTTGACACGGTGGACGTTGACGGTTCTTTGATATTTTCCTGGCAACGTAAGAGTGTAATACTTACTTAAGTCTGTATTCAATTATAGGCTGAAATTCTATAATCGACATTCTTTTATATTCTGATGTTGCAGACACGTTGGACTTAACAGATGTCTGATCTATTATTTCATCGTGTTAGAATACTTTTGTCATGGGTAGTCAATCATAAATGACTTAAACATAAGTAACAAAAAAATAACCCTTTTATCTTACAACTTACCAGTTGTTACATATTTTTCCAGCTATTGAAAACAAGTCAATTACAGCAGAATTTTGCATTGATTATAAAAACAGTAAAAAATTACATTGAAATATTTTAAACAATTAACTTTATTATACATTCTTTTCTTTTATAAGTAGGTTTTGATTCGATAATTTTAATAATAGGTACTTAATAAACAATTATTTTTATACTTACAATTCTTTAATTAAAATATGTTCTGCAAACAATATCAACTATACATATTACAATTCGTTTTACACATTAAATTGCTTTTCAAGTGATGTGAAGTTATATTTTACAAAAATTATGTTAATAATATTATAATAATAAAAAATCAAAATATAATAAATAATTATTTATAAATTCACCTTAAAATGATTTCAAACTGGTTAAGAATAGAAACAATGCATGAGCGCGAACTATAATTAAATATAATGTCTTATTTAATGTTTCTGTCAGTATGATTCAAAATTGACCATTTAACTTGTCGCCGCCAACGACATCTACGAGAAAATCTGATGAGAAAAACTGACTTTGTTTTTAAACCGAGGAGAATACGAAAGGCCTCAACAATTTAATTGTCTTGTATTTTTTGATGACTTTTACTTTTTTTTTTGTTTTGCTACTACCGCCAGAAAAAGACGAAGTTTTTTAGTACAAGAAATAATATATTTGTAATAAAAGAAAGAAAAATAAAATAAATGAAATAAACGCTTATATTCTTTTAAAACTTTCATTTTTTCACTATACAAAAACGTTTTCAGTCACGTAAGTCGTGACATAACTTGTGTTAATATGTCGCTACAATGAACGCATGTTATTTGAGATAGCTAAATAGATATTTAAATAAATGTGAGAGAAACTCATAAGTACCTTAGAAATTTGGTATGGACATTGTGCCCTTACCCTTGTTTCATTGCCTGAAGTTGGATGCCATAACCCAAAGTTGCTCTCTTTGACAGTTTGCTGCACTCGACCATTTAATCCAAGAAAGAGAATTCTTATGTGAACATATTAATATGCCTACCTTGCCTCTATTCCGTTTTTTCTTTATATAAATTGTTAGGTAAAAAGACTTCCTTTGTTCTGAAAGTAATTATATACTTTCTTGGCGGCTAGAAGCCATTTTATATTTGATGCTGTAATTTAGTATAACGTTAGCAGCGAGAAAAAGATTAAGATTGTTATAACAATGAAATTATCTTAAAAAAGCTAAGTTATGAATAATCCTTTTGTATTTTTCTTATCATAGAGAATAAACGCAATCGTGCCCTTAAAAAAAAAAAAAAAGAAAAAAAGAAAAAAGAAATCCTTGTGTTTTTAATGAAGAGAGTGGAGGTTATTCTATAGCTGCCTACCGAAATTCTTATTTGTTGTTGGTTGGGGAAGAATCTTCATGTGGAACTTTCATCCAAAATATATAGCGATGATAGACCACGAAATAACTCACCACCAGGAGCGCCACAATCAAAGATAGTTAATCGACGACGAACATATCCCTAACAAATTCCATCTGACCTACCCTAGCGACATAACTATAAGCCATCCATAAATCATTCTTCGTTTTCGAGAAGGAGACATCAAATTTTGAAGACGAACAAATTTTCAATCCTGATTTTGCTAAATTATCTGAAGTAATTTTAACTTTTAAATAAATTTTTATATCAACAAATAATTTATTGAAATGTAAACGAAGAGCTCAATCAAAATTAACTGCTAATTTGGGCAACACTGTACAGTGACAGTTTTTTCCTTTTCACTGTAAAACTTGCAGCTGTCAATTAAATCTTCATACTTCCTTCTTCTTTTCGCTTTCATGCGTAGCAGTTCATTTAATTGGAGAAAGTTTCGTCGTGTAAATAAAATCTGTGAAACTTAAATCTATAAATAAACTAATAACCATTTAATATTAATAAATAATAAGTTTATAAGATAAAAGTCTTTTTATTAACTAGCAAGTTGTGGAAATATTGGAATCAAAATCATTGCCTGATCTGTCAGTGCATTAGTTTTGATAAAATTTTATTTGTCTTTTCCAAAAGAAAAGACGTGGAGAGTGTTAAGAATTTTAAGGTTATCTTAAGCAAAAATTTCACGAAATCCAGCGTGCTTTAGGGCCATGTGCCCTAAGAAATAAATTGCAATCAGTTTTTTTTTGAAAACTAAATTCATCGCTACCAATTCCTATCCACTAACTTCAGATGGGTGGCAGGGTGAAATTTAAGGAGAAATCAACACCACGAATATGTTCGCTATACTGAGCGATGTTAATGTCACCAAAAGTAATAAACCATCAACCAGTCGCCATGTGAAAATTCCAGACCAACCAACTGACGCAACCGATTTCCCAGCAACCATAAAGGGAATATCAGTAGTACCACCAGACAATGTAGCAGTAAATCAATCCACCATCGAAGGAGCAGCTATAACCATGGATACTTCCGATCCACCCGAGGAGAATGCAGACAAAGGGGGTCTTCGCCCTCCCACCATAAAGTTAATAACCAGGGTAAGTTCTGGCCTGCAATTATTTTAAACAATGCCAACATTAAAATACTAACTTCTGGCCTTAAGAATATGCCGGGGGATTTTAAATTTTATTTTAAAAATCTAACGGAGTATCAAAACTTTACGTGAACAACTCTGAAGTTTAAATTGTCACGCCGGCCGCCGCTCGGGACGTAACTATATGCGGGATATGAACAAACACGGACAGACGATAGGTACGAACAAAACACACGAAAACATACGAACGGAACACACGAATTACATAAACAGAGACAGACAAAAGGGAGAGGAGAAGTAACGCGCGCTCGAGCATTCAGTAAGTTCTCGTCCGGCAAGAAACAAGCAAACGTAACAGTGTCAATCAAACATAACCCATCAAGCTAAAACTTAATAAAATATAATATAATATAATAAATTGAAAATGAAATGTTTCATTTCAAGAAAAAGACAAGAACTACAATTGGGGGTCATTGCCTGAAGTTGGATGTCATAACCCAAAGTTGCTCATTTTGACAGTTTGCTGCACTCGACAATATAATCCAAGAAAGAGAATTCTTATATGAATATATTAATATGCCTATCTCGCCTCTATCCCGTTTTTTCTTTATATAAATTGTTATGTAAAAAGACTTCCTTTGTTCTGGAAGAAATTATACTTTCTTGGCGGCTAGAAATGACTGTGTGTAGCGGAGAGAAAATACCGCAACGAAAAAAAAAACAGTAAAACTGAAAAGAAAAGAGAGCGAGTGTGTTGGTTTCAAACCAACAAACACAAGCCTAAGCTGCATTCTAAGAAGCCCACCAGTGTTTCACTTGAGGACCTTCGTCAATCCATTTACCAGGGAATAACCAACAGCTGCTTGAAGAAAAATGAAGTGTTGTATTATAGGATTCTCCTTGCTCAAGACATAATAAAGTCTGATTTGACCGAGCAATGGGCATCATATGGTATAACAATAGGTGAAGCAAACCAGAGCATATCTCCAAGTGATCTTCTAACTCTGGAGTATACGACTGAAGAGTTTCCTGGAATGTTGACTAACTCTACATGCACGCCAGACGATGATATCTGGTTGCTTACTTATATCTGCCTAATTTACAGGGTTGACAAATGCGGAACACCGGAGTACAGGGATAGCATTATTGAAAGAGGAAGGGGTTTGATCATTAGTTTAAACTCTAATCCAGACTTACATTAACATAATTCAAATATGCACACTAAATATGCAAGTATTGCTAAGGATTTGCAATTTCGAAATTTGATCGCAGCCTATGACATGTACTTTTCGAAATTTGAAACTAATCCATTTGCTATTTGCAGATTTGGAACTGTAAATTCGAGTCTTTGTGCATCAAGAATTCTTGGAAAGGATGGGCCTTAGTCACTTCTGTATTGGCTATATACTGACAACTTGGTGGCTGATGTTAAGAGAATGTTTCTATTACATGAAGAATATCATAAAGCTGATTCATACTTTCATTAACAGATTGATTTAGGATTAGTTACGAGATCTGTGTACTCAGCAACTCTTAATCAGAGCATACATTTTTTTAATAATCTAATTGTTGCTTTTGCAATGAACAACCGTGGTCTTAATGCACGTCATATTTGCACATCTGATTTAAATGATACCCTAATGAACGCCCAGGTGGTATCTTACGTATAAAAGACCAGATCCTCTATGTCTATCAAAGCATATGAGAAGACAGCTGCGATTGTTGAACGGTTAAACGATGAAGACAAGCGAATCCAAGAACTAAACAAGCGGGTGCCAAAGAGAACAAGAAGAACCAGCTTGGCAACGTCGCATCATACTTCGTACGCCACTAAATACACACGACGATATATGTAATTTTATGTGTATCTGTGTATAAGTAGGACATATTACATCCTAAGATTTTAGTTCTAAGCACTAGTTATTAAATATTGATAATTTTTTTCGGTTATAGTAAAGTAATCGTATACCGACATACAAATATTAATCAGAAACAATTGAGTAATTTGCGTTATTGAACTATCGTCGTTCGCGATACAGAAAAGATAATATTATTCCGATACCATATTAAGTTAGCAGCGTTGCTAAAGTAAAGATACATTTGCAGATAGAGATTGGTTTTTAATATTGAGTATACTTTACCAGATACTATTTCATTTCATATATCCTATCCCATTCGTTTACAGGGAAGGTAAAACAACGATTGAATAGTTGATGGTATGTTGCGAGACAAGCCCAATATTATGTGGTTCATAACATCCGAACTATGATCTGCGATAAATCAAAAAAAGGTAATACGGTCGCGATCGTACAGCAAGAACTCGCCCCCTGGACTGAGCTATGTCGGCCAGGCGCTCTGCTGTTCCTCTAGCGGCTTCTTGAGGTCAGACGGGGTCAGACGGAGGAGGTCTAAGTCTGGTCCAATCCTTAATAAATTTTCTGTATATTTAGGTAGTTGTGTTTTGGGAAATCGAATTTCGCACTTCATGTAATGGAATATAATCATAATTATACCAATTTTTTAACCAATCTCACACCAATACATATTTGTAAGAAAGGGAGAAATTTGGACGCTCTCGAAGAATACGAGATATACAAGGCCAGTAAAATAGAAAGAGACAATATCCTAAACGACAAATTAACAATAAAAGGAAACATATTATATGACACAGCAATAAATTATCAAAACAAATGAAGAATTCTGCGGAGTGATTAAGAATTTCGAGTGAAGGAGAAACAAAAATATTCACGAACAAAAACAGATCTTCATAAGATA
Organism: Platycheirus albimanus; assembly: GCA_916050605.2. NCBI lineage: Eukaryota > Metazoa > Arthropoda > Insecta > Diptera > Syrphidae > Platycheirus > Platycheirus albimanus. The sequence goes on along the minus strand of OU696696.1, from coordinate 18,338,274 downwards.
AAAGAATTTCGAGAAGAAGAAAAGCAAAATAATGCAACGATGCAAGGTATAAAATACTTCTTCGAAAAAATATAGAATTCCGAAATTGCTTCGAATAAAAGCAATCGAAGAAGAACATAGTATAAGGAATATTGAACGAGGAAGGATTCTAAGAGAAGGGCTCAAATAAGAATAGTCTTACAAACAAGACGTAATGAAAAAAATGCCGATGCATTGCAACGCAAACAAAAAAGACAAAATGATATTTTTAAGTTAAGAGAGCAGTACCGGAACTATTTATCAAAACTTAAAAACAAAAAAAGTAATGCTAAGCTAAAATTTATAAAGGATAAAGGCAATTGTCCTGAATTTGCTTGCTGTTTTTGTGAAGGAATATTTTTTCGTCACTCAGTAGCCAACTATACTTTATATAATATTAACAACATCAACACCATTCAAATAAAACTGAAACGACATGTAGATCATTCAAGTGATTACATGTTTGAAGCTATTCGGCTGGCTGTAGTTGTGTGGTGCTCTTAAATGTCTCGTGTGTGTGTTACACCACTCCACCAAAAATATAAAATTCAAGTTGAAAAATTCTTTGAGCAATAAGAACAACAATACGATCAACAAATTGCCTTTGTAGTGGAAGAAACTGATCAAGACCACAACACTTCAACAAGTGTTGAATAAGGATTAAAAATTGTTTGAATGTTTCTACAGTGATGACCAAGAAAAGCAGACAGAAATAAATGATGAAGTTTTAGTCATCAATCGAAACACCGAACCTGCTGATGGCATTCAAGTTATAGCCCCTGGACAGGGAAAAACGCCCGTGCCATAGCATTTGCATCTAGATATGGAGGAATTATGCTTTCCTAAAATTTATTTCGGTCACGCAATTGAAACTTCAAATGAAATTTCATACACAGACAAAGCTAAGTCGATAGCTAGACGCTTTGACCATAGAGGTTGCACTCCAACCAAACCAACATAATTTACATGGCAAAAAATTGTCTGCCCAATATATACATATATTTGTCTGAGAAAAAGCAAAGTTTCAAATAAAGTCACAGCAGAAAATATTATAAGCAAAACAGCCAGGACATTATAAAATTCTTCAATCAACCCTACCATAAAAAATCTACAAAGAAAGAGAAGTCATAAAGATTTTTTTTGTCTTTAACCCCAAACCTCGTGAGACCCGTCATCACAGCAAGCAACTTAATTTTATTTTTTTGTAGATACTTTATTGTAGATAAAATTTGTCAGTGTTTTACCAGAAGTAGTTGATTTAAAGAGAAAGAAGAATAATTTGAATTTTTTTTCGAGAGATAGTATTCATTTGAAATTTGAGTTTAGGTATTTTGTTATGAATATATCTCTGGCCACAAAACATAACCGCTAAAGTCGACTTTAGTCGACATTGAGATTTTGATGCCGTTAGATTCAACGTACCAAAACATATTTTGTAAATTTTTTTCAGCTTTTTATCTCAAAAAATGTGGCCATGATTGCGAAAAAACAGAAAGCTAAACTAATATTTTTTAGTTGAGATCAAGGAAAAACAACCAAACTCAAATCAAAACGCAACGCATTGTCTAAAGTTGACTTAAGATTATTTTTTTGTTAGGTTGCCAATAAGTCATAAAGACTAAAGTAGACTTAAATTGTTTTCCCCCGTTCAATTTATAGATTTATTTTGTTTTATTGACAAGGAAAAATAGCTAAAGTTGAGTTTAGCTATTTTTACGCGTTAACGTTTTGTGTTTTGTCTATTTTTATAAAAGGGAAAAACGACTAAACTTTAATTTAGTAATTATTCCAAAAGAACGATTGAGTAAAAAGACTTCTCTATGTGTAGTTTAGCTCTTATTGCAAAAGAAATATTCTATGTACGAAGGTCTAAATTTGATTTTAGTTTTTTTTCCTTGTTGATCGTTCAGTTGGTGAAAGTCATATCTCGAGCTTGGTTGTTCTTCCGTTACAAAAGTAAAAAAAAAGTGTTTCTTAAGTTAATTTTAGTTCTTCTTCCACATTTATATAACACCTTAGTGTTGTCTAAACTTGAGTTAAGTGTTGTGGTAGGTTTATTTTATACTGATTTTGTGCCATAATCTGTGAATTGTTAGTTGCTCAAGAATCAAGATACTCGCGTAGATACCTCTGAAAGATATTTTTGATCGATATTTTAAAGTTTCTTAAATTTTAGTCTTGTTTTGTTATAAATTGTGAAAAAAACTAAACAAAAAATATGATGTCGCGATCGCAAAGGCTTTTGGCTTGGCGCGAATGCTTAAAGAAAAGGCGAAAGATGAAGGTAAGTGTTTTTATAATATTTACTAATTCCGAAAACGCTTCTGTGGAGGCTTGCTTTAATAAGATATGGCATACATAAATGTAGCTTGATTTAATTCGAAAGCAGTTGAATTTGACTTGCGTCGGTATCTAGATACGAACTCTAAAAAAATGTACGCAAGAAGATATTACTTATCTACCTGTACTGACTCTGACAACGAGGCATTTGCCTTGAAAGATTGATTTCTCGGGTCTCCGAAGCCTCAAAAGCATTTGCTTTGTCCTTTGAAAATAAATTGGGAAAAACAAACAAAAATATTCACTCGAAAGAATTTTTACGTAGACTCAAAACTCTGAGGGCTCCGTCGCGTCGCATCGTCGCGTCGCTGCAAGATAGTTTGTTGGTCGTTTGCGAGAATCGACCCTTTCCGTTGGGAAGGGTTGGCTTTTATGATTTTAAATGTTGTTTTTTCTTTTTCTTAAATGTCTCGGGTTTGCTATAATTTAAATGAATATTTTAACTTTGCAGAAAAAGAAGCTCAGTCAAGAAGAGTTTTTGTAATGCAAAGAAGTTCAACACCGGAGCAAAATAGAGATATTGGTAAAACGACTAACATATTTTTTGATATTTTTCCTTAAGAGACGAACATTTTTTTCAATTTCACAGGTAAAATCGACTTAATTACATTTTTAAATCCTGAATCACCGGAAACCTATTTAACAAGAGATTCACTATACCAGTGGCCACAAAAAAATGCTATTTATGAGTATTCAAATACGACAGAAGAAACGGTGTTAGAAAAATATGATTATTTTCCCGAGATACCCAATGAAACTAGCTCTTTGATGAACGGGTTTTATTTCGATTTCGATTTATTGAAAAGTAAGAATAGGCATTATTTTTTTCACAAACAATGAATTTTATGTTTTTCATTGTTATTTTAGAAAACAATTCAAATGAATCAGCAAATAAAACTTTTGATAATTTGCCAGAATGGGAAGATTCTGATGATTCCTTAAAAGACCCTGACTTTCAAACAAACCATACTGTTACATCTTCTGATTCGCATTCAGAAAGTAAAGTGACAGAAACGTTGGACAATCCGTTAAACAACGAGGATCCAAAGACAAAATGCAAAAATGAAAAACTTTTTCGGCAAATATTAAGGAACACTGGAAAGTCGTATAAAACACTTTCTGGAAAACTTAAGCCTGCAAGATTTCCAAAACCCTTTGGAAAGTGTCGCAGCAACTGCCAAGACAAAATATCATTTGAGCAGATAAAACGACTATTTGATCAGTATTGGGCTTTGGGAACCTATGACCAGAGAATTTTGTACATAGGAAATCTTTTAATTATTGGAAGTAAAAGATGTGATACTCTGGCTAACACAACGGAAAGGAAGCGACGCCGTGAAACCTCAGTTAAGTATTTTTTGGAATATGATGGCACGCGTACACAAGTTTGCCGAACACATTATTTACATTATGTTTTTCTGAAACGGAAAGTTTCATTAAAAATGTTATAGCCAAAAAATTAGCCAGCCCAAGCGAACCATTTAAGAATTGTCGGGGTAAGAATACTCCTGTGAACAAACTAACTCCGGAGAAAGAAGAGGTACGCAACCATATAAATGAATTTCCGTCGTATGAAAGCCACTACAGCCGTCGCGACACATCCAAAAAATATATTCATGGCAGCCTTAATCTTTCGATCATGCATCGGATGTATAGTAACGAAGTTTCTAATCCAGTTAGCTTGACTAAATATTCAGAAATATTTGAAACACTCAACTTAAAATTCAAAGCTCCCAAACTAGACACGTGTGCCACTTGCGATGGATTTTTATCCAAGATAAAAATCGCCAAGGATGAAAAAGAAAACCAAGTTTTGGAAGAGCAGAAACAAATCCATGTGGATAAAGGAGACTTTGGTTTTATACAAAAGGACGCCGATAAGGAAAAAGCTAGACGAAATCACGACATGGGAGTATTTGCGTTTGACTTACAACAGTGCCTACCAACACCATTCTTGAGAAACTCAGTTAGTTTTTATAAAAGGCAGCTTTGGACGTTCAACCTCACGATTCATGATTTAAAAACAAATGATGCCGGTTGTTTTATGTGGCACGAAGCAAAAGCGCGGCGGGCGGTAATGAGATTGCTTCATGCATTTTCAAACATTTACAATCCTTGCCTTCTTCTGTCACTAAAATAACGTTCTACAGTGACTCATGTTCTGGCCAAAATAATTCGTTTGTTTCTGCTATGTTCCTTCTTTTCTTAAAAAAAAATACGGTATTGGAATATATAGACCATACATTTATGGAACCTGGCCACACCCACATGGAGTGTGATTCTGACCATGCCCTGATTGAACGAAAAAAGAAAAAATCGAATGTTGAAATAAGTGTTTCGAGGGACTGGTATCAGTTCATCGGAAGTATCAATTCGAAAATTAAAGTTGTTGACTATATAAATCCCGATTTACATCCTTTCTATAAAAGCTAGTTCCACCGAACTCAACGTGCATCCCGATTTAAGAAGTGACGATGAAGATTAAAATCTATTGTGTATATTTAGATTTTTCATTTTATTGCATCCATTTATTGTTTTAATTGCATGAAAAAAAGTTCGTCGTTTTGTTTTGTTTTTTTTTTAACGTACAAAAATAATATGTTACCTAGATAAATAAAATAAATACATTATCTTAAGTCAATATTTTTTTTTTAAATTATTTCGGAAAAAGAATTAAAGTTGACATATGCACGACATTATTCAAAATAACACGCAAGGAAAAATAGCAAAAGTGAACTTTATGCTATAAAAAATTTATTCTTAAAAATGGAAAATAACTAAACTCGATATTAGATTTTGCAAAAGAAAATCCTTAAAAGACCTAACGACTAAAATGTTTGTTTTGTTGATATATTCTTTTACAGTTATTTCTCCTAAACCATTTTAGTTTAAAATTAAAGATATTAAAAATATCTTTATTTAAGTGTTTGTTTCAAGGCGGACGGAGTTTCCAATCGGCCAGTAGAGCCTTTTGTAATTTCATACATTTGTCAAAAACTTTAAACTGCTCTCCTGAAAAATTATGAAAACACACTTTAGCGGTTTTTCCTTGTGACCACAGATATATGTGAAGTTCCTTATTTCAAGAGTTGCAGACCACAAGGAGCCCCAAGGTCGTGGTCACTGGTGTGTGTTGTTACAAGAGTGACGTGTAACAGCCAGTGTAAGCCAAATGGTTGCTGATACGTGAGAAGACAATATCTTTCTCAGGCTATAACGATACACGAACATATATCATCATTAAGAGGGATCTATTTCTTTGGTCTTAGCGAAAACTTAGTTCTATCTATAAAAGCAAAAGCATTGTAAACCAACGGTGCCCAATAATACGTGTAGAACCATCATAGTCGCAGCGACGCTTAGACGGCTGACTATTTTGGCTTCTTTTTCATTAATATTGTATTTTTATTCTTCTCAATAAAGCGTAAGAGACCTATGGCCCAGTTGTAATAAAAAAGAAGTGTAGTCACATTACGTGACTATTTAAAGGTTGAATTTATGCGGATCTGTGTGTGCTGAAAGAATTGGGGGTTAGTTACCTTTTTTTAGCCCACGCGCTAGTTATGTTTACATCCAAATCATCAACAATAACTTCCGCTGCGGACATCCGTGAGAACATAAACAATGAACTGGACCCAGCGGCCAATATACAAACAAATACCAACTTGATTGGTATGTCATCATATTGAGTCATTTAGTTTCGATCTCCAATTAGATTTAAGAAACATATTCAAGTTAGTTTTTAAGAGACAACTGACGCAAACAGTTCGGTCTGAATAAAGATTCTATTTTTTAAAAAACTAAAAAATTAAAAATATATTTAATTCGCTTCGATTAGTCTAAGCCACAGACTCGTAAAAAGTGATTTATTTTGTTTTTAGAAGATTTTTTAGCATCAAAAATAATTAAATAAAAAAAGTGCAAAACGAAATAAAGAACACACTTTTCACCCCGTTCTTTTTCCGTGTTGATGAGTGGTGACTAGTGAAGCAAGAATATATATTCGCCGTGATTCGTGTTCAACAAACACCAAAACATGCATTTAACATAATGCTAGCTCCGGCAGAAGACGCATACAGCACCTTTAACCGTAGCACTTTCAGGGGGAAGGGGGGGGGGGGGGGGTAAGAGTTATATGAACCATAACGACGACACAAGCAACACCCAAATTACTTGCTTAACATAACAGCAGTGAGCAACAACAAACAACGCCCGTTGCAACGCCGGTTGCAACGGGTCAATCAAAAGTTAAGATGTATCCATGTAGATTTTCGGTAAGTTTCTTTTTGGAAGTATGGTGTAGTTTTCTTTCGAGTTAAGTTCCTCGTAAGTGTTCTTTTGGAATAGGTTTTGCAGTACAACGAAGCAACCAATTATAAATAATAATAAAAGTATCCACACATATGCTAGTTCCTCTTGTTGATGATGATAGATAGGCTATATACATGGTGATGTATCGAGTTGGTTTATATTTATTATAGCTCTCCATCACTTTGAGTATATATATATATATATATATGGAATTTATATATAAATATATAAGTTAACACTTCGATCTACTTGAAGAAAGTAATAAACATCAAACCAAAGAAACAATCTGGAAATCATAAACATCATTGTTTATGACCAAGCGATGTTAACCCAAACCCATAAAACCACTCAAGCATCGGAATGCTATTTAAACATGTGCATCCGCTCACATTTCAACCCCCATCCACATAATAACATACACAGGACGACGAGGCGTTTTACTCTGGTCAGCATCACAGAAAAGACAGTCCTTATCGAGTCGTCGAACACAGCAGTGTTGTTTTCCTTTATTTAATTCTGATTACAAATTGTAACGTTAAGATTGTATTTTTTTAAATAAAGTTTTTTTAATTTAAATTCTGTTTAAATAATTTAATTTATATATATATATATATATGTGGCGGAGTGTTCTGGCAACTCCCTGCTTCAAGGAATCAAACGAGGCATGGAAACGAGAGTTGTTATAATAAATAAACAAAGATACAACTCCACAGCAACAGGATCGAATAAACTAACGATTGTTTTATTATTATTAATTCGTAATTCAAAACACAACACACCTTTGATAATTTTCTTAAAATAAAATTAAATCCGAAAAAAAGATTCTTTTTTTCTTATTTTGATAAACAGGATTCCTGCGACCAAAGTGGTGACCCCGACGTGATGGCTGAAGGAAATAATGAAGGTGCAGTACCTCCAGCTATTGATGAAGATGCAGTACCTCCAGTCGATATAGCTGCCAATTATTATGCTCGTCTCCAGATGCCACCTTTTGTTGAGTCGGACGTCGAAAACTGGTTCTTTCTGCTGGATTTTTATTTTCGCGCATCGGGAATCACGCAGGATAGCCGAAAGTTCGACACTGTGTGCGCACAACTGCCACTCTCTCGAATAACCGAGATTCGACCGATGGTTGAGGTAGCTCCAGATCGCGAGAAGTACGCATACATCCGCTCCACACTCATCAACTATTTTGCTGATAGCCAGCAAAAAAGACTCCGTCGCGTTCTTCATGATATGCCACTTGGTGACAAGAAACCGAGCCAACTGTATTATGAGATGGTCCAGGTATCTAAAGGCTCTTTAAGTGAACCCGTGTTGCTCGATTTATGGGCTGCACGACTACCGCAATCTGTCCACGCAGTAACGATTACGGTAAAAGGATCCGCAGCTGAAAAGACAAAAATGGCCGACACAATCATGGAAAATGTTGAGCTACGCCAATTGAATGCATTTGCATCCAGCGCTGATAACTTAGCATTTTTACCCAGCGAACGTCAATCCTACGCCGAAACCAATAGACCATCCTCGTCCGAAATCGCCCACCTGACACAGGAAGTATCTAAGCTAGTAATGCAGCAGCGCCATCAACGACCGTCACGACAACATAATACGCCACCGCGACCTGGCCAACAGCAAGTTTGCACCCAACGCAGACGCGAGCAGTCGATCGAGCAGTTCGACGACTGTTGGTTCCATCGCAAGTTTGGAAAAATGGCAACCAATTGCCGCCCTCCTTGCCGCCTTGGTCGACAACCCTTACAAACATCATCTTCACAAAATCATGCGACCAAATATATATATCAAATTTATATTTGATATACCAACAATTGAGTGTATAGCTAAGCTGGGATGTGCGTGGGTATGTCTGTATAGGAGACAAATGAAGATATTGATGGTGAGATAAAAAATGAAGATAATACTCATCTATAAATATCATATGCAACTACCTATTTGGTTTGGATATCTGATTGCAGTGCAGAGTTGCCATATCGGGATATTATATATGTAATTAATTGCAGCAACGTTGCCAGAGGATAATATATTCGGTGCATGCTTTGATGTGAGACCGACCTTAGGTCTGTCTGTTGCATGAGCCCTCTAGCAAGATGGAAAATAGGGAAAGTGTTGTGAATAATAATCAAAATAATGATATTGTTAGTTACAAGGATTGCATTGTGATTTCACAAGAGGACCTACAATCATATTTAAATAATAACCAGAATCAGCCAATAATGGCCCAAGTGGAACCTGAAAATTCAGAAAATGAACTGGACAACTTATTAAAAGAGTGGAACCTGAGTGAAACATTAGACGATTTGATATATAAGTATTAAAAAATAAACTGAGTCCATGATTCCTGAATAACAATAATTTTGCCTGTGGCCCAGTTGTAATAAAAACGCGCTATTATTATTTAATTTGTCATGCTTAGTAATCGAATTGCTATTATAAATACCAACTATACTACTAATATATTTTCAGTTATTTCTTTGAATAAAAAGCGAGTAGTCGCAGTTTGCACTAAGTGGATTTTTTTTAAGAAGCAACGCGTCTTATACCTAAACCTTAAGAGCCCGATCGACAACTCGTAATTACAATCGATGCGATCAATAAAATATTAAGGGCAACTCAGCCTCATGAAAAAACTAACCGGTAGGTTTTCCATGTTTTAACCCAGATTACTTAAGCCGCTTCTAATTTTAAACCGGTCAACTCCGGTACTGAACTTGGTATCGTTAAAGAGAATTTGAATTAAAGTTATAATTAAAAACAAATAAAAAATAAAGGAAATAAAGTGTATAATTTTTATGAAGTGCAGAATATGACTTAAGAAGATTTATATATTTAATCTTAAGTCGGTTAAATATAATGTGCCTAGTGTTTGAGAAAAACATTTCCAAGTGTTAAATCAATTTGAGACAAGGTGGAAATGGAGAAAAGTGATGATAAATCTGTCATTGAAGGAAAATGAAAATTTCTTCAGCTTTAGAACGCCTGCGGCCAAGGATCATGTGCAGACGTTCCAGCGTTCGAGGGTAAGTCTTTTTTCTGGTATTTTAAATTGTTGATAGCCCACCTGTTTACTGTGTTTGTCCAAATGAATTTGTAGTGAAATCGAAATTTTTTGTAATATTATTAGGAATATTCACTGTTCGTAAATTAATTTCATGAAAATACTTAGTGCAGTGCGGGAGGATTTTGTATGGTGTGAACCCACAAATACTGTTTGAAAAATGACATCCATTGGTTGATACTGTAGGGAAAACTTCGTGCCCATAGCGACAAATGTCACCCTAGCGGCAGTCATAGGTAACTCTACCTGCCCGTTGTATCAAGTGACATCAATTCCGAGAAAAATAAAGTCCTGATTTAAAATTTCTGTAGTTGTGAAATCTCGCCACCAGGTGAGATAGTTTCGGTAGGAAATTATAGGGATGGTTAAAGTCCATCCAAGGTGCTGCACTCTTCCTACAAGTGAAAGATCCGAAGTGATATTAAATTGTTGGAAATCAAACGCACCCATTTCCGCATTTCTCCATGATACGTGACTACACACAAAACTGATAATGGCGGACGTTACTTCCGGCATTTTCGTTTCTCTTTTAGTGACGCTATCCGTCTCAAATAGACACTTTGTCTGTTTTCCTATACATAGTCCTTTCGAAAATGTAATAGAGCGTGATTTCTGGTTAATCTAGGTGAAACAGATTCGTTCACGCCATTTTGTTCAAATTATGACACAACAAACATAAAAATATGTTTTCTGGCAGTTGTGACACAAAGTCGTCACTTTCCAACTGATGTTTCCCGAAAACGTATTTTAGACAGTTTAGACCTGTCATTGAGATAGAGAATAATAAAGAATTTTTGTCACCTGTAATATGTCTACTTCATTCGTCAAGAATTCAGTTGACATCAAAGAAATAATTTTTTTTGACATATATGCTCACCAGATCATAAAAATATATATTCCGACGTCATATCTATTGATATATCTGCGGTAATAAATAGAAATGTCAATTTGACAACATCTAAGAAGTTAAAGTGAATTAATAAGTTGACAGAGATGTCAAACTTAAATATGCTTAAACACTGTCTTGAAGAAGTGAAAAACCTTGTCTTTCAGTTTTATTTTATCAATTTTTGCAAAAACAAGTGTCAGTATAAAAACCCAAATGTATATTTGGGCTGTCAGAAATCAGTATTCGGCGAAGAAAAAGAAGTGCTGGTTATAACCGATAACCAGAAAGAAAGAAAATATATTGTAACCTAAAAGAACGCACTACAGAAAGAAAAACCCGCTGAAAAAAACCATAGGAAATGCTTTGGTACTTTCAGAACGAAACCAGACATAGGCAGAGACATCGAAAATGTCTAGTGTCTCATCCATTCAGTCTGTAACTCTCATCCTATCCGATTCAATTCGAAACGAAGATCAACGCTTTGCAGCTGAAGCTGATCCATATCGTGTCATAGATGCTGAACGATTAAGGATACCCCTAATATTCGAAGAATACATCAGTGGAATCCACACGAATATTACATCATCGGGGTCAAGAATACTGGTGAACTTTCCAGATGGAGGAGTTCCAATGCCAGCATTACCAGCTATTGAAGCTAGAATTGCAGCCGGAAATGAACCTGCTGTGGAAGCCCGCCCAGCAATAGATGGTGGTAGTTTCGGCCCACTGGTACAAATCAAAAATATAGATATTAATTCATATTAGATTATATTTGTACGCGAGTGGTATTTTAAAGTTATTTATTGATAGCAAACGATTGCTAGAAGCAATTTATTCGGAGGAAAACATGGATTTACCCTAAATTAGGGTTTTTGGTGCTAGGCAGTATTCTGTACCTAGAATTATTTACATGTATTTAAGATTTGTCTCCACATGGTCGATGAAGAATTTGCACATGGTTCCGATTGGAACGCGCATAAGCACATGTAGCCTACGTGGGATTTGTGCATCACCACATTAGCAGAGCAGATTGTAAGCAACATCAACTTTATTAACTCCAATTTTGGAGCAACGAGGGACGTGATAATTCATATCGTCTACATATATACATCGAGGTTCGATTAGAACCGCATGATCCTCAATCTGTTTCGCACATCATCAGCTGCACCTCAACAAACTTATTATAATTACCCTAATAAAACAACAAAAGAAAAAACAACGTTTTTTAGCCATTTTTTAACTGGCACCCCAGGTAAAATTTTTACATATATATTCGTGTGAATCCAGCAGGACTGAGAAGGAATAAATGTGCTAAGTGGTTTTTTTATAATATTTTTCCACTTTAAATTATTGTGTTTTCTTCATTTCTTAACATTCTAATTTCGACGGTTTATACAGTCCACTGAGCTATGAAACATTTGGTCCATGTCGAGTCTTATATTGTGTCAGTGACGGGATTGTGCGGGTTTTCCTAAGAAAAAAAAATAAGTGCACGGTGATTGTCGTTTGTTTTTATTACGAACAAAACATTGTACATGGTAAAATGTGCTACGATAAAAATCATGTAGTCACAAAAAATTAAAATGTCCGCAGCAATTTGTCGCGACAGGGATATGTGCAGGAAACCGCGTATCACCAGCAGGCGATGTGAAAAACGGTACTTCATTCCATATAATGATTAATATGTACTAACCAGCATGTAAGTAAATCAATAATTATTATTGTTGTTGTTTGTCCCCTTTGCAAACGGCGGCGACGGCGACGGCGAGCGATGAAAATTCTTCGTCAAGAGATCAAGAGAAGGTAAGAAAGTACGTATTCTCGCTTCGCAGCAAGAATACACACACACTTATGTGATATGAGCATCGAGCCGGAGTGAAGGAATACGCATCTACACAATATGCGTAACTGTGACAAGCACAGAGAAGGAGAAGTATGAAATTTTCGTCATTCAAAAAACAAAAAAGGTGATCGGTTTTTCGAAAGAAAGTAAAATTAAAAAAACAAAACAACAAACACAACAACAATAATAGTAAAAACATTTGCAAATTTTTGTTTGTGTGAATGGTGGTGGTTTTTGGATTATTTCCCAACGGAGGAGGCTCCTCTTTTTGTTCTCTTTATCTTTTCCCGTTGCATTAAATGAGCCCCGATGTATGTGTGCAGTGTTTATGAGCGATTTTATATTGTTTTCGGTGAATGCAAATGTGAATGAGCAGTGATAGCTAGTGTGAAGGGGCAAGAGCGATCCGAGTTTATTTGTGTCCTTATGGAGAATGAGCATTTTTGAGATGAGTGAAGTGTGCAGGGTGTTCTTTTTCCTCTTTTGGTGCATGTGTGATATATTTACATAATGTACCTTTTAATATCCATTTTTTATGAACAAGGTATTTTTTTTCCAATATTACCTAGAGAAATTAAGGTGATGTTGCTGCTTTGTTGTTCGGTAGTTCGGTAATTTTTTTTATAGGTGTTAAGTTTTTTTTGTGTCACTTTTTTTTCTCTTGACAAGCTTTGTTGCTCGAGATATAGCAGGGGCGATTGGAACTCAAATCACATACATATGTGCGAGTTACCAAACATGAGAGAGCGGGTGTGAGGGAGGAACTTGAGTGCAATTGCACCAGTTGCCATGAACATATTATTATTAAAAAAAAGGACACATTGCTGGAGCAGGAAAAAACTCAAAGCAGGACGGTGCTAGTTTTTAGAGAAGGAAAGCTTGCAAGCGGTAGGAATAAAATATTTGAAATTCAAAAAGAATTAATATTTTTAAAGCAGGAATATGAGCCACAAAAGAATTTTTCTTCTCGATGCAACATACCTTTTCTTATAATAAACAAACTATATTGGTAACAACAAAAGCAGCAACAACTAGCCGACCTTTTATTTATTATATGTATTATTTATTTTATTTGCATACTGGGAATTTCAGTACCTACTGCAAAATATTATTTATTTATTTGCATATTGAGAAATAGAAGTACCTACTGCAACCGATCATCACTTTCATTTTCAGGGTAGAGCATTATCAAGACATGATTTCTAATGCAATACGTTTTTTACATATTTATAGAAAAGAGCAGCGAAATCAAACGAGAAGGACAAACAGCATTTAAATAATTACCAATACTACTACAATAATACTTATTGGATGCAGGAATATTTTCATTGAGCAGGATGCTTGCCTTCGTGGAATCTCCAGCCTTTGGAACTTGCACGATGGCAGCAGTGCAGGTAAGGCTTGAAGCTTTGCAGGATACCTGGTCGCAGATCAGAATGAACGAGAGCAAGATTGCGTTGGCCGTCGATTTTGGTCAACGTGGAGATGCAGCGCAGGATTGCTGGAGCAGATGATAATTACTTTGCTGCCCAAGCAGCGTTGCAGGAAAAGCTAAATAAGATGGCGCCCGCAATGAGCATAGCAGGCACAGCAGGTAGAGCAGAGCAGTCCATCGAGGTTCAAATAAGCCTTCCATTCGACCAACACGATGTAAAGAACACATGGGGCTCTTTTGATGGTGACATCACAAAATGGCAGGGTTTTAGAGATCGCTTTATCGCAGCAGTCCAGGGTAACGACAAAATAGCGCCTGCCAATAAATACGCTTATTTAATCGGGGAGAGCAGCGAGAACACTAGGTGAATGGCAACATACTGATAAAAATTATTGTGAGGCATGGCAGCGTATGAACGATATTTTTACCCTGCAGGGAGCTACTCAGGAACTTTTTCAAGCTTCCATCTATGCAGGGTGCACCAAGGGTAGGAGAGCTGCAAAAGATGTCAAACACAACCTACAAGACACTTCGGCAGTTGGAAGCGCAGGGAATCCCAACGGATCAATGGGATATGATTATTATTCATATTCTACATGAGAAGTTGGATCTGGAGACGGCCTGTAAGTGGGAAGAAGTGCGCACTTCTGAAGAACCCACTTCAAAAGAATTCTGTATCTTTTTGGACAAACGAGCAGAGGCATTGAGCGGAGCAATGGGCAGGAAATTTGAGCAGCCGTTGTCACAACTTCAGGCGCGGCTGACTTCGAGCAGGTTTGAAGAAACGCGAGCAGCTGGCAGTAATGCTCGAAGAGGCTGTTGCCTTGCCACTCGTGCAAATCTCTGAATCATCCAATGTGGCGTTGTCCAGAGTTTGCAGTACTGGGCCTTTGTGCCAAGCAGCATCACGTGAAGGAAAAGGCACTTTGCCAAATTGTCTTAAGGCCATGCTCCAAAGGACTGCTTCCAAGAGCCGTGCTGTCGATGCCACGGAAAGCAAATGCACAATAGTGTACTTTGTCCAACGAAAGAGATGAGGAAGGGTACAGAAACCATTTTATATACGCAGGAAAAGGGAAAGAAGAGAAGGAGCCAGACAAGCGAAAATAAGCAAAAGGCAGATTGACTAATGGTCCCTCCCAGCCCAGGAAACGCTCTCGGTTAGAGAAAGGCAGGACGGAAGAAGTAGCAGGAACAGCAGGGAGAGAGGAAGCAGTGATTTGGAAGAGGTGAAGTCCTGGGGGTATTTTAAGAGAGCTAGGCGTTTGCCTTCTAAAAACAAAAATAAAAGTATAAAAAAAATTTATTTAACGTTTTTTAATTATAATGAGCAAGAGCAAGAAAAACTTTGATGTCTACGACACAAATAGATGGATAGCAGGAAGTATGGACCGATAAGAGCCCAATCTGGTGAGATATCAGCTTGCTAAAAGACTAGCTTTGCCAAAGATGCAAACGGCAACAAGAAATTGGTGTCGAACATCAAGTACAAGGCGCCACGCTTAAGCTAAGCCCATGGTTTAATTGGCAGGTATTAATAGAGCAGAACTTTTGGATTCTTCCTGAGAAGGTTAAATGACAGCCAGTTGTGCCAACACACAACTTGGAATCGCCACAGATGCGCATTGCTACAGCATCTCTACTTGCTGATCCAGATTATTGAAAAGCAGGTCCTGTAGAATTATTGCTAAGGTGCAGGTTCATAGCAGAAGCATTTATTTCTGTCTTAGAACATCGAGTGAGTCATACTTGTATTGGAAAAAAAGGGGTGTGTCGTCCGTTTAACTTTTTAGAGAGAAAGGATGTTACATCAACTTTAGTTGACTTTGCTCTAGTTAATAAAATTTTGTTAGGAACAAAAGAAATCAATTCATTGGCTGAGCAAAGTGATCAAACTTTTGCCTTTTGAAAAAAAGGTCTTTAAATAATAGCTTAAAATAAAACTTTTTACTAATAATAATTTGTTTCATAGAATTGTTACTGTATCGAACTGAAAGCTGAAAGGAAAATGCTCACTCAATTATTCAGTAAAAAATCGAACAGCGAAGTGATAGGATGTGAAAGGTTTTTCTATTGGTGAATAAAATGTGATAGATAGTGGGTTTTTGGCCTATGGCTTTTTCCCACTTTAAAATGTCGTGTTTTCTTTATTTCAATTTAACTTAGTCCATAGCTACTCCACTGGCCGTCGAAACATTGGTCATTCGAGCCCGATGGTTCCCAGTGCGGTATTTTGGAAAATATAAAACAATATCGATTTGTGAAAGGTTTGAAATGTGCAAGTGTAAAATCAGTGATAGAAATAAGCATACAATTTGTGTGAAAGGCTATATTTAAAAAAAAAAAGAAGGAGCAGCGTAATGAGAAAGGAACGGGATACAAGAAGGTCCCGTACACCACAACATAGGTACAAGCAAAACCCCTCTAGGTAAGTTGCCATATAATTGCACATTCATGTATGCACAGAAAGTAGCAAACATGAAGCCGGTCGACGACGCCGCCAAGAATATACGAGAAAGAAAATTATACAGATAGACATACACAAAATTATACAGAGATAGGCACACGCACGAGCGAGAAAATTCAAACATAATAAATAAAACAACAAAAACGAGAAAGAATGTCGTCAGGCAGTTTGAAGCGCACGCAGCTGCCTGCCTCACAACGACAGCGATAGATAAATAACAGATACACACTGTGTGTGTAAGCGCTAGGCACATAATGTGTTATACACGAGCAAGCGGTGGTTGAAATTCCCCGCTTGCTTCATTCAATGTGTATACTTGGTGGTGTCGACATCGATGTGAGTTTAATCGGAACGAGTTCTTTTTTTACAAAAATAAATTAAAAAGTGAAAGACAAGCGGTTTGTTTGCAAAAAGATGGAAATTTTATTTGTTTCAAAAGTTTGTTCAACGACAAAAGAAAATTTGACAAATAAGAGAAAGATAAGCGAGAGAAAGATAAAAAGTGAAAGGTAAAGAAAAAGAAAAAAAAAAACCCCTCAATAAATTATACAGTCCACTAGGATTTAAAAGTGCTGTTCAGTGTTGTTGGCTGAGAAAGGTGAGCAGCGTATAATTGCACAATCTGAGATAGAGGTGACAATATATTCGAGATAGGCATTAAAATTCATTGTGAGATAGAAGTGAATGGCAAAAACTCAGAGCAGTAATTTGAGAGTTATTTGCGACGGGATAGAGTGATAGGGCAAACTACTCAGAAGCATAGAATTTGCGAGTTTTTTGCGAGATAGGGCTTGCAAGCATGAGATAGGCAAAGCAACAAAAACAACAACACTGAACAAAAAGCACGACGAATTAATTTTCAGCATAGACTCTGACTCTCTCAGCAATGAGATTGAGTTGAATCGTTGTTATTTATTTATGTTTGATATTTTTCTTATATATGGATGAGCTCTGATTCTCTCGGCAATGAGATTGAGTCAGGGCAACAATTTCAGGTTAAAAGTTATGACTCAAACACAATCTGCACAAGCTACTCTGGTTTATGAGAGTGAGCGTTGGTGTTGGTCATGTCTGATTTTCTTCCCCAGGACATCTCTTGGTTATCAAAGATGAGTCCGGGAAGGGAACCGGGCAAGGAAAAGAGTCAGTTTCATTTGGATAAGCAATTTTTATTCTTTCAGCCATTCTTATTTTCAGCAGTCATTTATGATATCGAAAACTAATGCCTTTATTTGTTTTAGATAGAAAACCAGAGATAGAGCGAGAAAAGTACAAAGCGAAAGGAAAGCCAGAGATAGACTAAAGAGAAAGAGGTCATGATGGAAGGCAGCATAGAACTGGAGTACAGATTCCAGGCAGCGATCAATGCGATCCATAGGATGGTGACTTTTTGCAAATCGGAGCAAGCGAAAAGTTATCCGCTAGAGGGCATCATCGTAAGGATCGAGGCGCTACGGAACTCCTGGAGCTCCCTCAAGGAGGTAGAAACGCTGATGGCAGGCCAGAATAATCTAATCACTATGGCCGGAACCGAGAGACAGGTAGCTGGTGCCGAGGAAGAATATTTTTATGCTTCCACCGAGCTGAATCAGCTGCGTGCTGAGAAGGAGAGAGGAAGACATCAAGAGAGAGAGGGACCCATTGCCATCCAGGTGTCACTGCCGTTTTCTCAGCATGACATCAAGAACACTTGGGGCGAGTTTGACGGCAGTTTCACCAAATGGCAGGGGTTCAGAGATAGGTTTATCGCTGCCATCCATGAGAGAGGAAAACCGTAGGTTTTCGCCGGGACTGTATCGAACTGAAAGCTGAATTGAGCTTCCTGTTCGATGTTTGAGTATTTCCCTTCCTACAAAGGGAACTACTCTATGAGCTTGAGCTTTTTCCTTCCTACAAAAGGAAAATGCTCACTCAATTATTCAGTAAAAAATCAAACAGCGAAGTGATAGGATGTGAAAGGTTTTTCTATTGGTGAATAAAATGTGATAGATAGTGGGTTTTTGGCCTATGGCTTTTTCCCACTTTAAAATGTCGTGTTTTCTTTATTTCAATTTAACTTAGTCCATAGCTACTCCACTGGCCGTCGAAACAGTTACTAAGCGCCTAGTGGAGATGGGGGCAGAGCCAGAGGTCAGCTTTATTCAACTTACAACAGTAAAATCAAATTACTAGGAAAAAACGGAATTTTACCCACACGACCATTATTTAAACATTAATTTATAATGTTATCATAACTTTCTTGTAGATTCAGAAGATTTTGTACTGGCTTCTCTACTTAACTCAGTTCTTCCCCCGGTTTCGAGATTCAAAGATAAGAACGGAGCTACAAACGAAAGGTCACAAAAATAGTCAACGTTGAGAAAAATCATAGTGATAATAGAAATCGAGTAACGTAACTGATAGTGAGTAGCTTGTGTTTTATCCACTACTTTCAAAAAAGTATAAAAGTAAGTTATTGTTTTGCGTTAAAATAGTAAATGATTATGGTACCATTAACTACCAATCCAAGCCAAAAGACAATATGACTTGAAGATCTAGAAAGAAAAAGTTTAATTTTAAATTTTGAATAGTGTCTATTCCCTTGTCACATAAGCAATTTAACTTGAAGTGAAAAAGCGAATTACAGTGGGATACCGAAGATAGGTCCACTATGTAAAAACATTTCCGTCAGCCAAAGTGAAGTTTTATTGTTGACCACCCCCATACCACCCCTATTAAGAAAAACAATTCTTACCCATCTCGACAAGAAGCAACAATAAAATTTAAATAATTACCATCAAGATTAATAGCAAATAATCAACGGTAGCAGTGCACTCCAGAGAGCGAATATTTGGGTAAATAATATTACATAATTAAAACTATATTGCTACAAACATACTATTTAAAATTTGTAAACATTGCTTACGTCACACCGCCCCTATTTCAGTCAGTATATCACAGATAAGAACGGAAGCAACAAGCGAAAGGTCACGATTGCTGACGCGCAGGAAAGTTTTGTTTTAAGAATCAGCTCTATTGACAGATATGAAGAAAGTATTGGCGAGCTAGTTAACAAATATTATGGTGTAGGTTTAACAATCCAGCTCTTTATTTTTTGTATTGGCCCAAATGATTTGAATCTTATCGCTTATTAATGTGTTTAGATAAGACATTATACAAACTTGACAGTTTTATAGAATCATATAGAACTGGCACTCTACTTAAGTCAGTCCTTCCCGCGGTTTCCAGATTCGAAGATAAGAACACACAGGAAAGTTTTGTTTTAAGAATCAGCTCTATTGACAGATATGAAGAAAGTATTGGCGAGCTAGTTAACAAATATTATGGTGTAGGTTTAAGAATCCAGCTCTTTATTTTTTGTATTGGCCCAAATGATTTGAATCTTATCGCTTATTATATGTGTTTAGATAAGACATTATACAAACTTGACAGTTTTATAGAAGCATATAGAACTGGCATTCTACTTAAGTCAGTCCTTCTCACACAGGAAAGTTTTGTTTTAAGAATCAGCTCTATTGACAGATATGAAGAAAGTATTGGCGAGCTAGTTAACAAATATTATGGTGAAGGTTTAACAATCCAGCTCTTTATTTTTTGTATTGGCCCAAATGATTTGAATCTTATCGCTTATTATATGTGTTTAGATAAGACATTATACAAACTTGACAGTTTTATAGAAGCATATAGAACTGGCATTCTACTTAAGTCAGTCCTTCTCACACAGGAAAGTTTTGTTTTAAGAATCAGCTCTATTGACAGATATGAAGAAAGTATTGGCGAGCTAGTTAACAAATATTATGGTGAAGGTTTAACAATCCAGCTCTTTATTTTTTGTATTGGCCCAAATGATTTGAATCTTATCGCTTATTATATGTGTTTAGATAAGACATTATACAAACTTGACAGTTTTATAGAAGCATATAGAACTGGCACTCTACTTAAGGCAGTCCTTCCCCCGTATTCGAGATTTAAAGATAAGAACGGAACGGCAACAAGCGCAAGGTCACGATTGCTGATGCACAGGAAAGTTTTGTTTTGAGAATCAGCTCTATTGACAGATATGAAGAGAGTATTGGCGAGCTGGTAAACAAATATTATAATGTAGGTTTGGCAATCCAGCTCTTTATTATTGGTATTTGTATCGAATCGCATGAGTTCTGGCAACTCTGCATTCGATGGTTATAACTATAAGAAGGTACATTAAACGTACATAAAACTTAACGAAAGAGTGCTGGTTCTGCGAACAAGCACGAATGAGAAGTTAGTTATAAGCAGGAACTTGATCGTGACGGAATAAAATGTTCATAGTGGTTTTTTGATATAATTTTTCCACTTTAAATTTGTTGTGTTTTATTTCTTATATTTTGAATATGGCTTTACAGTCTGCTACACATTACATTTGGTCAGTGTCGAGCCGGATGGTACCAGTGACGGGAAGGTACGACGGGATAAATTTAATAATTTTCATAGTTTTCATAAATATAAAAAAAAAACGGACGGTAAAAAGTGTTTTGTTGTCTGGCACATGACGGGAGGAAGGAGAAGGTAAAAAGATCTTAAGCGACTGACGTAAGTTCTATAGCAGAAGGAAGGTAAGAGTTTAAAAAAAAAAAAACAACATATAACGAGAAGGAAGAAAATCAGGCAACATCAAATAATTTTTAATTACCGAAAGATTTTGTCTGCCTGCGTAACAACGTAGCACAGAAAAAGAGCATACATACATGCACATTTAAAGCTATATGCATTGGAAAAAGAACCTAGTTCGATTAAATCCAAAAACCACAGTCCACTGCGGAAAAATTTCGTTCGTCTATGTGGCGAACAAGACATGTGTTTACATTTTGTATGCATTTATATGCATTTATTGCTTTGTACGAAAGAACTTTATTTTTCGCGCGATGGATATTGTATATACATATACAACACACAAAACCAGTTAAATAACATGGAAGGAAATTATCGTCTCGCCCTGTCTGAACGACATCAAAACAAAATAACGAAAAGAACAATCGAGAAGGTTCCCCTCTCGCTTTATGTGTTTCAAGAATTACAATCATACATACACAAGCATCGAAAGAAACATTATACCATGTGACGATATTAGGTTGAAGGAGAAGGAAAACCATGTACATTTAAATCCTATGCGCAGCATACGAAATGGAAGGGTATGAAAATGAACCGAAAGAGAATATTGAAAAGAAATGCATATTTTTGTTGTTGTTTTCTTTGCTTCTGCATCTATCATGGCAAATGTTTGAGTCTGACTCATTAAAGATTTTGCAGTCAAAGGCGAGAGACATCAGACAAAAAAAGATCGGTTTAAAAAAAAACAAACAACGTTAAAATATATATATAAAAAAAAAACATAAACAAAACAGTTCAATTTACAAGAAAAGTGCATTTTTTAAAGGTAATATTTTGTTTGCATTTAATAGAAAAAAACTGCTGTTGTGCTAGGGGTGAAATTGTTTTTTTGTGTGTGTGTGTGTTTTTTGTATCTACCCGCGCGATGGTTTTATTCTCTTTTTCTCCACGTCGGGTGGATATATATTTATTTATTTTATTAAGAGTGCGTGCCATTGTTTTGATTTGGATAGTTACAAGTGAAGGAAGGCACTCTAATATAAATGGAGCAGCCATGAAATGTTTGAAGGCGAGAAAAGAGATGGGGCACTCGGATAAATAGAGTAGCCACAAATAATTTTGGAAGGTGGAAGGAAATTTACAAATTATGTCGGGCGTGAAAATATATTAACAAATACTGGAGCGCAGACGTGCGCTCAGGTATGTAAACAAAAGGGGGATGGAGAAGGAATGAGCAGGAGGTACTCAAAAGTACGAAGTGTATGAGTAATCACAAACTGGAAGGCCAATATAATCTCTTAACCGAGTTTTGGGCAGGGAAATTAAGATTAAAATTGTTACCGAAACTATATTTTTTTTTCTTTACGGAAGGGCAAAACATAATTAAAATCAAAACAGTGACACATAATAAGGAATATTTATTGATTGGTAATATTATGCAGCAGCACGTTAATTTATACAAGGGTTATGCGGTGTTTATTATTATCATTTTATTAATTCCAATTTGCAAATGGGAAATTTCTTCTGCCAATTTGAGAGTACCGGTGGCAGAGCAATTTGTTAGATTTTTGCCGCAACCGGGAAAATCCTTTTCTCGAGACAAAGTACCAAAGGCAAATGTTATTACTTTTATTATATTTTGGCACATTGGGAAATATATTTACAAGTACCTACTGAAAATAATTTTCAGCAAATTAATTGATGAACGTTCAAAGACAACACAAATTTAGATAAAATATTAATATCATGTACATTGTTGACATAATTTCAGTTGGAAAGAATTCACAAAATGAATACAAGGAAAGATAACAAGATGGAAGGACAGAAGACAAGGAAAACGAAGGAGAATAATCAAATGGAAGGAATGGTAGAGCCCAACTACGAATATCTGTTTAACACCATTAGCAGGATGCTGGCATTTACCAGTGCTGAAGGCTTCATGGGGGCATGCGTCGCTCATTGGAGGAGCTCAGCAAGCTCTAGGCGAATGCCAACTGACCGAGCAAAACTATTGCGAGGCATGGAAGCGGCTATGCGAACTTTATAACAAGAAGTATTCCACATGTCGTGCGCTGTTGAGAAGGTTTTTTGCTCTGCCGAATATGGAAGGAGTGCCCAGGGCTGCTGGATTGCAGAAAATGTCGAGTACATGCCACGAAACATTGAGGCAATTGGCTGCGCAGGGGATCCCTACAGATCAATAGGATTTTATTATATATTTACAAGTACCTACTGCAAATAATTTTCAGCAAATTAATTGATGAACGTTCAAAGACAACACAAATTTAGATAAAATATTAATATCATGTACATTGTTGACATAATTTCAGTTGGAAAGAATTCACAAAATGAATACAAGGAAAGATAACAAGATGGAAGGACAGAAGACAAGGAAAACGAAGGAGAATAATCAAATGGAAGGAATGGTAGAGCCCAACTACGAATATCTGTTTAACACCATTAGCAGGATGCTGGCATTTACCAGTGCTGAAGGCTTCATGGGGGCATGCGTCGCTCATTGGAGGAGCTCAGCAAGCTCTAGGCGAATGCCAACTGACCGAGCAAAACTATTGCGAGGCATGGAAGCGGCTATGCGAACTTTATAACAAGAAGTATTCCACATGTCGTGCGCTGTTGAGAAGGTTTTTTGCTCTGCCGAATATGGAAGGAGTGCCCAGGGCTGCTGGATTGCAGAAAATGTCGAGTACATGCCACGAAACATTGAGGCAATTGGCTGCGCAGGGGATCCCTACAGATCAATAGGATTTTATTATATATTTACAAGTACCTACTGCAAATAATTTTCAGCAAATTAATTGATGAACGTTCAAAGAAAACACAAATTTAGATAAAATATTAATATCATGTACATTGTTGACATAATTTCAGTTGGAAAGAATTCACAAAATGAATACAAGGAAAGATAACAAGATGGAAGGACAGAAGACAAGGAAAACGAAGGAGAATAATCAAATGGAAGGAATGGTAGAGCCCAACTACGAATATCTGTTTAACACCATTAGCAGGATGCTGGCATTTACCAGTGCTGAAGGCTTCATGGGGGCATGCGTCGCTCATTGGAGGAGCTCAGCAAGCTCTAGGCGAATGCCAACTGACCGAGCAAAACTATTGCGAGGCATGGAAGCGGCTATGCGAACTTTATAACAAGAAGTATGCCACATGTCGTGCGCTGTTGAGAAGGTTTTTTGCTCTGCCGAATATGGAAGGAGTGCCCAGGGCTGCTGGATTGCAGAAAATGTCGAGTACATGCCACGAAACATTGAGGCAATTGGCTGCGCAGGGGATCCCTACAGATCAATAGGATTTTATTATATATTTACAAGTACCTACTGCAAATAATTTTCAGCAAATTAATTGATGAACGTTCAAAGACAACACAAATTTAGATAAAATATTAATATCATGTACATTGTTGACATAATTTCAGTTGGAAAGAATTCACAAAATGAATACAAGGAAAGATAACAAGATGGAAGGACAGAAGACAAGGAAAACGAAGGAGAATAATCAAATGGAAGGAATGGTAGAGCCCAACTACGAATATCTGTTTAACACCATTAGCAGGATGCTGGCATTTACCAGTGCTGAAGGCTTCATGGGGGCATGCGTCGCTCATTGGAGGAGCTCAGCAAGCTCTAGGCGAATGCCAACTGACCGAGCAAAACTATTGCGAGGCATGGAAGCGGCTATGCGAACTTTATAACAAGAAGTATTCCACATGTCGTGCGCTGTTGAGAAGGTTTTTTGCTCTGCCGAATATGGAAGGAGTGCCCAGGGCTGCTGGATTGCAGAAAATGTCGAGTACATGCCACGAAACATTGAGGCAATTGGCTGCGCAGGGGATCCCTACAGATCAATAGGATTTTATTATATATTTACAAGTACATACCTACTGCAAATAATTTTCAGCAAATTAATTGATGAACGTTCAAAGACAACACAAATTTAGATAAAATATTAATATCATGTACATTGTTGACATAATTTCAGTTGGAAAGAATTCACAAAATGAATACAAGGAAAGATAACAAGATGGAAGGACAGAAGACAAGGAAAACGAAGGAGAATAATCAAATGGAAGGAATGGTAGAGCCCAACTACGAATATCGGTTTAACACCATAAGCAGGATGCTGGCATTTACCAGTGCTGAAGGCTTCATGGGGGCATGCGTCGCTCATTGGAGGAGCTCAGCAAGCTCTAGGCGAATGCCAACTGACCGAGCAAAACTATTGCGAGGCATGGAAGCGGCTATGCGAACTTTATAACAAGAAGTATGCCACATGTCGTGCGCTGTTGAGAAGGTTTTTTGCTCTGCCGAATATGGAAGGAGTGCCCAGGGCTGCTGGATTGCAGAAAATGTCGAGTACATGCCACGAAACATTGAGGCAATTGGCTGCGCAGGGGATCCCTACAGATCAATAGGATTTTATTATATATTTACAAGTACCTACTGCAAATAATTTTCAGCAAATTAATTGATGAACGTTCAAAGACAACACAAATTTAGATAAAATATTAATATCATGTACATTGTTGACATAATTTCAGTTGGAAAGAATTCACAAAATGAATACAAGGAAAGATAACAAGATGGAAGGACAGAAGACAAGGAAAACGAAGGAGAATAATCAAATGGAAGGAATGGTAGAGCCCAACTACGAATATCTGTTTAACACCATTAGCAGGATGCTGGCATTTACCAGTGCTGAAGGCTTCATGGGGGCATGCTTCGCTCATTGGAGGAGCTCAGCAAGCTCTAGGCGAATGCCAACTGACCGAGCAAAACTATTGCGAGGCATGGAAGCGGCTATGCGAACTTTATAACAAGAAGTATTCCACATGTCGTGCGCTGTTGAGAAGGTTTTTTGCTCTGCCGAATATGGAAGGAGTGCCCAGGGCTGCTGGATTGCAGAAAATGTCGAGTACATGCCACGAAACATTGAGGCAATTGGCTGCGCAGGGGATCCCTACAGATCAATAGGATTTTATTATATATTTACAAGTACCTACTGCAAATAATTTTCAGCAAATTAATTGATGAACGTTCAAAGAAAACACAAATTTAGATAAAATATTAATATCATGTACATTGTTGACATAATTTCAGTTGGAAAGAATTCACAAAATGAATACAAGGAAAGATAACAAGATGGAAGGACAGAAGACAAGGAAAACGAAGGAGAATAATCAAATGGAAGGAATGGTAGAGCCCAACTACGAATATCTGTTTAACACCATTAGCAGGATGCTGGCATTTACCAGTGCTGAAGGCTTCATGGGGGCATGCGTCGCTCATTGGAGGAGCTCAGCAAGCTCTAGGCGAATGCCAACTGACCGAGCAAAACTATTGCGAGGCATGGAAGCGGCTATGCGAACTTTATAACAAGAAGTATGCCACATGTCGTGCGCTGTTGAGAAGGTTTTTTGCTCTGCCGAATATGGAAGGAGTGCCCAGGGCTGCTGGATTGCAGAAAATGTCGAGTACATGCCACGAAACATTGAGGCAATTGGCTGCGCAGGGGATCCCTACAGATCAATAGGATTTTATTATATATTTACAAGTACCTACTGCAAATAATTTTCAGCAAATTAATTGATGAACGTTCAAAGACAACACAAATTTAGATAAAATATTAATATCATGTACATTGTTGACATAATTTCAGTTGGAAAGAATTCACAAAATGAATACAAGGAAAGATAACAAGATGGAAGGACAGAAGACAAGGAAAACGAAGGAGAATAATCAAATGGAAGGAATGGTAGAGCCCAACTACGAATATCTGTTTAACACCATTAGCAGGATGCTGGCATTTACCAGTGCTGAAGGCTTCATGGGGGCATGCGTCGCTCATTGGAGGAGCTCAGCAAGCTCTAGGCGAATGCCAACTGACCGAGCAAAACTATTGCGAGGCATGCAAGCGGCTATGCGAACTTTATAACAAGAAGTATGCCACATGTCGTGCGCTGTTGAGAAGGTTTTTTGCTCTGCCGAATATGGAAGGAGTGCCCAGTGCTGCTGGATTGCAGAAAATGTCGAGTACATGCTACGAAACATTGAGGCAATTGGCTGCGCAGGGGATCCCTACAGATCAATAGGATATGATAGTGGTTCATGTTCTCCAAAAAAATTGGATCATGAAACCTGTAATTTCCTAGACAGAAGAGCAGAAACTCTAGGAAGTGCAATGGATAATAGAAGGAAGGACAAACAAACTGGCTCCAATCAGGAAGGTATGGCGAGATGGCAACGTCTAGCCATAAGACAAGGCAGAAAATATGGACTGCTTCCAAGGGCCGTGCTGTCGACGCCCCGGAAAGCAAAAGCACAATAGTGTACTTTGTCCTACGAAAGAGATAAGGAAGGGTACAGAAACCATTTTATACACTCAGGAAAAGGGAAAGAAGAGGAGCCAGACAAGCGAAAATAAGCAAAAGGCAGATTGACTAAAGGTCCCTCCCAGCCCAGGAAACGCCCTCGGTTAGAGAAAGGCAGGACTGAAGAAGTAGCAGGAACAGCAGGGAGAGAGGAAGCAGTGATTTGGAAGAGGTGATGTCCTGGGGGGATTTTAAGAGAGCTAGGCGTTTGCCTTCTAAAAACAAAAATAAAAGTATGAATAAAATTTAATTTTAATAAAACTTTGATGCCTACGGCACAAATAGGAATCTAGATGGATAGCAGAAAGTATGGGCCGATAAGAGCCCAATCTGGTGAGATATCAGCTTCCTAAAACACTAGCTTTGCCAAAGATACAAACGGCAACAAGAAATTGGTGTCGAACATCAAGTACAAAGCCACGCTTAAGCTAAGCCCATGGTTTAATTGGCAGGTATTAATAGAGCAGGACTTTTGGATTCTTCCTGAGAAGGTTAAATGGCAGCCAGTTGTACCAACACACAACTTGGAATCGCCACGGATGCGCATTGCTACAGCATCTCTACTTGCTGATCCAGATTATTGGAAAGCAGGTCCTGTAGATTTATTGCTAAGTCGTCCGTTTAACTTTTTAGAGAGAAAGGATGTTACATCAACTTTAGTTGACTTTGCTCTAGTTAATAAAGAACAAAAGAAATCAATTCATTGGCTGAGCAAAGTGATCAAACTTTCCCTTTTGAAAAAAAAGTCTTTAAATAATAGCTTAAAATAAAACTTTTTACTAATAATAATTTGTTTATTAGAATTGTTACTACGCGCCTAGTGGAGATGGGGGCAGAGCCAGAGGTCAGCTTTATTCAACTTACAACAACAAAATCAAATTACTAAGAAAAAACGAAATTTTACCCACACGACCATTATTTAAACATTAATTTATAATGTTATCATAACTTTGTACTGGCTTCTCTACTTAACTCAGTACTTCCCCCGGTTTCGAGATTCAAAGATAAGAACGGAAGCTACAAACGAAAGGTCACAAAAATAGTCAAAGTTGAGAAAAATCAGTGATAATAAAAATCGAGTAACGTAACTGATAGTGAGTAGCTGGTGTTTTATCCACTACTTTCAAAAAAGTATAAAAGTAAGTTATTGTTTTGCGTTAAAATAGTAAAGGATTATGGTACCATTAACTACCAATCCAAGCCAAAAGAAAATATGACTTGAAGATCTAGAAAG
Organism: Platycheirus albimanus; assembly: GCA_916050605.2. Classification (NCBI taxonomy): domain Eukaryota; kingdom Metazoa; phylum Arthropoda; class Insecta; order Diptera; family Syrphidae; genus Platycheirus; species Platycheirus albimanus. The sequence goes on along the minus strand of OU696696.1, from coordinate 18,309,674 downwards.
AAAAAGTTTAATTTTAAATTTTGAATAGTGTCTATTCCCTTGTCACATAAGCAATTTAACTTGAAGTGAAAAAGCGAATTACAGTGGGATACCGAAGATAGTTCCACTATGTAAAAACATTTCCGTCAGCCAAAGTGAAGTTTTATTGTTGACCACCCCCATACCACCCCTATTAAGAAAAACAATTCTTACCCATCTCGACAAGAAGCAACAATAAAATTTAAATAATTACCATCAAGATTAAAAGCAAATAATCAACGGTAGCAGTGCACTCCAGAGAGCGAATATTTGGGTAAATAATATTACATAATTAAAACTATATTGCTACAAACATACTATTTAAAATTTGTATACATTGCTTACGTCACACCGCCCCTATTTCAGTCAGTATATCACAGATAAGAACGGAAGCAACAAGCGAAAGGTCACGATTGCTGACGCACAGGAAAGTTTTGTTTTAAGAATCAGCTCTATTGACAGATATGAAGAAAGTATTGGCGAGCTAGTTAACAAATATTATGGTGTAGGTTTAACAATCCAGCTCTTTATTTTTTGTATTGGCCCAAATAATTTGAATCTTATCGCTTATTATATGTGTTTAGATAAGACATTATACAAACTTGACAGTTTTATAGAAGCATATAGAACTGGCACTCTACTTAAGTCAGTCCTTCCCGTGGTTTCCAGATTCAAAGATAAGAACGGAAGCAACAAGCGAAAGGACACGATTGCTGACGCACAGGAAAGTTTTGTTTTAAGAATCAGCTCTATTGACAGATATGAAGAAAGTATTGGCGAGCTAGTTAACAAATATTATGGTGTAGGTTTAACAATCCAGCTCTTTATTTTAAGTATTGGCCCAAATGATTTGAATCTTATCGATTATTATATGTGTTTAGATAAGACATTATACAAACTTGACAGTTTTATAGAAGCATATAGAACTGGCACTCTACTTAAGTCAGTCCTTAGCCCGGTTTCGAGATTCAAAGATAAGAACCGAAGTAACAAGCGCAAGGTCACGATTGCTGATGCACAGGAAAGTTTTGTTTTGAGAATCAGCTCTATTGACAGATATGAAGAAAGTATTGGCGAGCTAGTTAACAAATATTATGGTGTAGGTTTAAGAATCCAGCTCTTTATTTTTTGTATTGGCCCAAATGATTTGAATCTTATCGCTTATTATATGTGTTTAGATAAGACATTATACAAACTTGACAGTTTTATAGAAGCATATAGAACTGGCACTCTACTTAAGGCAGTCCTTCCCCAGTTTCCGAGATTCAAAGATAAGAACGGAACGGCAACAAGCGAAAGGTCACGAAAAAGGTCATTACCATATAACAAATCACCACATTTGTATTTAAATATCGAATTCACTGCACACCAACTTCTGAATTTTACCATGGATGATGATTTTGACCTCGCTAATCAAGACGACTTGAATTTTCAAGAAGTTCTGGCTTCACATAGTCAATTAATTAGTAAGTTCTTATCTGCATCACGTGATGGGAATTCTTCCTCAATACCGAACTATCCTTATGGTCCGAGTAAATTTAAGTGAACATCAGGATTCTTGACAACAAGTCATAAGAATCTTACGAGTCCGTATATCCCCGGTCATTTGTGTTCTCCTCTAGCTAGTGATGATCAAGAATTCATACTGAAATTTGATAAGTTCCACTGTCCAAGACACATTGCTCTGGGAAAATTTATCGCTCTAAATAACACCAAACAACATATAAGTTCCCAAGAGTCTCCTTGTTACAGTTATCTTTGCTTCCCTGCTATGATCGAGAATATTTCATCAGAAAACAATCTCTTGTTCTCGAACAAATTAAAGAAAACAGCTGAATTGGCTTTGAGTGCCGCTAAGATCAAGAAAAAGGAATTCCTAACACCGCTCACGAGCAATTTCACCTTGCCCGATTCAGCTAACACTATGAACAAGATGGTACCTTCAGACAGAGACCTTAACACTTTACTACCTCACTATACATGGAAGATGAAATCTGAACTGATCAAAGAACGAATGTGCAATAGAAGAATTGATTTCGGAACAATGCTCCCGTTATCTTCAAACTCCTTTGTGGAAAAGGATACTGGAGTATTCTATTGTGAGCAGCACAAAACCATGATGTTATTCCCCACTAATCAGCTAGTAATGGTACTGGATGCATTGTATTCACACTCATCATGAATTGGCTGATTTCTGATAAGTACAGGACTTACTTGGGGCACTCCATCCTTAGTACAGGAATATCTCTCTTCAACTTCTTTGAGACAGCACAAAATGAGAGGAAGGGAGTTGGTTTCTATCCTCTACTCAGAGTTTGGGAATCACTGCAGATGAGCGAGACATTGGTTGTACCCAGTTACTCAGTGAAATGACTAAGTCTTTCTTGGAAAAATCGGGAATGTACACCCTCCACTTGAATCATTTTTTCCATTTTACCTACAATTTCCTTTGTATTTAATTAAAGGTTTTCTTTAGTTTTCCTACTTTCAGTTTACCTGCCCCCTTTCCTTCAGGTGCGAGGAAGAAAGATATCGACTTTCGCATTCGCACCTGAAGAGGTAAACAATACACTCAAAAATTAAATAAGAACTGTCAAAGAAAAACAAAATATAAACAACGAGGGATGCATCAAATTGAAGAAGGTGAGTATAAATTGTTAAAATTTATTACTTTAAAGTGTTGAAATTTCCAACATTATTATTCCAATTTGTTCAATTGATTTGTTTAACGTATTGAGAACATTTAGCAATAATAATTTTGGAAATTGCCAATGTTTTCAGTTTGTATATCGGTTCTGAAAAATTTCCGAGTTGTCACTTGGAATTTTTTTAGAACACAATCTGTTTATTGGTATTCCTTTATATTTATTTTAAAAAAACCAATTTAATAATTTAATTTCTTTCAGGTGTTATGTATGTGCCAACAGGAAGGAGCAACAAAGGAACACAAACAGAAAAAAAACCAAACAAAAAAAAAAAAAAACGAAAAGGATTGTACCGCCTACCCACTGCTGGGTTTTATTATTATTATTATTATTATTATTATTATTATTATTATTATATATTATTATTGTTTTTTCCACCGCCACAGCAAGCGGCAAGCAGACGGCGTTTCCGTCCAGGAGTGGTAATGGGTGGTGTACCTAGCTACATTATACAATCACTTGCATTGTGTTTCCAGGTCATAGAGATTGACCAGCCTCTTGGATTTGACCAGGTAAGCTAATTCTGGAAATTCTCGCGTAACACCTCAGTTTTCTTGCCTTCAACATATGATAGTCATGAACTTAAAATGTATCTTGAATTAACAGGTGTCACGACCACCAATAAAGAACCCTCTATCACGACCACCACACATACCCTTCCACACATACAAGCCTAAGCAGAAGTTCGCCGCACATCAGTTGACGTCGGACCTCTATCGCAAACGGTTGCTTTTTCTTATAATTATGCGAACCATTTTATTATTTGACTTTTGTACTTAATTTTTTTTTTTAATAAGTATTTTACTTCCTTTTGTGTTGAATAAAAAAATATTTTTAAAGACTTTGTCTTCACACGTCGCCTTTCATTTCTTTCGGAAAAAAACCATCTTGACACATGGATGATGATAACGGGTTGGCTGGCATGCAAGAATACCCTCAAGTAACATTGAAGCCGCAGAGGAAGAAAAGGCAGAGTGACCAATGGCAGAGGAATATAAGGAAGCAAAGAAGACTCGATGGGAAAGACTACGTTTCCACTACTGGTAGGATTATACCTGATACTTCGATGAAGGCGGCTTGCAATGTTAGCTGCAGACTAAAGTGTTCGTCAACAATTTCCGAACAAGATAGGAGTTCTATTTTTAAAGCCTACTATGAATTGGGTAATTACTCTCCTCGGAGAGATTTAATAAACGCAAACACTGAACAGCTATTAAAGAGGCAATATTCAGTGAAGTACTTTCTTGCTGTCAATAAAAACAAGTTCAAGGTATGTAATACAATGTTTTTAAGTACATTAGGCATCAAAAAAGGTGTCATCGAATACGCTATGCAAGAGGTCAAGCGAAAATGTAGCACAGTCCGTTGGGAGAGGAAAAGGAAGAAGTGCTACTCTTAATCCGGCAATAATTGAAGGAATTAAGAAGCATATCAAGAGCTTTCCTTGTGTACCGTCACATTACTGCCAAGAACGGACTGCGCGAAAGTATTTGGACTCATCTTTAAATCTTTCTACAATGTACAGGTTGTCCCAGCAACATTGTGAAGAAGAAAACCTGCAATCCGCAAAACATTCAATGTATAGAAAGATTTTTAATGGCCACTTTAATCTATTACTTCACAGTCCAAAAAAAAAATATAACCAACAGAAAAATATCGGTTAGTAACACCAAGGTGGAGTGATTGAAAGTTCAGTGGCTAAGATTCCATTAAATCCATCAATTTTCAATTGTTTCAAGTATTGCAATAATGAAGATGTCCTCTTCAACGAAGTCAATGTTAAAAAAGGCAGTAAGTGACCATAACACAACTAGATGCATTGGGAAAAACCAACCATAGCTGAAAAAAAGAAAAAGGACCTTTTTGAATTGTTGCAATTCATCCCACTAGTTCACAACACTTTTTCTAACAACCTGAATTGCTCCGCTCCTGAGTTTGTCTGGCATTGTGCAGTGCAATTCAGTCGAAATATTTTCTGTGTTCCAATAAAAAAAAATAAATTTATTGTAAAGTAAAAGTACATACATAATTAAAATTGTGTCAGGAAAATCGTTTGTTTTAAAAGTGTTATATTACCTAACCGCATAAATATATGAAACAGTTGACATTTTAAGGTAAATTATTAAACATGCACTCTAAATAGATTGTAAAGTAAAAGTATATAATTAAAATTGTGTCAGGAAAATCGTTTGTTTTGAAAGTGTTATATTGCTGCTACAATGCAGAACTAGCCTAAGTCCAAAATTCAAAAAATCGGGACTTTTATTATCAGCATATTGCCAGTTGCATTCCACGCGTCCCAGTGAACAGACGGCCTTTCTAAGCGAAATAGTTTTATCGGTATGTCAATAGTACAAAATAATCCTATGTCCTTACAAAATCATTTTATAGAGCAGAACTAGCTTATGTCCATTGTGAGGACTTAGGTTCGTTTTGAACTACAAAACACATAGCTTAAGTCCAAATAATAGACATAGATTTGTTTTGCATAAATGTTTAACTTGAAAAAATTGTTATACCTTCCGTTTTTTGTATTGACTTAGGATAGTTTTGTTTAACAAGAGTGTCTAACAGAAAACAAGAAAATGTCTAGAGGCCAAAAAATGCTGAACCTTGTTCTGAAAAGAACGGGTAATTTTAACAGTAGATAATATTTTAAATTTATTTAACTTATCATTCATCTTTAAAGACTCATATGAAATAAAAAGTGATGAAACGAAGGAAAGCGCGAACATCCAGCTGAATTTTGAAAGTGTTGTAATTGAAGCCGGTTAAAAAAAAGTATTTAAAATAAACGGTTTTTATTAACATATTAATTTGTTTAGAAAGCGCACAAGAGGTTCTAAGCGACGAAAATTATGCTTTTGAAACCGATGACGATGAATCATACAACCCTAACACCAGCACTTCCTCCTCAACAACTGACGGAGATTATAACAATCAATTTAGCGATCAACTTGTCGAGGACGAAAGTCATCCAGTTCCTGTTCCAAGCACAAGCAGGGAAGCCACAACATCTGGTAAGTCAATTTTGATTGCTTCAAAAAAACGTATTCGACAAGAAGCCGAATGGACTCGCAACAAAAAAAAGCCCTAAGAAACACTGAACAAGAGTACGCCAATTACAAAAACCAAACCGTACCACAACGAGCAATGAAACCTCCTTGCCTTGACAGATGCAGATTGAAATGTACCAGTAAAGTTGATGAGTCGTCAAGACAACAGGTCTTCAAAGAATTTTGGAAGCTAGGAGACATAAATAGGCAACGAGATTTTATTGCGAAATACGTTGAAGTCACGACAAAAAGACGTGAACGCCTAAGGTCCACCGAAAATATTTCCCCCTCCAATATGTAAAATAGGGAAAGTAGGAGAAATATGTCCTACTTTTATTTTATGCCAATTGTAGCAACAAGTGCAAAGGTAAAAGTGTGCCAGACCTATTTTTTAAACACTTTGTCAATAAGTCATCAAATGGTCAAAACGGTGGTTTCTAAGTCATACAAGAAACCACCGTGAGCGCACAAATCGGAATTCCATGCTTCCGACTTCAGTAAAGAAATCCGTGCGATAGTACAGGCCAGCAGTTTCTTTCGTTGTGACACCAATTTTCGAATTTTCATGTTCAAAAATGAAATTTTCGCTTTTGAATCCCAATAACCTGAACGCAACAAAGTCAAGTTACTACAACTGTCAAATTTTTTTTTTCATTGATTGTCATTTGCCAAACAACAATTAAATAGCGGCAAAATGGTTAAAAAGTAAATAACTATTCCTAAATCATTATTATTAATTATTATTCATAAACTTTTTTTTTCAGAAGATGAACGTTCCTGCCAGGATAACTTTTGGAAGAACCCCAACGAAGATGATGGTTTGTTTTTCTTAATTGTTTGTGCATGAAGCAACCAATTAAAACCAAAATTAACTCAAATATAGGACAAGGAGTCAGTTTAATATAAACTAGTTAATATAATTAAAACAAATTGTTAAATAATCTTGCGATTTGATTTTTTGTTATGTTGTTGTTCTGCTGTGGAGTTGGTCCAGATCTGTAATATTTTTTGACAGCAAAATTAAATTACTTTGACTTCCGTCAAAGAGCTATAAAACATTATATGTCCTACCGCCATACATGGTCCACGCAACAACTTAGACGACAGGCAATGATGAAAATCGACGCTTCCGTCTCAGGTCTCTGTGAAAAATATATTTTTGTGCTAGTGCTAAACAAATTTAATTAAGAAGATATTGCAAATCCAAATATGGAGGTGGAGCAGGAAGCAAATGGACTCGGAACCAGAATACATTGGCGACACGGACACCGAAGCCGTTGATGAAGTTGAAGAGGAATACAACAGCGACGATGAGCGGCGGCAGCAAAAAAGGCCAAACAAACAAAAAGCCACTGTTCCGCTCTCAAAAATATAGGAAAGAATCTAAGCAGCTCCCAGATTTTAAAGGCTGGGTTAATAAAATACCCAACGATCCCTTTGGGGCTAAATGCAGTGTCTGCAACATTATTTTAAAGGCCACCAAAACCGTTCTCACGAATCACGCTCGGACTAAAGTGCATCAATTAAATGCGTCAAATATCTCACTTAGACAGAATGAAAGAATGGCAAGTTTTTTGGCTCAAAATTCGAATACTGGAAAAAGTTCGCTAGCTGTGGAGATAGCCGAAATAAAACTTTTTTGTCTGCTGGCAGAACATAATTTCGCTTTCAAGGCGATGGACTATTTGGTTGATGTTTTGTAAAGTTGTTTCCGGACTCAAAATTCAATGCAAGCAAAAATCCATTTTTACATCTCTGCAACCGATGCAATCTGAGCTTGTAGAGTTAGTCACTTTGTTCTTTTAAAAATGCTGGAAAATGCAGTTGCGGAAAACAGTTTCAATAGCGGAACGGATATGTAACAATTGTCTTTCTCGTCGGAACTAGCTCCTGGAACCATGTCCTCTGATCTCGAAACTGTTAAGGTCTTGCAAATTACCAAGCAAGTTTTTTTAATCCCATTCAAGTAACCACCCCTATTATATGGGGTTGTTACCATCAAGCGAGATCGCAGTGCAGGTATCACACTGACTCGGTCGTAATTTTTTTTTTGTGTATGATATTATAATAATAACCAGCTATCCAAGATAGTTGTGCAAAATATGTTGTCGACCCCAACACGCGAGTTATTTATTTTACCATCCGGTTTCATAACCCATCCAACACATATTACTCCAATAATAAGGAGATCAATAATTATTGTATTTCTTTATTCATCTGAATATGTAGATAAATAAATACTATATTTCGCGATTCACCAGAATATGTTTGCTTGGAAAATTTAATCCTACACAAATATATTCTGCTGACGAGACGAAATCCATCTAAGTAGTCATAATTATTGAATTAATAAAGAGATCTTCAGTCTCGATCCACCAACCACACAAAAGAGTCGTTTTTCGGTTTAGTTCATTGAGATAAGAAAAGATAAGTCGCGCGACACATATTTCCCGCAAAACAACATTTATTGCCACACCAATCAGTGCAGTAAATAAGCTTACGCTTGCAACTTCCCACGACTGCATTGAATTCCCAGAATCGACCAAAGTGACGAACAGCAGACAAAAGTCATCGAAACAATTCAAGATAGGTATATAGTATTTAAACAGTATGGAAAATAATTTTAAGTTTGATTTTCAGTTTATCAATTGTTTAAAGATAGTACTCTTTTGTATTATCTTGCTGAACAGGGTACATAAACCTTGACCAGCCGTAGTAATAAATACACCCGGTTCTATGTACCGGTGTATTATCGTCGAATATGTTATTTATTTTATACCAATGCCCCTTACCTCTGGTGGGGGGAAGCAATAGCAGAAATAATCGAAGAGAGTTTGATCGTGAATGATAATTTTTATTTCCTTACAATACTATTGTTTGGCTGTATAGCCCTTTTGTAATTTATTTTAAATGAGTTTAATCAAGAAATAAAAACACACAATTTTCTTCGATTTACACACTTTAATTTTCCTTTTGATTTCGATTTTAGTTTGACAAGAATGATTTTACAAGAACGAATGACATTTTCAAAACAAAATACACATGAAGTGAGTTGCAGTTTATTTTTGAATAAATAGAGTTTTGCATGCGCTTCATTGCTAGTGCGTTTGACTTGACGTCACGTTTGGCTGCATTCAACAACTATTTCTGTGGCAGTATGACAGAGTAGCTTAAGTCGACATAAGGGATTTACCACTTTTTCAACTGATAGAAGTCTACAGTTTGAGAGACACTTTTCTACCTCACCCCGATTTAAAAACTTTTCTTCGTTAAAGAAATATTAAGTGTTTCCTTACCACTTATGTTTTAATGACTATACAATGTTTTCAACATAGTAGCTTATGTTTAGGCATTTTCTTAAGTTACAACATTTAAAAAATTTAATTTCAACAGAACATCTTATGTCGCAGTAAGTGGCGTGAATTTTTAAGATTCTTGGTTCGCTTTGCTTTTTTCAAAAAACTTATATTAACTTAAGAGGTTTTGTCAAAATTTGGTTTTGATCTCATGGACACTTATGTTAACATAAGCTGTTTTTTCAAAACTAAGAAAATTGAATTTTGAAATCTTAAGTTTAACAGAACGACTTATGTGATCATAAGCTTTTCTTTTAAGAGGCAATTTTTAAATAATCGTTCCTTATGTAAACATAAGTTGGTTTTGTTGAATGCAAATCAGTTCACTACATTGACTTGAGAGCGAATGTTGTGTTTTTAGATTCGGAGACATCAAAAGAGTTTTTATTTGAGGAATAAGTTTTTTGCGCTGAAGTGTGTTTTGTATGCCTTTTCAATTGTTCTTTTAAATTGTGTGTTAAATTTATATAAATAAAATTCCACTTACGAGTACATAAATAGTTTTAAAAATAATCGAAATGGAACGTGCCAGAAAAATGCTGTCTATGGCATTGGCGAAGCAAAGTCAGTTATTTGATCAAACATTAGAACCTTCTACAAGCTACGAAAATAATCCAAGTTCTTCAAATGGTAAGTCATATAGGTCTTACACAAAAAAGAAAAATAAAATCATCACTTTTATAGTTGAAAATGAAGTGCCAGAAATATCGGTAAATGAAGGATTCCAAAACGTTAAAGAAAACGGAGGTAATGTTAATGAAACCCAAAATGCAGTTTCCGATATGGATGTGGAAGAAGAAAAAGATTTTGATGCTGATGATTCAATATTTGATCCTGATTTTGTGCCTTCTGATTCTGACAATGTAAGTAACAAATCTGATATTTCCTTGAGTACGAAAAACGCTGGCAGTCAGGTAGAGCAAAACCTATTATTTGGAGATTGTGAATCTATACAATCAGAAAATGATGAAGAAAATAGCGAAACCAACGCAAAACAACCAAAAAAGTTGCGAAAAGAAAAAAGAAACTCTGGCAAAAGCTACATATCTACAAGTGGGAAGGTTGTTCAAGAACGGATTGTAAGGAAATTGGATGACTGTCGCAACAAATGCAAGGACAAAATTTCATTTGAAAATCAACAACTTATTTTTAAAAAGTACTGGGAACTTGGATCTTACGAGTTGAGACAAGCTTTTGCTTCCGGTTTCATTGTGGTTGAGGATACTAAATTTGAAAGAAAACAAAAGAGCCTTACTAATCCCAGAATGCGAAAACACACCAATAAATATTTTTTGGAAATAAGTGGTGAAAGGGTTTCAGTCTGCCAAAAATGTTTTAGATATACCCTTTGTGAATCGGAGCAATTTATCAAAACAGTAGTTAAAAAAAAGCTGGAAGGCTATGGAGCGTTTAGTGGTGATTTGCGAGGAAAACATCCTGGTCCCGAAAAACTCTCTCCTGAAAAAGAAAATGAGATCATTGGATTTATCAATAGCTTTCCGTCATACGAATCTCACTACACTAGACGCGACACTTCTAAAAGATACTTGTCAAGCGATTTATCTATTGCAGAACTATTTCGGCTGTATTCGGAAAAGTATAATCCAGTTTCACTCTCTAAGTTTTCCAAGATTTTCAACACTCTCAACTTGAAATTTAAAAAGCCGAAATTAGACACATGTCATAAATGTGAAGTCTTAAAAATGAAAATTGACGTTGCTACTGATGAGGAAGAACGAGAGAATCTTAAAAAAGAGCAAAACGATCACCATCTTGAAGCAGATCTTGCATATAAATCGAAAGCAACAGACAAATCTAAGGCTGAGAACTCTTCATCTATAAAAGTTCTAACGTTCGACTTACAACAGTGTCTTCCAACACCATTTTTAAGAACTTCAGTCTCTTTTTATAAACGCCCATTGTGGACATACAATCTTACAGTTCATGACTGCAAGACGGGGCAGCCAGTATGTTATATGTGGCATGAAGCGCTAGCAAATCGTGGGGGAAATGAGATCGCGTCATGTGTATTTAACCATCTTCAGAGCCTTCCAGCTGAAACTCGACATGTTGGTGGGTAAGGTGCCATTATTAACATTCACACCAAACACGACATTGTACACCAACACAATGACTGACCCAGAAGAAAATAACGGAGGAGTAATTGCCAAGGTTGCTATAAGAGTGCCACCATTTTGGAAGCGGGAAACTAATTGCTGGACAGCAATCAGCGACTAGCCAGCCCACAGACGTCATAAGTCGCCTATGAAATACCACAGATATCCAGATGGGATCTGTCTACTAAGCATTATCTTATCATCTGAAAAGAGACGCTGGACGTGACTGGCTATCGATCAATCATAACTATTGAATAAATGTATCGTGCAAAAGACCAATGAACAAGACAGTTTTGGGATATTCATTCGAAACCAGACCACGGGCTAGTGCGGATCATTAGATTGAGAATATATTTTATAATATCTTTTGTAAACGATTAGTAGTTTATAAGATGTCGGAATAAAATAAAGTTTTTCAAGAGACGACCGGTGTAATAAAATAATTAATTGGCGCCCGAGCAGGAACCTGTTATTTTTGTCATAAATAAAGTGATTAATTTTCGTGGTCGAATTAATTTAAAAAAAGGGTAAGACCCGTTCATGAAATTTATATTGAATCAGTGAAGTAATATTAATTGAGTACAATTACACCCAACTGACACACAATCACAGTGACAAAGTGCATTCAAAGTAGTGAAAAATACAAACACCTAATTCAGTAGCCCTACCTGACTCGAAACACCAGGAGGCATCAAGGTTTAAATAAACCTAACAGATAAAGAGAAGTACGGCCGTAAGAACCGGAAAATCCACCCAGACAAGTGAAAAAAAAATATTTCAAATTAAGTGACATTGAACAAGCATGCACTTAATTGGCGCCCGAGCAGAATAAAATAAAAATCCAGTAAGTTAAGTTCATAGTAATTAAGCCCGAAATAATAAAATAAAAAGTGCGGTAAATTAAGTTGATAGTCAAAGTGACAGAAAGTAGAAAAAAAAACCCTAGTGAATTTAGTTGATACTGAGTTAATAAACGAACTTCAGTAAATTGGGTTCATAATAAATTCAAGTGTTAAATCGCTAACTAGCGAGCTAATAGTTAAGTAAAGAAAAAAGCCTCGTTTAAAACCGAGAAAAAAGTGCTTTGTGGAAACTCGCTAAACCCGAGAACAGTGAAGAAAAAAAAACCCCTCACTAAAATCTGAGGAAAGTGAACACTCTTTTAAAGTGAACAGACTCCCCGACAAGAAGCAACCATAAAATTTAAATAATTACCATCAACTTTATCAACGAATATGTCAACGACAGCAGTGCATATTTGGGTAAGTAATATTGCGTAGTTAAAACTATATTGGTATAAACATATTATTTAAAATTTTATACATTGATTACGTCACATAGTCCTTATTTCACCCCCTCGGATCAACGTTGGGATTAATAGTCAGAGATGATTGACTTTTCCGCTCGTTCGTTTCGGTATAGTTAGTTTATTTAGTATGTTGGGGTTCCTGCACCAGTCGTTATGCGAAGCAGGAACCATAGGCTCAAGTGAGTTTTGACTCCTTGTAAAGGGCGGGTTTAGAGGCATGGGTTGACAACTTCCACCTTTGTTTATGTCAACCACAAGTAGGGGTTTCTCGGTAATAGTTCTGCCGAAGAGAAACCATGGATCAGGTTGAAATTTTTTCCCTGATGGGAGGGTAGATATAATTTGACCCCCTATTGCCTATTGGTAGCCAATGAGAAATGTTTTTCTCGCAATTGGGATAGCGATCCATTTGAATTAAGCGACATTTTGCTTCAATCAAGCCAAATTGCTTATACTTATTCGCATCCTTCAATTACATTGAAAGAAAAATTTCAAGTTCAATCGAAGAATTTATCTTTTGATGCAAATCGATTGGCTGCTGTTGCAAAAAAAAAAAGAATAGACAGCGGATACAAAAAAAAGAAGTACTATGCTAGGGTAGGGCGGGGTTAGTTGGACAGTGGGGCAAGTTGAACCACATGAATTACCCAGAAACCGAAAGCACCACAAAAACATAAACACAGCATGCTCTCATAGCAGCACGAGCCATACTGGTTTTAGTTGCATATATTCATTTGCGTGGTGCAATAAATATTGATGGAAATGTCAACAATATCGGCCAAGTGATTAGGTATATTACATACCATAATCCTAGGCTGGGAGTCCACGGCACATGCACGAGTATCCGCATGATGGGATGGCATATGTTCGACGTGACGGACGACCAGATTTATTTATTACATTTAAATGTAATCCACAGTGGGCTGACATCAAACAACATTTATTGCCTGGTCAGTCTTCTATTGATCTTCACGATGTAACATCACGTGTTTAGACAAAAATTGAAGTTGCTGGTGGACAACACAACACAAAGTATATAATTATAATAATCCCAATAATATACCCCTTATTTGTACAAACCAAGGTGTTTCCCACCGATAGCATAAACGCGCATTGCAGCTCATATTCCTAAGTATGTAACATAAACTAAAAAACGCGCAATCCAGCGCATGTAAAACAAAACGCGCACTAGCGCATACAAGTATTTTCTGTGACAATAAAAATTCAGTTTTTAACATTGATTAACTCAAGAAAAGTGGTTGTTTCAATCATTACAATATGTTAAAAATTAAGTGTCAACACTTATCGTATATTACATTAACATTTTCCTTTAATTTTATTTTCTGATTCACATTCATATTCATAATTTTATTTTCTGATTCACATTCATATTCTTATGTTTCCATGTATTAGTAGAAGCTTTTGTTTCCTTTTTTTTTTGCCTGCCCTTCTGGTTAGTTGCAAAATCGAGTTTAAACCTTTCGGGCGTTGTAATAATTAAAGTGAAAAATAAACTAATAAAGTGTCGCATTTTTTTACTTATTATGTTGAGAAGATTAATTTTTAACAGTATATGGCGAAGTGCGCTGTTGGGTGTATTCAGTTGAATGGCAAAAGCTTGGTTTACCTCATGCACAGCGCTTATTCTAATTTGGTTAGTTCATGAAATAAGACCAGTTCAAATTTTATATATAATGTTAACAACTTAACGCCGAACACTCTTTTAAGTCAATGTGTAAACCACCTTGGTTATTGTGGATGCCGCTCGCCTTTTCTTTCGTTGCTGACTACGTTCATTTCTTATGTCATTTACGTATGTTGAAAATATAAGATTAATATCAGTTTGAACGTCATCAGAAGCAGATCGTGGACGAGAAAATAAAAGGAAAAATAATTAAAAGGCGAGCGGCAATACGCAAAAACCAAGAGAAAGTAATTTTATAAATCAATGAAATTAAATGTACATATATTATAATAATTTAAATAAAGTTTTTTAAAGCTGATTATAACGGAACCCAAGAGATTTGTTCTTTTAAAGAATCTGCTATTGAAAGCTTGGACGCAACAGGAAGAATTTTGTCGCCAAATCCGCGACATATAAGATAAGCAGAAATACCTGACAACTGATCCTATATTATTTGAAGTTGTTACAAAAATATGATTCACGGTCCATGTGGCGAATTTAATCCTAATCTCCGTGTGTGATTGATAAAAAATGCTATCCAAGAACATTGGTTTCTGATACTATAACCTGAAAAGATGGATATCCATAATACCGTGGTGAACAATGGAAAGTCTATTGTATTGAAGATTAGAAACCAAGATATCGACATAGACAACCGTTGGATTGTGGGTTATTAAACCACTGTTATCAAAATCTTTTCAAGCTCATATAAACTTGAAATATTTCAATTCTGTTAAAACGATTAAATATATTTGTAATAACATCAATAAAGGAAGTGATATGTACGTTTTTGGTGTTGCTAATGAGAATGGAAATTATGAAATTTTTCAATATCAAATGGGCAGATATATTAGCAGCAATGAAGCAGTATGGCGAATACTATCGTTTCCAATTCATGATAGACAGCCGACAGTTGTTCATTTGGCTGTTCATTGTTGAGAACGAACAACGTGTTTACTCAACTCTACATAAGCTGCCACAAACAAAGACGTAATTGAAAATGACGCAGAAATCCTAGAGAAATTACCAAATGAAATTGTTGTGTACAAATCAAAAGACACCATCACAAATCAAGATGAAGCTGTAATTTAACTGGGATTCGGTCCCATAAACGGGGAAATGGATGAAGAGGAAACTACAAATGAAGTTCAGCCAAAATTCAACACAAGAAAAAGACCAAGGAATACTTTAAACTGGAAGGCAAATCAAAGGAAGGAGCTCCGTGAGACAGGTAAAACCTATGTCAAGCCGGGGAAAAGTGGTTCCTGCTAGAAGCATACAAGCCAATAAGGATTGTTTGAGCAACTGCAGGTTTAAATGTGTGAATTTTATATCTGAAGCCGAGAAAAAATGTTTTTGAAAGTTTTTATCAGTTGGACATACCTAGAAGGTAAGAAAGATTTTAAGTTAAAAACTAGCGAAAAAAATATTCCGACCAGACGTGGTAATGTAACAGCCAGGCAGCAGTTAGTTAAAAAAATTCATTTAAATATTGCTTTTTCGTTAGGGACACCAAAATTCAAGTGTGCAGAGTGTTTTATCTCAGTACTTTGGGTATTAGCCAAAAAAGAATCTATTAAGTTCACTCAAAAAATATATCTTCAGCGGTACAGCATCATTAAGTCAACAGGGAAATCACACAAAGCTGGTAAATAAAGACCATTTTTTTGAAGCTGTTAAAAGCCATATAAGCTCGTTTCCATGCATTGAAACGCATTATTGCCAAAAAACGAGCAACAAAAAGTATCTAGAGGCACATCTCACACTATCAGAAATTTTTCGGATGCACAAAGTGGAAAACGCTGCAAATAACGAGACCGTTAAATTTAATGCTTACCGGAAAATTTTCAACACTCAACTGTGCAAGGAGCATAAAATGGCAGCTAAAAACTCAACTATATCTGATGAGCTGGTTGTAAAATACCTTCGACAGGATAAATAGGTGAGTTTTTTTTTTACATTACGCCCCAGCAATGTAAATCAATTTTTGTTTTCTTCTGAGCAACCATTGCTCAACCCATTCATTCCGCGAGCTTTGTTTTAACGTCCCGTCATTTTCAGACGAACGTAAAAGCGAATCAGGGCAAAAAAATGATAGATTTTTAAGAAAAAAATGAGGTTTGGCTTCAGGGAGTTTTTGAGGTACCAACATACAGAGCAAAAGAAGAACACAGAGCTAACGTGAAGATAATGAAACGGAGGAACTTGCGTTTGCTACTTAAATGAAGCTACGTGAAACCGGGAAATCACAAGCTGCAAAAGTACTACAAGAAATCATTGAGTCTCCTGGTAGGGTAAGGCAATATAAAAAGCATTGTCTGATAGCTTACACCGGCCAAGTGAATTATCCACTCTTAAAGCTTTTTCTATTTTTGTTAAAGCAAATCTTTCACGTAAACAGTATGAAATAGTGAGATCTAGTGACAAAAACTTTGTCCTTGCTATAGCATTCTATAAAAAGCAAAAAAGCAATTCTATCCAATCCTAGTCATATACTGTTACAGAAACTTTGGCTGCAGTTAACTTGCAGGATCTGCTAAACCATATAACTGGACGCTTATTTTTGTATTTGGATGAGGTACTAGAAACCTTAAGTGAAAGCGAGTGTAGGTCTTTAGAACTGGTATCGCAATGGGGATGTGATGGTTCGCAACGAACGCAATTTAAGCAAAAATTTGAAAACAGTTCTGATTCAGATGCAAATATCTTCCAAAGCCGACCAATAAGAATTTGTTTTGTAAAACAATCTCTTGATATTACGCAAAGTGGAGAAGCTTATATTGAATCTAAGATAAGTGAGTTGAACAAAACTGTCATAGAAGGCGATAGAACATTCGATGTAAAACACACGTTTGCTTTTACAATGATCGATAGAAAAGTATGCAATGCGGCAACAAACACAAAATCTACAATGAAGTGTTATATTTGTGGAGCTACTTCAAAATATTTTAATGATTTTTCTATAAGTAAATTTTACAACCATAAGTTTCGCCAACCCATTTCCTCTTTACTAACTTTTGTTCAACATTCCCTTCCTGTTGCGGCTCCAAAATGCATTAAAAAGCGCAGTAGAAACCTGGACCATCAGCCAGAGGACTGCTCTTTAAGTATTCTGGAAAAGTAACCAATCTAGTTTCCATCAAAGTATTAGACAGGGTGTCAACACTATGTTACGAAAGTCAGCGAGTTGTCGTCAGAAGGTCGAAAAAGCAGAGAAAGGCATGAAGATGACTCATGTACAACTATGTGTGAATTATAATCACACCAACATAAATTTAGAATGGCCAAGTGCCATAATAAAATTACATTTTAAAGTGGGCATTGCATGTGTACTTTGTCCCTTTCTAGAAGGTCTGCAGGCGCGATAAGAAAGGCAGACAAAGTTTTTCGAGGTTCACCATAAAAGATTTCCAAAATGCATTTGTTTGGGTTGGTGCTACAATTCATGAAGTTGATGATCGTCTGGTCACACAAAAAGAAGAGCAATTCAAAAGCATGTTTTTTAATAAAATTATGAGAAATTTTACAGTGGGCATTGCATGTGTACTTTGTCCCTTTCCAGAAGGTCTGCAGGCGCGATAAGGAAGGCAGAAAAAGTTTGTCGAGGTTCACCATAAAAGATTCCCAAAATGCATTTGTTTGGGTTGGTGCTAAAATTCATGAAGTTGATGACCACATTAGATTGCTGAATCAATCTGCGGAGCATGTTCAGCCCTTCATCATGGTGGTTGGTGATTCTATTTTAAACTTTAATAGTATTTATTTGTATTTTGATAAAGTCAAATATGTGTTAAAAAACACTCTAAGAGCGGTGGATATAATTTACAATATCCCACCGCGTGCTCCTCTTTTTGATGGTTCATAGAAACCCGGTATTTCACCACCAAAAATAAATCAAAACTTTGTGCTAAGACTCATGTTTTATAAATAATAATATTATGCAAATATGTATTTAAAACTAGAAATTTGTAAGACAATGTGCAATAATATGTAAATACAATTTGCTAAACTTTCAGCTTGGAACTCTTTAAATTTTAAAAGCAATTGGTGAAACAACGTTTTTGTCAATATCCATAGACGGAAGTAGGACCATGGCAATACAAAAATATTTCTCATTTTAATATAGTATTTTAAAAAGGATTTTGTTGTTCAAACCAAAATAATTCATTTAGACAAACTTCCTAGCGAAACTTCAGAAACTATTTCAAATTTTCTTTCGCAAATCTTAAAAAAGTATGATTTGGAAAGAAAATGCTTTGCATTTTCTGCAGATAACTGCAATAAAAATTTTGGAGGTTTTGCAGGTGTAAAAACGTGTTTTACAGATTGATTCTTTCTACTTTATCCCGCAGGCACTACATGATGCAATTGCACGAGAAGCTGACAAAACATGGCTTGAAAATCGTTTAGATTCAAAAACGAAATGATACGAAAAATAAAGGTCATAATAGAAGTGTATTGGGTTTAAGCAATCAACAACGGGTTGAAGGTCGAAATGAAGGTGAAATTTCTGAACCATCTCATTCAAGTAGTCCTTCGGTTACTGAAAACGACACAGCAAGGAAGAGAAAGAGCTGTGGTCTGTGTCACTATAAAAAAAGACGAATGACAAGAAACTCGTGTAAGAAATGCAAGCTTCCGATTTGTGGCGAGCATACTGTGGATTTTTGCCTTGGCTGCAGTGAAAATATTTAATTATTTTTTATTTATAGTTTATGTTATTTTTTTATAATAATGAAGAAATATATATTTTTTTATAGTTCCTAGAATCAAGCTAAGTATAAGTATATTATAAGGAAGTTTTGATATCAACAAAAAAAGTGTTATGAAAAATGTGATTTTATTTTTACAACAATGAAGTAAATATTTATTTTTATTCAAGGGAATTTCTTAAAAGTATATCCAAAGGAAGTGAAGGAGAATATTACAGAAATGGATATTGTTACATTATTTATTTTTTATTTCTTACGGATTTACATTACATACAGTTAAGATATCAAAAATAAAGAGGATTTATAAAAAAAAAAAATGTTTGTAAATCTAGATAACAGAAGATAGCGTCCCCTCGACTAAGCTCTCATCGTCTTCGATCTTTGGCGCCAGGTAGTAGCGGATGTGTCCCAAATCGGGAATACGATATTCAACTACAAGGGGAACATCTGCTGACATCGACAGCTACACTTGGTTTGACAAAGGAGTCGCCTTTGTGAATGCGTTCAGGTAGCGGCAAGCAAATGTAAGCGTTACTGGTTCCTGCATTTCAATTGTGACGGCATCTTCTTCCTTGTCAACATTTGATGTTTGTGCCAACTTGACGTTAGCCGATCCAACATCGCCTGAAGCTGAGAATTTGACACCTTCTTTGGTGCAGCAGATGACCACAGATTCACCGAATTGCGCCAAATCTCTGCAAATGCGAGCAAATTCCATTGAAGGCATTCGCACCACACATATTAAATTGCCAAGTTGAACAGTTTTTAATAAAATGTATGGTTTCTTTTTACAGATATCATAAGTAGATCGTAAGTAACATTGATGCATGGTATAATGCCACCAACATCAAGAAACATAAATGGTAAAAATAAGAAGAAATTAAACTTCGTTTATAGGGTTTTCACACCGAGCTAAAACGCCGTTTTCGCAAAAAAAAACATCCAAAACCTGAACCAAAACAAAGGTTTTACCATACATTTTTCTTCATCACAAATTTTATAAAACGACTGGTTTTATATAAAACCTGTCGAAAACTTGTTTGAAAAAAAAAATCAAACAGCTGCCAGCATTTTGTGAAAATATTTTCACATTGAAAATCAAATAAGTCCTGAGCACAAGGAAACGAAAAGATGCCGACAACGAAGAGAACCAAAGTTATGTAAAATTGGAACAGGTAAGTCTGTAAAGCACCACAGTCACCCAACTCCCCTTATATTGTAATATTCCATCCTTGTATCGAATGGCATCACCTTTCCGGCATTGCCTTTCGATGGTTTTCATTTTATTTTATATTATTTTTATGCTAAGTACTAAGTATTTTTATGAGTTTGGTAACTCCGTTGCAAGAAAGCTATTTTATGTTCTAAATAAGTAGGTTTTTAAAAAAGCTATAAGCTTTTTTAGTATTGGTAAAGGAGCGAAATGAGATAGATCTTCCGAATGTGAAGCGTTGTTTTTTTAATTAAATAAAATGTGATAGAAGTGGGTTTTTTAAACTATTTTCCTATTTTGTCTTTTATTTAAAAGATCGGAATATCATTTTGTACGATTGAGCTGGGCATCGAAACATTTGGTCCTTCGAGCCGGATAGATTAGCGAATCGGACGGGATAGATATCGTGATAGACCGGGTAATCTTTTTTGTCCAAAAAGCCGGGGCTTTGTGAGAAGTGTTTTTTTTTAAATACAAGGTGAAAGGAAATGTGTTGTTTTCACATGAGAGCGGCAGCAGAAGATGCTGCAATTACAGCATTCTAGAAAGAACCCTCGCCTTACAAGCGAGGAGAGAAAGAAGAATGCTTACAACATTCTAGAAAGAACCCTCGTCTTACAAGCGAGGAGAGAAAGAAGAATGCTTACAACATTCTAGAAAAAATAAAAAATTTCAGACATCTGCTTGCAGCTTTTCGTTCTTTTTTTATGTATTCGTGCGTTCCTAGAGACATCATTTTGCGTGGCTCTAGTTGAACAGCATTTTGGTATTCAAAATATAACCAGTTTATTTTTTAGCACTAGCATCAGATGAGACATATGAATGTCCAACACTCACACACATTTTATACTTGCTTAAAATATAACCCGTTTTGCTTTCAGCATTATCATCAAACGAGACAGACGAGTTTCCAATACTCACATATATTTTTATTATTGCTTAAAACATAACTTGTTTTTGTTTTCAGCATTGTCACCAGACGAGACAGATGAATGTCCAACGCTCGCACACATTCTTTTATTTGCTTGAAAACATAACCTGTTTATTTTCAGCGAACGAGATAGATGAGTTTCCAATACTCACATCACACCACCACCAGACCACAGAGACTATGTGTAATACGCATGGATTTGTTTTCGCTGATTGTCGCCGCACCCATGTTAATGAGGAAGCGGAGGCATATGAGAAAACCAGATTGAGAAAAAAGGGGTAGTGTTTGTGTATGAATTACGCACCATTACACATATGAGAAGGAGAAAGAATGCACGGTGATGACTGTTTGGCTTCACTAAAAGGTGATCAGTCAAGCGGTACGGTTTAAAAATAATAATCAGTTGAGAAAGAAAAAAAAACACAAACAATTTTTTTGCGAAAGACATTGTAGCAAATACAATTTGATTAAAAAAAAAGATAATATTATTGTGAAAGATGGTGAGTTGTGTTTAACTAAATTCCAATAATACAGTCCACTGCGAAATGTGAGTGCTTGGTTGGAATAACTAGTTTAGTTTTCTACCAAAAAAAACCTGGCAAAAAATAATTATGAGAAAAGAATCTTGTGAACTGATCTAAAGAGAAAGAAATTTGTGGTAAAATCAAATACTCGGGAAAGATCTGCAATTTTTAAGCAGAATTAAATGAGAAGCCAAGCAAGCTTCTTCTAAGAAAAAAAAGTGATTTTGTTTTGTTTTGTGAATTGTGATAGAGAGACAGAATATCTGTATTGTTGTGGTGCCAGTGAAAGAAGAGAAGAGTAGTTTTTTTTGTCTTGCCTTGTTTTTCTTCTGCAGTGCACGCAGATTTTATTTAGATTTTTATTTTTTTTTTTTTGCATCTATTTACTTTTTGGTAGCTTTGCGTTTTAAATATTTTTTAGGGTTTATTGAGATGCGAAGAGTGAAGCGAATGGTAAACAGTCATAGGCTGACCATTTTTAGTTAAATCGAACTCCAAGCATATTTATGTACGAGTTGCGATGAGAAAGAGTAGCTTGCAAGCAACTAAAATAAAACAAAACAATTACAAGGCAAGGTTTATCTACTCGTTAGGAGAAAGAATAATTTCTGGATTGAAATTATATTTAAAGAGAAAGACCAATAAGAGAATGATTTCTTTCTGTTCGGTTGAATAGTATTCATGACAGTGAGAAAGAGATAGAGTGGAATTTTCCAACTGCAGGAATTCCAAGAAATGGGCAAACCAAAAACAACAACATAGTTTGATATTCTTTAGGGGTAGGTCTAGGTGTAGGATTGGTATGATTTATTTGTTTATGCTGTTGAGTTGCACCGCGGTGCAAATCCAGTGCTATATTAATAACATAAATTCACTCACATTTTTCTAAGGAATTTATTATTGAATTTTTTCTATAAATTATTTTTTCTTGGAATACGATAATAATTTGCATTACTTTTCAGGCAGAGAAAGGCAACAACGAGAAAGATACAGAGAGAGAGCAGGGAAGTGGAGAGATCGAGTACATCTATGATGCAGCGATCCACGCGATAGAGCGAATGCGTGCATTCGCATTAGAGAGAGATAACCTAGCCGAAATTTCCATAGAGGAAATCGAGGTTAGGCTAGAGATCCTCCAGGATTCCTGGAAACGGGTTAAGGAATACGAAGCCAGGCTGGCCAAAAGAGGAGATCTGCTGGACAAGGCCGAAATAGAGAGGCGAGCGGTGAGGGCAGAGAAGGCTTACTTCACCGCCCATGCCGCGCTGCGAAAGAAGGAGAAAGAGCTGCTGCCGGAACCCAGTGAAAGAGGCGCCACCAATTGCGGTGCAAGTCAACATGCCCTTTGCCGAGCACGACGTCAAGAATACTTGGGGGACCTTTGATGGTTCCATAACTAAGTGGCAAGGGTTTTGCGACCGATTCATGGCAGCAGTGCATGAGAATGAGAAGATTCCAGCTGCATACAAGTTCGCATACCTGAAGAACTCGTTGTCTGGAAGAGCAGCACGTACTCTTGGTGAATGGCAGCTCACGAGCCAGAATTACCAGGAGGCATGGAGTCGTCTGGATGCCGTGTACAACAGGCCCTATGCCACCTGCAGGGAGTTGCTGCGGAACTTTTTTCCGGTTGCCGGTGCTGAGAGGGGCTCCTAAAGCGGCTGAGCTCCAGAAAATGTCTAATACAACACACGAGACGTTGCGACAGCTGGCCGCTCAGGTATTGTACACCTATCTTGCAATCTTTTATATCCGTATTGCCCTGTATAAAATTTTTCTTTATTTCTTTTTTCAGACGCCGCAGCAGTTCAACTAATGTGGTGCCTTCATTTCTATATGTTCCCGACACAAAACGCAATAAAAAAGGAAAATTCTGGGAAAAAGAGTGTTGTGAAATTTATGGTTAAAAGTTCACAACAGGCATTCTTACATATTTATCGCTAAATCCACACAAGCTCTAGAAGACTACATATCATTCCTGAAAAACAAAGGGGAAAACATCCAACCATTTATAATTGCTATAGGTGACTTAAGCAATTTAAATAATTTAATGAATTTTTATGTATATGTCGACGGAGTAAAGTTTTTTTTCAACAGCTTTTTAAGAGCTGTTGATTTATGTTGAAAAACATATCAAGTTTTTTAATTTGGAATATCCCATTGCCTGCTGTCAAATTTGGACATTTATTTCATGTATTTTTATTTATTTATATTTTTGCAAAAATCAAATAATACTGAGTTTCAAACATAAAAAGTCGTTCTTTCTAATTAAGGATTTTAGTTTTTCAGGAAACCTAAATAAAAGGAGAGAAAACACACAAAAATTGTCTGGTTAGCTCCGCCACCTTCGTTTTCCAAAAAAGCAATCTGGATTTGATCGCAGATTTGATCTTGATCAATTTTTGCGAATCCAGATTCTGAGTTAGATTTAAATAATAATAAACAACAAGCGAATATAGTGACCAGGTGAAATTTTAATTTTTGAATAGATGCATTCAAATTTAACGCTTTTAAGTCACTTTTTCTTAGTTTTTTAGCGGAAAAGGTGTTCTTGGTCAAATCGCGATTGACTGTGGTATATAGTTTAAAAGTGTTTGTGAAAAATATAAGTGAAAATGGAAGTGTCCATTGTTATGAGCAACAAAAACCGGGAAAAACTTGTGGTTTTTCCTACCACCTTCAACGGAGGACCGCCAAAATATTTAGTTGGTGCTGCCAGGAAAGGAAAAAGTTTTCTTGCACTGGAAGGGTGCAGACGGATTTCATCGAGGGAAATCATATCGTCAAAAAGGGACCAACGGCACATAGCCATGATCCATTGGCCTATGAAAAAAGCGTAATGCAAGCTAACGCCTTTGTGAAGAAAATGGAATTAACAGCTGCCCAGCCATCACAAATAATAAGAGATTCCATTGTAGAGTGTGAAGGGCCCTGTCGCGTTTATTTGCCAAAAAAAAACGCACAAAAATCAAAAATTGCCAGGGTTCGCTCTTCCCATATCAAGGAGCCAGTTACTTTGGAGGAAATAGAGATTCCGATGAACCTTCGCTACCTGGAGGGCGAAATGTTCGTATTGAAGGACTGCAGCTACGGAGGCGAAAAAAAACATTTTAATGGGAACAAGAAGCAGCTTTAAACTACTTTCAGAGGCTAAATGTTGGCTTATGGATAGAACTTTCCATGTTGTGCCTTCTATAATGACACAGCTTTTTTCCATCCATGGATTTTTAGAAGGATCTGTTGTGCCTCTAGTTTTTTGTTTAATGAGCAGAAAAACAAAGTCTTATTTATTTCAGGACCTGTTTCTGCAAGCTGCGGAGTTTGAACTGGAGCTAGAGCCAGAAGTCGTCATTTCTGACTTTGAGCAGGCAATTTCAAGCGCTGCTGAGGAGCTCATGACGGCAACCGTTAAAGGTTGCTTGTTCCATTTTGGACAAAACATTTGGCGAGCTGTCCAAAGACAGAAATTGGCAACAAAATATGCCCAAAGTGAAGAATTTTCACTTCAAATAAAAATGCTTAAGAGCTTAGCATTCGTGCCAGCAGGTAATTATCTTAACTGATTTATATACAAATTCAAACAATATTATTAATTTTGCTTTGCCATTAGAAATACATACATAAGATATCGAATTCTTTTCTTTACAACCCTTTTTTTATAATATTTGCAGAAGAAGTTCCAGCGTACTTCACAGCCCTGTCCAATTACATAACTGACCCAGATGCCAAGGCAATGGAAAAGTGGTTTAAGTGGCTGGCAAAACTCCTGCGTCCAAGCCAATGTATGACCTAACATTTTGGTCCATAGAGGCAAATCTCGCGGTACAGTTCCCCAGCACACAGAATAACGTGGAAGGTTGGCATAGGCGACTTAAACTAGTCGTTGGAAAATCCCATGCTGGCGTTTATAAATTGATTGGTGATCTCGGGCAGGAGCTTATCGTTGCCAAGCTGCAAATTGAAAAATTGAAGAGTGGCGTGCCGGAAGCATCGAACACCAAGATGAAAAAAAAAGGAACGAATGCTGTCGGTAATTTAAAGGCGTGACAGCCTTTCCAAAATTGAAATTACGTATCTGTCATCGTAAATCTACATAAAATAAAGTAGTTTTTTTATTTCAGCACTTTATTCAGCAAAAAAAAACAATCGACATTTTCAAACTGTAAAAACATCACGGTGCTAAGTATACGGTGGTAAACAAATGTTGAATTTAATTTGATTTTATCGATAATAAAATAGTTAAATAATTCTTGGGTCTTAGTTGCTGAAAATGGGAAATTAATTTAAGGAATTACATATACCTATTTGGAATTAAATGTACGTGGGACTTTGTTCAGGAGGACTAGGTCAAGGATATGAATATTGAATATTACTTCGCAGCGACCGTCTGCTACAATTGTGGGAAAAGGCCAACGGACAATTTTTGGCCCTAGTAGAGCGCAGACAAAGAAACTCTGACAGAGTTGGAGAACATTATGGAAGAGGTAGAAGAGGCGTATTATGGGACGGCGGAAATTTTACGTCAACACCTCAGAAGGACGGCCAAGGATGACCAACAGGAGGCAGGAGCCACAATGGAAACGGGGGAACAGGGAACTACACCCCAAGTAAATGTAAGCCTTACCCTCCCCATACAACAACATGATATGAAACATACATGGGGGAAATTCGGTGGAGCCTTAACGGATTGGTTGAGTTTCCGGGATAGATTCAAGGCAGCTATCCACGATAACCCGGAAATATCAACGGCGTACAAGTATTCATATCTCAGGAACTCGCTGTCAGGAGACGCCGAGAAAGCTTTAGGACAGAGCAATCTGGTAGAAGGAAGCTACCAGGAGGCATGGGACCGCCTGAACAACCTCTACAATAAACCATACCATATTGCGAAGGATCAGCTAAAGAAGTTTTACAGCTTACCGTATTTGGTTGGTAGGCCTACAGCAAAGGACTTGCAAAAAATGTCCAACGACACTTATGAGGCCATTAGACAGCTAAAAGCGTTAGAACTACCGGTTGAACACTGGGACATGGTGCTTATATTTGCACTTCATGAGAGGTTGGACCCAGATATCAGGAGGCAATTGGGAATTCAACGCTCTTCGGAGACCCCCAAAATCTCTGAAATGCTTAACTTCCTGGATAAGCAAGCAGGATCGCTTGAGGATGCCAGAGTGGTAAATGTGGCAGGAGCACAACAAGCAAGGACATCCGGATGGCAAGTAGCCTACAGGAATTGGATAAATCGAAACAAAGGAGATGGCCCATTTTTGGGCCCAGTGCGTCCACTAATGAATCTAGTATCAAATGAAAGGTGATATTAAGGACATTATGTGGGTGAAATATTTTTAAAATCGTTCGTGGGGTTTTTGAGATATTTGAGCTTGAAGTTGACTAATTCAGAAGCAGAATTTCACTTATTTTTCCGACAAAACTGCTTATATTTTCCGATGTAAGATACATAGAGAAATAAATCTGGTATCAAATGAAAGGTATTTTGTTAACCTTTTCATCGTATTAAAAATTATTTTTGTACATATCCTATATTCTCCAATATTTTGTTTTAAGTTCTTAGAAATCAAGTTTTTTGTTCTTACTTTTTAAACGTCAATATCTTAAAAAGATCGGCAGTGATTCCTAATTTTTTAACATCATTATAAAGATTATTTATTTACCTTTAATTTGATATATAATTTAGTGCCCTTTATTAAATACAAACTTAGTTTTGAACTAACTTACACTAAAAAGCATATTTACATGCACTATAAGCTATGCACTTTTTTGTTTATCGTTATTTTTTATAATTTCTTAACCAAAAATAGCAAAACATGTATTATTTATTACTTACTTTAAGCCCGATAAACAACATTTATATTGATGACAATCTAGGTGATGTTATTTAAGAAAACATGCATCATGCTACTTCGAAAATATAGTCCATGTAAATAACTTACCGTTTTCTTTTTATTTTTGTAAATGTAAATATGATTCGATTAAGCCTCTCTTCTTTTGTTTAAGATAATAAACATGATCTGATAATGCCTCTCGTACAATATAACGTGACACTTTGGTATTGAGAGTTCCCACGCGCCTTTTAATTGCAGGTGTAAGCTCCGCTAAATTAAATAGTTTATTGTGTTCCCATATTGAAGAAAAAATTAAACAGCTTAAACTAAAAAGCATTATTTATTACGTATTAAGTTACGATGCATTGTATGTAAATATATAAAGTGCGTAAAAAAAAGTGAAAATGAATAGTGGTCAATGTGTTAATTGTAGAATACATTTACAACAAAATATTTTGCAAGTTCGTAGGATTGAAATGCTTTCAAATCCGCGTCGATCAATTTTAGTTAATTGGATATCTCCAGAACAAGTAAGTCGTTGTTTTTTTTTATAAAAAGTGAAAAGATCAGTTTTTTAGCATACTAAGAATAAATTATAGATAGTATATCAATGTTTTTAATTTACAAAAACCGTATTTTTTCTATACTTATAGTAGCTGCTAATTTTTTTTTTTTTAAAGCAAAATAAAAACAAATCCAAACACATACTCAGTATTTCTTTTTTTTATGTTTTGCTAATAAAATGAGAAAATTAATAAATAATAAAATTAATAAAAAAATTAATAAAATTAATAAAAATAAAAATTGAGTACGAAAAAAATAGGATAACGTGTAGTAGATCTGCAAATTCCTTATATCCTTTCCTGTTTTATTTGTATTAATTATTATTTAAGATATCTGATTCCGACTTCATATGTTTTAATTGCTTTCGGATTTTGGAAAGAATCACTTTAACAAGTAATCCAATACGAGAATATGGTCACATTAGAATTTGCTTGTGCTGTGGACTTTCGTTAAGATCTCGTAGATCACGAAACGTACCACAAGAATGCATGGAAAGAACTTTTTTATTGCAATGGATTCCAAACAATCAGGTAAATGTATAACATTTGTTAAAACTAAAATCCTTATGCTTATTATAAATTATATATTAGCACCTTAATTTAACAAAAGTCTGTTCTCCCTGTTGGCTGCGTGCTAATAGGGCTGCAAACAGAAGTCGGGTGCATGATGCTAATCGACAAGATGATTTGCTTCCTGTTGCAAGGGAAAATATCGTTCAAGAACCTGAACAGAATGCATTGCCAGCACAGCCAAAAGTAAATTCAGCTGTTTACAAAAGAGTTGCATCAACAGAAAGACGATGCGTGTTTGCCGATTGCCAAAGGAGTGAACGGTTTCGATTTCCACAGGAAATAAGAGAAAGGTTATTAATTGACCACAAATTATATCTGCCGGAAAGTACCAGAATATGTAACTTCCATCTTACATCGGGTGATTGGATAAATCTCGTAGAAGGTAATGCTTTAAGTGACTTTACTGGAGAGCAAATGGATGAAATGATGTCAACACTTACTGACATTGCCTTAAAGCCAGTTGATTTTAATAACATAGGTAGTATGAATCCTTTTTTATGCCATTATTGGATAGGTAGGAGCTCAGAGCAGTTTACAGAACTGCACAGCTTTGTTCCCGCATTGAAAAGTATTGAACTATTTACTTTTTTATCAAAATTAAGATCCGGTGATAGCGATCGTAGGCTTTCATCCCTTTTAAACGTCCCTCGCGCAACACTAGAACGATACTTGTCTACAGCTAGGAGCAGTTTGTTAAATTATTTTGTGCCCTTTAACTTAGGTCTGGAACATATGTCTATTCAGAACGTAGCTAGTCGAAACAATATGATTCCAAATGGACTTTTTGGCAACACACAGTTAAATGAAAATGACCAACCAGCCATTATCATATGTGACGGAACTTATGTTTACCTCCAAAAAAGTTCAAATTATAGTTTCCAAAAAGCAACATATAGTCTGCATAAGTTTCAGAATTTAGTCAAACCCTTTATGATGACATGCTGTGACGGCTATATAATAGACGTATACGGACCTTATGCAGCAATTGATTCTGATGCAACAATTATTAAAAATCTTTTTAGAGATGAATATGGGAACATGAGGCGTTTTGTTAGAGAAAATGATGTTTTTATCCTAGACAGAGGTTTCAGGGATGCTATTTCAAGCCTAGAATCTTATGGGTACAAAGCTCACATGCCTGAAACTGTTCTGGAAGGGAATAATCAGCTGACAACAGCTCAAGCTAACAAGACAAGATGTGTTACAATGGTAAGATGGGTTGTGGAAGTTGTCAATGGACGCTTTAAAAGAGATTTTAAAGTATTCCGCCAAAACTTTTTTAATTTAGCTACTCCTCACTTAATGGATGATTTTAAAATTGCAGCTGCAATCCTTAATAAGTTCCATCCTCTGTTAGAAGACAATACAGATGCCAGCGTTTTACTGGAGTTGGCTTTGAGTAGATTAAATACTCCCAACCATTTAGGCGATTTTGTTAAGGAAAATAACTTAAATAGAACTAGGGCAGTGTTTCGTAGAATTAACGGACACATTCCAAGCTTAAATAACTTTCCTTTGCTTGATTTGATTTGACAGAGCTTCGTAAAATATCATTGGGAAATTATCAAATCAAACAAGCTCGCTCTTATTGTGGGGAACATCTTAAAAGCAATGGAAGTTATATAATAGAAGTTTGTGAAAATGTATTAAGAATTAATTCTACACATCAAAGCCTGGTTGGAAACAATTATTTACTTAGAGGTCGCATTAAATCTCGACACATCAGTGGGAAAATATATTTAACATACATCCTTGTCAGTAATGAATCTGATGTAGCCAATAGTTGCAACGCAATAGAAGCGTACTATTGCAATTGTCTTGTAGGAATGAGAACTGTTGGTTGCTGCGCTCATGTTATGAGTATTTTGTGGTACTTAGGATTTGCTCGTCACCAACAAAATATGAACATAGCTCCAGCTTTATTTTTAAATTCTATTTTAATAGACAATGAAGTTGAAGGAGAATAAATCTGAAATAATACTTAATATTATAATTAATGTAGGACGTAGGTTATTATGTATGTAATCAAACCAAAATGAATTATAAAAATCTATTATTTCAATGCAATAACTCCATTTCGCATTTAATATAAGTTAAAAGTTATGTCTCATTTTAATAAAGATCATTTAGTTTTAAACCTTTTTGTACATATAAATATTGAAAAAATAAAGACTATAAGTTATTACATCTACATAATTATGTGTCTTTTATAAACTTCTTCTGAAAATAAAAAGAAAACGGTAAGTTATTTACATGGACTATATTTTCGAAGTAGCATGATGCATGTTTTCTTAAATAACATCACCTAGATTGTCATCAATATAAATGTTGTTTATCGGGCTTAAAGTAAGTAATAAATAATACATGTTTTGCTATTTTTGGTTAAGAAATTATAAAAAATAACGATAAACAAAAAAGTGCATAGCTTATAGTGCATGTAAATATGCTTTTTAGTGTAAGTTAGTTCAAAACTAAGTTTGTATTTAATAAAGGGCACTAAATTATATATCAAATTAAAGGTAAATAAATAATCTTTATAATGATGTTAAAAAATTAGGAATCACTGCCGATCTTTTTAAGATATTGACGTTTAAAAAGTAAGAACAAAAAACTTGATTTCTAAGAACTTAAAACAAAATATTGGAGAATATAGGATATGTACAAAAATAATTTTTAATACGATGAAAAGGTTAACAAAATACCTTTCATTTGATACCAGATTTATTTCTCTATGTATCTTACATCGGAAAATATAAGCAGTTTTGTCGGAAAAATAAGTGAAATTCTGCTTCTGAATTAGTCAACTTCAAGCTCAAATATCTCAAAAACCCCACGAACGATTTTAAAAATATTTCACCCACATAATGTCCTTAATATCACCTTTCATTTGATACTAGATTCATTAGTGGACGCACTGGGCCCAGGTTCCCTAGGAAAATGGGCCATCTCCTTTAAAGTGATCCTACATATTGCTGCTATAAGAATATAAACGAAACCCAGGTTAAAAGAGGTTCTAGTGAATTAGGGCCTTGCATATTTAATTACCTTAAATCTATTGATGCACGATCAGCTACGGCTGCTACATAAATGAGGTAGTTAATGTAGTTAAATGTAGTAAACGTAGTTAAATGTAGTAGACGCAGCGATAACTGTCAAAATGTAGTTTGGGTTTTCAATTTAACCGCCAAACTGAAAACAAAATGCATTTTCTTATATTTTTGCCACATTCTTGTTCGTCAATCCTCATTCGTCATCGGCACTCGTGCATCGTGGTCGTTGTCGTTTAGTATCTCGTATGTCGTATATTATATCGCGTTAAAAAAATTAAATCATGCCTAATTTAGGAGGAGGAAGAAAATTGCATAATTATTGGAGTGATGGCTGCTTAACTCCGATTAAGTTGTAAAGTGGACGGATTGGTTCGCTCTGCGGAGAATGCACAAACATTCTGAAAAACACCACAAAACTAGGCTCCAGGCGCACAGGTAAGCAAAAAAAAAAAATAGAATTCTTTTTAAAGTTCAAAAACTAAAAAGATAAACACATTATATCAGACGAGTTTGTGTTCCAAGTATTCCTGACGAAGCCATGCCGATGCCACAGTCACGTTCTGCAACGGCAACTGTTTTTTGTCCAGGTGCTTGTAACTCCAACTTGGGGACGGTGAAAAAAAAAAACACGCTAGGCGTTCTATTGGACACGTGTTACTCAAGTGAGGAAATCAAAATAATAGACATCGAAACTTAATTACCACAAGAACAACCAAACAAATCGTTCACCCAAGAGCTTGAGGTAGGGTAACTGGCCTAAAATGGCCCACCAGGGTAAAATGGCATACTTGCTAGAAAACTTAGAATTGAACAGAACTAACATGTTTTGTGAACACAGTTCAGTTAGTTTATCAAAAAACATCAACACAAACGAAATGCTACCAACTTCAAGCTGTTATTTAAAATTAAGTAAATCAAACTGTGTCTAGACTTCACTAAAGAACACCAACAAATATATTTGTGGAAATTTTAGAACTTCAAAACCCCTAAAAAACATTGTATTTGGCAGGAGGCAGTAAATGTATGTACGTATTAAGTGTTTCTAGCTATTTTACTGAAATCATTTGCCCCAAATTTATTTTCGTTTGTTCAGTATTAAAGATTTAAAAAAAAACCTAAAATGGGCAAAATGACCTATTGAGCACCTTGCTAAAACGGCATAGTGGGCCATTTTAGACCAATACTTATTTTTTAATTTTCTTTTTAGCCTAAATGGGTGGAAAATATCAACGCACTACTGCCAGACAGTCCTGGACGGAGGACGCATTGTTAAAAGCACTCGAAGCAGTTGAAAAAAAAGAAATGGGCTGGATGAAGGCCTCCAAATCATTTGGAGTTCCAAGAAGCACCTTACGTAGAAGAGCAGCCAACAAAAATAAAGTGTTAAAAGGCGTACAGAAAGGTCTGGGGAGATTTACTTCCACCTTTACCGAACAAATGGAAAAGCAGCTCGTTGACTTCATCCTACTTTTGGAGTCACATATGTTCGGACTCACATGCCACGACATTCGAAAACTTGCATACCAGCTAGCCGAACAAAACAACATACAGCATCGCTTTAGCCATGAAGAAAAGAAAGCTGGTGAAGATTGGCTGAGAGGGTTTCGGTCAAGGAACCCAAACATTTCACTTAGGCAGCCGGAAGCTACTTCTGCAGCTCGTGCACAAGCCTTCAACAAGCCCCAAGTGCGAAAATTCTTTGATATTTTGTCCAACTTGATGGAAAAAGAAAATATTAGTGCCACCCGAATTTGGAATGTGGACGAGTCTGGTTTGTCCACAGTACAAAAGCCACAAAAAATCCTTGCCCAAAAAGGAAAAAAACAGGTAGGATCACTTACAAGTGCAGAAAGAGGACAGCATTCAACCGTCGTTTGTTGCATGAGTGCCAGTGGGGCGTTCATTCCACCCACTCTTATATTTGCAAGAAAACGTTGGAAGCATGAGTTGATTGATGGCGCCCCGCCAGATACCTTAGGCCTTGTAAGTGATTCTGGTTGGATGAACTCAGAACTCTTCTTAAAATGGCTACAGCACTTCATTAAACATACGCATTCATCAATTAATGAGAAGGTTCTTCTTTTGCTTGATGGATATAAGGCCCATAAAAGTTTGGATGTAATTCGCCTAGCCAAGGAGAATGGTGTAATAATGTTATCCTTTCCACCCCATTGCACCCACCGAATGCAACCCCTTGATGTCTTTTTTTGGACCTCTTAAAACTTATTATAACCAGGAGATTAGCAAGTGGTTGAGAAATCATCCAGGAAGAGTGGTTACACAATATCAGATAGCAGCATTATTTAAAGGAGCATACGGAAAATCTGCATCAGTTTCAAATGCTGTAAACGGCTTTGAAAAAGTTGGCGTATGGCCACTCAACAAAGACATTTTCGCAGATCATCTATTTGATGCAGCAGAGACTACAAATATTTCCGAAGTGAACAGCTTGAACTTTCCTGCAGCTGAAAATGAACCACAAGCTCAATTCGAAATCGTTTTTCCAGATGAAAATGTTCCACCAGCTCCACTTGAACATTTTTCTATTGATGAAAATACACCGCAAGGATTTTTTGATAGTTTGCTAGCTTCACCTCCAAGAGATGTTGACAATTTGGAGCTGCCACATTGTTCATCCCATACCGAATTTCAAATAAAGCCAGTTGATGTTTTAAATATTCCACATTCTTCGGGAAGAGAAGGTCGAAGAAGAAAAGCTGAAGGAAGCCAAGTTTTGACAAGCACGCCGTACATGCGTATGGTGGAAGAAAAAGCTGCAGAAAAAACGCAATAGAAACACGGAAAGCTGCAAGAAAAGCAAAAAAAAATTTTAAGAATATATATGGAAGCGATAACGAACCAGATTTTCAAGCCAGTGACGATGAAGATGCAGCTTGTATCTATTGCAATGATTTGTTTAGTCGATCTAAACCCAGAGTCTTGGGTAAAATGCATTAAGTGCCAGTTGTGGGCACACTCTGACTGCGCCGATGTAAACAAATCCATGAAAAATACATTTGCGACATTTGCAATAATTGATTATTTATTATTATTTACTTTGTTCCTTATTTAGTTTCCATTGAAGTTGTTTTAAATGAGTTGTTGATTGTTATTTTTTTTTAGTTTTATTATGTTTATTTTACTTTGATCTTTGATTTTGTTTTAAATAAAGTTTTTATTGAATTGAAAACGCTTTTTGGTTTACAAGGGTAAAATGGCATACTAGTATGCCATTTTGCCCAAGCAATTTTGGTGACTACAATTTAGAGACACTTTGAAAATATTTTGTTTAAATATATCTTGGAACTATTGGAACTTGGTAAGCTAAAGAATTATGCGTTATTGATTAAACTTTGAAAAAAATAAACATATGAAGTTAAAAGTCAAATTTTAAAAGAGATAAATAAGCCATTTTCCTTAGGTGGGCCATTTTAGGCCAGTCTCCCCTACGTAAAATGATAACAATACCTACGTTTTGTTAATAAAGTGAGATAAACACCTATACCCACATTTATTTATATTTTTAAGACATTCAACAAGCTTTCAATTGCAATGATGGTATTGAAATTGCTGGATATCCTGACTTCAACCACGGCCATAACCCCAGCAACCACGTTTTCTCCAACGCTGCCAACAAATAGCATATGTACATCATCATCGTCATCATCATTCCACCCCATTTTTACAACTTCGTCTTCTTCAAGATCGACTTCAGTTTTGTCCTTGCCATCCACACCGACTTATGCAATGTCGGCGTCGTCCTCATCATAAAAGGTGCCAAGCTCCAGAAAAGAGTTTACCAGCCCGAATGCAAAAAAAAATCAAAACCAAGCCAGCAGCGTTCAAAATGTCCAGTTTCGTCGACTTCATGGATCAAAAAGAGTCACACAAAGTTGACTGCGCTGTCAAAGTTTTTTTATGCTTGCAACATATAGTTTCCTGTGGTTGAATCGGACTGGTTCCTAGGATTTATTAGACTGTTGCGACCATCTTATAAGCCCCCGTCAAGAAAAGTTTTAGCGGGAAGACTCCTTGAGACCGTTTATTTGGTTTATTTATTTGAAAATGTGGTGAAGGTGCAACGTTTTTTTAAAAATCATACTGGGCTCGAAAAAAAATAGACTTTGTTCAGGAGGACTAGGTCAAGGGAAATAATATTGTGTGTGGTACAGGACATGCATGTAAGTAGAATTTATCAAGAGGACTTGTCCCTATAAAATTGTAGGACAGAATCAGACACAGGATGTGCGAAATATTTAAGAGATTAAAAAAAAAAAAAAAACATTCTAGGATAGAATTTGGAACTAGATTCATAATGGTGCGGGAAGTGCTTCACAATTTATTTTGATTCATTTAAGTCGAACATTTAGCAGGTATGATTGGATAAGGGCATAAGTGTAGTACAGGAAGTGCAATTTACACTTGTCCTCACTGTTCCGTACCAGAAAAATCTGGACAAACAAAACTCGAGAGTTTGCTCGATGTGTGGAATTTGCAAAAAAATTCAAAAGACATGGAAGATCGACCTGGACTTTGATCTATTGTATCCAGGAAAGCAGTATAACTTAACTAACAAATTTCCTGAACTGAAGCAAAAATTGAACAAATACTACGCGAAATACATCAAGGATAAGCACTACAAGCAGTTGTTTGAGAGCATCAAAGATTCTTCAACTGAAGAAAATTCCAAAAAACGCACTGTATATATGTATACTATTAAATACAGTTTTAAAGCCAACACACAGACGATCCATCAAAAACCAAGGACACTTAAAAACAACTATTCAAGATGCAATTGAAAGCTGTGTAACTCACGTTACTGTCGTCAACGACTTACAAAGGATAAGGGAGGAGAAATTACAAAAACAAATGGAAGTGAAAGCCATTATTGGTGACAACTTGGGCCTCAACGACATCCTTGGATTTACAAATTCATTTAATTCTTCATTTTATTGTCGATTTTGTACAAGAGAAAAAAGTCAAATGCAAACCGATTGCGTTGAGTTTCCAAACTGTTTAAGAAATGAAGAATTAAATTAAAATCAAAACTTCCAAAAATCTACAAAAGGACCTCAACATTTTTATTAGATTCTCAAAATTTCTTAAAGACAAAAAAAAAAAAAAAAATTATAATTAAAATTTTCTTTACCCGTCGGAAAATTTTAAGAATAAGTGATGGATAAAGTACCTCATTGTGGAAATGAAGATTGTACCCTTAACGAAAAGACAAACGAGTGGGTTACTTGTGAAGGTATTTGTGGTAAAGTTTTTCACCCCGTTTGTACTGGCTTATGCAGAAAAGCCAAAGTTTATTTGGCCGAATACATTGTTAACTTTCATTATTTCTGTGTTGACTGCAGGACCATTACGCTTTCACACATAATGCTTGCAATTAAATGCAACAATAAGCGTGCAGAACAATTTTCCGACTCCATCTCAGAATTGAAAAAAATCAGCTTATTGCAGAGAATAATGAATCCACCACAAAAAGTCTTGAGAATCATCACTACATCTTTACAAAACAACTTTCCAACATCGAAATCTGTCCAAACAGGCCCTCAACA
Source organism: Platycheirus albimanus (assembly GCA_916050605.2). Lineage (NCBI taxonomy): Eukaryota > Metazoa > Arthropoda > Insecta > Diptera > Syrphidae > Platycheirus > Platycheirus albimanus. The sequence goes on along the minus strand of OU696696.1, from coordinate 18,272,453 downwards.
AATTTTCAGAATGCGTCAATAACATTAATTTAGTCCCAAGCCACCTGAAAACCCATTTATAAAAATTAATAAAGCTATTGCCGCCATTAATCCTTTGCAAGAATTAACAAAAAATATCGAAGCAATAAACTCGTTACGTGACACGTTGTCAAGGGTTGAAGCAACATTGAATCTTCAAACTAATGCGGTAAAATCAATCGGTATAGACTATGTTAACGTTCACTTTATTGCATGATTCAATCATAGCAATCATCGAAGCTAAAATAAGCAAAAGACCCCACATCCGTATCGCGATAACATAAACAAAAGACCCCATGTCCGATTCAAGAATGCTAACATAAGCAAAGCATCCCTTCGGACAATAAAATCCATTCCCACGAAATCTGCGACAAACTCTATTTCGTCGTTAGATCCCATTTGCAGAAAATGACGATTAAGCATTATCTCGTCATCAGGAAATTTACACCATCTCTTATTGGCTGCCGATCACATCATCATACTACGATAAATGTATCTGATGGATGATCAATAAGAATCCGAGATGAAGTTGGATTTAGTCTTTCTTCGCAGCTCGATCATATTCGTTCATTTAGTAACTCGACCGAGAATTGAATCACTCCGCTTGAACCGCAGTTTTATAAAATACCTACTAACTTTATAATAAGTGAATAGAAAAAAATAAAATAATTTTTTAAAACGTAAACCGGTTAACAAGTGTATTAATTGACTATACATCCTCTTATGATAAAATCATAAATGATTCGTTAGCGCTTGCTGATGTGTTGATAAGAGAATCCACTGCCTCCCGTATTGCTATATCTAACATATCTGAAGAGTTGAAATGTTTACCTAACCTAAATAGCTTAAGTGAACCCCTTGTAATCGATAACAACAACAAATCGCTTCACATAGAACTTCAAGATATGGACAACTCAATCACTCAAATTAACGGTGACAATAATTTTCCATCCTCTTCTGCTTCCACAAAACAATTACCAACTATTACCTGGCAACCATCATTCAACTGTATGACCGCATCATCATCGTATAACATCCAACAAACCAAATCGAAATACTTGGAACAGCAACACTTGGATACCACCGCAGAACATACCAATAACAACTCTTCTACCTCAAAATTCGGGACACTATGGACACAACTGGAATGGGAAAACCGTCTCATGCGATTGAAACATTCGAACGCAAATTCCTCATCGTATTTGTTCTTGAAATGCACTTCAGAAGCAGTTAATATATCTCGGCAGCAGATGTTGTTCAACAAGAAATTTGGTATTTCTGATGTATCAGTTCAACCTTTATCTACAAAGTCCCGATCCTTCAAAGTCAAGATTATAACTAAATACGAATGGATCTTTCTCCGTCCAGCCAATAATGCTCTCAAACTAGATGGCTTTACAATTAAACCTTGGATTAATAAATCTTTTTTTAATCTTAAATTAAAGTCTAGCTCTAAGTCTGTTTCTCGCTCTTCAACTTCTGCTCCCATTAAATTAACCAATAACATTGTTTCTCGCCCGATTGCTGCTCCTAGAAAGTCAAATAACTCTAGTCATTCGTTCATTTTGCCCCAAGGCTAAAATCCACCTATACCCAGCCGTTCCCCGTTTCCTAAATATCAAAATTTCATCCATTCTCATACTCTTAACCCACCACATAATCTTATTCCTCAGAAAAGTCCTGTTCCTCCTCCTAATGAAGGTAATATATTGCCCTCGGCTACGTTAGTAATGTTTCTTCTAATCTCCCAAATAATTTCCTTGATCTTCTATTCCCACCAACTGTCAAAATGACAAAAAAGTTCTCAGACCTAAGCGATGATGGACGCTTTGTTATATCTCGCCTCAGAAATCCTCTCATTTATGCGAACGCACGTTTGTATCTTGCATATCTTCATAATAAACATGATTCTATCTGTGTTGATGGTGTTACCAGAACCAACGTAATGGTATCTATACATCAAGAAGGTCTTCCCACTAATTTCAATGATCTGTTAAGAATTTTTAACCTTTATCATAAAATTATTTCTAATTGTACACCTTCTTACGTTCATTCCAGACGGCTCTCGTGATTTGAGTCAAATCGTAACAATAATCCCTTTCGTTCCTAACAGCCGCATTTCAGACCCGCCGAGACCCAAATTTGTATCTATCTACTACCAAAATGTTCGGGGTCTGCGCACAAAAAGATCGAATGTTTACTTAAACTCCCAAAAACTTCCATTTGACGTATTTGCCCTCACCGATTTTCATAATAACGAGTTCTTTAATTCTGATTTCAGTGTTTTCCGAAAAGATGTTTTAATCTCTAATGCTAGTCCTGATATAGATCCGCCTGGAAGCTTTTCACCCGGACGTGGTGTTTTGTTGGCACTTCATTCCAATCTCGATTCTTCCTTGGTTTTTATTCCTAACACAGTTAACCTTGAACTTGTTTGTGTTAAAGTCTGTCTATGTAAACGTTCCCTCTACATTTTGTGCTGTTACATTCCACCTGCCCAACCTACAACAGAATATGAGCTTCTAGTTAATGCAATTGATCATGTTGTTGATCTTTCTAATCCTGAAGATAACATAATAATCGTTGGACTTCAATCTTCCTCGTTTAAATTTGGGTAATATCTGACGATAGAATTAATTTTATTTCATCCAACGCATGCTCAGAGAAGGAAGTTCTCTTTATTGACCGCCTCCTCTCTTCTAATCTTGCTCAAATGAGTGGTGTAAAAAACTGCCTGCAAAGACAATTAGACCTAATTTTCTCATCTGATGCTCAAAACCAGTGTTGTCACTTTACCACAATTGTGGTAGATCTACCACACTTTTTTAAGATTTTCGAGATCTACCACATCTACCACGGTAGTCGAAAATTCTACCACTATTTTAGCAATCATGGAAAATCACATAAAAAAATCTGCTAGTTTTCTTACAACTCAATTTATTCCTGAACACAGCCGTCTTCAGTCCTCTATTACATTTTCTGCACAGCCTACTTTACTCATGTTGATTTAGATGCTTTCATTTTCGTTTTATATTGTACATCGTACTCTTTTCAACACGACATTATTTAAGCTACAATTTTGTTTGTCTACAAAAAATATAGCTTATACACTTACTCCAATCTCCAACCTATTTAGCTTGAGCGCTTTGCTGTTTTTACTGTGCCGTCTCGTCTGTTCAATAAAGAACGGTTAATTTTCGAGTTTCCAGAATTGTGAATTGTGTACAATAAATTTAAACAAATCTTATAAAAAGTATTAAAAATGAGGAAATTTCTAATAAAAAAGTCTGCTGAAACGTAAGTTTAGATAAATATCTTTAATTTTCAATCAGGCAAATTAAGATTTTCCTTTAACTTGAGCCATCAACTAGTGGTAGCCAAAAAAAATTTCAAAAACCTGCTGAAACGTAAGTTTAGATGAATATCTTCTATCCAATCAGGCAAATTAAGATTTTTGTTTTTCTTGACTAGGAATCTACCAAACGAGCCATCAACTAGTGGTAGCCAAAAAAAATTTCAAAAACCTGCTGAAACGTAAGTTTAGATGAATATCTTCTATCCAATCAGGCAAATTAAGATTTTTGTTTTTCTTGACTAGGAATCTACCAAACGAGCCATCAACTAGTGGTAGCCAAAAAAAATTTTAAAAACCTGCTGAAACGTAAGTTTAGATGAATATCTTCTATCCAATCAGGCAAATTAAGATTTTTGTTTTTCTTGACTAGGAATCTACCAAACGAGCCATCAAATAGTGGTAGCCAACAAAGTTTCCAAAAAGATCAATCAGAAACGTAAGTTATTAAAATATTTGCTCGTGTCAATATCAGTTTAAAATAATTATAATTAAAGTAAACTACAGGCGAAATACAAATCCGTCCTGCGAATAGGAACATAATTATGTTCTTAAAAGTTTAATCCTTAAATAAAGGTAATAATAATAGTAAAGAATCAAAATAAAAATAGTTTAAGGATTTTCAAAACGATTCTCAAAAGTCCGTTTTGTCCCACTAATTGGACGAAACTGACCTTCGTTTGGGGCAAAAAGATCAATTTGTTTTGTTTGTCAAGATTTTATGAAAAATAATTGAAAAAAAAACTTCATACGAGTACATACGTTGACAAACATTAGTTGTAAATACATAAATGTGTTTTATTTTAGATCACAGCATGCATTTAATTTTTTTAACTCAAAAGGCGGTTATATTATAACAAAAACGTAAAGAAAACAATACACTTAATAACTATAGTAACACGAAACAAGAAATAAAATAAATAAACAAACATAATGTAGTTCCTTGAAATGTAAGTCTGTCAGCTTTTATTTTAGTGTGAACAATTTTCGCAAACAACATCATCACATCACATCAATACCTCCACAGTCCCCAACCGGTACATTCTTCAAGGGCCCAGTTCATACATTTCCATCATTGAATCCATCCTTCTCCTTTAAATGATTTGCTGTGGACATTTCAAAGCAATAAAGGCAAAGACAATCCTCGTCGTTTGTTTCCTGTTCCGCAGAAGTTGTTGGTTTGGCAGTCTTTTTAATTCGATTTTTAATTTTTTAATATTTGTTTATATATACATAGTTGATTTCTTGGACACTTTTCGACTGCAACGTACATCAAGTTGATCCCGTTGAAGCTCATATTTGTGTGGGCTAGGTGTCAGTATTGCTGACTTTCCTTTTTTCCTGCCTTTTCTACTCATATTGGGACTTGAAGAAGCTTTTAGTGATTCTGAAACCTCTGATACATACTTTAATGGAAATGAAGATAGATTGCCAATCAGTGGATATACATATTTCGGACATCTTTTATCTTCAGGAATGGATTCATCGCTTACATTAGTGCTGATGAGGATGATTACTGGACATGAATCGTTGAAATTATAAAACAGTTTTCTCCTTCATTTCTTCTGCAGTTTTATTAGTTTTTGCCAATTCAATATCAATATGTTGGATCAATATACGTTGTCTCAGTCTCAGCTGCAACATAATTTATTTAGCAGCTCAAAGTTAGCCGAAGCGAATGGCTTATTAAAAGCTTGAGCTCTGGCTTTTGATGTTATTTCCAGGTTTCAAAACGCAATAAAGCCAAAAGTCTATAGAATGAGGCAACTAATTCGACCCAGCCAACTCATAAGTGAGGGCTCTTGTCGTCATGCCAAAGAATTCGAAAAAAAAATTGAAAAAAAAATTTGAAAAAAAATTCTTTGGGATGAAGACAAGAGCCCTCACTTATGAGTTGGCTGGGTCGAATTAGTTGCCTCATTCTATAGACTTTTGGCAAAACACTGAAGTTATACAAAGTCACCATATCCTTTCAAAGATCGACAATTATCATTCCCCAATGTGTTAAAGTTCTTGTTTGGGACAATGGACGAAGAAGATAGGGTTAATATTGAAAAAAGATTGGAAGCAAATGAAATAAACAATCATAATGTAATAATAAACTTAAACAAGCAAATAAAAATTAACAACATGTTTCAAAAACAGATAAACCAAATTCAAAGTGAATTTAATACATTGTACAAATCTACAAACTTTATTAACTTTAACCTCACTGGTATGCTATTTGGGCATAGAATTATTGTATTAAAAATTCGCGAAAAACTTCGCAAAGTGAAAGAAATAATTGAAAAAATATAAAATAATATTTTGGCTAGTAAAATTAATATTATGGTTAATTCAGTGTTAACTAATTACGAAATCAATGAATATAATATTACTTTTGGAAAACTTAGTAAGATAAAATTATCTACAGCATTATATTAAGAAGAAATAATATTTATAATAAGCATTCCAGATAACATTGTAACATTTACAAAATATTACATAACAAGTATGCAGAGAAAAAACTTCTTAAAAATTGCTCCAGGGGAAGCAACGACTTAAAGGGGGGAGTTACATATGATGTCCTATCGAAACGCATAATAAGCGCAGCAGACATAACAGAGCCTTTGAAATTTGGCAACATAAGCAAATAAGGTTTTAATTAAAAACGAAATCAATCGGCCAGGCTAAACAATACCCCAGACGATGATCAACAAGACAAAGGAGTTCGCAGGTTCCCACACATAGGATCCCACACGAAGATGATGAACAAGAAGTGCAGAAATAAAAACTAAAAGATAAAAGAGGCAGATTGATACTCAACTCAGACGAAGACGGTCGTGGTAATTTTTGATAGATCTTTTTAAAAAGTCTTTCTGTGAAATAAAGAATTTTATTGACATGCTAAATTCCCGTCTTTTCTGTTGTCCGTAGGATTATCAACCCCCTGGATTCATTGGTGATTGATTTTCATCCACCAAATTGAGCGGGCGAGCCTGACTAGTAGTTTCCTTTACGAAATTAAACTGCACCGGATTTTGAAATTTTTATCCGCCTATGCTAGCGGATACCCTGTGTTTCTTTTCTTATATACATATATAAATATATGCATCTACGCAATTTGCGCATTGTGGCAAAACCTGGTTTACTTCTCCTTTGAAGTAAACATTGACATTATCCTTTCCTCGCACAGACATACGCTGCGACAGGGACATAACTCGCTTATCTGATTTGGCCGAGACGTTCACGTGCGACAGTCTGAAGTTGTTGAATGCAATAAGAAGTGACGTCACATCAAACGCACCAACTGTGAAGCCCATGCAAAGCGCTGCTTATCCAGGATGAACTGCAACTCGCTCCACACGTATTTGTTTTGACAATGTCACTGTCATTCTTGTCAAAATCAAATTAAGAAAGGAATAAAAAGTGTGTGCATAAAAGGAAAATTGTGTGTTTTCATTTCTTTATTAAATTAATTAATAAATAATTTACAAAGGGCTTTACAGCCAAACATTTGGTCCTTCGATTAATAAAGTAATTTTAAAAATTAAAATTTAAAAAGCGATCGAAAATTTGTGTGTGGATCATAAAAGTGTGTCAACGAGGGATAACCTCGAACAAAACGAGCACCACATCGCCATTTTGTGCAGCATTACAAAGTAAGTGCATTTTTTTCCTTACATTTTTTATTGGTTTTTGTTTTTCACTTATTTAAAACTAAACATGGCAACGAAACAATTAAATGCCAAACATAAACAATTAAAAAAGGGATGTGGAAAATGTTGGAAAGAATCTTGGAGATTTTCTATTCTTCAATGGCCAAGAGGGCCCTTAAGCATTTTAACATTAAATATTCGAACTCGAACCCCATGGGTTCAACGGTCGGCAGAAAAAAAATAGAGGTAACACCGGTTAAGTAGATCCCGAAGCCAGTACCCGCGGCCTGGCTGAGCTAGTCATGGCAATCTTCATATATTGTGCACAGTCTTCGGATGGATGAATATTCGAGGACATCAAACTAGATCACAGCTGTGTGGTTTTTGAAAAAGAAAAATGGACGAGTGAAAAAGGTTGATTTCGTGCGTGCTCCGGGATTGCTGCATTTTTACCTAATTCTAATAAAACAATCATTCTTTCGTTACACCCGAGCTAACGTTATAAACGCATGTCTGAAAACTTATATTTTTAATAAGTCACAATTACCAAATACATTTTTTTCCATCACTAAGCAAAAGTCCATCGAATCTCTTTTAAAGAGAACATGTTCTCTTTTTCCTGCCCGATCTTTTTTAACCGGCCCACCCCCACAGACACCACACTTTTGCCTGCAAGTAGCGGCGCTCGGAGCAACCTTGCAATCCCACTGTATGTAAGGAAAACGTTTAGTGTTATGTTTATGATATCTTTATATACCTAGGAAATTGTATGTATGCAAATTGAAAAGAGTAGATTCGAAATAAATAAATATCGAACCTAGGCGCGTAGCCCTGTAGCAGTACATACAGTTATGTCACAGACATCACCCCCTACCACTGGGCAACATTTTTTTACATTTGTAGTAGATATGTACGAGAAAAGTTCGTCCCAACCTATCTGTAAATTCAAACGGCGAACGCTAAAGGTAGTTCCACACTATCCCACAGTGTATTACGACATGTCAAAAAAAAGTGTGATGGAATGTGTGATGGTTTTACATTCAATCCTAAAAAAATATTTCAGATCTAAACACATGTCAAATCGTATGAGATCTGCGCTGTCATATTCTGTTTCCACACTATTATACATCTGTTTCATCACACATTTTTGACATGTCGTATTACACTGTGGGATAGTGTGGAACTACCTTAACAATTATCATCTCATACCCCAATTCTTTACCGCTGAGGTGCACTCCTGTAGTTGTGTTGGGTTCGATGCTGTAGGTAATATTACAATATAACGTACGTGCACTTGTTTTGAATTTCGTTGCAAGTTAGTTGCGATACAAATCGATTAAAAATTTTTTTTTTTTTTTTTGTGCATATTTAAACAATTGCATATGAACAGACATGCAGATTAAAAGCACTTTTTTTTTTTTGTTGTTGGGTTATAAATTTAATAAGCGTCGAGACAAACCAGCCAGACAAGCGAACCGGTGGATTTGTATTCATTTATTTTGCTGTTCATCAAGATTCAGAATCTCGGTTGCGGTTTAGCAAAAACAATTACCGCTAAAAGAAAAGTTGTGCAAGTTAACACATCAGTCGTACAGCAGATAGCATATCATCTACATCAGTGTTAATTTTGTCCTCGTGTACTGCCCCTCCTCCCCCGCCTAAAATTTTCCCTCAATTTCTCCTACGTCAACCGTGAATGTGTTGCTCTTTAATTTAAAAAAAAATATTTATGTATACATATATTTAGAGAATATACCTATATTTATTTGTGTAATTGAAAAGTAATAAAAAAAAATCAAAACAAAAAAAAAGTGAGAATTTAAGAAAAGTAAATCGTCATGAAGTTAATATCCCTTAAATCTTAGAAAAACATAAATACCAATAACCCTTTCTACAGAGAATCAGCTTTTTACATCGTCCAATGTGGTGCACTGCAGTGGAGCGGATACAAATTATATCAAGTAAGTTCTCATTTTGTTTTGAAAATTGTTTTGTTTTATGTTTGTTTATATGATTTCGAGGATGTTAATTCTTCAGAACATACATATTAGAATTAATTATAGTCCATAAAAAGACAGATTAAAATACTATACTATTAATTTATTTGATTTATTTTTATTTGTTCATAAGAATTTTTGTTTCTCCTGAACACTTATGTATATTTTAGTTGTTAAAATTTTTTTTTTGAATTCAAACCTTGCTTTGGTCCTGAAATAAAATTGTATTTCAATCATCAATTATATTTCTGGTGTCCTTTTTTTTTATTTGTGGCCATGAGAGGAATGGAATGAATACTCCGCTATATGGGAAGATTTGGTTCCGCTTTTTTTTAATTTTTTTAGGACTTAGCATGGCAGCCTAATATCGAAGGTGCTAGGTGGAGATAACTCCCCGAGCGAGATGGGATCATGAGGTGGAGACTGGGGTAAGCAATTGAAAATGCTGCTTTCGGGGTTACTGTAAACAAAAATAGGAGGAAGCAGTAGCCAAGGTGATATCTTTAGATACATGGGTGGGTTATTACCTCCGGATGGCCATCAACATCTTGTCCCTCACCCTCTATAGAGATCATAGCCCCTCCGCTACAAGGACGAGATCGGGTTTCATATTTTTTTTGAGAACCGACTTTACTTTTTCTCATCATATGGCATGAGTGCGTAACACTGTCCAGCGCCAATATAGTAAGAACCCCCACCCCCCAGTTGAACGTGCCAACCAAGTCACTATCTCCGTGTTAACAAAGCTTGCCATAAAAGAACCAGAGAAGTGGTATAGGTACACCAATCGAGTGCAGCGTTGAATCAATTCTATTTAGTATTACCATTCGAGCATCGACTTTACTCCATTCGAAGTTTTAACCGGAGTAAAGATGAGAGAGAGGTGGCGCCGATGAGTGTGTTAGGCAGAATATTCTACGTGCCCAAGAACGTCAGAAACAACATTATGATAATCATAAAGAGGAAGCTTGCCAGTACTCTGTTGGCGATTCAGTGGCCATGAAAATGGAGGCAGTTTAGCAGTCATCTTCAGCTGCGAAATCGTTTTTATGGACCGTATAAAATCACCAAACTGATGGTCAATGACCGATACGAACTCGATAAAATCGGTAACAGCTGAGCTAAGACGGCATTAAAATACCACGGCAAATACATCATAAATACTGTACTCAATGTTAACTACAACGTTTGTGTAATAAACAAAATAAGGAATATATACAAATCGTTCAATCGATATACAAAATAAGGAACATTCTTATTTGTTCTCCCAAAAAGTTAAAAATAATGTGGGTCCCAGCTCACACAGATATAAAAAGGAAATGAACTTGCTAATAAAGCTGCTGGTACAGCTCACAAATACATGTTAGAGTGCCCTAAGGTTATCGTATAAGTAAGTAAATAAAAGAGATAAATGTAGACATGTTTTCCTATTGCCATTTGAAAGTGGCGTAAGTGACTCGTTTTGGGCGAATTAGGAAAAATTAAGAAGAAAGAAACAAAGAAGAAACAAATCTGTGAGAGCCGGAACGGAGTCAGTGATTTCGAGCCGGCTGATGCATAGACTGCGCCACATAATTGAATGAAAGAAGAATAATAAAAACCATATTCTCACCACTACTCTAACATAAACCCAACTTAATTACCCAACAAACACTTCCAAGACTTCCATCAAAAACTTCGTAAGACTTCGATTAGGTCATACGGCCACCACACATCAGCACCTACTACGGAAGGAACCATCTCCTAACTGCCCAACCTGCAACTGTGTCATCGACATAAAACATATTCTTGGCTTAGGTCAATGGTCACTACCTACCTCAATTATAAATCTTAATCTAAACAACAACTGTATTATATCAATTTTGAAATCCCCATCTTAAAAGTTGATGGGGATTTCATATCTCTATAATAAATAACTTTGTAAACTCAGTCAATATACCCATATAATAAACTCATATAATGTAAACTAGAAACCAATTTATTCTCTATTTCTAAGTTTTTATACTAGAGCCGATAGAGAAGATGAGGATATTTTGAAGGCATTCGTGGATCAAGCCCTTAGGAAAAAAAGGAACTGCATAAAGGGCTACTTCCAAGACGTTGTCCCGTCGTATTCGGACAAAAAAATTTTTACTAATTTTAGGATTAAAAAGTCGTTGTTTGCGGACATATGTGAAAAATATGAGTATTCTGACATCTTCAAAAGACTTCAGGAAGATAAGAGGATGAGTGCAGCGAAATGCATTGCAATGTTTTTGTGGTTCGCAGACCACGAAGCTTGCGCTTTTAGGGACTTGGCTGACCGATTTGATGCGTCGATTGGTACAGTAACCCATATAATAAGCCGTGTTTCGTTGTTCCTGAGTGGACTAACCAGAACCAAGATAGTTTGGCCAAATGAAGCTCAAAAGATTGAAAGTAGTAGATTTTTCAATTCGAGAGATGGATATTCAAAGCCGTTTAATAAGATAAGAGCCAATCAATAAATTAAGTGTTTATATCAATTCTTTTTCTTTTTTAACAGGTTGCATTGACGGAACTCTATATCCAGATAGACCCAGATCAAGCACATTGCAAATAAACTTGTAAAAAATAAATAAAATGAAAATCCATAGAAAGGCACGAGGGGGCTCTGGTCAAGGGGTGTTCTTAACCATTATTGTTAAGGTCTTCTGTTTGTGAATATTCCTTTATGAAATCAGTATTTAGGATACATTTTTCCTAAAAAATATCGGCGATATGTTCGGCATAATAAGGTTTCGTCACTTACAAAGATATGCTCCCTTGCGTGGTGATCTGATTCAGGATCCACTGAGTCTACTTTGAGAACGTCCAATTGTTTTCAGGAGTTATTAAACACAGCTAATAAAACGAAATTTAAGGAAGTTTGAGATAATTTTTGTAGTTTTTTTTTAAGAATAAGCTACGATTATAACTTTTATTTAACACATTTTTGTTTAAGTAGAATTGGGTACATGTTTATCTGTTTTAATCATGGATATGTCACCAAGAAAGCGCACAAGGACAGCTACCCTTTTTGAAAACGCTTCAATGACATACCGGGAAATTTCAGAACATATAGGAGTTGATCTGGACTGAGTGAGTAGGATTTTGAAGCAACAGAAACAAGCGGGAACTTTAGAGGTCAAACGCAAAGCCAAAGCACGATTTGGCTCCTTGTCACACTTCCAAAAAAGTGCAGCAGTTCCTTGTTATGCGTATCTTTAAACTATTATTAATAATTATTTTCAAATCTCTGTAACTGCATATCAGCATAATTTTATCTTGCTTATTGCAAGCCAGAATCCACTTCACATCCGTTATTGATATCTGATACTTGCAAATTCGTTTTATCTTTCTTTCTGTGTGGCCACCAAAACGTGTCACATAAAATTCCTCTAATTTATTGTCACGATAAAAAACTATGCAGAGCACTTCAATAAAATATAAAATCAGCACTTAATGCATCTCATATCGTATGAGATTATGTATCATATTTTGTACCATAGAATTTTTAGAACGATAAGTTAGTCTTAAGAAAGATTCAATAGTAAACGGTTGGCTTAAGGAAATTTTAAGTCTTTTTATTTTTATACGGCAAAACACTTAACTGTAAACAAAGTAACAGTCTTAGAATGGCCAGGGAACTCGCCTGATTTAAATCCCATCGAAAACTTATTGGCAATTAGTAAAAACCACGTCTCAAAGATGAACTGTAGCACAAACACAAAGATAATAAGCGGGGTAATTCAGGTATGGTTCCATGATCCTAAAATCAAGGAAAGTTGTAAGAACTTGGTGAAATCGATGCCACATAGAGCACTAGTTAAAACCAGAGGAGGCCATATAAACTATTAAATTAGGTGAATTAAAAATGGAACCTTATACGTTGAAAAGAGATATTATAAAGTTTATTTATCAATTTGAAAACGCTGCCCATTTAACCGAATACCAAAAAAACATCACTCGCTTCGAATTTCTGAAGTATGCCTACATTGGCCTTGAAAAAGGAATGGCTGGGGTCTACTTCAACAACAACAACGACCATATCGAAGTTACCACGGTCAGGCATTGACCCGTCATATGCTCGTCATTTGAAACCAAGCTTCAACGCGTCGAGGCATGCATGGAAAGTAAATATGAGAACTGCCATTTAGCAGTTTAGGTTTAAGGAAAATAATGTAAGTTAGACGATAAGAATTATTTCTGTGGGAACTGCAATGCGGCAGTTTTAGTCTTGAGACAAAATGTAATCGAATATTAGATTGAAGAAAGAAAAGTAATGTAAAATTAGTTCAAATTTGAGAACGAGACGTTTAAAAATTACTTCCCAAACAATTTTTTACAAACATACGGAGGTAAGCAAGGCTAAAGTAAGATGTACTTTAAAAAGTACAGTGGGTTCCTTCATACATTTTTCTTTTAAATATGCCGAATGGATTTTAAAACTATTTCCACTAAACATTTTTATGGGAAACTGTTGAAAATATTCTACTTAGTTTTGACAAATTATTTTCTTTTATCAAAGAAGTCTGTGTAACTTGTTTATTTTGTGTTTTTCATTAGTTGTCATAGTTACCGTTAAATATAATTTGAAATATAGCATAGAAACGTTTTGTATGAAATGTTATTGTGAATATAACTTAAAACTTCTTTTTTTCTATTCTGGCAACACTGGTCAATCTTGTACTTGTCAATCTTTTTACTATTAAAACTTTACTATTCCTTTTTCATTCTGTAAGTGCGGTGTTTTTTTTCTTGTGCTCCGCTCAACTCTGATTTGCTACAAATATAGATGTGTATATTCTGCCGCATGGAACCAACCATGACGTCACTGAGACTGAAATCAGAAAATTATCGAGACCTAAGAAACCAATAATAAATACAGATTTTGTAACGTTCATTGCTCGTAAAGTAACGAGTGATCCTATGAGAACTGAAGAGGCGTTGTCAAGTCCTAAAGCTGACATGTGGAACGCTACAAAATAAAAACAAACGAAGAAACCAAAAGATCCAACCACTCTCAGAATCAAATGTGTTGTGTCTCGATCGCATTTAGTGATTGTTTTTTAAATTTTAAAATATTAAGTTTTTGCATTACTTTTTTAATAAATGGATCGCTGGTTAAAAAGGAAAATTAGTGAAGACGTTCACTCCAATCCGGGAACATCAACTTGAAAATTTAGTGATGACATTAAAAATAAAAAACAACGAAAGTATTCTTCTGAATATCTTTCGTTTGGATTCGGGTGTTTAGAATTAAATGGCGAAGATAAGCCACAGTGTGTTTTGTGCTGCGATGTTTTAAGTAACGAATCTATGAAGCCTGTCAAATTAAAGCGACATTTTGAAACAAAGCACAAGGAATATATGAGTGTCGTTTTGCCTACCATCGGCAGCGCACGCGCTGTGTGTCGTCGGCGTCGAAAATCCCTCGTCTTGTCAAACTGTGTTTTCTGTTTTATTTTTACACCCCATAAAGTTGTGTCTTACATTATTACAAGATATATAAATAAATAAATAACAAAGCAATCCAAGTCGCAATAGTCCCCATAAAAAAAAAAATAAAAAAGTGTAAATCATTACCTTCAATAGCCCAATAAAATATTATCGTAACGCGCGCGCGCAATAAAGATCAGTGCCAGTGTTCTTAGTTTATAATAGTACATACTAAATGCAACAACAAAAATCGGCCGCTACCACCTGCGAATAATTAGTTTAAAAAAAAATAATAGCCCCAACCACCAAACCCAAATCTAAAACAAAAGCACAGTAGCTAATCCAGCAACAAAATCCGCTATCAGTGCGCGCAAGAAAAATTCAGTGTCGTCATCTGTGGGTTAGCATCGAGTGGTTCCTTTCTTCTTCCCTTCCCCCTTCTACACACACAGCCTATCAAGGTTTCAATTGTTATATTCAAATGTGTACACACGCATTGAGGTATCAATTGAAATCATGATAGTAGATGAATGTATTAGTAGTTGCATGTAAGTTTCCAGGGGCGGATTAGGAACATATTAATATGAAGGCATAATTACTCATGTTGGTGTGTTTTTTATGAAGTCTTTTTGGTGATTGATGTGCAACTATTATAGAATAGTCGTTCGTTATTGGTTTTCACTATATGTTTGTTTATCGTAATGACAGGTAACTTTAGAGTCGATTACAGCAACATTCGGGGGCTTAGAAAGAATTTCTATGCCGCGTATGTCCACACTGCTACGTACAGGCCAGCTGTTTTGGCACTAAATGAAACCCAAATAGCCTCGCGATTTTTTCAACATAAAACTACAGGAGTTAGAGAGGATTAAGAAAACCCTACGGAAAGTTGCTACAGGAAATACCAATGAAAATGATGTACTTGCATCCTACAAAGTGGCCCTGATGATAGGTAAGTTTGAGAAATCTAATGTCAAGTTCCTTTCAACCACCTGTTGTCGACCTCAGTGGCTACTAAATTCGATTCTTTTTGGTTATTTTTCAAATTAAAAAGTAGATACATTACACTACATTTTTTCTTTTGTAAATGTAGGTGTGCATATATGTATCTACTGACCAAAACATTCATTTTAAACACAAAAAGAAGTAACTGTCAAACTTGATATATGTATGTGTAAAAATCTGTTTCAAAGTTTGTGCAAATTGTTCATAAGTAGAGATTCAAAAAGGATTAAGTTAATGAATTCCAATGAAAAAAAATCAACTGCGGTTAACTACACTCAAATTTCTGGTTGTTTGGAAATCAACATACAATTTTGCATTTGTATTATATCCATGTTCATTTTTTTTGTTGATAGGCAAAGCCAGAAAGGCTCTTACTGTCGGTGAGGATTTAATTTTACCGGCAGCAAAAGTATTGGTGGCAACTATGCTGGGTGAGAAAGAGTCACGAAATTTAGACTTAGTTTCTCTTTCGAATGATACCGTTAAGAGAAGAATTATTGATATGTCCTGCGATCTCAAGATACAGCTTATAGAAAAAATAAAGTTGAGTTCCTATTTTGCACTTCAATTGGATGAAAGCACTGATATATCAAACAATGCCAATCTGATGTCGTATGTGCGGTACGAATTTGGAGACTCTATTCATGATGATTTCTTGTTCTGTCTGTTTATAACATCAAATGGAATAAATTGGAAAAAAATGTGTAGGAATTTGCACTGATGGTGCAAGAGTAATGGCCGGATGTAAGAGTGGTCTACGCGCTTTTGTTAAAAATGTTTCACCCGAAGCTACTTGGCAACACTGTTGCATACATCGAGAGGCATTGGTGGCAAAACGAATACCAGCAGAATTAAAAAAAGTTCTCGATGAAAAGCAAGCTTTGTTCCCCAGCTAACGGGAAAGCGTGTACTAGTGTTGAAAGTTGAAAGAGAGTTGTGAATAGTGTTGAAAGTTGAAAGAGAGTTGTGAATTGCGAATGGGACAAATTTGTACAGTTTTTGTCAGTTTTGTTTTAGTTTTCAATGTGACTTCACTTCATGGTAATTATTTTCAGTGTTTGAAACTAAATTTATGTAACTTGTTTGTGTGATGATTAATGAATATTACATCTATATTGAAATAAAATTAATTATTGAGTGAAATACTGAACCTCAATGTCGCCACCAATAAAAAGCAGCATCTGGACTTATTGTTCTAGACAAAAATGACCCGGAGAAGTCCGAATGTAAAATATGTAGTAAAAAAATGCAAATAAAATTTTATAAAAATCAATAAATTTTCATTTTTTTATGTATTTAAAATGTAACATACATATTTAACAAATTCTAATTTTTACATCCGTAACATCCCTAGTACAGAAGCACAGTTAGAATGTCTCAAAACATGCAGTGATAGAGTCATACTTGGGGAAGTGACGCATTAACAGTTATAGAAACCGTTTGAGCAAAGGCAGAACAGAAAGCAATCACACACACACCACCAAACATAATTCAATTCACTGAACAGTCAATGTACGAAAGTACGAAAGAAAATAAAATAAACAACAGTCGTATGACAGCGACCCATAAAATTTGTAATTTAAAGCCCTACAAATGTTTTCAATTAAATTCAACTTATTAAAACTAAAATGTCATAATTGATTATTGTATTTTTATTAATATGTCAAAATTAATGGAATTATTGTATTTTTCGATTGTACATTAGGTCATATGACAAAACATTATATGAGGAACATTAAAACAGAAAGTTTAAACGAGTTCGGTTGTTACATTTTTCGCATTTTCTTGCATTATTTTTTCTTGCTGTTTTTTTAAAATAAAAATTACGAGACTTAAAACAGTCAATAAAAACGAAAAAGTGTAACGTAATAATAATAATATAAGATATTTGTTCTCAGTGGGGTTTCAGGATTTGCTTATAAAATTGAACCAGAAACAGGAGCTGAAAATGTTGTGCTTCCCGGAGATCCAGATTTGGGAGCATCCTCAAATGTTGTTGTAAGAATGGCGATAGGCATTCCACCAATTTAAAGTACTGAAGGAGATAGAAAACCAGGAACTAACAGAGTACCTTTTTTACAAATGGGGGTACATAGTTAGTTATCCGAACTTTTTGGTGCATCACCGTTAAAGGGGCTTCACTCCAACCGATTTTTCCCTTGCTCTACTTTAACTAAGTATAGCTTGGGCCGAGAAGCTATTTCCAGCCGATCAACCGATTTTTCCTTGGTTTGCATCGCCAGTGATGGCAAAGCAACGGCACGCGTGCCATCAGTGGCACGCGATGAAATATTACCGGCACGACATCAATTGTGACACTGTATCGAACTAATACAAATAAAGTACAAGTAACAATAATTTGTGATAATATGTGTAAGGAGGTAGTTCTCCTGCCTCTATTTTGAACTTTCGAATATACATAAAGTTTTTGTTAGTCTTTGCTCAGATTTCATAGAGACAGGACTGCACTTTCGTGCAGTCGCCATTAACAAGTATAGTCCGTATAGAGTAAATCCGTATAGTTGATACCGCCGCCGCGCTATCATATTTATTTGTATAGATTCGAGTAAATATAATTAATTAAAAATAAGAAAACCTACGATAATATAATTCCGGTACAGACAATTAAAAAGCGTAAAGGAAAATAACACGAAAAGTAAAATGAATCGTGTGCGTATAGTAAATACCAGTAAAAATGTGCCGTTGGGCACAATATGGTAGTGTCTACTTCTCCCCTTACATTCTTGTTGTTGTTGTGTCTTGCTTTACTCGCACAAGCGAAAACATGTGTTGCGTACAGAGTAAAAAATTCATACATAGCAGCAGTTGTGCCTGCTTATGTACCTATTATACATAGCAGCAACGAGATGCCTATGTGATAATGAAAAAACGCACACACGCACAAGCAAAAAAAAAAAAAAACAAGTGCCAGAGCGGCACATATCATGTTCGTTTCTCACTTTAAGTACGAGCATGTAACCGAAAGGAAGTTTTGTGCGAACTAAAGAAAAATAAATAACAAAAAACAATAAACTGAAGAAAAAGAGTGTTCAGATTATTCAGCTTAGTTTAAAAAAGTGTACAAATTATTATTATTAAAAAAAAAAGCGTACAGATCATTTTTTTTGAAAAATGTACAGATTGGTCTGTAAGTGCAAAAGCCAAGAATCAACGGCTTGTGTAACAACAAAAATAAATATACAAGAGTTCAACAACTTAAAAAGGGTTTCTTTTTAATAAACAAAAAAAAAAACAACAAACAAACGACAAAAAATGTCAGTAAACAGTGTATAAATTTACAAAAGAAATATATATAGAACTCGGGATAGGCTAGTGTGTGTGCAAAACCGAAATCTATTGCGTAGATCATTGCGAAAACGTTCTAGAAGTTCTTTGCTGATCGCAGGCCGCCGGCAGAATTTTGTTGCTGTTGTATACAACGAGTTATCACCAGACGTGAATACGAAAAGTAAGTTTGCAGAAATCATTTAAATATAATGAATTCATTTTATTAAACAAATTTCAGTGACCTCACCGATATAATGCTTGAACGGGCTGCCATCGTTCCTACGTACAGGTTGGGAAGTGCTTCTGGGAGTGGTATGACTCGTGTCCAGATCCTTAAAGAAACAGGAATTGGACCATCATGTTCTAATGGTAATAACATTTTAATATCCATAAGTTAATATCCTTGTAAATACTATTTGATTTTAGTTTTACATTCCGAAGCCGTCCCGACACCAACAACTGATGATGAGCCCAACGTCTCAATGGACTCATCGAATTGTTTTGAGGAGCGAAGAAGGCCAAAGCGAACCAACACAGTGGCAAAGGAAATCCGGGAGTGGAGGGAGTTGCGTTTCCAAGAAAATAAAAAAAAGGAGAAAAAAAAGGCAGCAGATGACGCAGCGAAAAAATCTCGTCATGATGAGAAAATTGCTGCATATAGAGAAAGGACAGCAGAGATGAAAAAAAAGAATGAGCTGTTGGAAAAATTATTGTGTAAGGATGCAAAGGCAACGCACGATTCTTAGTTTAGGTTTTTATTTAGATTTTTTAATAGCATAAGTTTTTTACTGTGAATGATTTTGTTGTTTTTTAAGATTAAGATTATTTAAATAAAAAATTAATTGAATAGTAAATTTTTTGTTTAACAAATTTTGATCTTCGGTGGTAAGCGGCGTATACTTGTTCACACAAATTATTATATATTATTATTATATAATTGCTAAACAATATAAAACGATCGGTCTTTTATTTGACGGTTAAAGAAAGGATCTACGGAACGCTGAAGTGTACTTTTGAAATTAATACTCCCCTCCTTACAGTATTAAAGAAGCTTTCAGTAGGTAAGATAAATTTCTTAAATTTAAAAATAAATGGTAAGTGTTAAATTCACATTTGTTACAGGTGCTTCGGCAACGTTTTTGGCCAAACAATATGGAATAGCCAGGTCCTAAGTAAGTTCCATTAATAAAAAGAGGGACAATATTACAGCTACAGCGACTCAGACTTATTGTGGCCCTGGAAAAGGAAAAACTTTGAGGACATCCGAACTTCCAGAGGTAGAAAAGAGGCTGTATAAATGGTTCTTAGAGCAACGTAGAAAGAATCTGCCTGTAAGTGGGCTGATATTGAAACAAACAGCTATTTCCCTACTGGACAAAATAAATGGTAACAGATATGGTTTTGTTGCAAGCGATGGTTGGCTACAAAAATTTAAAAAAAGGTATGGAGTTCGATATCTGAAAATATCCGGAGAGAAACTATCTTCTCAACCAGAACTGGTCAGCCATTTTAAAAAATTTCTTCTAGAAAAAATTAAGAGTATGGATCTCAAGCCAGATCAAATATATAACGCTGATGTGTCAGGATATTGGAAGCTTTTGCTTGGAAAACCATACGTTTCGTCGGCTGAGAAGACTGCTCCAGGGAGTAAAGCCGAAAAACAAAGGATTACTTACTTGGCTTTCACCAAAGCTTCAGATCGCTGTAGTATCTAGCAGCATTTCATAAGTTTGTTTAAATATTCCAATAGTGATGAATCTGGCAATACCGACCTAAGAAAGAAATACGGTAACTGTAGCTTAGATACGAAATAACAATTATCTACACTTGAATCGCATAGATACGAGAATAACAAGAACAAGAAGCGACACTTGAAAATTAGCCAGCAACGAAGACGGTCGGATATACGACATAACAGTCGACATAAAGTAAAACCTCTTGTAATTGGAAAAGCCAAAAATCCTCGTCCATTTAGAAATGTGTGCTTGCCTGTACATTACCGACACACCAATTCAGCTTGGATGACAGCAGCAGACTGGTTTCATAATTTATTTGTTCCAGAAGTGCGAAACTTTCTAAGAAATAATGATTTGCCACTTAAAGCCCTACTTATTTTGGATAACGCTCCTAGTCACCCTCCGGAAAATCAGCTTCAAACATCAGATGGCAGCATAACAGTCATCTATATGCCACCAAATGTTACTCCACTTGTTATGCGTATCTTTAAACTATTATTAATAATTATTTTCAAATCTCTGTAACTGCTTATCAGCATATTTTATCTTGCTTATTGCAAGCCAGAATCCACTTCAGATCCGTTATTGATATCTGATACATGCAAATTCGTTTATCTTTCTTTCTGTGTGGCCACCAAAACGTGTCACATAAAATTCCTCTAATTTATTGTCACGATAAAAAACTATGCATAGCACTTCAATAAAATATAAACTCAGCACTTAATGCATCTCATATCGTATGAGATTATGTATCATAGTTTGTACCATAGAATTTTTAGAACGTGTTACCGATATTACGTTTGGTCGGATTTTATTATTATTAAGAAACACTTCGACAATTTAATTTTAATAAAAAGACCGACCGACCAAGCAACAAAAACAAACCGAATTTCAGATTCTGATCGAGATCTGTCAAAAAGACATGTAGATAACCAAGTTTCAAAATGTAGTAGATCGCTAGGGTTATTTTTGGTGTGTTCCACATCCCTAGAGTTCCAAAACAAAATTCTTGCAGAACTCTCAGCTGAGGAATTTCTTTTAAGAGAAAAAGCTAGGTGTTAGGCTTTAAAATTTTAGCTTGGGAGGGGAAGTTATATGCTTGAAAGGTTAATAAACTAGAGGAATAATAACCCAGAAAGCTTTCCTTTGATTTGGCTTTGTAAATAGAGCAGGGCATAGGATTTTTCAAAGTCAAGTCAAAGTTAAATTTGAACTGTCGGAGCAGAGTGCAGAAATTTTAATGTTGAATAAAAAAGTTGAGGTGCGCGATTTTAAATCGAAATTTGAAAGAATAAATGTTTAAATAAAGAGAAGCAGCTAATTAAACATAAACAAACAAAAAAAGGATAATTGTGGAAAAATAGGTATTAAAAAAAAATTAAGTTTGATTTTAACTTATTTAATATAGTGGTGAAAATAATTTTTTTTAGGACGAGTTTTTTTTTGATAAATCGGCGGCACAGAATTCGCAAGACCGCCGGAAAGTTCAAACCATCCTTTTATTTGGCAATCCTATCAACTCCGCCACAACAATACGTGGCCAGCAAAAAAAAATCTTGAGGAAATCAAGTGCGTCCTGCCACCAACTATTTAACCTACCACCAGACCAACAAAAATTGTCAGCACCGTAGTGCGAAGGAAGTGCCTACAGATTCCGAGTTCCATAGTCTGGGGTTCAAGCCTCACCGGAGCAACAAAAATTTTAACTTTTTTTTTTAACTTCATTTTTTTTTTAATTTGATTTTTTTTTAACTTCATTTTTTTCTGTTAATTAATTTTCTTTGGTAAATTCTTTTCAAGTCATTAATATAAAATCTTTAAAAAAAGGCAAATTACTTTCGAACCGTATTAAGGAAAATATTAGTTAAATCCATCGGGCGTGTTATTTTACGACTATATACATATAGATTAGCCAAGTGTAAATACATTGTTAAAGCTTCTCATCGCTCCGGGTGCTGTGGCCACATCATCGTTGGATAAAGAAGGGTGAGTGATTTTGATACAAAAAATTTTTGTCTGTGCCAAAAAGGGTACAAGTTGATCTACATATGTATATACGTACAATAAATATACGCGCGATCGGATTGGGTTGGGAGTCAAGGGGGACCATTGCTTAAGTGAATTAAAGTGTTTAAAAAGCAAAAAGAGGAAGTTTAATCCCAAATTATTATTATAAATCGAACGCGAGTGATTAAGTTTTCTTGAAGATTTTTGAAAGTGATAAAACAGAGTTGCCACTTTGCTATTAAAGAACAAATTTGAACTTTATTTTTATTTTTGTATGAAATTGTTTGAAATTAAAAATAGAGTTAGTAATAAGATTAAATAATATATTGTTAAATAAATACCATTTTAAAAGCCTATGAAATTCAATTTTGATTATTTTTGAAAGATATTTATGGAGTTTAACATGAGTTTAGAATAAATTTAAAATAAAGGATGAGGAGGAGAGGTAAGAAAGAGTGATGGTCTGAGGAAGAAGAAGATGCCATGTCAAGGGGTTGCTTCGGCGAGACAAGCAACCATGGAAGGGAGGGTAGAGGCAACATTCTCGCACCATCTCAAAACAGCTCGAGATGAACCAGACTGGCATGGTTTTTTTTGTGATGAGTTCAAGGATCCAAGAACCACCCCACCGACGAGCTATAGTGGCTACTTGCATGCCAGCAAAGATCCAACCGACGAAGAACAGCTCGTTACAAACGATAAGTTAGTCTTAAGAAAGATTCAATAATAAACAGTTGGCTTAAGGAAATTTTAAGTCTTTTTATTTTTATACGGCATAACACACTCATTCAACCGATGGACCAGAACGTAATCCGACTGACAAAACTGTTTTATAGAAAAAACTTGTTGTTGTCAATTATTGCAGCTGAAAGAGGTAGGTAGTAAAATGATAACAAAGATGCGCAAGAAATATATAAAACGTTAACTTTTCTTATTTTTGCTTTAGAAAATATTTGCGAAGCGGTAAAAGAAATCACGATCACGGATGCGGTGTTCAATTTACGATCGGCTTGGGATAGCTTAGATGGTGCGGTCATTGCAAAGTGTTGGAAAAATATTTTTGAATCCAATTGATGAGGAAGATGATATTCACCTTAGTTTTCTAAAACAACAGGAGGTCACAAATATTTCTGAAGATGTGATTAATCTGCTCAATCATGTAAACGAAGGTATGCGTTACGCATACACCATACACGAAGATAGTCTTGTCGGGTATTGAAGAAGCCGAAAACGATGAAGAAGATGTGCAGTTGGTCATTGTTAACAACGCAAACGCAAACATATTGTCATTAGCATATTCAAGATGTAAACCCATTCTTGATCACTGTAGATGTCGCTCCTTTTTTGCCTTTTCTTGCTGACTACGATCACTTATGTGACAGTTATGACATTCGAATTTACTGAATCATTAAAAACCTGAACTTCGTCAAGTAAGCTTCAAGTAAGCAGAGGAATTAACAAAGTAATCGATACGAGTTTTTAATATTAAAGGCGAGTGGCAGAAACAGGACCAAGAGTGAGTATTTATTTAATAATATGTAAACATAATAATAATATTGTTTAAATAAAGTTTTTTAAAGCGATTCAACAAAGAAAATTGGAATTTGTTTTCAAGAGGATTTTCTTCGCTCTTAAAAGCTTGGAACTAAAAGAAATTGTTGCCGGAGCGACAATAGTCATGGATCGACCAACATGTTCCGTCTCTTCAAAGGATGCTGTTGTTCATTTTGATAAGGTAATTGAGTGGACGGGACATAATAATACAGACTTTTCTGATATTATTATTATTATTATATCTTTATTAAACAAGTAATAAATTACATGCTAATACTTAAATTAACGAGCTTCTAGCTGCAATGGCCTCCCGCTCAATAAGACTTAGTACACATTAAAAATATTAAGCTGGAGATAACAGAAATTTATACTTTAGTGTTTGTTTCGAATAGGATTTCATTAAATTTTATCTATGTTGGTTATATTTGGAAATTTTAATAAATCAATGATGTCATTTTCAGTTGAAATTTTGTTGAACAATGATTTAATTTTGTTGCAGTCGTTCAGCAGGTGTTGAAGGCTAGATGTAGTGTGGCAGGTAGGACAAATGGGAGGGGGATCTTTTTTGAGGATATGGAGATGGGTCGCAGCGGTATGGCCAAGGCGTAGTCGGATGAAGTTCGTAATCTTTGATTTCGATATGTTAGTTGGATAGTTGGGGGAGGACTTGGTTGGGTTAATTATTGCATAATGGTGTTGATATTGGCGCCATTCGTTCTGTTCAGCACTTGTTACTTTTTCCAGGTGGTTTTTTATAAGGTCCTTTTTTGTGTATATGTTATGAAGTTGCTTGCGACTTTCGCAGCTTCGTCCGCTAGCTCGTTACCTCGGATGCCGACATGTCCTGGAGTCCACATCAGTTTGATGAGATGGGTTGATTTGATTAACAAGGTTCGGATGTTATTGATGAGGTCCGTGTCGTTATTGGTATTCGCAATAGCTTAAATGGTAGATAAACTGTCGGTGCATATGACTTGTTTGGTGCCCACTTTCATAGCTACTTGTGTGGCAACTAGAATGGCAAAACCTTCGGCGGTAAAGATGGATGCTGAATTATAGTCATGAAACGTTTGCATGAAAAAGCCATCCAAATTAATTTGAATTTAAGAACAAGTCAGACAAAAGTGACAAACTTTTTTCGTACATGTTGTATCTATGTACATTTATGTAAATTTTTCGTTTTTTATGAGTTAAAATGTTATGTATTTTATATACATAAGTACGTATTATGAATTGTTTTTGTTTTTAGCTGTTTCAACTTGATTAAAATGTTTGTTTATCGATTAAATAAAAATAATTGTCTTTAGTATATTATTCTATAAAGATCCATTTCGATTAAGGATTCTTATTGTCGTAGCCTCCCAACTTCTGTAGAATCCTCCCTAGGGATTGATGAAGCCTCCCTCACGAATTGAGGTGTCGTCATTTTCTTCATAGTTTATGTTTTTCCCATATAATATGAAATAAATAATAATAGCTTAAGGTATTTTTAAAGTGTAATAGTTCAAATAGAAGCAACTAGAAATAAATATCTCGTTTTCTTAAAAAGATACAATTAATAAAGTGTTAGGGTGTTGAAGCCTCCCCCCTTTACCCTACCACTTTCCCAAAACAAAACTACCTAATCAACTAAGATGTCCCAGATGCTCCTTTAGATCAAGATGGTGCTGTGAAATGTGTAATGTTACACTGTGTATTGGAAAAGGGTGTTTTAAAAATGTTCGTGGTAATGAAAATTAATATATAATTGCACTCAAAAAAGGAACAACGTCATAACTCCTAACTTAAATGTTTGTACTATTTGTTTATGTCTTAACTTTCATCTTAATAAACAGAAAATATTATAAAAAGCATATATTTTTTATATTGGCATGATGGAAATTAAACGATGAACGAGACACATAATGAGAGAAATCCACCATAAGATGGGAAAACAAAATATTAAAACGAGAGGTTGAGGTTCGGACTAAAGAGAACCAAATTCTGAAGAGAGAAAATGAAGAGCTTAAGAAAGAAAACAAAAAACTAGGTCAAGCGGCAAAACATAACGACTACCTCAACAATGGTGTGAAAGAGCTGCTTGCAGATTTCGATGGGAATTGTTTCTCCCAATGGGAAATGCAAGTTAGAAATTTGATTGGAGCATACAACTTGAATGACAGGAATGCAAGAATTTTAATCTCATGTAGATTAAAAGGTAATGCATTTAAATGGTTCCATTCCCGATCAGACCTCGTCCAGATCACAGCAGACCAGTTGTTGGTGGAAATGAGCAAGATGTTCTCCATCAAAGAAAGCTGCTTGACGTTAAAGAAAACCTATGAAGAGAGAAGGTGGCAACCATCAGAGACGTTTTACCAGTATCTGCAAGAGAAGATTATACTTGCTAATAAATTATCTATGGATGATGAACAGTTGTTGGAGGACTTGATTGAGGGAATCCCTGACGCCCACCTAAAATCGCAGGCCAGGATGCAATGTTTTACTGAGGTCGGTCAACTGGCAGAAGCATTTAACAAGATCAAGTTGCCGAAGACAAGCAGTTGCAGCTGAGAAAGCAGAAGCGAAGCCGATCAGATGTTATAATTGTAATTCGTTGGGACATGTGGTAGCAGAGTGCCGCAAGCCGAAGAGACCTTTTGGAGCCTGCCACATACATGTGCAGGGATGGGCCATCATGCTGCATTATGCCCAAAGAAAAAAAGCTGAAGTAGTGCATCACTTCAACAAGTACGATGAAGACGAAGAGGATGATTATGTAAGAAATATTATTTTTAATTTTAAATTAAATAATCTAATTTATAAAATATCACTAGGTACACTTTTTGACACCGGCAGTCCTATAAGTCTGATGAGAGTGGAGTTTGTTCATAACAAGTTTATTTTGAATTATACCCAATATAAATGTAACATTATGGGCATAAATAAAAGTATATTAAAAATAATTGGTGTTGTCGTCGAGCCCCAAATAGATAAGTTATTTGTAGTTTCTAAAATTAATCATAATTAATATGTTTTCGTTTAAGGTCGCCGATTCCGCTGATAAAGTCACCCACTTCTTGCAATATCGTATAACTTAAATGATGATTCAACGCTCTCCAACGCCTCATAACTTGCACTTATGATATCATTTACAACGAATCTTTTCTTTCAACCCAGAAAGATAAAAATGTATGGTGTCCGATTTTGTTGACCTAGTCGGACACCAAATAAATAATGCAAGGAATGAGCGTTAGAGAGCAATAAAATTCCTAGAAGTCAACGAACAAACATGCCACCTCTGAAAATTGCCATCTTAATTGGAGGAATGTGCTGCGTTGGCTATTTGGTGCATTTGTTATGCAAGCTATGGACGGCATATAGGTTGCTGAAAGCAGTCTTGCTGTTGGATTGGCTTGGCTGAAAAAAAGATATAATTCGGCAGTCGTATTTTTGGTTGGCGAGACAGCGGCATCGGCGATCCAGCGTTATTTATTTTGTTTTAAGTTGAAAATATGTTTTGATAGTAAATTGTTCATTATTTTGATTTTCATAATTTTGTTTTTAAAACCCAGATTGCAAGACGATGTAAGTTAAAAAAAAAAAAATGTAAGAGAAAAAAAAATCCTTTTAAATTTGCTTGTAATTCTTTTATACAGAAAAATAAAATTGATATTAGTACTCCTAAGGAAACACGGAGTAAATTAATATTTATTTGTCCGTCGCAATAACAGGTGTTGTAGAGAGTATTATTATCTTTAATTAAAGTTTACACAAAGATAACGCCTTAATGGCACTTTTGATTTGCAAAGTGTCTTGCAGTTGCCATACTCAAGTGTTTCATTGTTTTATTATTCTCGAAAAATATGCGTGTATAATTTGACTATCTATGTTGGAAGTGGAGAAGTTGCTCATTGTTACACTTGGAATGAGTTAAATGGTAAGCGAGGGAGCAATGAGATAGGCTCAATTTTGTATCGTTTTTTGGAAACATTGCCCTCAAGCGTGACAGATGTTTCACTGTTCTGCGACACTTGCGGTGGCCAGAACAGAAACCAACAAGTGGCAGCTGTTTTGATGTACGCTGTACAAAACTTAAGCCATCTGAACAGAGTGGAACTTAAGTTTTTAGAGTCAGGGCATTCACACATGGAGTGTGACTCAATGCATTCTGCAATAGAGTAGTCTAAAAAAAATAAAAACGCCTATACCATGACTGATTGGTCACGCATCTTTCAATCGGCTCGATCAATTAAAAGAGACAAAAGCAAGGGCGGATATCAAGTACATCTTTTAAAGTTTTCGGGTTTCTTTAATCTTCAAGAGCTAGCAGCTAGCACAATCAAAAACCGGAACAAAGACGAGTGCGGTGACAGTCTCATGGCTTAAAATAAAGTGCCTTAAATTTGAAAAAGTATTTCCGGAAACTTTATTATACAGATACGATCACACATCTGAATACAAAAGAAATAATGTATCTGGAAGAGGTCGCCGAAAGAAAGTATTTGGACTGACTTCAGCATACGTTGATCATTTGCCGATTTCATCAGCCAAAAAGGCAGACCTTTTTAAACTTTGCGATGCTGGCCTGTTCCAGAGGAAGTGGTTCCATGGTTCAAAAGTTTGCCTACAGTAAATTTGGCACATCCTGAGCGCTACCAGAGCCTTCTTATGATGAAAGTGATTTGGAGAATGACTAAAATGTTTTTTTCTAGTATTGTTAATTCTATTATAATTATTTCTTTTAATTAATTAAAATCAAATATCTGAGTTAATCACTGTTCAACAGTTTTGTTATTCATTATAATCTCTCCGCTTTTTCAAATGCGGCAAGAAAAAATCATTATGTGTTTTACTTGGTATTTTAAAAAAACCTTTGCACTTAGGGCGAAAAAATGAAGTCCAGCATAATAATAAAACTTAGGTTCATTTGTTCTCTGCGAAATATCAGTGATAGCTCATAACATAGAATTTTGATCTTTAATTATTCTTTAAAACTTCATTATCTCCAATGAACCCTAAACGCACTTAGTGAATTTTACTTGTCAACCGACGATATATCTATGTATTATCTGTTCATCTCGTTCTTTCTAAAAAGTCAAAACAAATGTAATCACAAAAGTGCAAGTCATGAAAGTGAACTTAAAGTGGCTTTACATGGAGCTGCAACAAATTATAGTGCAGACGAAAAGGCAACAACAACAATCATTATAGCGCAGACGATGAAGATGAACATGTTCGTCTTTACTATAATTTTCAAGCTGCATCCATAATTTGCCTATATAATTTGCATCCATGAAGACGTCTGCATTTTGGCCTTCCCTCTCTATCACACAAGATTGATTTATTGCTTTTGCATCCTCTTTTTTTTGCAGATCAGGGCTTGCAGCTTCATTTAAAGGCACCATTAAAACTGTTTTCGAATGCATTTTAAATTTGAAGTCTGGTGGAATTTGTTCATATAAAATAGTTTTTTGTTGCACTTTTAATC
This sequence comes from Platycheirus albimanus, assembly GCA_916050605.2. Classification (NCBI taxonomy): domain Eukaryota; kingdom Metazoa; phylum Arthropoda; class Insecta; order Diptera; family Syrphidae; genus Platycheirus; species Platycheirus albimanus. The sequence continues at coordinate 18,242,949 of OU696696.1, read as the reverse complement.
TCATAATAGAAAAGAGATCAAAGGAATCGTGTGAAAAAAAAAGATTATGTTCAAGGAAAAAAGATTATACTGAAGTGAAGCTTTTAGAAAAAAAAAATACTTTCTTAGCATGAAGAAAATATTCTTCAATTATAAAAAAAAAAAAAAAAACTAAAATCCATACCAAAAAGAAACATTAAATAAAGGAATACGCATGGAAAACTCTGAAAAAGATGAAACCTCTGATGACAGATTTTGAGTTCAGTGTGGAACAAAAACTGCCCATACTCAATATTGATGAGGAAGTGTCTATCAGCACTCTTCGTTTAACCAGTTTGAAATCATTTGTAGATAAGCTTATCGTTACTCTTAAGTCAATAATTTAAGTACCATTTTGAAGAAAAAAAATCACTTAAAAGTAATAAAATAACTAACTTAAATAATTCTATTAATAATGCCTGATAATGGTTACCTACTTGTTTTTCAAAGACTAACTTAAATCTATTACTCACGATCCCAAAGATGGACGGACAGAAGAGATTATGAAGCAGCTACGATGTTTTTCACTTTGAAGAACGAAAGACGAAATATTTTACGTTGGAGATAAAAACTGGATCAGTAATATTTGTTGCTCATCGGTTGTGGCTACAGTAAAAGGAGATTATTAAGTTAATGTTTCAAATTGCTTCAACTTTCTTACTTATTCCGTAAGGCGTAGTTTTAGTATCAACTTTTTAAAAAAGGAAAAGTCAAATCCAACACGTTGCACAGGACATTTTATAGTTCTTTCAAACCAAATTGAATTTTTAATTTTACTTTGGAATCCACAGTTAAGGGTTGCATTTTATCAGCTTTAGAATGAACACTGGAATGCACAGCGACTAGAGATCTTTGATGCCCCTGTCCAGTGCTGAATGGGAGGTCAATTCAACTGCATTTCTTTAAAACTCTGTTTCACATTTATCTAAAATGCGGTTCTTCACAGCGAGTGACAAGATGGAATCTTTTTAAAGGCAAGGCGTCTTAATTATTAAACAAATAAATGTTTGTTCGTTGCATTGTCTTCTTTTCTGCTAAAGTGTTTAAATAATCTGCCTTTTCATTTCCCTGAACACCAAGAAAATTGTTTCTTGTATCCAGTGTAGATTTGAGTTTATGTTTCGGGCAAAATGTTTTGTTCAATTTGTTTTCCCATTCTTATTTTAATTGGAAACTGTATATATTCAACTCCCATGGCAGGGTTTTATAAGTCGAATAGGACACCAGGCTTCTAATGGCAGAGCAGGACCTCGAATTAAACAAAATTATGTTACTCCTAATTTCTTAGAGGGCAATCCAAAGCGATTTCAAATTTTAGAGCTGCCACTTCTTAAATGAAGTCAGACATGAGATAGTTAAGTATGCAGCTTCCTTTTTAAAGAAACTCGTCCTTAATATGATAATCGTTTAGGTTTAGAATCCAATCGCTCGCCTTTAAATGGCTACAAAAAAAAAATGAGTACATTTTTCAGCCATTTAATTATATTTTAAAAACCTCACCTATTATTTTTGATCGATATTCCAAATCATTATTTTCTTTCTAAGCATTGTATCTTCTTTTAATCTTAATGGATTATGGTTCATCTTGCAAGTTGTAATGTATTGTTTAATTTAATGATACTTGGTAGAGTTCTCACAAACTATAAATGAAGAAAATGCCGATTTTTTCTTTCATCCATTTCTGTATATATAATTATGTTTTGTAAATGCTTTAAATATTTATATTGCTTTCATTTTAATATTAAGTAAAACAAATACGAGGTTTCCTTTCAGCAGTATTGAAAACAAGTAGATTTTAGCGTTAGCGGAAGCTAGTTTTAATTTTATTTTTAATATTCAGTTTCAATTTCAAATTTCAATAAAGAAAAATCAGTGCATACTTGATCTAGAAAATGCTACTGGCAACCGGCAAACAGGAGCCAAAACCAAAGAGGATATATATAAAGAGTCCCATCTTGTGCCTTGTTTTGATTTTGCCTACAAGCTACAGCTGTCAAATGATACTTCTTGTAAAACATGTGTGCGTAAGAAACGCATACATAAACAAAAACTCGTATCACACCTCCTACCACACCAATTTCCCCACCGAGATTGTACACACTGGAATTATTAAGTTGAGATAACACTTCGAAGTATTGCATTACATTATTTCGAGATAAGAATTTTTTTGTTTTTTTTTAATCACGTATTATATTTTTGGTCACACACTATATTAACAAGAGAAATCAAAGCATTGTTTTTGAGACTACTGAACATTTATCAGAAAAACCTAACAACGGACTGTAGACAAACAAAAATATGACTGTGAAAAATAAAAGAGATTATGTTAATTAAAACTTAAATCAATTTAAGATTTATTTATTATAAAACTTATATCACAATTTATATTATATTTTACGTGCTACGCGTTTCGGAAATTGAATTCCCATCTTCTGGCAAAAATTAACTAAAATTAATCAAGAATCTATTAAACTTCCGCGCTATTATGTTGTAGGTTTTTTCTTATCGATAGATTCTTGATAGATTTTAGGTAGCTAGTAGTGCCAGAAGATGAAAATTTAATTTCCGAAAAGGCACGTAAAATATAATATGAGTTGTGATATAAGTTTTATAATAAATACAAAATAAATTGATTTCAGTTTTAATTAACATAACCTCTTTTTTTTTCTCAAATTAACCACGCAACTTGGAGACTCCCGCCACAAAATGAAAATAAAACTACCTTACTACTTATAAACTTAAACCTGTTGCCGGTTTACTTGTAGCCTAGTACTCAGATCGCGATAAAATTTATCTTCCATACAAATTTCCACCCAAGATAAATTTTAGCTTGGGTTTTTAGCTGAGTAGTACTCACTTCAAGCTAAATTCCAGGTGTCAGGCTAACGGCTAAGAAAAAAGTCTCCACAAAATTTAGCTTGCGAAAGAATGTAAAACACATTATTTCACAAGATAAATTCTGACAGTTGTCAGAAGGTCTTGCAAAGGTCGCACGAACTTGCTCTTGAACTTGTTTGATAATTGCTAAGTGGCTACATAATGTAGGTATATTAAATAAAATGCACTACTGGGTCGCATGAACTTGCTCTAATGTGTGACAGTGGTTTTGGGGCTTGAGATTTTGATAAAAACTAATTTTTTAAAATTCTTAAATAAATACTTCAACTAATTTGAACTTTAAAATAGGTACGCCATTTTATTTCTTGGAAAAATTTGAATTTATGAGAATAAATTTATAAAAATCTGGAACGGATTTTGAGAAAAAAGTTTTTTGTAAAAAATTTCTGAAAACATTTTTCAAAAAAAAAAACTTAAACGCCAGTTCATAGGTATTCAGCAAATACTTTAACATATTTATAATTTAAAAAAAAAGTTTAATGAGCAGTTTTTTAAGTATTAATATTTTTTTTTAATTTAATTTTTTTTAAATACAGAGAACTATTTAAAAAAAAATATTGGTGTGCAGTATAAATTGAGCTACTTGCACCTATATATGTGTGACATTCCGAAAGTATTGGTTGAGCCGTTTTCGAGATAGTCGAAAGCAAAAAAAACGGTCCAATTGAAAGTACCGTTTTTTAGCTAAAAAACGTTCCATTTCCCCTCTGTACAATGCCTTAAAATCTCTATATAAACCAAGTTTGAAGCAATTTGGCCCACCCGTTTGAGCTGTAGGTGTCTATACATGCAGACAGACAGACGGACGGACAGAATTTTTTGACCATCTTTTTTCGTCTTTGCTATCATCGTAATGTTTTGTATGAATCCATAACTTGCCTTATAGTATCTTTAATCTCTCCAACTTCAAAATTTAGCGCGCCTTTTTAGCAAGGGTGTGTAGAGATAAATATTGTAGAGATAAAATTTAGTTTAGCGCGAACTGAGTACTAGGCTTAAGCGTAAACTCACTCTTTAAGTAGTATACACGAATGTAGCACTGAACTTAAGCAAAATGGTTTATGCCCTTTCGTTTGTTGTTGTTTTGCAGAGCAGCACGTTCATGAATCGGTCGAGTTGTACTTCAGCTACTTTCTGCGCTGCAGCTGCAACTTCAAATTGTAAGTGCAACGTACTACTGCTGCAGCTACACCATTGTGATAAGGCAGTTAGTTAGAAAACTTCATGAAAGTAAAACAAAAGAAATTTAAATCTGTCATATGGTCATTATATTTAAGTTACTGACCAGCTAGTAAATTCGTATATTATGTTAATGCATCAAATTCTCTTTTGTATTTGCAGTTACGTGCCTTACACCCGGGTTAGGTGTTGGTGTATACAGTAATTTGTATCTGAAAGCATTTTTATTTAAAAAATCTATGTGCTTTTTTAATCAAAATCTTCAAATCACACACATTTAAGATTAGCAAAAAAAAGTCAATCGAAATTGCTTTCAAATGCACATTCTATTATGTATGTATGTAAGTAAAACATACACTTTTTTGTCATGAGCCACTAGGGCATTTGAATGAAAATAAAGAAACTATCGTGTGGCTTGCAACTTTGTACCTGTAACGAAAATTGGTAGAAACTATCATATTATCCATTCGCGTATTGGGATCCGTGTGTAAACCTTTAAAATATCGAAATTTCAAATTTGTGTAAGTCAGCCATTATTAAATTTCGAGAATAAAAGTTTATATTGTAATTAATTTTAAAAATTCAACATAATTGTCAAACAGATGAGCTGTGAAATAGCAACCAAAAAAATAAACATCGATCAGTTTTCCATTGATATTAATCGCCCTCTAGTGCAGCCCTTCCTTAAGAAATGTTAAGTGTGTCTTCTCCATAAATTTCCCCTTCGAACAAGTTTTGGTTGTTTTGTGGTGGAGGTGAATTTCGAAAACGTCAAACAAATATATGAAATGTTTACATTTTCATTTTAGCGCAAGTTGAAATAAGAAGTGTTCAAAAATAAAAAGTGTTAATAAATAATAAACTTATAAAAACTATTCAAAGTGAAGTGCAAAAAAATGGAAAAAAAGCGAACTTATAAATGCGTTATGGGGTGCAAGGATTATGCCCACTTGTTTCGCGCAACTAACACTTGGAAGATAACAACGCAAGCAGTTCCCTGCGGACGAATATTTAATTTACGATTACACTAAATGAATACTTATTACCCTTTTGTGTCTCAATATTTTGCAGGCTGATCGTAAGGATAATATTTTAACTGACTTTGAAGACTAAAGAAACTAATTGAAAATGAACGCCACAGTCTTGAGCTAACCAGCGACTCAATGGAGGTAGCTTTGAAATGTTGCAAATAAAAATTAATTTCTAAAACAACCGTATCTTCTCAAAGATTAAACCAACAGTAACAAGAAAGCTTAGGCGCAGACCAAACGAACCCATGCCAGTAGTTGAGAAGAGACGGAAACCAGCCACTGGACAGCTGCTCGTCTATTTACTGGAAGACAAAGACATCGATAATGATCTTAAGACGATCAGTCGGGGAAAGCCCATGACTCCAAGTAAGATTTTTGTTGATATAAAATGTTTTTTTTTTTTAAAGATCCGAGTGTTGTTTAGCAATGTCTCAGAACGGAGTGGCAAGCCTTATGAACAGCATGCCAGGAATTATGATGCCAGAATCAAATAATTCATTTGTGGAGACGAGAATAGAAGATGGGAAGTTGCTGTATGAGCGAAGGTGGTTCCATCGCGGGCAACCGGTGTACGTTGAAGGCAAAGATTTGCCCAAGTTTGCAGCTACCATCTCAGCCATAGGGAATGAAATAGTAAGTTCTACCATTTGCTTTGCCTATCCCACCAAGACGGATTCATTTGTAATTTGTTGTATTTTTGTTTTTGCAGGTTTGGGTTAAGAAAGTCACTGACAACAGCCGTGCCAAGATTAATATGTCCCATTTAGCAAAGGGAAAAGTATCAATAAAGCGAAGGGCTAACTAGTTTTCTTAAGTTTTTCAAGAACTAAATATATAAGAGTATTGCTTACTTTTATAAATAAACAGTTGATAACGATAATGATCAAAACAAAATTTTATTTTTATGAGACATCTACATATTAATAAAGCGGCATTTTCAATAATCGTGAGGTTTAAACCAAACAACAACAACAACTTGGATGAACATAATGATATCATCAGACTCCTTTGATGGTGCTCAATCGCTTTATGTTCCGTTCGATTTGATAAACCTTATTTTCCGGGCGGGACTTGAAAAAGCGACCTGCCGCAGCGTCATGAAAGCTCTAAGCCGATTTCAGGTTATTGCCGTTTATCGGTTTACATTGAACAGCATTTGTTGTTTGTTCGTTCTTCCTTATATGTACATATAACAATTTTATAATAATTTCAATGGTCACTAAACTCAGGAATGGAGTAGACTTTAAGTGAACAATTTTAATACATAACACTTCTTAATAAAAGCTTAAATATCAAACATACACGATTAAGAACTAAATTGCATTATTTCATAATTACATTAGTAATAGAACAAATATAAAGTCAATTTACACCCGAGAAATGTTTGCATTACAGAGAGCCCAAAAATAATACACTGAAGCCTAGTTTCTATTTATCAGCTTGTTGCTTGGAGAGATTCATTAGCTCATCGCAAATTTTGTCATTTATTTCATCGACACCAGGCAGCTCTGACATTACCCAGGTGTCATCTGTGCTCGCTAACAATTCATTGCAAATGGGACAAGTCTTGTTGTTCACATTCCTTGTAAATTAAGAAATATTTACATGCACCTTCCTATGGCAAACATTCACTTACCACTGTTCTATACATGGTGCACAAAAGCTATGGGTACATGGAAGTATGACTTCGGTCTTACGATCCAAACAAATGGAACACTCGTCAAATTGGTCTGGAGTAGAGCACTGTGAAGACGACGGACTGAACTGTCCTGAATTCATCATGGTGTGAACTTGGTCCATTAGTAAAGAGGCAGTTAACGGAGTATCAGTTGGAGAGTCTGAAGAGCCAGATCCTCTTCTCTCCTGATAGTGTAAGAGAATATTATTGGCTTGTTATAATATACAAATAAAAACGACTCACACTCTGCTTTTCACTTGAAACCAAACTTTGAAGGTGCGATTGAAAAGTTTTGAAAACACACAAGAATTGCTTCAGATTAAGCTTATATTAGTCAATCTCTCGAGTGCCAGGATCGACTTTTACACAAGCGATTTTTACTGTAGCTTTCCATAATAAAGATGTATCTGTACCATTTTTGATAAGAAATACTAACTGCTTCCCTGACGGTTCCAAACAGTTGCGAGATCTTGAAATGAAGATTATATTCTTTTTGCAAACACAAGCCGGTAGTATTTATTAACTTACAACGCATTTAGACCTTGAAGACATTGCTTGAAGTCATCATATGTGAGTAACCCTATTTCGGAAAACACTTTAGCATGTTTCACTACTTGCATTTGTACAGTGTCCACAGTGTTTGGAATGACGTTGTCTGTAATACTCTGATTTTGTCCCATTTTATCTGTTTTATAAGTATTTTAATAGTTTTTCATTTCAATCGTAACAGGTAACAGCGTTTTGCTTGTACTGAAAAAGTTGTTATCAATAATTATTTTGTATATCTATCTATCCATTCTTTTCAACAATTTTCAGTTTGTGTTCTGACCAAGGAGGATATATATAGGAGGCCGTTTGGGACCATAGTATCTTTTTATGGGTGGTGGTTCCTCAGGCAAAGGCTGAGGCAGCTCGATTTTTTTCTTGACTGGTGTTGTTTTGACAGAGGCAGAGGGGCAGCAATATTTCTATGAATTGCTAGAGTAGGATAATGAATCATAGGAGGAGGCACTGAAGATGGCAGCGGCTCATTGATTACTGGAGCAGGAATTTTCGGGGGGTTGGACAACTTCGATAATCTTATCCGGTGGGCCAACTTTGGACCTTGATTTTGGTGCAGTTTGATTACGTGGTGAGTGTCTATGTCTATCTCCTCCTCGATATTATGATGATAAGCGGCTGGATCTATCGGATGAACTGTATCGCCTTCGACGATGAGACCGAGATCGTCTTGATCTCGATCTTGAACGTCGATAACTCCTGTCTCGAGATCTACTGCTTCTTCTGAGTTTATGTTGAATTCCTGATGCTCACGACCGACGCGACGCTAGGACCGCCACGACCACAACGACGACGTGCGAGTGGATAACACATTATATTGTCGATTGTTGTCTCTAGTGAGCGTTGATCTTATGGTCACAAATCGTTCGTTGGAGAATACAATATATTCCGGTGATGACCGGGATCTTAATAGCCAGCATGGCAATTCTTTTAAAAATGAAAAATCGAAAATAAATTATTTAGCACTTTTACTAGAAAATTTAAAAAGAAAAACTGACAGCTGCCAACAAGAAACAAAATGAAATGTCAAAAACACAAAACTCACCTCATCGTTTTTTGTTGTTGTTTCACACGTACAATGAATACAATAGGAAAGAGACCACGAAAATTTTAGCAGAGGCGGATGGAACGTAGGAAAGATTGGACTCTATATATATATCCTCTTTGGCCAAAACAACAAGCCACATTATTTATATTTAATAATCAGAAAGCCAGCTACATCCCTGCAACCATAGACATATTATATATGGAGATGGACTGCTAGTCGTATATGGAGATGGACTGCTACTGCTAGTCGTATTTAGTTTCCATACAAATGCTGCTCAAAATCGATACTTTCGTATCGCGCCACTCAATTACAGAGGCGAATAGGAATACTAATATCCATCATATTTTTCATGATGCCGATGTCATTTTCAATGCAAAAATGTCAATCACTAGGTACTGTATAGTATGTCTATTGTCTATGGCAAAAATCAATTTATTTATTTTCTTTTATTTATATGTAAATTTATATTATTTCTCATTATGTTCAAGTATATTCCCCGCTGTAATTGATTGGCGCTGTGTGTTATGTTGGAACCCACGTGAAGTTGGCAACTAGCAGTCCATATAATAATATGTGTATGGCATATGTCTATGGTCTATGCCTGCAACTATACATATATTTGAAAGGGACAAGCATAATACCTATAGGGCTTTCTACCAAGCTATCTCCTTCTAATCTTTTGCTAAAAGCAAAAGCATAAAATCTATACTGGTGTAGACTGTAGAGAATGGAGACAGCGTTTACTGTGTCGCTATCTAGTGCTTCAAGATTTCGTTTCGAGAAACTATATACAAAATTCTGAAGATAGCAGCTGCACTTAGTTCCCACTGATTGCAACAAATATTACTTCTAGAGAGAACCTATGCTACTATCACTTAATTGTTGCTGGTAGGCCGCGGACGGCAAAAGAAGGCTTTAACTCATATCATATTATTTGTGAAGAAAAAAGAGATGGAAAGAAGTAAATAGCAGGCTAATTGTCATCACAGAAAATAATAATGAAACGAAAGCACAACATTATATGATTTTATATGTGACAAGTATTCAAGGGAGGAAAAAATTAAATTATTTTTTTTTCCTACACCATTTGCTGTATCCGCATCGTTCTTAAAGTTGGCTTTACATGAAGCTGCAAGCCATAGACATACTATTATATGGACTGCTATAGTTGCCAACTTCACCTTGGTTCCAACCACGGACCACCTTGGTTCCAACCACGGACCACCAATATACAGACCGCCATCTCGTACTCCTCTTGCCAGAAACACCCACGAAATATTTTTTTTTGTCTGTGAATACGTGTACATCTCTCTTTGTGCATTTTGTAATGGCAACTATACCTGCGTATACCATTTATTTTGTAGGTGTGTTTGCTAAATGGGTTTTAAAAGCATGGGAGAGCGTCACACTCTCAAAATAAATGGCATATCAGCTGATTTTTAGCTTGTTGGCAAAAAGAGAAACCATACAGTGAGTTGGCGGTCTGTATCTTATTGCTCCGCGGTTCCAACATAACTCACAGCGCCACTCAATTAGAGCGGGGAATATACTTGAACATAATGAAAAATAGAAATATTAAAAAAATATAAATATAAATATAAATAAAATAAAATAAATTGTTTTTTGCCATAGACAATAGACATTCTATACAGTACCTAGTGATTGACATTTGCACTGAAAATGACATCGGCATCATCATGAAAAAATATGATGTATATTAGTATTGCTATTCGCCACTGTAATTGTGTAATTGAGTGACGCGATACGAAGGTATTCATTTTAAGCAGCGTTTGTATGGAAACCAAATTCGACTAGCAGCTTTGTATATAAAATCGTTTCTAAAAAATAGTGTCTAAATACAAAGCTAGAAGTCCATATTTAATGTCTATTCTGCAAGCCATGAGGATGCAGAATATATATAAATCATACTTGTGTGAGGGAAGACCTAAAAGTGCCTTTACATGGAGCTGCACGCCCTGATCTGCAAAGAGGATGCAAAATCAATAAATCATACTTGTGTGAAAAATGCAGACGTCTTCATGGATGCAGATTATAGGAAAATTATAGTGAAAACATGTTCATCTTCATCGTATGCACCTTTGTATATAAAATCTAGTGTCTATATACAAAGGTCTGCACTATGATTGTTGTTGTTGCGTTTTCGTCTGCATTTGCAGCTTCATGTAAGGCCAAATTAAAGCTATTCCATTGTATATATATTTTTAAAATAATTTTAGGGACCATTGTTTCTAATTGTGAACTTCTTCAATGGCGGTGCTAGTTGTCTTATCTACTTAATATCAAATGTCTTCTATGGGGCTCTATACCTTTTGACACCTGCCAAATATCGAGTATCATTTATCGAACGTTGAGGGGAAACGAATGCTAATTTGCCTCAAATTCCAACACTAACAACACTCTGAAACTAATTAATTAATTTAATTAGACAGGAAAATCTTTTATATTTGGAACTTCTTTAAAGAATATAGATAAGCGCAAACGAAGTAGAATTTTGTTGTTTGTCCTCTACGTCATTTCGTTTGACGTTTCTCTCCGGATCCAAAAAGTTGTTTTTGCTTCCAGAAAAACACTCTAAAATCAACAAAACCATACCAATACCTTTCCAATTAAGTATTTTTGAACTTTGTCCATAGATTCATCACGATGCGAACGCTGGGTGAAGCTTTTTATGAAGATCTTGGGGAACTATCAAATAAAAGAATCAAAGATCTGATTAACTTCCTTGATGCAACAAAATGACTATAAATAAATCGTTTATCCTAAATAATCACATCCACAAGCTAGTTCATCCCTTCCTTTTCCGTAAAAAACATCCTTCTAATCCCTCTTATCCTTTTAATCAGTCAATCAGGTGATCAGCATGTGACCCATCTGAGGGTCATACATCTCACCTAGGTGGTGGGGTATGACTTGAATGGTTCCTAGGCTGGACCCACTTACAAGGCCAACTCCTTGGACGGATTCAATGTTGCCTTACCGACCAGAACCCTGCCTAGGTGGCATATAGTCTGGAGTTTAATTGTTTGAAGTCGTCTTGGAAGTGTCTTGGCAGCTTATAATTGTCCCCCTTCCCATCCCAATCCCTCTAATCAATCAGGAATTTGACGGGGAAAACCATTTTAGAGCCATACAGCTCGCCTAGGTGGTGGGTTTGTGATTCTTGGGGGTTTCTACGCCAAGTCCGCGTACTGGACCAACTCTTGACAGAAGCAGTGTACCCTTACCAACCAGCAACCTGCCTAGGTGGCATAAAATCTGGTTACACGGAACTGTCCTCTGGTTGGCCTGGTAGATTGAGTCACCTTTCCAGGAGAAAACTAGTTCTTCTTTTCCTTCTCCGTGAAATACATACCTTTACATTGCTTTATTTATGCAGAAGGATCTGAACAACTTTGGTAACTGGTGTCAAAAGAACAATTTAGAACTTAATGTGGTCATTCGATCACTTTTAGGTGTTATTTGTGATACTGAACTCAACTTTAGATCCCATTATGATAACATAATCCTAAGCACCAACTAAACTCTTGGCTTCGTTAAACGGTGGTCCAAAGAGTTTTCGGATCCCTACGTTACGAAAGCTCTTTATACTAACTTTGTCCGACCTTTGCTCGAATATGCTAGCCAAGTATGGTCCCCTTATCACATATTAAAAGAATTGAAGGTGTACAACGTAGACTCCTCCGTTTTTCTCTAAGAAGACTTCCCTGAGTTGACTTACCACCATATCATGATCGGTTGTGGCTGATTAATTTACAATCGCTTGAAAAACGTCGTGAAGTAGCTGACGTTATTTTCGTGCATCAAGTTCTATCTGGCGAAACTGATTCTTCTGTCCTCCTTGACCTAATGAATATTAACATCAACTCCCGTTCTCTTCGATCTCTACCCCAATTCCATCTGGAACTAACAGAACTGATTATGGCAGAAATGAACCTGTGACAAGAATGTTGCGGAAGGTAAATTCTAATTCTATTATTTTTGATTTTCACCATAGCAAGATTACACAAAGGCTCATGTTTCTATAGTTCCCTAAAAAACCAACCAGAGAGAAACTACATTTTTACTGCTTGCATTAAGCGGAACCTACGTTTTTTTCTTTTAATAAAGACCTGCAACCGTATATGCTGTCGTGCTCGGTGTAAATGGACCCCAGCGCGAGCGGTATCTAGGGGAAAAGTGACGTGGGATAATTTAATTTAATAGCTAATTGGGTTTCTTCTTAAGGAGCTTCTCCGATCAAATTAGAACCGCCATTTCAACCTTCCTACTAGTTGTATTATGGACTGAATGGATAAGAACAAGCCATACAGAGCTTTGTCACTTGGCATCTTCGTATCCCTGCTTATTGGTCAAAACTGATCACTGATCTGCATAATTTTCTGTGCAGTCAAAATAATGTACACAGGCTCTTATGGGACATCCACATCCAAAATATGCAAAGCTGCTTAGGTGGCAGAGGTATGCGAAACAAAAATGACAAAGCAGTTTAATAGGACTCACGCGTGATCTGTTAAAAAAAACTTATTGAAAGTCAAACATAACGATGAATCACCCGTTATAGTAATTATCTTTTTGTCAATGTTTTTTTTTATAATAATTATAGTTTTATATTCAAAGTAATAGATAGCAGAATATTGCTAAATTTAAGACAGCAGGATTAATATTAAATACAAAAAATAAAATGATTAAATACTCACTTTATTAACTCTTAAAACATCATTTTTTGAAAATTGCTCTTGTGTTCTCATATTTTCAAACGGCTTCCAGAAATAACAATAACAAAAACTCATTTAAATATTTCTGAGGTTATTCTCTATTTTATTTAAATCAATATTTAACACAAGCATTGTTTCATTTATGGAGACACTCAAATTTTGTACTTCCCTATTTGATATTCTGTTCTTGTTCATAAATTATAACATTTTGTTTATAGTTTTACATGTTTGCGAGAAAAAAACAAAGTCTTTGCTTAAACATTAGGTATATCAATGTAATTAAATTTTTTCTGAGGCGTATAAGAATATTTGTTTGTTTTACATTCATCTCTATACAAAAATATAGTCCTCATTATAATATAACTTTTATTTAATGCAGCTCTACGAAACTAGACTTTTTTCATTAAAATAATTAAATAAAAAGAAATACATATATTAACAGTCTTATAAGTTCTTTAAATTTTGCATCAAATACAGAGTTTTGCCATTTTACATATGTAACGATTTAAATATAACTTTTGATCAGGTACTTGTTTATTTATTTATTTATTATAAAGAATCTTTTATAATAAATTTCAAGTTATTAAAAATTATAATAATGGTTATTACCCAATAAATTAAAAAATTTTATGCAGTGAAGAAATAAAATAGAAACCAACAGAAACCTATATGATGCTTCATAAAAGAAAATAGAAAAAGAGGGCAAATATCATTTTTAAAACTAATTTTCAGCCAAATATTTATATAAGATCTCATAGAACTTTTTGTCAGAGCCTTACTCTCAAGGGCAACGAATTCCAGATGCGAATGGTTTAAAAGAAAAATTGACGTTCGGAGGTTTGACAGGAGAAACGTGTTTGTTTAAAAAAAAAGGAGCAACAAATTATGTTGTCATACATATTCGGTGAAATATGGTCATATCACGTCAGGTCATAAGACATAACAAATTATATTATTGAATACTACACGAAGCATTCTACAACAACCAGTGTTATAAACTATAAGAACTTGGCTCTCATTATGTTAGTAGGTATAGGTAAATCAATATACTAAACAAACCATTTCCAATTTTTCAAAATGATTCAAGTTTCGTATTAGAAATATCATCCCCTTATCTAGCACTCACTCCAACTAGAAAAAGTTACGTTGCATAAACGGGTAATCGATTATTATCCTTTAATTTTCTTTCAAAAAGAAATTATATTTGTAACCAACAAACCCCCAACAATGATCCAAAATGCAAACTCCACTTTTTCATCTGCAATTCACCAATTTGTTCAAGTCAGGGTTCCGCTCCCGTAGAAAGTATAATAGAGAAAAATCACAAAATACAAAATCCCCACCCACTTTGCAATGGCAAAGGTCACATTGCAGCCGTCCATCACCAAAATAAATTTCACAAAACAACTAGAAACACAGCTGTTTTGTAAACTGCTGCACTGGTCCGTCTTTTCCTTTTAATTCTCTTCGGTGAATTATTTACGGGGGTTCAACAATTCTACCTGCCTACAGTGAAGAATAGATAGATCTCTTCATCCATGACCAGCCCTTGAAGATGGAACTAAACAGTGAACATCATCGGATCATGTTCAATGGTATTGACATTTTTGAAAATTCTACTGCCATTGCAACTGTTTCCAGAAAATCAAATTTTAAAATTCAATTCCTCTTTCTTTTATTGACTCTCCGATACTAGCTCTTCCAAACGAAGCACGGCAAGATCGTAGCGTTGGTGGCAGCAGTGGGATCCATTTAAGTGATCTCCTACCAAAACAGGGGGCGTGCTGGGGCTACACACCAGCAAAAAGTGAAAGTAACAGTTAAAAAAAAAAATTCTGGGAAGTGTTAGAAGTTGTAGGGAATCAATTTGTCCGCCCCATAAAAACTTATCTTTTAACCTACACATTCCCACACTTCAGATGACAAACGTCATAATTGTATGTTTTCACATACACCTAAATTCCAAATCGACGAGTTGAAAATTGTTTGCATACCAAATGGTGAATAACCACCAATTTCACCTCAACTCTCATTTCCATAAAAGATCCTAATGTCAAACATCATAAATTGTGAGCTTGTAGTCACAACTCACAAGAAATATAATTGGCGACATTCATCATGTCGTTCCCAAGGATTACTCTCAAAACCACTCTCGGACTACAAAAATTCCCGCATACATGATGATTAACACTGCCATCCATTCATCGACGGCACAACAAAGAACTAATAATTTCCTCAGTTCTTTGAAATCGATATTTTTCTGAAAAGAAGATGTATCTCCATCTCCATTGTCTAGTTGTTGACATTAACTTCTCCGTTGGTGATAAGCACTTTACGTGCCAAATAATAGCATAGTAAATCAATAAATTGTTATCGTTAGATGTCGCCACGTGACAAATCCATACGAAAATGTCCAATTCCATACTCGAATCTGTCACTGAACTTCTATTTTAGTCCAGAGAAAGGGAAATTTGCAGGAAAAGGAAATGAATTTTCAGAACCATTTTAGGAAGTCTGGTAATGCTCTAACCACAGAAACCATTTCGTTCATTTAGTTGCCATCAATCAAGGAGTAAAGTTGAAAACTTAAAATATATTTTTACAAGAAAAAGAAAAGTGGTGCAATATAAAATAAAGTAGTGAAAAGAACATAAAGAACAATTAAATTAACTAAAACATAAAGGATAGAACAGCAAAAATAGGATTTAACGAAATATAAGGTAATTAGATTTAGGAATAGTTTTCCAAAAATTAATCTAGCACCTATAATCTTTACTAGAAAAGTGAGGCGAAGACGCCATATCTGGTAGGCTGCGAGGGTTTGCCCCATTAGGAACATTCCTATCATTAAATTTCATATAAGATGAATTGGAATCGAGCGACGCATTCCAACAAGATTGAATAATTCGAGTAAGTAAAATCCGATATTTTAGTATTAGGCTGTGAAATTTTAATATGCGTATGCGTACAGGCGGCACGCGCCGGCGTACAGTCGTCGCAGTCGTATTTTAGTTTTTACATGCTCAGCTAGTTAAAGTGGATTTTCTTTTTTTTTGTTCTGTGCAGCACGCGCTCAAAACTGCGCCACTAGAATTTCGGCGCTACCAAGTCGTAAAATTTGTCGGCCAGAGGACAAACCTCGTGGCCGTAGCCACATCCTCATCCGTAGCCTCATCCTCATGCACATGCACACGCGCACGCGCTCGCACATGTTCATGTATATACGTATCGATAGCCACGTTGAAACAATCGTATCTATCTACGCACGTACGTACATATTCTCGTATCCATATCTAAATACGAGTCGCCAAAAATAAATTGCAAGATACGATATATAAAATCTATCAAATTGGAAACATACCAAAATCCTAGTAAGAAGAAAGGAGCATAAGAGCAGGGAGATTGCATTTGGAAATAGTGGAGCGCCAACAAAATCAGCGCACCACAATCCGGACATCCAGCTACGCCTTTTTTTTTTGTTATTTTTTTTATATAATAATATATATATATATATATATATTCATACCATCCTACTTTCTTTAAAAATTCAATACTAACTACTAAATTTAATGATTTTTCGTTAGTTTATCAATATAACTATAAGATACTTTGGTAACATCAAGAGAAAAAGTTCATTCGTTCAGTTGATAATTATCTAAATCGATATTAATATATTTTTAATAATTTATATAAAGGTACTGTGAGGTCAGCCCCATTGTATTTCCTCGGCCTTACGTCTACGGTATACCCATTGGAGTATACACGGCCAGGAAAGCATAGAGGTAGCTACAGAACGACCCCCATAAACGGAGGTGAACGATAGAAGAAGAGTATTCGAAAGTATTGTTATACAAATACGAGAGTTAAGAGTTAACCGATTCTTAGTTAACCAGGTTCCATTTAAAACTTTTTTTTATCGATACATCTTTTAATTAAATTAAATCCTATCAATTAAATATATCTAAACATAATATAGAACTGATAATAATAGAAGCTATACTTTTACAGCTTCTTTTACTCAAGAACTTGACCTCAAGAAGAAGACTTTTGGAGCGTTTTGTACGAACGCTACCAGACATTCATAGTTTAGAATTTGTCATTCTTATGACACAACAGCCTCAGACAAAAGTTATCTTCAAGCAACAATAAAGTATTCTCTGTAGCCGTACTCGAAAAAAATTTAACTCTGATCATTCAGCTAGGATCAAGATCATCAGCTCTCTGAAAGGACAGCAACGGATGCGAAATAATTCAGCATATAATAACATCAGCTTTACACTAATCGACGTTGGATACAGTGCACTGCCTCCAATCGGATAAGAATTTATCAGAATTCAAGGAATGCAACAAAGGAAAGGAAATGCAGTTTTTCTGCTCAAACCGAAAGGCAAAATATCACTCCGGTTCACAAGCGTTTAACTGTGAATTCTCTCTTTTTATCAATGACACCGCAACATCATGTGAAATTGTTAAATCCATCAACAACATTCTATGGACCCAATTGAACAATAGAAATCAATGGATATTTAGAGCATTTCAAAATATTCAACTTACAGCTGTATGCAAAACCAAAACCCTTCAAATGGAACTATATGGAGCTGGACTTCTCTCAATCGAGAGCGATTGCAGAATACGGAACAATCTGGTTACAATTCAAGGAACCCAGATGACGATAAGCAATGTACATTCATCCTTCATAAGTTTTGGAAACTTATCAGCAATAGCGAAGCCTAGTGATGTTCACGCAGCTTTAGATCTAATCCCAATTTTCAACAACACTCATATTGATTCACTTACAACACTCCAAACTCAACTGTCAACATTGCAAAATCAGAATCTCGCAAACCTCAATGAAAAAATATTTACGGACAACATTCACCATTACTCAATCAGCTATCTGGCTTTAATCATAGCAGTCTGTCTTGGGATCATATTTCTGTTCAGAGCTCGGAAGCAAGAAACGTCAAACGAAATTCCCCTTCCTTTACCGCACAAAACTCAATACAACGTCTCAGAGGTATAATTCTTGAATGAGTACCCAATCAACGCGGGGAAGAATGTTCATTGCCTTCACGACCTACATACAACAAAATGTTGACGACACAAGCAATGTTCATTGCCTTCACGACCTACAACAAAATACTGATGACACAGCAGGAGGCAATGACCAGCGCATTCTATTTTGGTTTTGTTGTTTTTATTTTATGTTGACATATTCAATACATTAATTGTTATTGTAAACAAATTGTTTGACCTAATTTATATTTGATTTGTAATGAATTGTTTGTAATCAATTGTTTGTTATTTAAGTATAAAAGAGACATAATGTCTATAATAAATTCATTCGTTCATTAACAACTAGTAGTGTACTATTGTTATCATTTTACGAATCTTCATTCCACAAGAACAAGTTCAAGTGCTTGGATCTTGAATCATCATGAATCTTATTGTTTATGCACAGTAAGGTACGTCGCAATCATCGTTCTCACTGTATTGGACAGTAAGAGAACCTTAAATCAGTCAATTGTATTGGACAATTCTGATTTCACAAAACAGATAGCCACATGTGCTTGTTTAAGGCGGCACAGCATACATTGCAAAGGATTCTGGCCTTTGTGGAAGGCGAGGCCTTCAACAACTGTTCTGCAGAGGAGGCTGAAGTCAGGCTAGAAGTGCATAAACGTAGTAGACAGCTGATAGCAACTGTGATGGTAATTGAGAAGCGGAAAGAAAGGCGTCAGAAGCCGAAGAGATATATTTTACAGCATGCGCTGCTCTAAAGCGCAAAAAGACAGAAGCTGCGCCGGTACCTGCAACAAGAAGCGAACCACCCATTGCTGTTCAGGTAAACATGCCATTCGAGCAACATAACCTCCAAAGAAACTGGGGCGATTTTGATGGTGTTAAAGAAAGAAAGAAGTAAATGCACCACTCTCTTTTTCATTTAGGGTCAGTCGGTCATCACACGTTAAACGCTGTGGTCATACCTTATTTCAATTAAGGAAATATAAATATAAAAATATAACTAGAGTTTGTTTAAAATGTGTAACAAATTCAGAAGTAGCATTTACCCGCAATAGATAAGCAAGTTAAAAAAATATAATTATAATAATCGCAATACCATACCCCTTACTTGTACTCTCATATTGCTTTCAATGGGAACAACAAACCAAGGTGTTTCCCACCGATAGCATAAACGCGCATTGCAGCGCATATTCCTAAGTATGTAACATAAACTAATAAACGCGCAATCCAGCGCATGTAAAACAAAATGCGCACTAGCGCATAAATTAAAATAAGCATTTTTGAAACTTGAACTAATAAACGCATATTCTTAAGTATGTAACATAAATCTAATGGAATGTAAAACAAAACGCGCACTAGCGCATACAAGTATTTTCTGTGACAATAAAGTGGTTGTTTCAATCATTACTATGGATTTAAATTATAAAATAAAAAAAAGAAGCAACACATCGTCGAAACTGTTGAGTCGCATTAATTTATAATTTAGTTTGTTATAGCTGTTTCATTTTATATTGGTTGTTTAAGAAAAAAATTTAATTTAACGAAATTAAATTTAACGAAAGAAGAAAAAAAAAAACGAAATGAAACAAAAAAACGAGACAAAAAAATTAGAATAACGAAACGGTTCCTCTGTATGTAACCGTTGTCAGTTGGAAAACGATAATGATTTGCGTCCTTGTCGCACTTTATTAGGAAGAGATGGCAAACAGATGTTTCTGCATTTTGGGTTTATCTATGTTTGTGTGCTACAGAACAAAGAATGAAGACAATACAAATCAGTCTTGAGACAACATATAAAAACGAGAAGATTTACGGTGCAAGTGGGTGAGCTAAGGGAGAAACAGTTGGTTTATGGGATTAGGAAAAATGTTGCGAGTGTTATGCATATCTTTAAATTCATATTAATAATTACTTTGAAATCTCTATGACTGCATATCAGCATAATTTTATCTCGCTTATTGCAAGCCAACATCCACTTCAGATTCGTTTATTGATATCTGATACTTTTAAATTCGTTTATTTTTCTTTCTAAGTGGCCACAAAAAGGCGCACATTAAATCCTTTTAATTTATTGTCGTGATAAAAGTTTATGCATAGCACTTCAATCAACTGTCAATTCAGCACTTTGCGCATCTCATATCGCTTGAGATAATGTATCTCAAATGCTCACATGTATAAGTGTAAATAATTCTTATGTTCTTGGTTACATATAATTTTAGAAACGATAAGTTAGTCTTAAGCAAAATTCAGAGTTGAACAGATCAATAAAACAGTGGTTCAAAATTATAAAACGAAGTTGAATTCTTCTTTTATTTTCCGGTAATAAATTGGTGAATAACATAAGTTAATAATTTGGTGCATAACACGAGTGCTAAGCTTATGTAGGTACTGAACTACAATGTAGTTGATGTAAACAATGAAAACGGAGCAACATTATGTCGCTCAATTGGAAGACCAAAAGAGAAAATGGAAGCAATGGTACGAGTAAGATCGGCGATTTTAGGAGACTTAAAGGCCAGATAAACCCTGAATCGGACCAATTTACCGTTTCCTTCTGAGGATGGCCGAATGTTAAAGAAAGTGAGAATTAAATGCACCACTCTCTTTTTCATTCAGGGTCAGTCGGTCATCACACGTTAAACGCTGTGGTCATATTCAATGCAATTAAGGAAATATAAATATATAAATATAAATAGTATTTGTTTAAAATGTGTAACAATGGTGATATCACGAGATGGCAGGGTTTTAAAGACAGGTATGTCGCTGCGGTTTACGACAACGACAGAATCGCGCCAGCCTACAAATTCGCATACTTGCGAGCGTCACTATTCGGAACAGCAGCACGTACTTTTGGGGGAGTGGTAGCTCACTGAGCAGAACTACCACTAAGATTGGGAGCTGTAGGGAAAACTTTGTCACCGCAACACTGGTGTCACCTTGCGGCAATTTCAGGAAGTTCAACTTACCTATCTACCTAATGACATTTACTTCCGAAAATCGGGAAATTTCAAAAATTTTCAGAATGTCATTAGTTGTTCAATTTCCACACCAGGAAATAAATTCGATAAGGAGATATCCTAAGCCAGAACCATTCTGTCATAATTTTCGCTGAACCCAACCTAAAATGAAAAATTCCGAGAGGAAAGTATTTTTGTAAGCTCAGACGCACTCATTCTAGCATGATCTATTGCTACATGATTTTGCGCAATAGTATTATGGCTGCCAGACACTTCCGGCATTTTCATTTTTCTTTTGTTGTTACCATCCTCACAAACAGACGCTTCTTCTCATCTCTTTCTTACGCATCTTCTGTGTCCTTCTGGAATTCCACTGAAAGAAATACAAAATGCATGTCCAAAAAACCCGTTCCGAGCAAATACACATTAGGGTCAGTTTGACTAAAAACTGACATACTTTTTACTTTTGACAGGCAATGTCAGTTGACATGTAAATTGCATAAATAGTATGGATAAAATCTTAGTCACCTGTCAAAACCATTTTTAGATCATTTCTGACAACTCTTGATCAGGACTCTTTACAATATCCGAACTGTCAGACGAGTATAACAATATTTTGTTGTCAATTCACTTGAAAATATGAATAAACGTCATGTCCACAACAACAACTGAGGTAGTAACTAATTGTGTCAATTTTGAACCAATTTTCGAAAGAAAATACGTCAAATGTCAAAATTTGACATGTACAAAAGAAGTGGCATACTGTTGAACAAATGGCACTAAGTTACTTAATAACCTCTATTATACGTTATAGGACTGAAATAAATTGACAGAACATGATAGGTTTCGTCATTTGACATGTTTTATCCCTTATTATATCTGTCAGTGTGAAGTAGCTTTAATTGCTACCCGATACTAAACGCACTTCACTTTGTTAACAAAACACGAACGCAAACACCATTGTTAACAAAAGAACGCGGTAAATTCTTTCCATGGAAAACCAGACAGAGGCGTGGCCTCACAGAATTGTCTATGTCTCGATCATTATATTTTCAACCCTCATCCGCTTAACATCGTTTTAATAAAAAGTAAAGTCATTCAGTTTTATTTCATGCAGCAGAATTAAACTTATAAATTTAATATTCTAATTTGCTCGCGTGTGATACATTAATATACATATTTCATCAAAGTTGATGAAATTTAAGTTGCTTACAGCAAATCAATTACATCCTACACCAGGAATTTACCCTTTCATAAGGTAGGTAAAATAATTTTTTTTTCTTTTTCGGTCGGCCATATTGCATGTGCCTGACCAGAATTTTTGCTTTTCGTGGACGTTTCTTTGTTCTCAAAGGACGTACCACAAATTATTTTCATTAGAACAAGTAATTTTAAGATTTTATTTCTTGTTCACTAGGGGTTTCGGTTTGGGGCAAGAAGTTGGCCCATAATTCAAGGAATTTTTGGCACATGACAAATCGAAGTCATGGCGGCGTGTAATGTGCACAAATCAGAGTACATGGATCTTGGTGGACACCTCTTTAAGTCCCGTATAGGCATTCTACAATCAACTTTAACCATCTATACGGTTGAAGTGAAGTAGGAGCGTATCAATTACATTGCGCTACCGAAGCACTTACCGTCCAAGAGGGATTCATCACAACATCTTTAGCGAGGCATGTGCTTTTCTGTACAAGGAATCAGAACCACATGGCCGTACACATCCTAGCATTTCATATATGAAAACACCTACATCCTACGACATTCCTACGAAAAATTTTTTTTTGAATAAAAGAAACGAAACCGCATTTCTGGGTTAATCCATTACATTATTTGTGGAAACACCAGGTAACACTTTTATATATATATGTATAATACTCCCTGAAATATATACGCGCCGAAGAAAGTCTCAGCACATTGAAGAGACTCCATAGAGCAAAACATTTGAGAAGATTTTACTATAACGCTTCCATTATTTGTGCATGAAGCACAAAATTATTTTCGTTGTGGGAATTCAACGCGACGTTAGAACGCCCACGGACGGTGGAGCCATGCACATATCGCATATATCCTGAAACATCCTGCATCTACGTACCCTTAAGATTTTTATTATCTTTATTTATATATACTTTTAGAATTATTACTGAAATACTTACTTGATGATTTACATTATATTTTGAAAGTGAAATTTAAATATTGTGTATTTTTTGTGTCCACTAGTTTTGTACAGTGACTCAAAAGAGGAGACTTAACTTCTTTTACTTTTTTTTTACTTGAGCTTCTTTTGAACTCACACATATCCTCAATTATCTATTGATATTTTTACTTGCGAGTGTGATCCTCTGATTGAATCGAACATAAATTCCCGGATCTTGTCTATGATAGACACTCTATCCATTCTGGAGTTATTTACTCACACTTGGATTTATACTTCGTTGCTAGACACGTAAGGTTCTAGATACTCACCTTGTCGATACTATACGTATCAGATTACTATTATACTTGGTACTTGGTTACCACCCACACTATCCTTAGGGATCTCTCTTTAATCTTAACTTTATTCTGTACTATCTTGTATCTGTGTCTATACGATACCACTTTTTTCCTGTTTCAATAATTTTGTTTTAGTTTACACTTGTCTACCAATCTTATTAGGTTTGTTTAGACACTTTTCATTTGAACTTTTAGTTCACACACTGTTTTCTTGACTCACTTTAGAGTCTCTACTTGTTCAGTATCCAGCTGGAAGATCTTTGAAGTCTTCTTATAAAGAACTCTTTGCAGAGTTACATTTTCTCTTCATAGAGACAGTGGTCTCATATACGAAGGCCTACAGTTTTGGTCACTTGCGTGTCACTTGTATACGTTTAACTTTTGTCGTCCCGGATATATCCGAAGATATTCAATTACAGTAGTCTTGTGACTTTTACATTAGTCATACAATCACAAGATACACTTGATCATCAGTGGAAGTATCTTACAAGCTTAAAGAAACCTAAAGAGACTTGTATGAGGATACAGTATCCTATAATTTCAGAATAGACAAATGGTATGAATGATTGTTCATATGGTAATTTGATAGGGTCTAATCATTTTCTTAATAACTTCTTAATTTTCAGCGTCTGGTTCCAGAGTGCACTCCCGATCCATTACGCCGGGATAATATTGATATCTTTGATTTTATATTGACATTGATAAACCATATTATTAATCATATTTATATACTATTATCTATCTCTCTTACTATCTCCCTGTCTCCTTCTAAAGCATAAACCTTTGGGCTAACGTCCCATGATTTTGTTTGCATTTGGGTTTGTCAGAATATCTTTATCTTCGAATAGTATTGTACATATCCGTCCGTGAATTTAGTTCTTTTTGTGTCGTCTTGTAACTTGGTTTATCCTAGTTCATCATTATTTGATAAAAATAACTTCTGAGATAGAATCTATCAGAAGCAAAATCTTGCGAAGATTTTTAAAAGCAACCGCGAAAAACAACTTTTTTTTTGAATCCACTCAAAGAGTGTGAGAAAGCGAGCCAAGTTTAATGCTACTTGAAGTACATTTCTCTTCGGCGTATTACTTTTTTTTTGTCATAAAAATAATTAAGATTCAAGATTGTATGAAGCCAAGAAGTAGCTTCACATACGGTCGAACTTTTCGGTAAAGCGATTTAGTATTTGAGTAAAAATTTAACTTTTCTCGAGTCACTTTAAGTTTAGTTAAGAAACATTTAACTTCATTAATAGATTTAAGATTAGTAAGTCAGACTATTTTAGTTCAGATTTGACATAATTAAGGTTGTTTAGATTTAAGAAAATTTAAATAAAAGACAGAATTTTTATAACGTTTTGATAACGAAAATTTTGTAGAGTTTTTAATGCTGTCGTGCACAGTGGTATTTTGAGATTCTTTTGGACATTTCAGATTTTTCTTTAGATAAGATGATTTTTGTGTAAGTACGTTGGGAGGGGTGGACATACTTCGGTGGTGGATGGATTAAGATGATAACATATCAGGGTGTGATGTAGTGTAGTGTTGGTCATTTGGTTTTGAAGTTTTGGTAACGAATAGGTCGTTATATGATTTTGGTGTAATGGTTTAGGCAAGTCTTTTTGCTTGTCTTTTATCATATATGGGGACCCTAAATATTCTTTTAGTAACATTTTCTTGTTTACTTGGCACCGTGGGTCAATGGTGGAAGATGATTCGAGCTGATGAATCATTTCCTCATGGGTGGGTATAGAAGCCAGAGGGAGGTAATTTTAACATCTTCTCCTCCTTCCCCGTTTATAAGAGTGTGAGTAGGTGCTGACCTACTCCACTAGTCAGCTACAATCATTAATTACTTGCGCTCGATAAGCTGACTGAGTCATAGCGCTTTATCCTCAGACATCTAAGGATACATTTCAGTATAGCGGCTCGCTATTAGTGCGGTTCTCTAAACAGTCTTTTACAATACACTTTCTAGGTTGAGTAGGCCTTCCAACTCAATTATACTTTCTGAGCTATTTAGATCTCAGCGTTTGTTGATCAGGCCCCCCAGCAAGGAATATTTAATTTTGTTTTTCTGAGTTTTTAACATCTAAACTTCAGTAGGTTCGCACTGGTTAAAAGAGGTAACAACGTTGTCGATCCCTGAGCAAGAATGCACGACCCTTGTGAGCTAGTTGAGGGCGTGCGTGCGAACCGGATGCGAAGGTCGATCACAACCCAAATGTTCCTCTGTCTCTACCAAGTGGATCTGTGGTCATAGAGAGTTCTCTATCAGACAGTCTTGTGGTTTGAACAGAGTTACAGCCTTTCCACTTTGGATTCATTAAGGAATCACATTGGGACTAGTGTCCAAGGCGACCGAACCAGTGTACATTTCTTAAGGAATTTGGTATTTAGTGAGTTTTGGGTTTTATCTTGGGTTTTGTTGTAGTATAGTAGTAGAGTGACAAACTAGTTCATCCATGGTTTGTAGTAGTGAGTTTTACTTGACGATCAGAATAAAAACTTTAAGATATGATCGAAGAGAAGAAGAAGAAGTTTCTGTGAGTGGAAAGGGGAATTAAGAGAAATGCAAAGGGAATGAGCCGATGTTTAGGAGGAAATAGACTAGTTGTTGGTAGAAGTGAATATCTGTCACAGGTCTCTGGCAGAAACCAGGGAGGTCTTGGATAACTACTGTGGTAAGTTTCATCCAACGCTGAAGGACACTGTCTATAGGAGACAGTAATTTAGTCCTCGGAAATCTGTCTACTCATAAGTGTTGCAGGCGTCATCTGATAGAGGCCGTGGTCTCTCATCAGTAGGTACAAGGGTAAAGTATATTTCATTTCGCATTTGTAGCTTTTCTTACATTCCAGGTTTAGGTCATTGTTTACGTTACAGAATGGTGTCTAATATGAGACCACTGTGTGGGGGCTTGTAGGAGATTACTTGAAGTGTCGTGAATAATGGTCTTTTAATTTCATTATCGTTACAGAGCGCCTCAATGAGATCTATTGCAAGAAATACGCCACTTGCCGAGCTGCTGAGGCGTTTTCTGAAACTGCCAGAGCTAACTGGCAGTTAGCCCTCCGCGTGCTGGTAAGTTGCACAAGGTGGTGATGAACACCACCCACGAAAGCATGAGGCAGTTGGCAGCGCAAGGCGTGCCAGCGAACTATTGGGACATGATTGTTAGGTTCCAATAACATAATTAACACATTCGTATTATGTCATAGGTAGTCAGTAGGTCAACCAGCAGTACGTGAACGTTGATGACGGTGCACCTACGAATTTGATTACCAAATTGTTCTAGCTATGTGACTTAGTTATATTAAACTTTATTTTTGTTATTATTATTTGTAGAGTAAGCTATTTTTAAGTACAATGTTATTTATGAATAAAATGTCATTAATTTGAGTGAAGCTTTGGTGTCTGTTATTAAGTTCGTGTGAAGTTGATGTTATATTCTCCAGTTTAACCAAGTTTAAGTGCTTGTTTAAAACCTTCATAGAATAACAAGTTCATGTGCTTGTTAATCTAATTCTTTAGACAAACGAGTCTAACATTTTGGTGAACCCGACGTGATTCAACTGATCACTCGAACAACTAATTGACATATCTTCATCTGCATCAACTTACTGATCTTTGGTAGATATACATATCTGCAATTGACAATGTAATCTTCATCAACATTTAGTAACTCATCTTTGGCTGATATCTATATATCTATATATCTACAACGATGACTTCATCATTCCAAGATTGCATTGTGGCCCAAGTAGCAAGTGGGCAAGAAATTCAACGGATCATCTCCAACTTCAAAAAGGATTCCTCCGATCGAAAAACCTCAAGGGTATATTTTGATGAAAGGCTTAAGCGGCTTCAAGAGCAGTGGAAAACGTTTGAACAAGGTGACCAGAAGATCAATGGACTACTACAAAAAGAGGAAAACCATGAATACTTCACCAAAAATTACTTTAAAGAAATTGCCGCATTAGTTAAACAATATACTCAACGTTTTGAGGAAGCAATATTGGCTTTTGATAAACAAGGTAATACGGATCAAGCAAATCTACCCAAAATATCATCAAGAAGCATCGAAGAAGCAGAACAATCGAAAATGACGAATGCTATTCGAAGGCAGAGAGCAATCATGTGCTCTCTTGAAAGGTTGCTGGATGGGTTACCCACAAATAATATGAAGTCATCTCAGTACCACGAAGTCAAGTTCCGATCTATGGAGCAATTGTGGCAGCAAATTGAAGCTGTCAACTACACCATATGGGAACTTAGTGACGACCCCATATCAGAAGGCTAAAATCATAAAAACTGCATTGATATGGAACAAAGGGTTCAACAAACATTCATAACTTTATGCAAGAGAATCCAGTCGCAAGGCAGTAACAGCGTTGGTATGGGTATCGCCAAAAACAATTCTCTACATTTACCAAAATTTACCATTCCCAAATTCGATGGAGACTACATGAAATGGCGACAATTGTTTGATCTATTTTCACAAATGGTGGACAACCAATCGATTCCAAACATACAGAAGATGTGGTATCTCAAAACACATCTAAGTGGAGAAGCGGAGAATTTGATTCGTCATTTATCTTTGACCGAAGAAAATTACACAACAGCATGGACCAGTCTTCAAAATAGATATAATAATATCAGGGTTCTTACGTCATCACTTTTGCAAAAGATAACTGGGCAACCTCATCATACACAACCACAACCTTCAGCAGCGGCTATCGAAAATCTACACGACACTACACAAGAATGTTTGATGGCTCTTTGCAACATTGGTGTAGACACGGCATCTTGGGACCCTCTTTTATTACACTTACTTGTGAACAAGCTTGATCAAAGTACAAGAATTCTTTATGAGCATTCCCTCACAAAACCAAAGGAACTGCAATCAATTAAAGAATTTTTGTTATTCTTGGAAAATCAATTCCAATCACTAGAGTCAGTTGGACAGAAAAAGAAGGATTCAACTCCTCGAGCTTGTGGATCAGTTATATCAGACCGAAAGGGAACGTGCAAAATATGTCATTCTGGAACACACCCCATATTTGCCTGTAAGCAATTCTTACAACTACAAGCTTCAGAACGAATTCAAATAGTTCAAAAACTTAAAATTTGCTTGAATTGCCTGAAGATTGGTCGTGGTGTCAACACTTGAATTTCAAGAGGATGTTTTAAATGCAACCATAAACACAACACACTATTACATCTCGAGAGCCATAACAAGGGATCCTTCACAAACAAACATGCAACGAACATAGAAGGGGACATTAATGAAAGGTCTCAAACAAATTTAAGTGTATCAGTAACATTATCAGGATCCAAAAATCCAGGAAAGCATCAGTACATATTCCTCAGCACAGCCGTAGTAGAGCTGATAACAAACAATGGACAAAATTTGGCATACTGCGGAACGTTGTAACCAAGGGGCATGTGTACGATGCCCAGGAAGACAGTTGCACAACAGTGTCATTTGTCCAATCAAGGAGCTGTGCAAGACGGAAGTTGTGAAGGGATCGCACCAGTGATCATTTATCGTCCCGAGCTTCGATAATTGAAACCTCACAGCACACGCCTGGCGCCATATCTTCCTATGACATTCTTGCCTTGCTACGTCATAGCAACCTAAACCATTTCACTTGTTTCCATAAAAATACGTCGCCCATTCAGTCAATGAGAAAGCATTCCTAAAATATTCTTCAAGTGCATCGCCGCTGCGACATGGCGTACAATTTCATGTGCAAGTTACATATATGACACATTCTTCTCCATCAATGATAGATATGCGGTTGGCGGATACTTTTAAAAATATAATGCAACAATCTCCACATTCCTTCACGGAGCAGACAATGCAATAAAATCTTCTGTTTGATTGTGAACGGTCACTTACTTGTAGGGAAAACTTTCTTGCCCTCCATTGACTTCGTAGGAAAAACCTACGTGCCCTCCAACTACACTCTATGTGCGCAACTGGTGCCATCTATCGGAGAAACCGACTGTCGACTCACATGGTGCTGAACGCATGAAATTATGGTCCGCCATTAAATATGAGTCCACAGCTAGAATCCACCCCTACGAAAGCATTCCACTTCTCATGGAAGCCACTTGGCCTCCATTTTCAAAAGAGAATTTCCAAGTCATGCGCAGTTCGCCATTCCCATGGAAGTGTGATTTTTGAGCGATAGGCGACTAAGAGTTGTAGCTACGGATATTTTGCTTGGCCTACATGCAGAACTACACAATGTGTGATTTACACGGCAACCTGCAAAAAGATGTTTACACCATCCGAAACACGTAAACGAGAAGAATTTCTGCCTGACGAATGAACGTCAGATTGCTAAATTGACTGGATTATAGGTTTATTCTCATCATCCACCTGACGTAACCAAACGTAATTTTTTAGTTCAGGCGTAAGCCATTTTATGTGACATTTACTCTAATAGTAATCCCGAAGCCATTCAAGAAATTAGTATTGACAGATGACAATTGTAATGAGTGTGAACAGCAAAATGAGATCTACTGACGTCATCGGTGACATAGGATTATTTCCCTTTTCTCGTTCCCTACTGTCCAGCAGAAATACCTGCTTAAGTCTCGTGTCGTTGCAATTACAACTCGACAATGTAGAAAGTTAGTTCGACTCGATAAGTTGGCAAGTGCGAACACACTTTAGATGTCAGAGTTAATTTCGGCAAGGGTTTTGTATTTATTGAGATTTACACTGACCAAAACTAGTTCAAATCACATATGCAAGGTAAGAACAACGTTTAGGATGAGAATACTTATAACATTATGTTGATAACAGTTTCACTGACAGAAATGTCAAGTCATTCGACTTTACGTCAAAATTCATTCATCCATTTTTATTGCATTGATCATTCCTGAAATCATACATATTCCAACCTAATTTTACCATCGGTCACTTTCTGACATACGAGCATACTCAGAACGCGAAATATAATACTTAGTTATGAATTTTGCCATACTTACCATTTGCTCGAAACGCAGGACACCTAAAACCAGAAAAGTGTAAACAGACTATTAAAACCTGCAACTACTTACCGACATTGACGTCATAGGCTCTCAAAATTACAAAGTGAAACGTAAGAATTCTTACTGGAAAACAGGGCGTTGGCCGAGTGGAAAGTGGAAACACAATCCAGGAAGCCAGACAAAAAAGATACCCCATTTTGAAGAAGACCATCATTGGAGCAGGAACAAATCTGCTCCAGAACAATTTATAAAGTTTTTTTTTCTTTCGCTGCCATCACTTTTACTGATGGAAGAATATTAGAAAATTGCTTATGCATTTCTTTATTCTTCCATCCATCATTTACAACCAGAAGGTTTACATATAATACCAGGTGAGTTTTTTTTTTTTGGATTATCGATTAATTGAGCAAACGAATTTCGTGTGGTTTGCTCAAAAATCAATCTACCTACCGAACCATGTGGCTGGATCAATAAAACGATTTCATCCATGTGATATAGGTGGACATATAATCGAGACATTGGAGGACATGGCCAATTAATCCTAGGAGTAATTCAGCCAGAAAAAAACCCAGGGATTCACCAGGACATCGACCAATGGAATTAGGAGTCACTTGGATATCATTTTTTTTTTGCGGATATTTTTGGGCCGCCAACCCACTTACTGTGTATAACAATTTCACACAAATATTAAAATTATATGTGATCAAATGATTATCCCCCTATCACGTTCTTTTTGAAAAAAAAGAGGAGAAACTGCGTCTCGCATACAGAGAGCAGATCTAGAAGAGGGTGTTATTATATGTACCCCTCACATCAACAGGAATACAGAATACTTCGTTTGTGCCGCGCGTCGGCTCGCCTATGGACATAACCTCGCCACATACACCAGCCGGACCATTTTATTTTTTTTTTTGTGGTGCTTCAGTGGACATTTAGAGGAATCATTTACTTCCTCCTTGACTTTCATCGATTCACCAAACGCAACGTGAGCGAGGCAAGTTTTAGGCACTCCACGAGGCAATCCTTTATCGAAAAGCCTCATCTATCCTTCAAGGCACATTGCTGGGACAGGCTACTCCCAAACCTAAAATGATAACGCTCCATTGAGGGAAGCAGACGCTACAACACCCCTCACCACCGCCCGGTCGGCGCAACATTTCTAAACATTTTCACACTCCACTTCATCCTGAGGATTTTTCTTTGGAACCCGTCACGATAGGCTGAAGAAACACGTCGTGGGAATTCCAATTATACGCCGTGGGATTTCGAAAACATATTTTCCTGATATTCATCGCGGGAGGTTATACACCAGGACGTCTGGCGTGTGTAACGACACAGATGCCGGTCCTTCATCTGCAGCAGTCCAGTGATTCATCAAAACAACCACCAGATCCTGTACATTATATAAAGTTTATGATAAAATAAGATCTTTAACCAGGTAACAATTCTTTTTTCTGTGTTTAAGTATAAAGTGCATGTTTATTAGTGATTCAAAGAGCGTGAAGCTCCAGTACACGACTTCCTAGTCGCCAACAACGTTTATCCACGTACGTCGCGTTAAGCGAGAACGTACGAATACAATATTATCGTCCACGGACGGTGGCAACGACATAAGTTTGTGTGGAAGATAGTATAAACGATATTGCATATAGTGTTTACTATTTAGGATTAAGAAGAGTGTTTGAATTCAGTATTATAAAGTTTAAATGGTATCTATCCCTAATCCAACATTATTTTATCCAGTTTTGATACATTTTTGATCGTGTAGAACCGAATTCGCGTGCATTTTACTCTTTTGTTTGGTAAAATCATCTTTCGAGCCCGCGCCCATAAAGTTTTTTTTTTATATACTTTTCGCGTACGCGCTCAATACTTACCACATCCAGCGCCAATTTCGTTCACTTTTGAAGATGTGTTTCTGAAAGTTGTATTATGTTTTGTGGTGAATTTATCTTTTAAATTTGAATACTTTTTCATATCGTCTGTCAAGACAATCATCCTCCGGTCATTAAGACATTAATCTTGATATTATCTCGTGTCGGTAGCGACCAATAACGTTCGCGTTGAACGCCGCGTTTGAATTTTTAACATATTTCGTTAATGCAGCCTTTTGAATCAGTGACAATTATACAGTCACGCTTAATAACCACACGCGGTTAAGCGTACCTTTTAGTAGATTTTGGCTACAATTGTCACAAATATATGCGGAATTAAAGCTTTAAATTGTTTCTTACTTTCCTGTCGCGGAATCTTATTTAAATATCTTCTTCTTTTTGTGATCGTCTTCGTCATATTTACGAACAATTAAAAGAAACACTTTTGAGAAGCGTCAATCGTATCTGAGCAATATTATAGTTGAAGGAAGGTAGTGTCATAGTAGTTTTACTTAACCATACGTTCTTTTCAGCCCAACTCAGGAGTGCACTTCCGAGGATACGCAATTTAAACAATAATATCTCCACTGTCCTATTGACAGTGCCGTATTGCTTTTACTACATTATGACATTATATTGCTTTTGAATTATATCTGATCGATTATACGCAAGAGAACGAATTGTGATCTTGTGTATATGGTAAATTTTTTTTTAACATCGTGATTTTGTCTGTCCATTTTTGTGTTGTGGGAATATATGCTTACACTCAAACACGGTACTTAGTCGTGAAATCGATTATTCTTGCGATAGGTTTTGAACTATTTCTTCGTTAAGACTATCGGATATAGTTCTTCGACTTAGTTTTTTTTTATCGTCGCGTAAGGTTTTGAGAACGTATTCGTTCATAGCGTCATTGCTAGTGGTATATACCATATTTACTCACTCCTTGTTTTATTTCGTTTATTTTCTTTTTGTACACTGTGGAATTACACTCTAATATTTAAGACAAATTCTTTAATTGAGAACAGAATTAACTTAACTTTTTGAGATTATACTAGAGTCTATATTGGATATTAAATCTCCTCAAATAATAAAGAATCATTTTAGACTTTGAAGATTGGCTTTAATAAGCATTGAAAATATTTTGATTAAAAATAACTTTCGTTAAATGAATTTTTGGTATCTGCGATATCAGCAAAAACTTTTCTTCAGATAAAGAAGATACACTCAAGTTTATAGACTTAGGTATTAATAAGAGTAAGGATTTCTTTTACATCCTTTAAGGTAGATTTAAGTAGATTATTAAGATCTTAAAATATTAATAAAAGATATTACCGATTTATAACGTTTATAGAACTTTTGCAGTTTTCTTATTTCTTTTGTTGGAAGATTTTGTAGATTTCCCTAACAAGATGCAATAATGCATTTGATTATGGAGTAAATATTCCTGAGGGAGGGTGGTACCCCTCTCACTTCCTTGGTAAAGGAAATGTAGTGTGTGTGTGGATGCTTTTTCCTTTTTTTTGAGTTTAGAGATTTTGAGATTAGTATCTTTGTGGATATTAGATTATGATTGAGATGTTAAAGTAAGCAAGCGATTTTTCTGCTTGCTATTCCAGTTAAGGGGTTGCCCAATTAATCTTATGAGTCGTAGGGACTCATTGGTCCGCGGACAACCACGGTCGATATAGAGAGAGATGATTTTCTATATTGAAATGGGTGGGTTGAGAGACCTGGAGGGTCGTTTAACAGCTTTGATCCTCCCTCCCTACAAGGTGAGACACCTCGACATCCGTGACCAGCACATCATTACGGCAGCTGGACACGTTGATAATAATAACAAGCCGTAGCTGCCTCGACTAACTAAGGTACGCTTTAGACAGAATACTTACGTGCAGGGTTCATATGTGCTAGGAAAGTAGAACAGACAGGGTTTCTTACTTTCAGATTAGGATTACTCACATTGCCTTAAGAGGTGCAGCTTTTTTTCGGCTTTCTTTTGGGTCAGTTCGTTATGATCGAGTTTTCGAAAGTTATGAGGGCCAACAAGCATTTCAAAATATTTATTCGAACTCGACCACCAGGGTTCAACAGTCGGCAGCATAATAAGAGGTAACACCGGTCAGGTAGATCCCGGAGCAAGTGCCCATGGCCTGGCTGAGCTAACTGTGACATGGGTGCTGCCGGCCAACGCGACGGTCGATCTCGACCACAACCTTACGTTGTCGCATGCCGTCCTTACCGTCTACTTTTAGCGAGTAGCCGGCGAGGAAGGGGGCGTTGCCGACATAAGGTTGCTTCCATCCCAATTCACTTCAAAGCGAGCCGATGATATCTAGACACATAGAAACTAACCGGAGCAAGAACTCTGGGAATTTGATGCCATGGTAATAAAGATAGTCTTTCAAGTTTGGATTCATCAATGGGATATTAGTAAGGTTATGGTTTACAGGTGTAGGCTACTGAGTCATATAGCTGCGAGCAGAACACCTAGTACTCGCGGCGGATAGACGGGAATATGCCATCAGGTACCCTCTAGGCTGTTCTACGGTGTTTTGTAGTCAGTACCTATGGTAGGCTGATGGATAGTTCTCGTTTCTGTAAGAGGGATGGATGAGAATTTAGAGGAAATGAGAGAGGAGTAGATGGAGCTGGAGGCTACCTCTTTGAGATGTAAGTATGACATGAGTATAGGGGCGTTGGATACATCTGTACACAGGCGATGGACGGAAAGATTGCTGGTCCTTGGCATAAGAGCCAAGACATGTTAGGTGCCTATCTCTGTCTGCTTCCTCTCGGGTTTGTATTGTTAATAGGCATCTGATTTGGATCTTAGATATCCACAGGGTGTTTAGGTGAAGAGGTTAGGTGGTTGTTAGCGATTCGAATCCCATGCTGTTTTCCGTTTGCACCTTCTTATTAATATTAACATTACAGATGGCTTGAGGCAGAGTTTCCTTTTTGGGATTGTCTCACGGGACCTGTTTAGTTTTAGAGAAGATGGGAGCAGTGTGTGAAATTCCATTTCCTGTATAAGATTCATTAAAATTCTTTATTCTCAACGTTACAGATGGCGCCCAACGTGGGGCTAAGTTTTTAAGTCTCACGGGCCCCGTCTTGTGCGTTGAGTGATAGGTAGAAACCATATAATTCTCAACGTTACATACTTAAAAAATAAAATTGTATTTCTGCATGAGAAAAGAATTCTAAAATAAAAGTTAGTTGTTTGCGGGATACGAACGGGAGAAGACGTCGAATAAAAAACTTACTTTTACTCTAACAAAATTGTTTTCGATTTATTTTACTTTTTTAAAACTGAATTCCGCTAAGGAAAAAGTTAAATGGGGCAGTCGGTAGGATCCTTTTTGATATAAATTAAGGATCTAGTGATACGAACTACCTCGAAAAATAAAAATCGCGAAGATTATAAAGAGTCACTGTTCATAAATAAAATAATAATCGAAAGTATTAAAAGTAAAAAGATAACGAGAAAGAGAATCAGTGAAACCCAATTGAAAAAAAAAAATCAAAAAGATTAAATTATGGCTAAGTGAAAATCAACAAAAGAAAACAAATTTGTGAAAATAAGAAGTGTTAATGATAACAAGGAGTAAAAGACAAAATAAATTTGACGTGACCCGAAATTTACAAATCGAAATGGAAGAAGCAAATAATGAACAGCAACAGCAAATGTAGCAGCAACAACTCCGACAACAACTAAGATTGCGAGAACAGCAATTAGAACAACTAAATAATGCATTCCAAAGTCTGCAAACAAGATGTAGGGAAAACTTTCTCGCCAGTCACTGGCAAAAGCGAACGCCACTGGTGCCATCTATTTGCGAGACATCCATTTTACTCGCAACGTGCTGAACGCGCACAATGGAATCTACCAAGGAAGGTTCCACAAAAAGGAATCCAATTTCAAAATGGTCTCCACGTCCAAAATCAGATTCCACAAATTTTCCAGACTCCAACAAACTTCCAGAATGTTCTCGTTAACATATTTTTAGTGGAAAGACACAATGGAACGAGAAACCGATTACGCACTAGCGCGGTTAATGTTCAGTGCACACCTAAAATGTCAGACATAATAATTACGCTGGTCAGAGTACAAACGTGGAGATATTCACGACATAGAGTGTCGGAGCTATGGAATATGACAGATAGCCGTCAAACAGCAAATCAAGTAAAGTGATCGATGCGGCCGATTTACTTTTCTTGACTTGACTTACTGCACCTGTTCTTTCATAGAGTCAGTTTATCACTCATAGTTTTTGTAGTGTCATGTCTGAAATATCCAAAATTCCATGCGAGTGCAACAAAATCGAAAGGACCAAAAGGTGTCCTCAATAACAAAATAAAGTCTATGTCACATCTATTACCACCAGGCAGAAATACAAGACAAGATTTTTTTTATGCTCGCAGAAGTGTCATTCACTCGATCTCATGAGCGAAATAACAAGTATTCACTACGTCATGGGGAAATATAATGACATTCAGCAATCACACAAGTGTCACTTATTCGGCACCAATATTTTACAACTGACATGTGTCAAATTGAACATATAATTGAACCAGTGTTTCATTAGAGATTTCAAGTAATAAGTACGTGAACCTGGATACAGAATAAAGATACTATCGCCACCATGACAGTTCCTCCTGTTTCTTTTATCTTTCCTTCTTGCTGACAAAAGTAATTTCGAAGTAACCAGATTCGGCTGTAAGAGTATCTAGAATTCTTTTATTTCGACTCCTCTAGTGGCACAATTATGACACCCAAAGTAATCAGAGCATTAGCACTGTCATTTTTGTCCAATTAATTCAACTTGACGTACGTATGTACAAATCGTAATTCGCTTTTGACAAAATGAGCAGTGAGCATTACCCCTTAATGCTTCCTACCACACGCCATCTACCATGTCAACAAATAAACAATTCAGATATTGGAAAGAGGAAATATACTGGAAAACAAGGCGTTGGCTACCTGGAATATGGTAGTGTGGATCAAAATATTATCTGTAGACTTCATTTTAAAGAGACACATTGACCAGGAGACAACATACCAGCAGAACAAGTTTTATTAAAAGCAGCAGAGTCGCGTCCATTTTTTTTATTGTCTGGTGATTGAGAATTAACAATCACGCAGACAAATTAAGGATTTCACGACAAAAAGTGATTATATATTATAATTAAAGGTAAGGTCTTTGAATTTTATTAAACATTGACGCAATCTATATTAGTTTGCTTCGATGCGTGATAAAATTTGTCACATGTCTGACACGCTAACACCAAGCTTTTCTCTATAATCCCAATAGGAATATGCATAATGTTCATATCCGAGGAGGCATAGAGGACGACACCCAAGAATTAAACCAGGGCGGACGAGGCTGCGACAGGATTTTTATTGTTAAATCCCAAGAGGAATCTAGTGTGCTCATATGAGCAGTGAAAATTGTTTTTTTTTTTATTATAATTTCCTGCACCTAGTTGCGGA
Source organism: Platycheirus albimanus (assembly GCA_916050605.2). Lineage (NCBI taxonomy): Eukaryota > Metazoa > Arthropoda > Insecta > Diptera > Syrphidae > Platycheirus > Platycheirus albimanus. The sequence continues at coordinate 18,204,947 of OU696696.1, read as the reverse complement.
AGCATTACTGCGTCATTTATTCATTCATATATAAAATATACATATCTGCACACTCCGTGCATGGTTATCCCAGTGGTTGCCTTATATTTTTGGACCACCAACGTATTAACCCCAGCACGCACGTGCGCAGTGACGAGGGTAAGCACAAGGTGCTTTGTTCGCGACACACCTACGAGCAAACGTCGAGCGTTGATCCGCTCGCCGGCTCGTCGACGTTTGCGACAATCTTCAGCGACAAGCCTTCATCGTACCTCTATGTCCTTGCTTCGTGGTTTTGTAACGCCACACACCACTCCAACTTTAATGCCCATTGTTAGGCACATCAGTTCCTGAATTCACAATTGGGTACCCAGTCTCGACACGGCTGAAGGCCCCAACGTGGATTGATCAAAAGTGCCGAAAAAGAAAATTCATCAGGACGTCTGGCGCGTGCTTTTGTCACGGATGCCGGTCCCAACTTTAACCACCCATCTCCTGATACAAGTTGTGGAGCAACGCGGGACGAACCACCACCTAGAATATTCAACGTTAACCACACCATTTGTTCCGGATTTAATATTATTGTCAATGATTAAGAAAAAAACATCAGTCACCACTGATCGCCGTGTCCTCCTTTTGGCTAAATCTAACCCTTTTGCTTCGTCAAGGACAATAGGAGCACAAATCAATAATGAAGTCGGTGCCGCACAATCCGCAGAAGGCTTCAGAGCTTCAACCTACCAGGAAGAGTTGCCAGGAAAGTTCCTTTACTAAAAGCAAGTAATTTGCCTTAAACCATAGAAGTTGGAACGGACCTGAAGGAGCAAAAAAATGGCGAAATATCCTCTGGAGTGACGAAACAAAAATTAATTTGTTCTCATCACATTCGGGGCGTAATGTCAAGCGACCAAAAGGAAAGGACTACCACCGTCGCTATACCCGGAAAACAATCAAACACGGGGGAGGAAATATAATGGTCTGGGGCTGTTTTTCCTGGTATGGTGTGGGTTCCATATTCCGCATTAATAACGTATTGACCAAATACGGTTATAGGAATATCTTGGAAGATGTTATGCTTCCATTTGCCGAAGAAAACATGCCTCTCCGATGGAAATTTCAGCAGGATAATGATCCGAAACATACGGCGCATCTTGTGAAGGATTGGTTTCGAGAGAAAGAAGTCTCAATCGTTTCGTGGCCAAGACAATACCCTGATCTCAACCCGATTGAGAACTTGTGGAATCAGCTTAAGCGGAAACTAGGAGGTCAATATTTTCCAAATGGGAACCAATTGTGGGATGCTGTCCAGAGGGAATGGTATTCTATACCCCAAGAAACATGCCAAAAGCTTATTGAGTCAATGCCAAGCAGACTTCAAAAAGTTTTGGATAACAATGGCGGATACTCGGGTTATTAGAGAAAGGTAAACTGAAATTTTAATAAAACAACATAACTTACTTATAAACGATCATTATTGATGATTTAGGAAGCCCCACCTATTTTTTTGTCCAAGAACAAATGGATACACCGACGGTTTTCTTGTATACAATTTATAATAAATTGATTTAAAAACCTAAAAACTTTTTGATTTATTTTATTTTGTGAAATATCCTTATGAAAGTTTAAGAAACTTCATCTAAACTATTACGACTCATTGGCGAGTCATTGTACGCCACATACTTATTGAACTGCACTATAGTTTGATGCCAGTATCTACGGACGGTGGTACTTAGTGCATAGATAACGATACGTTATCGGATGGCAGGACCTAACGCCTCCTCCATCCCAATCCTTCGATAAAGCTCTTTACGTTTGGTAGATTTTGAATAAGTCCTAGGTATTTCCAGAAGTTCACTTCAGTTACAGCGTAATTGAATAATAATTATCTGAATCCTACCCAATTGGTAGCAGATAACAAAATATAACTTTTTGCATGTGATTGACTTACATTTATATATTGATATATTGCTTGATAAACATATTTACTCGATTGCATGATTGAAGACGAACTGTATTCATTCATGCATGGTTTTTGATTATATTTGTGTTGATCTTGGTGTTGTGGGGAGAATTTATTTTCGATAGATACAATCTACCTTTTTAATAATATCCTTCAGATACAATATTCTCAGTTCTCAGATTAATTCGTTATGTGTTTTGTGTAAATGATCCAGGTATTATATAATAATATACCTTCCGTCTGATTCCGTTGAATTTTTCCTTTTTAATTTGTCCGAACGCTTCAGCGGTGGGAATTTAACGCAGGCGCCGCGGTAGAAGAATAATTTTTTTTTATATCTCGAACCCAAAGCGAAAATACAATCGGTTCGCGAATTGAACGCCGATTAGATAAGAGTTTGAGTTTCTCCTTGTCGATTTAGATTACTCAGCTAAAGTAACCAAACGCGAATTCGCAATATTTAGGTATTTTAAATTGTTTAACTAAGGACTTTAGTCCTCCTTTTTTTATAGATGTTATTACATCATTAGGTTTTCAAAGAGTTTATTTGATAGGTATGAGTAGATACTTCTACGTGCGAGTTAAATACATAAAAGTTTAATATTATTTTATGAAAAATAATTGATTAGTAGGTAAATAATACCCAGATAAGAATTTGATTCTTTTTATTTAAGAAATAAAACATTTTTTGATTAAGATAATATCTTGTTAGTCTATAAGTTTATTTGCAATAAATAAGTTATCGTTTATAACGATTTTTGAAAATTTTGCAGTTACGTCCGATACTGTAACTAAACCGTTACACCTAACCCCTCCTAAACTTCCCTTTGCCTAACGGTACAATATCCCGCTACCCCAACCACTCCTCTTTCGCCTAACGGCACATAATTTTTACAATAACAGTTTCTCACATTATTCTGCATACACTGCAAAAATGATTGGCTACGCCAAAACTCCACCTGAAACCCATAACGGTTTCTCACACTATTTGTGCATACGTTGCATATACGATCTTCAACGGATACATTCCCGTTCCTTTTGAACATGCACTTAATGCGTGACAATTATGAAAATCGTGGGAAAGGTTGATAGCGTAAGTTTCATTAGAATTATAGAATACATTTTAAGACAGTTATAAACCAACAATTAACCTGAGCAGTGCAGCGACGCTAAGGACGGCGGCTGCTCTTGTTAAATTTAATTAAGTTAAAATAACTAATATTGTAAAACAAAAAAATAATATGAATAAAAATTGAGAAAAAAAAATAATAAAAAAAAAAAAACAATTAAGTTTTTTTTTAATTTTATGATCGGACTTAAAACGTAAATGGCGCAGTCGGTAACCTCCACGTACACGGTTATTTTACTAAAAAAAATATACATGCGGTGAACTTCTATTCTTTGACGTGGATAAAGTGAATCTTATTTCCAATAAAGAAATCCGTTTAAGGATATATTCGATAAAAAACGTTTCGATCAAGAAACTACAAAAAATATATATTCAATAAACACAAGAAAAAGTGCGTGTTTTGTGAACGTTTCGACCAAGAAACTACAAAAAAAAATATATATATTTTTCGATAAAGAACGTTTCGATTAAGAAACTGTACAAATACTATATCTGTAATAAAGAGTGAAAAAAAGGAAAATAAAGTATAAAAGCCAAACAGTAAATCACTTAAACAGTAAAACAGTGAATCAGTGAATCTGTGAATCCGTGAATTAGAGAAGGAAGAAAACTAGAAGAAGATCTAAAAAATCAACAACACCAAGATGACACTACCACCACCACTAGAACCAACAGCACAAGCACAAGCAGCAGCTGCAGTAAGTTTAACCATACATTTAGATCCGGTTAAATATTTAAATAGCCTCCCCACATACAATGGGAATATAGAAAATTTAAATAGCTTTATAGAATTACTTGATAGAGTGCAACCTATTTTAGGAAAATATGATAATAATAGTCAACTTATATTTCTCGACATAATAAAAAGTAAACTGGTAGGTAGAGCTCGAGAAGCCCTCGAAATAAATAACACTGTCCAAAATTGGGACGACGTGAAAAATGTATTTTATCAATATTTTGGCGATAAAAAATCTGTTGAGCAATTATACGACGATCTAAGAGGTCTACAATTCCTAGATAATTGTCAATCTTTTTATGACAAAATAAAAATTTCCCTTCGTAGGCTTAACAATAAAACGAAGATTGATAAAAGCCTCGTCATAGCATCAATAGAAATAAAAAAAAATTGCGATATGGCTTTACGCCTATTCATGAATAAAATACCGGAACCCATGAAAGGTGTTTTAGCTTGTAGACAACCGAAAAATTTAGAAGAAGCCATGACCATATTACATGAATCAGGCTATGCGTACACAAGAGTCAACTCAAATTATAGTTTTCATAGTCCAAATTCAAATCCTAGAATAAACTCTCTGAACAATATAGGACAAAATAGAAATTATCAAATTAATAACTCAGGGCAAAATTTCCAAAATAATAATTCAAGACAATATAGGAACTTCCAAAATAATAATTCAGGACAATCTAGAAACTTTCAAAATAATTCAGGACAGTATAGAAATTTTCAAGGTAATTCGGGAAACTATAAAAACGTTCATAACCAATCCTCTCAAATCCGTCCGTCCAGTAGTGGACAATATCATAATCAAAGGTTTAACAATAGTTACCCCCATAACAACGCCGAACCAATGGACACCTTGTCCGCGTCTTACCAGAGACAAATAAATGTTCAAAATACGTTTTTTCGGGAACCAAGCCCATCGGCCGACTTCCCTATACATATAAAAGTAAAAACAAAAGAAAATAAATATACATTGAGGATACTAATAGACACCGGGTCAGAAACTAGTATCCTTAACCCAGGGTTATGCCACCCAAAATGGCAGTCCAAACTGGACAAATCGGTCACAATTAAAACCGCAAGCTCAGGATTTCACGTAAATACTAAAGTTAAAATACCATTATTCAAAGAATTCGGCATGTTGAACAAAACAGTTGAGTTCCTTGAACATAAATTCCACGAGGCATATGATGGTCTGATCGGAAATAACATTCTGATCCCAATTAAAGCTATTATTGATTTTGATAAAAAAATCGTATTAGTACAGGGAACGAAAATCCCAATCTACTTCAACGAAGATGAAGAAAAAGAAGAAAAAACAAACATAGAATCAAAAGAGATAACAATCAAAGATTACGAAAAAATAATACCACAGCTTGAAATGTATCATGCAGAAACAAGTAAAAAACCTATAACTGAACAAATTAGAACTAGCCACTTAAATGAAGAAGAACGAAACGGAATCAATTTATTAATTTCACAATACTCTTCGGTCTTCTACCAAGAGGGGACTGACCTCACTTTTACAAATGCGATAAAGCATGAAATAAAAACAAAAAACGACGTCCCAATATATACGAAAAGCTACCGATATCCTGAAGTGCATAGGAACGAGGTTAAAACTCAAATTAATGAGATGCTGCGTCAAGGCATTATACGGCCGAGCAGTTCACCTTATTCCGCACCAATATGGATCGTTCCGAAAAAGGACGATGCTTCACAAATAAAGAAATGGAGAATCGTTATCGATTACAGGAAACTTAACGATGTTTCCATCGATGACAAATTTCCTATTCCAAATATTGAAGATATATTTGACAAATTAGGAAGATCTCTATATTTCACAACCCTCGATCTGGATAAAGGGTTTCATCAGATCGAAATCGCAGAAAACGATATCAAAAAAACGGCTTTTTCAACCGACAATGGACATTATGAATTCGTTCGTATGCCATTTGGATTGAAAAATGCTCCTGCGACGTTCCAACGCTTGATGAATTCGGTCCTTCACGAGTTCATAGGGAAAATATGTCTTGTCTACTTAGACGACATTATCATATTTTCGACAAGCCTTGAAGAACACCTAGTTTCAATTAAAAAAATCTTTCAAAGACTCAAAGAAGTAAACTTAAAGATCCAATTAGACAAAAGTGAATTTCTAAAACGAGAAACTGAATTTTTAGGCCACATTGTAACCACTAGTGGAATTAAACCTAATCCTAATAAAAAAGCAGCCATTCAAAATTATAAACTGCCTAAAACCTTAAAACAAATTAGAGCCTTCTTAGGAATCACAGGTTACTACCGTAAGTTCATAAAAGATTATGGAAAAGTAGCTAAGCCCATGACATCATTCCTTAAGAAAGATGCAAAAATCGAAATTAAAGACAAAGATTATATTGAAAGCTTTGAAACCCTAAAAACACTCATTACTTCCGCACCCATCCTTATATATCCAGACTTTTCAAAAAAATTTACTGTGACAACAGATGCATCAAACTATGCTATAGGTGGTGTTCTTAGCCAGGAAAACCATCCAATCTGTTACTTTAGCCGTACACTTAACCAACATGAAACAAAGTATTCTACCATAGAGAAAGAACTTCTCGCAATAGTTGATTCCACAAAATACTTTAGACCATACCTTTTTGGCAGAAAATTTACGGTGCGAACCGACCATAGACCCCTTGTTTGGCTTAGTTCACTTAAAGAACCGAACGTCAAACTACAAAGGTGGAAAATTAAACTAGAGGAATATAACTTCGACATAGAGTATGTCAAAGGAAAAGACAACCAAGTTGCTGATGGTTTGTCAAGGATAGAAGTCTATCATAATCAAAATGTAGTAACACACCCTTCTGAAAACGATGAATTACAACTCGATGAACAATCAATGATAGCTACCATTCACAGCGCAAATGAGGATAGTAGCAATCATATTCCGATCATAGAGTCACCCGTCAACATTTACAAAACTCAAATTATTTTAAATACCACCGAAAAAACAACTAATCATAAGATTTATCATGCCTTTGGAAAGAAAAGAATCGTCATAGAAATTAAAATATTTAATGAAGATTTGATTATAGATATTATGAAGAAATTTATCCCTCCCAAAGGAATAGTCGGTGTTTTCTCTAGAGACGACCATTTATTTGCAAAGTTTCAAGATGTCTATGTAAAATATTTCAGTAAAAATAAGCTTTTAAGAATAATCAAATGCAGTAGATTTTTAGGAGATTTAGAAGACGAAGAAAAATTAGCAGGAGTGATTATCAAAACACACGAAAGTCTAAATCATAGAGGTATAAACGAAACATATGAAGAAATAAAAAACGTTTTTTATGCCCCCAAATTAAAAGATAAAATTCAAAAATATATAAACAATTGCGAAATTTGCAATAAATCCAAGTATGAAAGACAACCATACAAAATTCAGTTAAAAATTACAGAAACCCCTGAAAAACCCAATGAGGTCATTCATATCGATATCTGGTATGCGAACATTAACCTTATGTACGTAACTATGATCGATAAATTTACAAAACATGTAACGGTAGAAGAGATAAAACATAGAACTTGGATAAGTTTACTAAATACACTTAAGCATAGATTTACGAATTTTGGTACTCCAGCCAAAATTATAACCGATGGAGAAACAGGTTTCTCTTCAATAGTAATTAAGGAATTTCTTAAAGAAAAAAATGTCCACCTCCACATCACAACACCCTATAATAAGACAGGTAACTCCGACATAGAAAGGTTTCACTCTACTTTGAATGAACACATTCGCACTTTCTCTGCTGACAAAAACAACAGAGATACTTTACGTAACAAAGTGTTGAACGCAGTTGCAATCTACAACAATACCATTCATACAACAACAAAAAGGAGACCTCTAGATTTTCTAAATGGGAAAATTTCAAATGAAGAATACCCCAAAATTTTAGAGCTAGTAAATAGAAATAAGGAAAAATATATAAATAGGTTAAATAACAACAGAGAAAATATAGATTTTACAAAAGAAAAGCATTCGTATTTGAAAAATAGAGTTACTAATAAACTTAAACCAATCCATGAAAAATCAAACCCAGAAATAATAGATAAGGACTATGTCAAAAATGAGAAAGGTAGCAAATTTTACAAAACTCAAGTTAAAAGAAGATATAAATATGAGAATTAAATTTATTACAGGTTTTTATTTACACAATAATAACTATTTTCACATTGACTCACGGACAAAAGCTCGACACACAAACTTTAAACACCGGACAAGGATTCATTTTAATCAAAGACCAAGAAATTAATGTTGTCGAAAATTATACAAAAATATTACACGTTGTTGATATCAACTTATGGACGGAAAGCTTAAACATAATACAACAAAATATTAACGGACTAGACCACAAAAACGAATACCCAACTATATTACAGAATTTCAATCTACTCACTCAAGAAGTGAATAGTTTAACTCACAACAACAGACAAAAAAGAGCCTTGGTAAACATTCTAGGCAAAGGTTTAAAATACCTTGCTGGATCTATGGATTACGACGATGAAAAAGAAGTCAGAGGACGACTTGAAACTAACGAACAAAACACACGTAACGCGATAATAGGACTTAATGATCAGGTGAAAATAAACACAAAATTTAGTGAAACAATTAATTCTATTACAAAACATATAAATTCCCAACAACTTGAAATAAAAGACAAGATAACAGAAATAAGTAACTCAGTTAATAAAGAATTTGTAGAAGTAGCCAAAATGCAACACGCATTTCAGATTCAGTATGACATTCAACTACTTAAAGACCAGGTTAGAAAGATTAAAGAAAGTTTACTTCTCAGCAGACTAGAACTCTTAGGTAAAGATATCTTATCTCCAGAAGAAATAAAGAAATATAATATCTCATTAGAAAAACTCCCAAACATAAAAAGTTCAGTTATTTTTCACGAAAATCAAATAATTTTTATTCTTTTAATTCCAAACTATTCTAAATCAAAATTCTATCGGATATTTGTTGAGCCAATTCCAAACAGAGACAATCTCGAGCTTTCCACCGAATACAAAACCTTTATTACAAATAATGAAATTAACTTTGATGACAATACAAGTAATAATGTTAAGAGAAGTGATCTAAAAGAAATTAAAAACGATTGTATATCAAACATTTTTAAGAAAAATCCATTATGTAATTTTAAATTAAATAAGAATATTGAAATTAAACAATCAACAAACAACATTGTAATAACAAAAAATCTTCCTGGAATGGATATGGAACATAATTGTAACAATTTTAATAAGATAAGACTAACTGGAAACAATTTAATACGATTTGAAAATTGTCAAATAAGAATAAACGATGTTAAATACGAAAATTTTTTAAGTTATGACAACTTTGTAATTCCAAATTTAAATAATATTACTATTAAGAAAATAGATGTAAATTTTTCAACCTCAGAAATACATACTAAAGAAATAAATAATAGAAAACTAATTGAAGAAAAAAAATTAAGAACAATTACAAATGAATATATGAATTATGGAACAAACTTTATCATAGTTATATTTTTAATTCTAATATTTTGCATTTTTATCTTACGAAATAAAAATTATAAAGTCAAAATACAAAATAATGATTCTACGGAGCAGAATCTTAAGGGGGGAGGAGTTACGTCCGATACTGTAACTAAACCGTTACACCTAACCCCTCCTAAGCTTCCCTTTGCCTAACGGTACAATATCCCGCTACCCCAACCACTCCTCTTTCGCCTAACGGCACATAATTTTTACAATAACAGTTTCTCACATTATTCTGCATACACTGCAAAAATGATTGGCTACGCCAAAACTCCACCTGAAACCCATAACGGTTTCTCACACTATTTGTGCATACGTTGCATATACGATCTTCAACGGATACATTCCCGTTCCTTTTGAACATGCACTTAATGCGTGACAATTATGAAAATCGTGGGAAAGGTTGATAGCGTAAGTTTCATTAGAATTATAGAATACATTTTAAGACAGTTCTAAACCAACAATTAACCTGAGCAGTGCAGCGACGCTAAGGACGGCGGCTGCTCTTGTTAAATTTAATTAAGTTAAAATAACTAATATTGTAAAACAAAAAAAATAATATGAATAAAAATTGAGAAAAAAAAAATAATAAAAAAAAAAAAAACAATTAAGTTTTTTTTTAATTTTATGATCGGACTTAAAACGTATATATTTTGGAATTATTATGAAGGACCTTCAAGTCTTTCAGGATGATTGAGTAAGTTTTTCTTAGGGAGGGTGGTAACCCTCGCCCTTCTTTCAGTCGGAACAAGGCGGTGTACATGAGGTGGTATACTCATAAAGAGTATTGATAGTGCAACGGTGGAGAGATAGTACTTAGTACCATGGTTAGATACTAGGTGGATGTTAGAGTAATATTTGAAGCAAGCAATCTTTTGCTTGCTTGTTTTATCTGGGGCTGTCCAATAATAGTGTTGAGTCGTGGGGACTCACAGGTCCGCGGTCGGCCAAGGTCGTAGGCGAGAGAGTTGGTTTTCGCTTACGGATTGGGTGGGTTGAGAGACCAGGGGGATCGATCAACATCTATGATCCTCCCTCCCTGCAATGTTAGTCACCTCTTCCACATTCTGCAATACACCGTGGCAGCAGAATGATAGGAAGGTGATAAATTAGCCATGCAACCACAGCCAGCTATGGTTTGCTTTCACATACATACTTACGAGTTACGTTCGACGGGTTAGTTTAATAATTCAGACCCGATTCTTTTCTTTTGATCTATGATCACTCATTTGAAATAGTAAGAGGTGCGATCGTGAATCTTCATTTCTTTTCAATTAATTCTTCTCAGTCTTGTCGACATTGATTATGAGGGCCCTTAAGCAGTTTAAAATTACATATTCGAACTCGCACACCATGAGTTCCACGGCCTGGCTGAGCTGGTAGTGGCTAGAGTACTGCCGGCCACCGCGACGGTCGATCTCGGCCACGGTTCTACGTTGTCGCATGCCGTTCTTACCGACTGTTCTCTACGAACAGTTGATGAGAAAGGGGGCGTTGCCGGCATAGGATCGCTTCCGTCCCTTCAATACAGAATTAGGTAGCTGTAACTAGTTTAGTGGATGCGATCTGAAGTGAAGTCTTCGGAAATGTAAATGTTGTTCTTAAGTTTGGCATTTCGATACTAGTTATGAGTGAGGGATCTGAGTAGAGTCCATGGTTTCAGGTGTAGGCTACGACACGATACAGCGACAAGAAGAACACCGATTGCTTGTAGCAGATAGGTGCGGACATGCTGGCAGGTACCCTCTAGGCTGTTCCACGGTGTTTTGTGGTCAGTACCTGTGGTACGCTGTTAGATGGTTCGTGCTTCTGTAATTGGGATGGATTGGGAAATATATGAGTAAAGAGCAGGAGGGAAGTGAGAAGAGCTGGGAACCGTGTTTGCTAGGTATAAGTATTTTTTTTGATTGTTTTCATTTAGGTACTGGATATACAGATACGCGGTTGAACAAGGATGCAGGTGCTGTGTCTTGGTGTCGAGGCCTAAGGATGTTTGGTGGTTTGATTTCTTCTCGCTTCCTCGTCTTCGTTGATATTTGGGTAAGTGCCACATATAGGATATGGTGCTTCGATGGATATTCAAGAAGGTTCTATATTTATTCTATTATTTCGCTATATAATTTTTTCGTTACAAAGAGAAGCAGCACGGTTGGACCGGGAGAGTTATTCGTGAGGTATCTCATATGACAACATTCACTGGAACCAATGAAGTTACTATAAATAGCTTCGTGAAAAAAGTAGAGTATTACCTTGCTGATGAACTCGTCATATCAACAATCTATAACGAGAAGATACAAGGCAGAGCGAAAGACGTGCTGATCAACATAAAAGACCCGGAAAATTGGAATGAAATCAAAAGGCAGCTGAAACTTCACTTCAAACCAGACACCGGAACCATCAGATTTATATAAGGCAATTTATGCAATCAAAGTAAATTCACTCTTCATGACAATCTCCCTTCTTCTACTGGTATCACCAGCTAACGGAAGACTCAATGTTAACGAAATAAAGGAACAGAACGAATTTTCGGAAATAAAATTAAATGATGCTGATTTAATAACAAAAACAGCCATTATTATTCACGCATAGATCCAAATGAAATTGTTAACATTTTGGACAAAATTTCAATAAATATAAAAGGATTGGATATAGAACAGTTACGTCAGAGACGTCAACAAACCCGTTACCCCTTACATTTCCCACATTCCCTTTGCCTAACGGCACATTATTTGTATAACCAAACCGTTACTCTTTGTACCTCCCATACTCCCCTTTTGCCTAACGGCACATTATTTTGTGCAACAACTATTCCACACCATTTTATGCTGACATTGTAAAACGTGTCGCACATGACCACACCCTCTTTCCCCCCTTGACCGAACAATGCAGACAAAAGTATTCATATTTCATTTATCATCAAATGAAATATGAATATTTCATAAACAAGTGCATTCCGTTCTCACGGAGCACATAATTTTAAATATATTTATAAGTTACCTGTAAGGTTAATTGTAAAACATAATTTGAGTTCTAATCCGACAAGCGAACTGAAAGGTGCAGCCCTTGGTTAACACAGCGGCCTTTCATTAGCAAAATAATAAATTGTTAAGCTAATTAAGAAATTGTAAAAACCATTAAATTGGAAATTAAATAAATAAAAAGAAAAAATAAAAAAAGAAAAACGATTAAGTTTTTTTTTTCAAAACGCTCAGTCACAGAACTTAAATGAACATATAGAAATTATTCGAAAATACAAACGCTTATTTCAATTGAAAAAAGACATAAAAGAGGGCTTGCAAATATTGTCGGAAGCGCATCTAAATGGTTGTTTGGAACGATGGATGAAGAGGACAGAGTTAGCATAGAATATCATTTAACAAATATTGAAATAAATAATCACAATGCTATAAGCAATATTAATCAACAGGTAGTTATAAACTATCATTTTAACAAAACATTCCAACAATTAAAAACAGTTTTAAGAAAAAGATAGAGCAGTTATTTTAGGTCAATTTAAAAGTGTATCAAGTAGAGAACTATTTATTTTATGACCAGTATTTTAAACTACAAATTGTACAAGAAAAAAAATGATCATATTCAAAGTAATACAGCTTCGGCTAGATACGGACAAATAAACCCAAATATGTTAACTAATTTAGAAATACACAAATATGATATTGATTTAAATAAAATGAAATACATTAAAATGGGGCTAATCCAATTCAAAGAAAATTTATTGTTATTTGCTATTAAAATTCCCAAAGATTTTGAAAAAATTCAGCTTAAAATCATTTTACCTATTCCAAATTTAATGAAAGAAGAAATCGACAGTCCTAAGGAAGTTGTATTTAAATATAACAATGTAACATATAAATATGAAGAAAGTAAATATTTAAATGAACTACAATTAAGTAAAAATTGTGTATACCAAGACAACTGTAAGCTTATAAAAAATAACCAAACTGATATTTTAACTATTGATGATGAAACAATTATTATTAAAAATGCAAATTATATCAACATAACACAAAATTGTGACGAAAGAAATTTGAATGTAACGGGAAATATGTTAATTAATTTTAATAATTGTGAAATAAGAACCTTAGACCATTATTGGACAAATGTAAAAGAAACATTTCAAGACCGTTTACATTGCAAAAACAGCCAGGAATTTACAGACGGGATTTATCGAGCACCAACGATCTTCTATGCTTTCCGACCCATCATCTGGCCTATCCCAACACCTCAAAGACTCTGGACATGTCTGTTCTATAGATGACATCGAACTCCCACATTCTCTACCTGCCGGACGCGTACTTCATAAGTACGAGATTCTTGAGATCAACAGACATAAAAACAATATATTTTGAATTGTCAATTAGACCTCTGTAATAATAGTCCACTCTTAAAGTAATTGTTCAACTTTGTTTTAATGTATCTTCATTATTACTTGTCATCTAACTTCGTATTGTCATTTCTAAAAATCAATTGTCACATTTTCATATTCTTCTTTTGCTTTCTACTTCTTTCCATTCTCTTAAGCCTTGCACAAATTTGATTTTCTTTGTATAACCAGTGCCTTGATAATGTCCCAACAAGACGAAACGCGTCGGCTTTATTGTTAAATATTAAAATAAATATTATTGTGGAACAAAAAACAAGTGTATTCATTCAAGAATTAAATCATATTTTTAATAATTTTAGTTATTTTCAGTTTTATTAAACAAAAGAAAATTAAAGTAAAAATTAATAATAATATTCAGGAGAATTTTAAACTAAAGGGGGGAGAAGTTACATATATGATAAATTCTTTTCCATCAATGTTAGATATCCGATTGGCGGATACTTTTAAAAATATAATGCAACAATCTGCACTTTCCTTCACGAAGCAGACAATGTAATAAAATCTTCTGTTTGATTGTGAACATTTTGCTGACAAGAATGTATGAGAAGAGAATTCTAAAATAAAAGTGAGTTGTTTGCGGGCTACGAACGGGAGAGAACGTCGAATAAAAAACTTATTTTTACTCTAACAAAATTGTTTTCTAGACAAGGAGACCCGCACTTCCACCCGCTACACATTGGAGAGTCTTCGAATTCAACAAAAAATGAACATTGCGATGAACCACCAAGAAGATATCGATAACATAAGCTCTATGTATAGCGTTGCCATCAAAGAATAAGCTGTGATACTAGTTTTAGATTATGTTGTGTTCAATGTTAAATTAATTTATTTAAGTGTTGTTTTAAGTTTTTAAATTTGTTAAGCAAGTCGTCAAGCAATTTTAATGTAAATTTAATAATTTTTTAAAAAAGTAAGTTTAGAAATAATACTTTATTTATTTCTTTAAACATTTTCAACTTCCATATACATACATACATACATATATCTATATTAAAACTGTCTTATTGTCTTTTGTGATTTGAATGTTCAGCAATAAAAAAATCCCCTGAAGAAGCCGGAAAATAACTGGCGAAACGTAGGGTACACCTAGATGAATTAGTTTTATTTATTAATTGCATCCAACACCAAAGATCATTAAGCCCAATCAATCAAAAACTCAAAAGTTGCAACATATGATCAGGTAATTTAATACAAAATTGTTTTCGATTTATTTTACTTTTTTTAAAACTGAATTCCGCAAAGGAAAAAGTTAAATTGCATGCACTACTATGGAGGGAGCGAATGACCGAATGCAAGCGACAAACAAGGAACACAAATATTAAGGGCTCATGTTACTACTAAAGTATTTTGAATCCACTGCATGGCCCTCGTTGTTAAAATTATATGAGATACATTTGAATGTTTAGGCAATAAATTATAATGCTGATATGACGATATGATGGGGAAAGGTGCGAAGTGATTGGAGTTCAATTATCGAAGGCCGTGGATATTGAATAATGAAAACGAGAGTTGAATGGAAATTGAAACAAAATGTTTTGTATAAGAGGGATGAAAATCCAAAATAAATGTTGTCTTTCCTCAATAGCCAACCAGTGTGTTTGATTTCTAAGAGCGACTCGCTCGATTTCTAAGCATACTTTTCTTCACCAGATTATCCCATTTTTAAAAGCAACTCGCTTAGATTGGGATAATGTATCCTTTCCCACTCGCTCTATTATATAGCGTCCGCGCTTATAGAGACAAACGTCATTTTATTGTCATTTTTTAAACGTTTACTATTGTTTTGATCGTGGGTCGTGATTATTTTATTTGTTTTGAGTATTTAAAGAACAAAATGTGCAACAGTGATTGATATAATTAACTAAACTAAACTTAAATAGATAACATAAACTGGAAACTGTATTGTACCTACAAAAAAACTACTGCAGACAAATACCAATGATAAAAGAAAACGTATGTAAGTACACACATAATTTCATTCATTTCTAGTTTATTATTTGTCAATTTTTCTTTTCAGGTAGATCGTGGTTTGAATTCACATCACAGTGAAGTGAAGTGTTATTTAGTTTAGATCATTTTATTTTTATTGAATACAAAAGATGTGTAAAATATCGAACACTCGGGGTACTCTGATTGGGTACATTTGTATTTCTTTCTTCTTTTAGTTTATATCTATATATAATTTTTTTTCTTTTTTTTTCTCAGGTGATTTGGAGTGGGATTACCGCACCGTCAACCAGCCGCCGAACTCACCAAAAAACATATCATCTACCAGCCACACATAACATGCAGTAGAGCCAGCCTCACCACAAACCGATCCCAACATGCCTACGACAAATGGTGTGTGTGCACAGAATATACACACCGTATGTTAAAGTTGTTGGTCGACTCGCACTACACCTCTTGCCGATCCCGCAGCACCCATGATACATAAGACACTGGAGCGCAACAACAAATTCCACACACCACATAATTATTAGATGTATTTTTATATAGAAATAATGTTATCCAATGAAGTAAAGTAATTTTGGCACTAGAGTTTTTAAGTAACACTGCCTTGCCTGGCAGATATTATTAAGTAGAATTACGTCTGAGACGTCACCAAAACCGGTTTCCCTGGCACCTCCCATATTCTCCATTGTATAACATATAACTGTATCCAACACCATTTTGCATACGTTGCAAATTCACACCTTTTCCAAGATACAGAAAGTAATAATTCATTACTGTTTCCCACACCTTTTCTTGCATACACTGCAAAACTAATTCTAAACGAATACACCCTCTTTCCCCGTTATGCAACGCGCGGATATTTAAAACCTCATTTCGAATAAAGAACATCAAAATCGTGGAAAGTTCAATTTAGCTAAGCAAGCATTTTCTTTATGAAATTCCCTAGTTAAGCTAGTATAAATAAGCATACTTTAAGCATTCATATTGTCAATCATAATTCGCCAACTGACTTGAGAAGTGCAGCCTTTTGCTATGGACAGCGGCTTCTCTCGTTGGATTTAATTTGTTAAAAAAATAAAAAATTAAAATGAGCCACTAAGTCAGCGAGTTGTCGACAGAAGGTCGAGAAAGCAGAGAAAGGCATGAAGATTACTCATGTCCAACAATGTGTGAATTATAATCACACCAACGTAAAATTAGTATGGCCGAGTGCCCACCATAAAGTGTCGGACATCAAAGAAGGATCCCAATAATGTGTTTTTTCCTTTTTGATATTTTCTGAGCGAAGGTCTACAAAATTAAGATTTTTCTTATTTATAAATTCCACCATTTTAGTTGGAAAATGGTTAAGTTTCTTTCCAACAAGAATATTCTTCTCAAAATAATTAATTTGGGCCGGTTTGGGCTGGGGACTTTGCGCGTTGTGTCGTAGTTTTTTCACTTGCCTTTTAAAATAAAATATAATTGACATTATTCGGCTGAACACGTGCACTGAGCCTACGAGGATCGCATCCTCAACGCATAGGATCGCGTGCAATGGTTGTATCACCGCTCTCAGTCGCACGTCTCTGCATATATGGGCGAAATGCTGCTGTATGACTGAGACAAACAAAAGATCCGAAGAGGATGGCTATATGGTCGGGGCGAAGTGGACAAGCCAAGCCTCCATTTTGAATGGGAATTCAATTTTTGGATTTGCAAAAGAAAGGAAGATTTTTAAATAAGAGAAGTGAAAAACTACGGATTTATAGTTGATAGAATTTGAAATAACAAGAATTGTGTCGTAAAAAGAGAAAAAGATTGAGGAAATCATCTGGTGAACTTTTGAATAAATTGAGAGGGATATTCTGTTGGAGGAAATTTCAAGAAGCTAAGTATTTTTGTGTCTGGTTGGGACCAGAAATTTTAGCTCGTCTATTGTTTGTCTAATTTGTTTTAATTCGTTTTGTTTGTGACCCTGTGTGGGGCAAACAAATTTAGATTAGAGTAGGCCTTCGCTGATTGATCGTCTTCTCCCAAGATTGTGGGACTCGCGACCCTTTAATTTTTACCTTGCGTTACCATTGTGATCTTCCTTTGTGTCACCGTGACACAAAACACTGTTTGCTATTTTTCTTTTATTAAACCTATTCCTAATTTCGAGAATTAGCCTTCTGCTAACCTCGAAATACATTTGTTCTATTTTTCTTTTTGTTGAAAAAACTCTGGGTTTTCGTCCAGGCCTTCTGCCAAGGTTTCCCAGACCATTCACTTTACAATCAATAAAAGATTCCAACTTCCCATTGGGAATCATAATCCTTACGTTTTATTTTTTAAAAATTGAAGACACTTTTCAGCTTCCATTTGGTAAGGCAAACTACCATAAAAGTTTCCTGGCGCCCACTTTCATATATAGGTACACTACTGTACATCTATATATACCTACCCACCTTTCATTCATCAACAATTTACATTTTATTAATCGAGCGCGATTGATAAAAATATCGTTCTTATCGAACCCACTCCCAGCTGAGCTAACGGGAGACAGCACTGCATTTGCTGTGTGGCTTGGAATATTTTTTTTTTGTGTATCTCTTTTTTTATCAAACAATGGAGGTTTCTCTAAGGATTTGATGACGAGCCGAACGATTTTTGTGCCGAAGAAGACCGGAGCGACCGAACCAGGCCATTTTCGGCCAATAAGCATCTCATCAGTTGCGGTCAGGCAAATGCATAAGATATTTGCATCCAGACTAAGGACGAGTGGACTTGTGAACGAGAAACACCGATGCCTCGGGGATGGCTGCATCGACAACATTGCAGTATTGGCGACACTTTTGGACGACTCAAGACGTAGGCTAAAGGAACTCCACATTGCATCACTTGATGTGGCCAAAGCCTTCGATAGTGGGAGCCACCAACGAAGTATTGCAAAGAAGAGGTCTACCAGATGCTTTCAATAACTATATCAAGCGAGCGTATCAGGCATCGACGATCATCATCGAGAGCAACGGCGAAAGATCAGAGTACGGAGGGGTGTCAAGCAAGGCGACCCGCTACCAGCCATAATATTTTGTCTGGTAGTGGATGACATCTTAGCTGCCATACCACCCGACGTAGGCTATGACATCAACGGACAGTCAATCAACGCCTTTGCATACGCGGATGATATTATTGTAACTTCGACAAAATTCGGGATGGAGACGTCATTGGACCGTGTAGAGAGAAAGCCGAGGAAAAAGGGTTCTTGATGAACTCTGCGAAGTGTGGTGCACTATCTATAGCACCCAACGGTAAAAACAAAACCTACAAAGTTGTCAGCCGCCAACAATTCAAACTGAGGGGAGGAAACATACCCCAACTTCTATCATCTCAGGAATGGAAATACCTTGGCATCGACATCAGGCCAGTAGGACCAAGAAAGGCAGGAAGTGACTTAGCTCCGTTTATGGAGAGCCTCAGCAAGGCTCCTTTAAAACCCCAACAGAGGCTCAAAATACTACGGAGCTTCCTCATACCGCGTTTATACCACAAACTGGTGCTATCAACAACTTTGTATAGACTGAAGACTATGGATGTGCAGATACGGACGAACGTACGAAAGTGGTTAAGACTGCCCGCGGACGTTGCGTTAGGATTCTTCCACGCTGCATTTTCGGATGGAGGTCTAGGAATACTGGCGTTAGAAACAACTGTGTGTGGATTGATACTTTCTAGGTATGGGAACCTCTCCACCTCAACATCACCTGCGGTGAGATCTGTTGCTGCTGAGCATTGGATCACTAAGAAGATCGAGTGGAGTCGAAAGGTCCTCACTAAGGATGGTACCCTTCTTGAAACCAAGGATGATCGACAAAAATGGTAGGCAAACCGTTTACATAACTCGACGGATGGCGCTGAAGTAAGAGAAGTAGGGAAATCCAGCCTATCTACGTCACAACGCAGTCTGCAAGGTCATCGTCGCCGGTCTCAAGAACAAAGGCTATAGAGTTGAGGAAGAACCACGGATACCAAAGACTGAAGAACTCAGGAAACCGGACATAGTAGCATCAAAGGACGGAAGAGTCATCGTCATCGACTCTCAGGTTGTTAGTGGTGCACACGAGAAGAAGAAGGCCAAATACGCCTACAACAGAGATTTGGTCGACCATCTGGCTACGAAGAACAATGTGGCTTCATCTAACATAAGGTTCACCACGTGCACGGTATCCTGGAGAGGAATCTGGTCATCAAGATTGGCAAGCGATCTACAGGAACTTGGACTCCCGAAGAAGCTTCTAGCCGGCATAACAACCAGGGTGCTACAGGGGAGCTCAACGAACTGGAACAGGTGGAATATGATGACCAGTGTGGTAGGGACTGGTGTAGGCTAGATAAGCCATATCCTCTGGGGAACTCGCCCCCATAACAACAATAAATCCGCAGCGAGAAATAAGGCGGCTCACGATGTAAAATCCCGTGTGAATATGTGGTTTTGGTTGGTGTAAGTCCAACACTACTGCTGATAATCGATCACGGAGTACCACGTACAATAGCCTCCGATCAGGGAACCGAATTTTTAAATCAGGTTTTTCAGAAGATTTGTAGATTATTAAAAATCGAACAGTTGCAATCCTCAGCGTATCACCATGAGAGCATAGGAGCCTTAGAGAACTCTATTGAAGAAAAATAATATTATGTATGTAATAATAAAAAATTGTAAGACTATAAACGATGTATTAATTTGTAAACAATCAAACCTAATAGACCTAAGCAACGATAAATGCCTATAAAACTTAATGAAAAGTAGAAACGCAACATGCAACCAAACAAACAGCCAACACATCCCACAGATTGAAGAACTAGCAACAGGAATCATCCTACTCAACAACTTCGATGGCAACATAGATGTCGATAACAACACCCAACAACTGAACGGGACATACCTCATAAAATTCTCAAACACTAAGTTGAAAATCATGAACCAACAATACATCGCAGAAGAAATATCTGAGATCCACGAGATGCCACTACTCCTGCATCTAGTTTCGGAAGTACCAGAAAAAGAAGAAATCCTGTCACTTCAACTGATGAAGAAACTTCACATGAACAACACCAAAACCATCAACAAAACCCAGATAGAAAAAGATGTTCACCAATACATTAATATTTCTTTATTCGCAGTTATATTCTTCGTCATAATAACACTAATGACAACCCATCTAAGAAGAAGAAAGTTTACCAGAACAATCACACCTGTAATCATTCCTCCCGAAATAAAACTTGAGAATTCAAAACATTCCAGCAATTCTGAACATCCAACATTCTACAACCTGCCGCACTTTTAACACGAGGACGTGTTAATTTAGAGGGGAAGAGTTAATACGAACATTAAAAAAATCGAAAATCACTAAATGCTGACAATGCTGACTTGCAACACAACAGAAAAACAACACCGAAATTCTCAGAATTGTTCACACGACAAAGGTGTGCAATTCTAAGAATTTAATGCAACGACGCGACGTTGTGTCGTTTCCACACACCATATAATTATTAGATGTATTTTTATATAGAAAAAATGTTATCCAATGAAGTAAAGTAATTTTGTAACTAGATTTTTTAAGTAAAACTGCTATGCAAGGCTATGCTACTAAAGGGTCTTTTTTACTCCTAAGTTAAAGTTCTAAAGTGCCAAATAAGGTACTGGGTAAATAAAGATTGAAAGCTACACTCCGAAATTAACAGCATACATAGAGTTACGTCAGAGACGTCAACAAACCCGTTACCCCTTACGTTTCCCACATTCCCTTTGCCTAACGGCACATTATTTGTATAACCAAACCGTTACTCTTTGTACCTCCCATACTCCCCTTTTGCCTAACGGCACATTATTTTGTGCAACAACTGTTCCACACCATTTTATGCTGACATTGTAAAACGTGTCGCACATGACCACACCCTCTTTCCCCCCTTGACCGGACAATGCAGACAAAAGTATTCATATTTCATTTATCATCAAATGAAATATGAATATTTCATAAACAAGTGCATTCCGTTCTCACGGAGCACATAATTTTATATATATTTATAAGTTACCTGTAAGGTTAATTGTAAAACATAAATTGAGTTCTAATCCGACAAGCGAACTGAAAGGTGCAGCCCTTGGTTAACACAGCGGCCTTTCATTAGCAAATAAATAAATTGTTAAACTAATTAAGAAATTGTAAAAACCATTAAATTGAAAATTAAATAAATAAAAAGAAAAAATAAAAAAAGAAAAACGATTAAGTTTTTTTTTTCAAAACGCTCAGTCACAGAACTTAAATGAACATATAGAAATTATTCGAAAATACAAACGCTTATTTCAATTGAAAAAAGACATAAAAGAGGGCTTGCAAATATTGTCGGAAGCGCATCTAAATGGTTGTTTGGAACGATGGATGAAGAGGACAGAGTTAGCATAGAAAATCATTTAACAAATATTGAAATAAATCACAATGCTATAAGCAATATTAATCAACAGGTAGTTATAAACTATCATTTTAACAAAACATTCCAACAATTAAAAACAGTTTTAAGAAAAAGATAAAGCAGTTATTTTAGGTCAATTAAATAGTGTATCAAGTAGAGAAGTATTTATTTTATGACCAGTATTTTAAACTACAAATTGTAAAAGAAAAAATTGATCATATTCAAAGTAATATAGCTTCGGCTAGATACGGACAAATAAACCCAAATATGTTAACTGATTTAGAAATACACAAACATGATATTGATTTAAATAAAATGAAATATATTAAAACGAGCCGAACGATTTTTGTGCCGAAGAAGACCGGAGCGACCGAACCAGTCCATTTTCGGCCAATAAGCATCTCATCAGTTACGGTCAGGCAAATGCATAAGATATTTGCATCCAGACTAAGGACGAGTGGACTTGTGAACGAGAAACACCGATGCCTCGGGGATGGCTGCATCGACAACATTGCAGTATTTGTAGGGAAAACTTTGTAAGACACTAAGAATGGATTGTCACTTGACACTAACGCCATCTATCAGCGCACAAACGTTGATATGCCTATGACGTCAGAGGAACACTCACTCACGAAGTGCCCATCGCACTTCGATAAAGCTAAGTGCCACCAACTTCACGCACTATGTGTACGTGCCATGTTTTCCTGCCACCATCTTAGATGTAAGCGGAAACTTGAATTGTCCAACAGAGTCTACAAAACTGGAGACATATCATGTCTACACAGAGCATGGTCTCTGGAGAAGTTCCCTTTCCACAGAACTTGGAAGTAGGATTTGAGAAACGCAGAACCCACTTACTGCAGATTTCTGCCATCCACATTATTTTCTGAAGTGTCAAGCATACCAGTTGACAAATGCTTTTCCAAATATAAACCCGCCTAGACGGCACAGAACATAAGTTAGATGTCCGTCAGATCGATATTTCGTTCTTCCGTCCGATCTGACGCATTAATTTCGCGTACTTGAGTGATACTACAGCGTATAGTACATTATACGACTACTGTCCCGTCGTCTATCAGCAATTCTGACAGATTCAGAAGTTTAAAAAAGTAAATGTAATCTCTAGTGTAGTTCAAAACTGACCACCAGGTGCGCTAGCTGCGAGTAAGATTGGGAAATCCAACCCTACCGGCAAAGAAAACACTTTAATTGAACGCAACAAGTGACTTCACGTCCGCCAAAACAAGCGAACGTCAGTTGCTATTGTGGAAGAAGATCCACCAAACGTCATAAGTCATGCGTCAAAATAAATATGACTTATGAATAATAAGAAATTCCCACTACTGCGTTTCATTTATTTTATATCAACCATTACCGGACGAGATTTATGATTTGACAGCTGTCAGAATTTATTCTACCGAAAACTAGACGAGAATCCATATTAATATATATATTAATATTCGATATGTCACATACACTTATTTGTCACTACTGTCTGAATCAGTAAGCCAAAGTCATGTTTTGACACAATTCCGTCCGTCAGATACTTGATTACTATCATAAATCTTCCGTCCGAATAAATTTTGGTTTGCTTAATGCAGAACGACACAAACTAATGCCGTGTGAACGTGGCCCATTAACCAGACTACACTGAATACCCTTCCAGTAAAATAACTATCGGGCAGTGTAGAGATCTACGTCACACGAACTGCATAGTCTGGGTTGATTTATCTGGTACTCTATGGATATGTCTCATTTCAAAGACATCAGCCATTTCAATTACATCGTCAAAAAGAATCTCTTCAAGAAAGTAAAAATTTTAGAGTGCGGTATCTTTGCTCGCGTACTAGTAATTTGTAAGATACAATTATCTTATTAGTGCGCGTTTTTAACTCGTTGCCAATTGGCATTATTAATATAATAATATAATTATTGGATACGTCAGATTTGCAGACGAAGAAAGAGGTAAGATTTCAATTTGGTCCTAATACATTTTTTTTGGAGTAAATCGCTAGGCACGCACATTTTTTGTGCAACAGCGATGCTCCCACCTAGATCGGCACCTACTTCTGTAAGTGCAACCGATCCTCCTCAAAATAGAAAAGTAAATTAATCGTTCTATTTTATTCCTTTTGTTTCTCGTCGATTTCGATAGGAATTTACTTTTCCTAACCCCAAATCCATCTCTAAACGTGGAGTACACGTGGGGTACCGTATATACATACATGGGATTATCACGGCGAGGGATTTGGAGCAGTGCCAAATCGCACCAAGGATACCTACCCAGTCTCGATAAGGCTGATGAATTGAGGTAGTGGATTTTTTTTGCCTCATCCACGCCGTGAATGATTTTTATGAGCCGACGGCTCCTACGCCCACCATTGCCACGCCACCTCGTGCACCCTCTGCTATAGTAGTGCAGGAGCCACCTGAAAATTGTGTAGTGCAGTGATACAGTGGTATTTTGATAGTCTTTCGTTCAAGGGAGGCCAATTCGCAAGCCCACCCCTTGACGTAGATATCGCCACCTACGGGGGAACCCACGCCCATTTTTTTTTCTGATCCTGAAACACTAATAAAAAGAGAAGAACAAGCTTAAGGTAACTCTTTTAAAAGTTATAGTAGAATTTGGTATTTTTCTTCGGAGCGCATCCAATACGCCCATACATATATGCTCATACGTTTTACGCTTAACCACATCATCCAGTGGATAAGAAGTGACATATCTACACGCACAATGACGTCCTAAGTACCATTAAAGGACAGCAGAGCGCCAACTATTCCACTAAAAGATACGACGATTAATATTTAAGCACTATATTATATATATCATATATACCTTAGGGAAATACCTTTATTTTTACATCACTAAATTACTATATCACTCGAATTTATTTTATAATTCAATCATTATTTGAAATTCACTTTTAAATACAAAACGAATACTTACCATCCATACCGAGGCATGTCTTTGTGTAACATTGTCCTTTTTTTTATGTGTATAACAGTTCTCGCACTTTCATAATCTTTCAGTGACAGTTCGTTCACTAATTCTTTGCTACTCCTAGAGCTTTGTCTTCATAATTGGGATCTTCTGTCTCGTAAGAGATAACTTAATATCACTTCCTTTAATCAATTTTTAGTTTTCAAGTCCACACTTAGTGGATCTTTATCCTGCATTTTACTTTTTTTTGTTTATCACTTTTTCCATACATTTGGAAGTTCCTCCACGGAACATTACTTATGCTGAGCCATAGCATACGGACACTCTTCCGCTATCTATGAAGATAGTTCATTGTGGTACATTCTGTAGTGTATTTACACTATCTGTCCTAGCTCAAGGAGCATATACTGCTCTTACTTTCATTCAGTGCGAAGCAAGAACGTACGTCTTATATGTTAACTGTATAAATTTATAATTATTGGATATTGAACATTTTTGAAAATTGTATAACAAGTGAAACTAAAACGAGGTCCTCCACGGTTAATTATAACTGAATAACTTTTGAACTATTCCGCGTTGAGATGTAACTCATTTATTATCGCGTTAGTAAATCACTCATATATTTCAGTCTTTAACACCGTACCATTTTTTTTATGTATAACACTTTCGTCATAAATGGAATTCTCCTTATTTTATGATAATCGATACTGAATCATTGTTCAATGCTCACTTTAATGCATATCCAGTAAGAATTTAGAATCGTGTTGTAAATTGTAGTATATTTATTGTTCGCGAACAACAAGTTATCCAATACTCTGGTTGGAAACATACATCGCCCAGGTGTATAACAGTTTTATAATACACTTGAATCATAAAACGCCAAATTAATAAATCACCCTTTGAAGCATACAGGGGTGACTATAGGTCGACAGATGGATATATGATATGTTTAGTAGATTAAGTCTAATATACTTTCTTCCACAGCAATACGTCAGCAGTACACTCCTGATCACATTGCAAAGCATATTTGCAAATAATATTCATATTGTTATTTCATATCAAACTATATTTGCATGAACTTTCTTATATTTCAATCATATATATATATTGTCTGCTCCCTTTCCCTCTGTCTTCACCTTAAATTGTATAACCCGTCAGCGAACTGTTGGCAAATTTTGTTTTGGGGAATATTGATTAACTTGGTGATTTAAGAGCTACATTCTTGAGTATTTTTGGAACAATTTAATATAGATCAAATCTTAAGTTCTTGAAATTTGATATCGAACGTAGTCGCGTCGCGTTTATAGACGTATAGTTTTTTTTTGTCAGTCCGCGTAATTTGTTTTTTTTTGTTGTTTTTCTTTAAATTTTAAATCAAACGAGACTTCGTAAAATTTCTAGAATTTGAATTTTTATAAGATCTTTAGTTTCCCTTAGTAGAAGTCAAAGAATAAAAGATTTCTTTTATTAAAAAGCTTTCAATTCCTAATATACTTTCTTTTACTAAAATAGTAATTATTAAAATAATCATGAATTGAAATACGAAATGTAAAATGACAGGTTCATTTTTCTTTAAGATAAATTAAAGTTCAGACATATTAAGTCTTCTTTAAGAGTAATTATCGTTTCAAATATATAGACTTAGAATAAGGTAGAATTTAAGAAATTTCAGACAGAAATAAAAACTTACAATTTATAATGTTTTGAAAATACTATTCCGATCTTTCAGTTATTTATTTTTTTGAGGATTTAGATTTCAGGTTTATGAGGTTCAGGATGAGTCTCATTATGGAGTAAGTTGAAGGCGTGGGGGGTGGTGCACACCGTCCCGAACGAACAAGGTGTGTCAATCATTGACAGATATTGCAACAAATTTCAGATTATGCTTTTTTTTAGAGTATTGAGGTTCCGGTAGGTTTTTACCTACCATCATGTTAAGGGGTCTTTCAAGCATTTTTATTTTGGTCTACGAAAGACAACGGTCAGCTAGCGGGAGAGTTGGTTTCTGCAGCTGAACTGGGTGGGTTAAGAGACCATGGGGCTTCATCAACAGCTTAGAAACCCCACCCAACCGTTTCATTAACGGTTGTAAGACACCTCCCTTCCTTTCAGTAGCAACGTCGTGGCACTCTGAGAGTTGAGGAACTATTTAAATTTGTCACTACGGGTATGACCATCGGTACTCCGTTTATAAATGAATACTTACGTGCGGACAGCTTTCCAGTGGATGTGAAAATGGTAGCTCATGATTACAAGGTTGATTTTTATGTGATGCTTTGAGGTGCATAGGCGTTTAATGAATCAGCTATGGATGATTCTGTTCAATTGTAAAGAGAGTTAGAGGTTAATTTTGAGAAACTTAAAATTATGCGACTCCTAACACCCGGAGTACAGGTTCGCAGGATAATAATTGTAACACGTCGCGATCCCGTTGCAAAGACCTACGACCCTTGCGCTATGAGCGGAGCGGGGTGAATGCTGCGAACCAAGCGCGGCGGTCGATCGGCGACACCCCCATTTCATTTTGATCGACGATACCTATTTGATAGGGCTTGTGGCCGTCTAGTATGTTCGTCTGATCGAAGGAGTGGGGTAAAGAAGTGATTGAAATTCTGCCCAAGGATTGAGTGGAGGATATTGAGTATGTTGAGATTTTAGAATTATGGCTCTTCCGTTTATATAGATTTCAGTTATAGTATTTACTTAGTTGTGTTGATTTAGGAACCGGTGCATCGGACATCGATATGCACCATTACAAATTTTCTGTAAAGTTTTGATCAAGTATTAAGTGGCAGATTATGATGTCGAAATCGGTTTTTGATGCTGGTAGTTATTACTTTGGCGCTTCAAGCATTATTTCGTTTTATAGATGGCGTCTACCGTGTGGACAAGTTTGGATGTCTCACAGTCCCCATTCTACACGTTGAATAACAAGTAATAATACCCCCCAAAAGCTTTGTTTTGACAATCAATCAATCAGTTTAAAAATCTTTAGCTGTTTGGCGTTTACATAGTTATTGATGGCGTCTTAGCTCGCGGCTATAAGTTTTTTTTTTGAATTGGAAATTTTTTTTTAATTTCCAATTCTGATTCTTCTTATTTCTACGTTACATATTGGCGACACTTTTGGACGACTCAAGACGTAGGCTAAAGGAACTCCACATTGCATCACTTGATGTGGCCAAAGCCTTCATTATTGTGAGCCACCAACGAAGTATTGCAAAGAAGAGGTCTACCAGATGCTTTCAATAACTATATCATGCGAGCGTATCAGTCATCGACGACCATCATTGAGAGCAACGGCGAAAGATCAGAGTACGGAGGGGTGTCAAGCAAGGCGACCCGCTACCAGCCATAATATTTTGTCTGGTATTGGATGACATCTTAGCTGCCATACCACTCGACGTAGGCTATGACATGAACGGACAGTCAATCAACGCCTTTGCATATGCGGATGATATTTTTATTGTAACTTCGACAAAATTCGGGATAGAGACGTCATTGGACCGTGTAGAGAAGAAAGCCGAGGAAAAAGGGCTCTTGATGAACTCTGCGAAGTGTGGTGCACTATCTATAGTACCCGACGGTAAAAACAAAACCTACAAAGTTGTCAGCCGACAACAATTCAAACTGAGGGGAGGAAACATACCCCAACTTCTATCATCTCAGGAATGGAAATACCTTGGCATCGACATCAGGCCAGTAGGACCAAGAAAGGTAGGAAGTGACTTAGCTCCGTATATGGAGAGCCTCAGCAAGGCTCCTTTAAAACCCCAACAGAGGCTCAAAATACTACGGAGCTTCCTCATACCGCGTTTATACCACAAACTGGTGCTATCAACAACAACAATGTATAGACTGAATACTATGGATGTGCAGATACGGACGAACGTACGAAAGTGGTTAAGACTGCCCGCGGACATTGCGTTAGGATTCTTCCACGCTGCAATTTCGGATGGAGGTCTAGGAATACTGGCGTTAGAAACAACTTTGCCTGGATTGATACTTTCTAGGTATGGGAACCTCTCCACCTCAACATCACCTGCGGTGAGAGCTGTTGCTGTTGAGCATTGGAACACTCAGAAGATCGAGTGGAGTCGAAAGGTAATCAATAAGGATGGTACCCTTCTTGAAACCAAGGATGATCGAAAAAAATGGTAGGCAAACCGTTTATAAAACTCGAGGGACGGCGCTGATGTAAGAGAAGCAGGGAAATCCAGCTTATCTACGGCCTGGATGAACTACGGACTTTTTGCAGTGCCTGGAACGGACTTCATCCAAAACATCCACGTGAGAATAAATTGCTTGCCTACACGCATACGAACAACAAGGGGAATAAGGAGGTCCACGGCAGAAAATCAGTGCAGAGGAGGCTGCAGTGACGGAGACGGCAGCACACGTCATCCAAGTCTGCCACCGAACACATGGTGGACGTATCAAACTTCACAACGCAGTCTGCAATGTCATCGTCGCCGGTCTCAAGGACAAAGGCTATAGAGTTGAGGAAGAACCACGGATACCAACGACTGAAGGACACAGGAAACCGGACATAGTAGCATCAAAGGACGGAAGAGTCATCGTCATCGACTCTCAGGTTGTTAGTGGTGCAACATCCATAAATGATGCACACGAGAGGAAGAAGGCCAAATACGCCAACAACAGAGATTTGGTCGACCATCTGGCTACGAAGAACAATGTGGCTTCATTTGACATAAGGTTCACCACGTGCACGGAATTTGGTCAAAATTGGCAAGCGATCTACAGGAACTTGGACTCCCGAAGAAGCTTCTAGCCGGCATAACAACCAGGCTGCTACAGGGGAGCTCAACGAACTGGAACAGGTGAAATATGATGACCGGTTTGGTAAGGACTGGTGTAGGCTAGATAAGCCATATCCTCTGGGGAACTCGCCCCCATAACAACAATAAATCCGCAGCGAGAAATAAGGCGGCTCACGATGCAAAATCCCGTGTGAATATGTGGTTTTGGTTGGTGTAAGTCCAACACTACTGCTGATAATCGATCACGGAGTACCACGTACAATAGCCTCCGATCAGGAAACCGAATTTTTAAATCAGGTATTTCAGAAGATTTGTAGATTATTAAAAATCGAACAGTTGCAATCCACAGCGTATCACCATGAGAGCATAGGAGCCTTAGAGAACTCTATTGAAGAATAATAATATTATGTATGGAATAATAAAAAATTGTAAGACTATAAACGATGTATCAATTTGTAAACAATCAAACCTAATAGACCTAAGCAACGATAAATGCCTATAAACCTTAATGAAAAGTAGAAACGCAACATGCAACCAGACAAACAGCCAACACATCCCACAGATTGAAGAACTAGCAACAGGAATCATCCTACTCAACAACTTCGATGGCAACATAGATGTCGATAACAACACCCAACAACTGAACGGGACATACCTCATCCTCATAAAATTCTCAAACACCACGTTGAAAATCATGAACCTACAATACATCGCAGAAGAAATATCTGAGATCCACGAGATGCCACTACTCCTGCATCTTACTAACTAAAAAGAAGAAATCCTGTCACTTCAACTGATGAAGAAATTTCACATGAACAACACCAAAACCATCAACAAAATCCAGATAGAAAAAGATGTTCACCAATACATAAATGTTTCTTTATTCGCAGTTATATTCTTCGTCATAATAACACTAATGACGACCCATCTAAGAAGAAGAAAGTTTACCAGAACAATCACACCTGTAATCATTCCTCCCGAAATAAAACTTGAGAATTCAGCACATTCAAGCAATTCTCAACATCCAACATTCTACAACCTGCCGCACTTTTAACACGAGGACGTGTTAATTTAGAGGGGAAGAGTAAATACGAACATTAAAAAAAATCGAAAATCACTAAATGCTGACAATGCTGACTTGCAAGACAATAGAAAAAGAACACCGAAATTCTCAGAATTGTTCACACGACAAAGGTGTGCAATTCTAAGAATTTAATGCAACGACGCGACGTTGTGTCGTTTCCACACACCACATAATTATTAGATGTATTTTTATATAGAAATAATGTTATCCAATGAAGTAAAGTAATTTTGTCACTAGAGTTTTTAAGTAAAACTGCCTTGCAAGGCTATGATACTAAAGGGTCTTTTTTTACTCCCAAGTTAAAGTTCTAAAGTGCCAAATAAGGTACTGGGTAAATAAAGATTGAAAGCTACACTACGAAATTAACAGCATACATAGTGTGTTTTATTTTGAAGTGCTTCACTACTTTTTTTCTCAAAGTATATTCCGCCTTGCACAGCCTTCAGCGTGCAGGACGGACAGAGGTTTCCTCACTTCATTAGTTAGGCGTTAGGAGGCCCGCGAGCCTTTTGTTTATCCTTTGACCACATAGGCAAAGGAAGGCGTCTACGCCACCAAGGTTTATCTTTTGGAATTAGAATTCCAAAAGCAGGCGTCTACGCCAATAGTGTTTATCTCTTGGAATCAGCATTTCAAGAGCAGGCGTCTACGCCAACCAGTTTATCTTTTGGAATTAGTATTCCAAAAGTCGGCGTCTACGCCAACTGTTTATCTTTTGGAATTAACGTTTAAAGGGAAAACTTTTTGGCCGCAGAATTTAAATATGAAGCGCCACCGCTGCCACCTATCGGCAGGAACTTCACTAATTTTATCCGTCTAAACAAAATCGCTGCCTACAAATGGAAAACCACTGCATGTGACATTTGCACTAGCTACCCCTGACGTCATCGGTCGAAGAGAGAAATTTTGCATGGCAACTACTCACATGGCAACTACTCACAACAACAGGATATCGTCAGACAATAGCAAATTCAATGCCATTATCGCTGCCTTGGACCCCGAAATCTTGAATGAAATTTCAGATCTGGTGCAGATACCACCGGCCGCAGACAAATATCTGGATTTTAAAAAGCAGTTGATTGGGTGTTTTACTGCATCCAAGGAGCGACAACTAAACAAATTGATGCCGTCACTTGAACTCGGCGACAAGCGTCCCTCAAGACTGTTAAGAGAGATGAGAAGGCTGGCAGGAGAAAATGTGCCTGCCGACATGCTTTCCACAATTTGGATGTCAAGGATGCCCAACCATGTTCGTCGAATATTATCTGCCAGTCGAAACATTGACCTCACTGCGTTGTCGGAAATAGCGGACAAAATTATGGACAACATGTCAACAGCACCAAATCTTGTTTTCGCTGCAGAGGTCGATGAGTGCCGGAATAACATTACTCTCGATCAACGCCTGGCCAAGGTAGAATCTGCATTGACTAACCTAACTACACTGGTTCAAAATCTTAAAGCCGACCAAAATAGATCTCGAGCGCAGTCAAGAAACAGATCTTTTTCTAGAGCTAGGAAGGTCTCGTCAAAAGAAGGACGTTCATCAGTCTGTTTTTATCACAGGAAGTACAGCGAAGGAGCGAGAAGGTGCGACAAGCCTTGTAGCTTTCCCACAAAAAAACTAGAAAGCCTGTTATCACCCAAGGCGGTTGACAACAGCCCTCAACTCAGCAAAGAAAGCCGCCTTTTTATCTACGACAAGGAGACCCATCAGAAATTCTTACTGGATTCTGGTTCAACGATATGCGTCTTACCTCGCTCCAGTAATTGGAGACCCATCAGAAATTCTTACTGGATTCTGGTTCAACGATATGCGTCTTACCTCGCTCCAGTAATTGCCCAAACCTGAGAGGAGAAACAACACTTCTCGCGGCAAATAACTCCCCAATAAATACTTACGGCAACAAAACACTCACACTCAACATCGGTCTTCGGAGAGCTATCACTTGGCCTTTCATTATTGCATACGTCAAAACAGCAATCATTGGAGCAGACCTACTGGCACACTATGGACTGTTAATCGATTTAAAGGCAAAACGCATCATTCATAGACATACTATATATGGATTGCTAGTTGCCAACTTCACGTTGGTTCCAACATAACTCACAGTGCTACTCAATTACAGCGGGGAATAGACGTGAACTCAGATATTAAATAACTGTTTTTTTTTGTAAACGTGACACTTTGAGTAATTCTATGAAAAGAGAAGTTTGGATTTTGTGATTTGTTAGAAAAACTGAAATCAATAATAATAAATTTGACAATTTATTTTATAAAAACATTAAAAATGAGGTGCTCTATTAGTGGGTGTAATGTGAAATACGTACCTTTAACCAGTATGTCGTTTTTCAGGCAAGTGTTCATTTTAACTTTAAAGTGATTTAAACCGTGTATTTATTGCTGTATTTTAGTTTGTTTAATAGAGGACGGGCAAGAGACTGTTGGTGGAGGCTATAGCGTCTTTGAATGACCAACTTGTTGATCTCGCAGGATCAAAAAAAATTTTTTTGTGCAAAAATCATTTTGAGGAGAGTGATCTTATCTATGTGCGTTCCAGATTTTCTCTGAGGCATGATGCGGTTCCGACAATTTTCGCAAAGGCAATTGAAGATGGCATGTAAGTTTTACCTCCAAATTTATTTGGGTTTGAATTAAAAGTTTAATTTTCACAGACAATTTGTCGATTTTCTCCTACCCTGCTATGAAATTGGAGAAACAAATCCCGAAAAAAGCGCTGCGGATCAGGTGTATGTATTTTAAGTTTCCTTAAGAAAAAAAGTCATAATAATCCTTTTAAAATTGCAGAGAAAACGTAAATTGTCCTGAAACATACTTCAACGTGGAAGAAGTAGAAATACCACCGAATTTTGGGGAAAAGTAATTTTGGATAATATGTAAGACTTAATAAAATATTCTAACTTCGATTTTATATTTGAACTACAGCCAAAACCGTAAACGCCAAATGCCAAGGTATCCTGGAGATAACTTGAACGAAGCAACTCCCAGGACACTAAAAAGATATAGCTTATCCTTGCAACACCAAATAAGGCATAAAAACAAAGCAATAAAATCCTTGAAGAGGAAGCTTATTAAAAGGGAGCATAAAATTCAAACATTAAATTCTTTGGTGATTGAATTAAAGGAGAAATGCATTTTGTCGGAAAATGCTTCACAAGTTTTGCAGGTAAGGCCTTTAAAATGTATTACAAATAAAAATAAAACCTTTAAAAAGAGAAAAAAATGGTTTTGCCTTATAATATATTATAAAAAAAGAATAATACAAAGATCACCAACAACCACTGGATAAGGAACAAGTATAAAATAAAGGCAACCGTTTGTTTAGAGTTATAACATTATTTTGACTCATAAATGGGTTGTTTTATTCTTGTCTGGCTGAATCTAAAATTATACTACCTTTTTCCAACTGACAAGCTGTGGAACTCCCCAATTTGGTAAGATAGACTTACTGTCAGGTTCTGTTTCTACCATTCTATTACCCATAGACATATTATTATATAATATGTCTATGCTATC
This sequence comes from Platycheirus albimanus, assembly GCA_916050605.2. NCBI lineage: Eukaryota > Metazoa > Arthropoda > Insecta > Diptera > Syrphidae > Platycheirus > Platycheirus albimanus. The sequence goes on along the minus strand of OU696696.1, from coordinate 18,170,423 downwards.
CATTCATAAATCTGATTTGAACTGAACTGGCGGTAGGCGATTGTGAAAATTCTAATTGGTACAATTTTCATAATCTGTAGGGAAAACATTTTTAAAGCAAACAACGAACACACGTGACGTCATATGTGTCATAAAGAAATTGACAGCAATTTCATGGCGCCACCTACCAGCTCTCAAAATTTCCACCAGGCATCTTCGTCCATCCTACCTACACAAAACATCGTAAGAAATAAACAATTTCCCAATACATTTTTATTTCCCTCCATCGAACTACGCATCAGTGCTGCCACAGATTTAAGTATTCAGGCAGAGAAGCGAACTTTTTACAAATTCAATTTAGTTGACTTAACGTCCAAAGTATAAATTGGCCACGACATAGAAGTGCCCACAAAACAAAATAGCTTCGATCCTGAAACTTAATATACAAATGTGAGACATTTTGGTAAATAATTATTCACAATTCGCTTGAGGCTTCATCTACGAGCAAAACAATACTACAAACAAATTGATCCCAAAGTGAATTTCCAACCTCTCACACAGATAATTGGCATGATAAAGTTCTTCGAAATGCCGGAAAAGGGAACAAAAAAATATCCCACAGACAGGAAATTGGGCAACACAGCATTCCATACCTACCAGATTCGTTCATTTGATTTGTGCCAGCCCATCGTATAAGATTTCCAAGAAAAGAAAAATTAGATTTCTGGCTGAAGAAGTGTTTTAATATAAAGTGTGAGACATGAGAATTTATATATATTAATACAAATAAAGTAAAATATAAAATTAAAATAAAACGAGAAAGTGTACATACTGGACAAAAAGCAAGACAAGGAATTTTAACAAGAAAAGAAAAAATCTACATTTTTCTGAACAAGAACGTGAGTACAAGCATTAATACATAGTATAGTGAAGTGGTTTAGGAAGCCAAACTGCGTCGCAAAATCCAATGTGCATAACCATGTCAGTGTTCTAATACGACATTAATTTCTATTCCTTTCTCCTGGCCTCCGAAATAGGGCGCTGAGAGTAGGTAGAGGAGTCCAAACGTGTGTGTCCGAACACGTGCACCATCGCCGACAGAAAATGCACGAGATAAGGTACACCTCCGTAACAGAACGCACCAGCGCAACGAATTATACAACATATTGGTGATTCCATCGAAGAATAAAGGAAATAAAATATATTTTTGTTGAGTGACTGTGGAGCATGAGCCATAGAAGTGTGGCATAGCGACAAATTATCTCTCAGACCACGTCACTCCACAGCATATCGTTCCGTATACGTATTTATTTGTTTTCTCTCTGGCGATGGACATAATTTTATAAAATTCTTAAATTAAACCAAAAGAAGCACGTCGTTCGACACACAGAACATAATTTTTTTTGCTTCGTCACAAAGTTGGATGAGTGTAGCAAAGTTACACCATAAGTTTTGTCCTCCGGAATATATATATCCTGACCAAACGCATGCAACAAGGCATTACAAAAAAACCACATGCGATTGTAATACCGCATGCCACAATCTGCACAGCCCATGAACACGTGCACACAAGCACATATGCTAACATCGTGCCGCAACAACCATCGGAACACCGATCCTCAAAAACAACAAAAATTAAGCGACACTTTGTGTAGAGTGCGTCTCTTCACATAGTGGCAATAATTGTAATCCAACGTCCTGACAATTTACAACCAATTCCAAGGAACAGTACACATAGTACACGAGCCGGAACCGCAAGTTTTTAGAAACTTAGATTATCTTTATATACATATTTTCTTATATTTTTACGTATCTTTGAGTAGTTAACTAATGAAATAGAATAAAATAAAAGTTTTTTTTTGAGTCATGAGACCAAAAGATATGTATTCTAGTAGAGTATATATCTTTTGAAGATCTTTCCTTAACACATACAAATTCACTTCTTTCGAAATAAACTGAAAATAGAAATCTTATAAAACAAAAAATTGACAGGTAAGATAAGAGCTAATAAGATATTTAACACAATTCCAGACTGCAAATCAGGTCGTAGACCATAATTGTTCATCATTAGATCATGCAAGAGATCTGTCCATACATTCTCAATGCTATGACCATCTAAGCATTGACTCTCAAGCATCGATGAAGATTAGAAATATACATTCCTTCTTAACTGATAGATAGAAACCACCCCTACAAATTTACAACAAAACCAATATATACATAATCAGATTCTATTCAAGAAAACAGTGATCAAAACCTCAACGACACTCCCAGACATAAAAGTCGGAGGGAGTAAAAACATTATCATCATCATTTGCGTCATACACCAGCTACATATCCGGAGCAGTGCACTGAATACAGCTATGATAGTGGTAAGTCATAAAGATTTCGTAGAACAAAAGTAGCAATATATTTTTTCTTGAATCTATATTGTTTATATTGAACATTTGTTGGAAAATATGTCTATTCCTTTTGGGGCTTTTCCTCATTTCCTTTTTGATACATAATCCTGATACCTACAAACAGTGGATAAAATCAGACACAAACATAAACGCCATACATGATTAGCAGTGTCAAGTCATATGCAGTTCAAAGAATAGAGAATAGAGCCGAAAAATTGAATAAGCACACATACATATTCCTAATACTAGTGTTTTGAAATAGAGATGTGAATTCTGATTACATCCAACACATATCTAGTTGGACATAATACAACCTACCGCAGACTTTTAAATAGCTTCTAAGTGAGTTGTTCACAAAGAGTGTCTGAGCATTTCCTTCCATCTTACTTTTAATTACTCTTATTTTATTAGAACAGTGCTGAAGAGAGTTTTTATATCTTCCTTTTCATTACTCTGAAATACTCATGGTTTTAAAAGAAAAAAGGGGCAAAAGAATGAAATAATAACAAATCAAAGAACAAAAAAATCATCGTTATAATTTTTATTGTGTGTGAACGTCAATGAGTGTATACATAGAGCATATGAGCCAACCAATTTTATCTCTTCTGGCTATTTTCAAACATTTTCATCATCGTGTTTTGCCTTCTGGAAAGACACATAAGACATAGATTCAATATCATAAAGGCAGTTTGTGCCATAAGAACTGAAAAGAAAAAGTTTAGCATTTATTTTCGAGTGCTGAATTGAAAATCGAAAACATATAAAAAAAAAGCTCTATCTGAATGTCAGTGTAATTTGTCTAAAGTAATACATAAGTGAATTTTGATAACTTGAATAAAAATTTTTGAACATTAATTTTCAAGAATAAATATTTAGGTTGGCTTTATAATATAAGTCAAGTTAAAATTAGTTTTATTAAATATATTTTGAACAAATAACTTACGAATAGCATTAAGATTCTAGAGTTAAGATATAAACAGCATATAACTAAATTTTGAATAAAGTATAGATTAGATATTTGAAGTTTATAACGTTAAATACCAGTCTTATTATTTCATTAATGACATATTCATTGGATCAAATGGAATTTGGTCATTGCATATTTATAATATCGAATATGCGTGTTTAAGGTATTACAGGTTCGAAGGGGGTTGGAAGCATCTCCCTCTCTCTCATCGGTGGAGTGTTAGTTAGTTTAGTTGGTGTAAATGATATGAGCAAGACGTTGAAGTGTGAATGTGTATTGGGATGATTAAATAGTAGTGTAAGTTTAAGATGAGGTAATCTTTTTCAAAGATTATCTTTTCATGTTTAGGGGTTTCACAAAAATATTTTCAGTGCTGAGTGGAACCAAGGTAAGCACAGGTTTTGTCCTGTTGCTTTATGGGAGGGTTAAGAGCACGGGGTACCAATTCCATCTTTAGGTATCCCCAGTCTTCAAGTGAGACACCGAAGTTGATCATCATAACAACAAGGGAACTTATGGTGACAAATTCTTAGTCTTTCCAAGTAGACGCTACCATCTACGACTACCTTTTTAGAATACTACGTGGATTCATGGGGTATGAGGAGTAACATTTTAGATGTTTGATATATAGGTTCAGATAGGTGTCGGTGCGCCTTTTTGTTTATTGTCACAGAAGCTATGGGTTGTGCCATTCTGTGGTACAATCGACCGTCAGGTCGCCTAAGATGACTAGTGGTTCGGGCCCCCAAACAGAAGAACAACACGAGCAACAACATCTAGACTCGAGGTCTGCAGAGAAGGAAAAATAAGAAGTAACACGGCTGCCGCAGGGTTGCAAGGATTCCACCCCTATATGCTCCTGGGTGAACCAGGGCCACGCGCTGCAGACCGACGCAGCTCTGGCGAGCAGCATCTTTAAAGTGTGTGTCCACTCTCTTTTGTGAATGGAGTGAGGAAAGGGGGTTGATACATCTTTAAAGTTTCGCACAGATGAGATAGGGACTGTTAGTAGAAAGTAATTCGGGTAAGAGAGAGACGATGCAAATAGGTAAATGCTGGAATAGCACACCTCAGAGAGAGTATAGGTGTACAGCAGTTTGTTCTTTCCAATTATTTCCTTTACAGATTCCGACACATGAGACGGCACCCTATTCTGGAGGTAGCCAGGACGATTGAGTTGGGTGGTCGAATGTTTCTTCTTCTTTTTATAACATTTCAATATTCGGCTCTTCCGCATTTCGCAGATACGGATATCCTTCGAGTCGAGCGTTTGAGGTGAAGGATACGGAGATATGAAGGAAGGCGAGAGAGACACTCGGCTGCTGAGACGACTCAAGGTTTGGGAATGCGACGTGTAGAGGAACAGGCGGTTAATCCATCGACAACTGCCATCCCGTGATATTAATGTATCACACATATATTTCTGTGCAGCGATTGACGAGTAGAGTGGGATCTGGGAATGAGGGTTTTGCCGTGTAAAAGTGAATAACCTAACCTTCAGACGTGGGAATACTAAGAGTGTATATGGGTTTGTATACTATCTTGGGGGTACCTTGCGAAGGCAACTTAATAGTGATGATAATATAGGTAAACTCTCATACTCAGTTTCCAAACATCCCTTGGTTCGGGTCCTTTATCTATTTCTGAGAAATTCTCCGGGATGAATGGAAGATTTGAATCACTCACATGATTATCGGTTCTTGTATTTGTTGGCAATTGGGGGAAGATAATGTCAGATGAATTTCGTTTTCATTTATATTTTCAGAACTGATGCCGTTGTTTGCTTTCACTACAGATTGCGTAGGGGGCATAAGATTTTGTGTGTCCTACAGACCACCATTTGAACACGGGATGCATTCAATTTCTGAATCATGGTGATAACCAATGCCGAACCCGTACGAGAAGCGATGGTCGTATATGGAGATGTCTGCTTTGCTCTTCCGGTCGAATCTTCTATTTTAGAAAATACGATTCGGATCATATATATCGTTTATAACCGTTACAGATGGTTATATATTATCGTTACAAATCCAAAATGTAAGTTGCCATTGACTAAGGATCTGCAGGTTTTTAAAAAAATGTCGAACAACTATATGTCATTTGCAGTTGGTATTGTCATTCATATTCGTGGATTTGGAAGGCAGACGTCAACACTTCTGGCTGATTAGCAATGGTAACATTTGAAAGGCTACGAAACGATAGAGAAATTCTTATGACACCAGGCACACTAATGCATGGAAGTATCTAAGTCATTGTTCTCTGTGTTGTTATTTTTGCCTTTTCTCATATATTGATATATTGAATTGATATCACACAAGTAATGGAAGAGTCTGTCATATTATGATTGTGTACACGTGTACGAATAAATGGTGGGGAAAATTACCGCTTCAGTATTCACTTCTCTGAGGCCACTAGAATGTTTCAAAAACGTATACAGTAGTGAAATAGACATATTATATTATACTATATAATATGTCTATGAGTACTGAGTACTCACTTTGCATCGCAGCATTCTGATGAGCAACCTTAACATGCTGTTGCAGTACAGATGAAGCCAAAGGTGTTGGCAACGACATAATCGACGAAATAAAGTTGGCCGTGAGGATCTGTGTCAATTCATCTTCTTGCAACGCGAATGGTGGCCCATGAATTGTTAGAACTCTTGGTTCTGTATTCATAGTACCGGGTTGAGCAGGTAAAGTTATATATGAAAAAAAAACAGAACAGCAACATTACAAGTCAAACCTTTGAAAGAAATAGCAACAGGACTCTAAAACTTATTGATCATGTTGGGATATAATGCTGCGCCTGCTGGTATAGCTGACGCCGATGTAGTCTGTTGATTGTTTTGATTTGGCTGTTTATGCTGCTGCTTTTGTTGCACTATCTGATGCTGCTGCTGCTGTTGCTGTTGCATTTGCTGCTGCTGCACAATATTTTTGAGTGCATGCTTAATAAGTTAAATTGGAAGCCGCTGTCGATAGCTTAAAAAACAATGAAAGGTGTGTTTCTGAAAATAAAATTTTAACTGAGCTTCTAATGATTTTTCTTCTTTTTAAAATAACATTGTACTCCTCACCCTTCAAAAAATTAACATCGGTTAAGAGAAATAAAAACGTTCATGTCCCAGATTCGCTTGGGTGCGAAATTCATAATTTCTAACCAGCCACAGGAGTGTTGAAGGTGGCTCTACATGGTATGATTTATATATTTTGCAGACAATGGCTTGCAGGATTACGCAAAGCCACCTTAACTTGCCACCCGACTAGTCATTTGCCAACTCTGATTGCTTCGGTCAAAAAAAGGAGTTCTTGTAAATGGCGAATAGTTAAGTTAAAAAAACACGATGGGTTATAACTACCCATAACCATTTTGTTGCATCGAGGAATCTGGATCAAGTCTCAGTCTCAAAAGTCAATATTCTTATCGGAGAGTCCCCAAGTTCTTTATAAAAAGCTTCACCAAGGGACGGCATTCTAGCTAGCGGCAATGTTCTGCTGTTATGCGTATCTTTAAATTATTATTAATAATTATTTTCAAATCTCTGTAACTGCAAATCAGCATAATTTTATCTTGCTTATTGCAAGCCAGAATCCACTTCAGATCCGTTATTGATATCTGATACTTGCAAATTCGTTTATCTTTCTTTCTGTGTGGCCACCAAAACGTGTCACATAAAATTCCTGTAATTTATTGTCACGATAAAAAACTATGCATAGCACTTCAATAAAATATAAACTCAGCACTTAATGCATCTGTATCGAACACCGAGAGATGGCAACTCTCGGGTTAGATGATTGTAAAGAATTTTGAATTGTATCGAGAGAGAAGCTTTTCGAATTCGAAAAGCTTCGAACAAGTTAAATAAATCCAACGAAAGAGTTAGTTACAAACGAATTGTAGCCATGGAAAGACATGGAGAGTTCGGAAAGAATAAACGTTTGAAGTGGTTTTTTCATAATCTTTTTTCCACTATAAAATCTATTGTGTTTTATTTTCTAATTGGTTTTTTACTATTTTTGTGTTCTGAGCTACGAAACAGCATCTCATATCGTATGAGATTATGTATCATATTTCGTACCATAGAATTTTTAGAACGATAAGTTAGTCTTAAGAGAGATTCAATAATAAACGGTTGGCTTAAGGAAATTTTAAGTCTTTTTATTTTTATACGGCATAACAAAAATTGGTGGCAGCGGTGAAATTGGTAAAAAAAAAAAAACCATATTCGAAATACAAACGTTAGTGAAGATTTTTTATTACGAGACGATTTCTAAACTCCTCAGAATGCGTCATTAATTCGTGTATATAAAAAAAACATACAACATAAAAAAAAATTCGAAAACAAAAGTTTGTGCCATAAAATAAAAAAAAAACCGTACAAAAACATTAATAAGTTCAAAATCGTACCTACCTACCTACAAAAAAAAATAAAGTGAAAATTCAAAAAAAAAAAAGACTTTTCGTCATCATTGAAGAAGCAGATTAATTCATCCTTTAAAAAAAAATCAGTACAAAGAAGAAGACAAGAGAGGGCACCCAATAAAAACATCAACAACGATGGAATTTCTTATGTAAGTTTGCTTAAGTTTGTTGTGAAATTCATATGAAAATGTCAGATCATACTGAACAAGAAGAAAAAAAAAGATCTAACTAAAGAACAAATAGAAAAATTGCAAAACGAAAAAGTGACATTAGAAAAAAATAGTAAATATCTGGTCAATAAGGCCATTAAAATTATGCAAGTAATTCAAGAAGCTCAGGACGAAATATTTAGAGCTAGGTTTGAATAAAATAATAATTGTGTTTTTTTCCCTTGTTTGCTTTTGTTTGTGTCTGTATATTGGCATGATGGATTCCACAAGTTCTCAAGGTGAGGTCAGTTTTAGTGAAGAAATACTAGACTCCCAATTCCAATGTGTTGGGGTTCGAACAGGAAATATATGTAGCCTGAAAGTTTTCGAGATTGTCCAAATAAGAGAAGAATCGTATGACCACTTATACGGCGAATAGCCCGAAAACATATGGTCTACCTAAGATCCACAAAGTAAATATGCCACTAAGACCTATTTGTGCCTCCACAAGTGTACCTTGCTTCGAACTTTCTAAGTTTATTGTACAATCCCTTAAGAAGTTGACAGAAAGTTCTAAGTATAATGTTAAAAACGCGGGTTATTTTATTGAGGCAGTTTCTACGCTTCATTTAGGAACGAATGGCATTTTGGTATCTTTTGATGTAATATTATTATTTACGAACATACCAGTTCACTTGGCGTTAGAAATTATTGAGAAAAATTGGAGTACTATAAAAGACCATGCAAAAATGTCAAAATCCAAATTCTTGGAAATGTTGCGGTTCTGCATTGTAGAAAATAACTACTTAGAATTCGATGGTAAAATTTATCAACAAAAACAAGGAGTTCCTATGGGAGCCCGGCATCCCCAATTGTAGCAGACATTGTAATGGAAGCTTTACTTAATGACGTTTTAGGAAAACTGGAATGCAAACCAAAAATTTTAACAAAATACGTAGATGACTTGTTCGCGGTCATTAATGTGAACGATATTGAGCCAACTCTCAAAGCTCTTAGTTCCTTCCATCCACGTATTCAATTCACGGTTGAGGTAGAAAAAGATGGACATTTACCTTATCTAGATGTGGAAGTTGTAAGAAAAGAGGGAAGACTAATTTTCGACTGGTATAAGAAACCAACATCTTCGGGACGTTTGATAAATTTTAATACAAAGCAGCCGAAACAGGTAATTATGAACACAGCGCAAAATTTCATAAATCGAGTTTTGGATATAAGCGACATAGGTTTTCATTCAAAAAACATAAAAATAATAAGGAACACCCTGTGCTGCAATTCCTTCCCCCCTGAAATCGTCAACAAACTTATAAATAACTACAACACTAAGAAAGAAAGAATGAAAAAACCTTCGGTGGAGAATAATATAGTTGCATACAAAAGTGCACTATACATACCATCTCTTTCTAACCGAATGATTACGGCTCCGATAAGAGATAAGGAAAAAACAAGATTAGCTTTCAAGTTGGCATTGACTCTTAAAAATGAACTGTTTACCAACACAAAAGGAAAACAAGAGAAGATGGAGAAAGCTGATATTGTTTACCAAATAAACTGCTTAGGAAAAAACGGAACACATTGCGATGCAGTTTACATAGGCACATCAAAACAAAAGCTAAAAAATCGTCTCTCTGGTCATAGATCTGACATCAATAACAAAAGCGAACAAAAAACGGCACTTGCTCAGCACTGCATAAAGGAACAGCATAAACCCGACTTGGAAAATGTATCAATATTGCAGACTGAGAGACATTACAGCAAGAGAATGCTTTTGGAGATGCTGCATATCGTAAACAACAAGAAAGCGTAGATCAGACTGTGAACAGCTGTGCAGTTCGTATAGCCAACTTGTGAGGAGACCTAACAGGGATGCTATTACGTGTTAGTGGTTTTATTGAGATGGCGAAATTTGTATTTCGTTTTTTAAAATTTTTTAAAAATGTAAACTAAAACGGTTTGAATATTTATAGTTTAATTTATAATAATTGTACTAATTTTCTAGCCCAAAGTGATGTTTTTAAGCACTATTGCTTCTTCTCAAGACTGTTTTTGCAATAATTGATGTATTAATTAATATTTGTGTAAGTTTCTGTGACATATCACATTATGTAATTGTGATTAAATTATTATATTTTTCATTTAAAATAAAGGCCTGATGAAGAACGTAAACACGTTCGAAACGTCGCAAATTTAAAATTGCATTTAATTGACCTATAGCCCACTTAAGTACATTCGGTATTATAATAGTAAATCGAGGGAAACAAATATAAATAGAGACTATACGAATAGGAATTTGATAAAAATTAACCACACTTCTGTTAAATGCTTCAATTGTGGACGTTTGGGCTATATGTCCAAAGAATGTTTCCGAAACAAGAGTCATAAATGAACTAATCAAAACTTTAATTCAAACAATTTGAATAAGAATTATGATCATCAAACTTCATATTCAAATAATAGGGATCATAACAAGCACCAAAATCCATTTAAAGAACAGGATTTACAAAAAAAAATACAATGAATCCAAAAGTTCACAAAATGTTCGGAAAAACGAATAGTTAATGGGGCAACTATTTCGTCAGTAATGATAGGAAGTCCTCACGTAGAAATGATTTATAAGAATAAGTCTTATAATATGTTAATTGATTACGGAGCAGCAGTGTCATTATTTAAACAAAGCTGTATTTTTGAAAACGATTTGTGTCCATATGAAACGATAACTTTAAAAGGAATTGGTAAATTTAATAGAAACAATATAGTGTTGTGTATATACATACATGCACTTGACGTGGATACACTGACCTACATTTGAACAAACTTGTGAATGGTCAGTTATATATTTTCCGTTGTAGACCTTAGAAATACTAATCGTGCATTTTGATGCTCGGATTAAAGCGGCTGAAGAGCTCAGAATTACACTAAACTATAGGGCAACCTTAAACACTACAGACCTCAGAATTACACTAAACTATAGGGCAACGTTAAACACTACAATAGGTACTGCGCAAATAGGCATCGAATTGACGAAAGGTATTGTTAATGAGTTTAATTTTCATATTATAACTAAAGATGTCCTCAGTTATTACGACGGAATTATGGGATATGATTTCCTACAGTATTTTAAATTCATAATAAATTGTAATGAACAAAAACTCGTGAATGAAAACGAATGTGTAAATTTATTATCCAAAGATGAAAAAACAAATGTATTAGAATGTTCAAATGTTATAGGCCAACAGATTGAAGAATATAATTATTCCTCAAGCGCACCTATAAAGTCATTGGCTTCTAGTAGTATAGGTGATAAAAGTGAAACATTAGTTGTGTCAAACTGTATAAGCCAACAGATTGAGGAAAATAACTCCTCAAGCGCGCCTATAAAGTCAATGTCATGTACCAATTGTGAATCTCTTAATGAAGAAAGTGATATGAGTATTAAAATGATTGAAAAATTTGATGAACAGAATATTGAAAATAAAAATATAGATGAACGATTTATAGAAGTTTTAGAAAACATGAGGATAAACCATTTAAACTCAGAGGAAATAATGAATTTAAAGAAAGTAATCAAAGAATTTAGTGATATATTTAGTCTCGAAGATGAAAATCTTACAGAAACTTCAATTGTTGAACATCATATAAGAACAATTCACGACTTGCCGGTAAATACAAAAACTTATAGGTATCCTAGAGTACACGAAGAAGAAGTAAATCTTCAAATTCAGAATTTTTTAAGGGCAAATATTATTCGGCATAGCAATTCACCATGGTCAAGTCCACTTTGGGTTGTACCAAAGAAACAAGATGCAAGTGGGGAAACAAAATGGAGAATGGTTATTGATTTTAGAAAATTAAATGAAATAACAATAAGCGACACTTACCCAATTCCCAATATTCAAGAAATACTTGATAGACTTGGTAATGCAAAATTCTTTACGACCCTTGACTTAACGTCCGGATTTCATCAAATCCCTTTGAGTAAAGAAAGCATCGAAAAAACAGCTTTTTCCACACCTTACGGTCATTTTGAATTTCTAAGAATGTCATTTGGTCTTAAAAATGCTCCAGCATGCTTTCAACGCATGATGAATATAGTTCTTAATGGATTACAAGGAAGAGAATATTTTGTCTACCTTGATGATATAGTTATATTTGGAGAATCCTTAGAACAACACAATCAAAGATTAATGTTAGTCCTTCAACGTATTATTATTGTTTTGATCGTCGGTTGTGATTATTTTATTTGTTTTGAGTATTTAAAGAATAAAATGTGCAACTGTGATTGATATAATTAACTAAACTAAACTTAAATAGATAACATAAACTGGAAATTGTATTGTACCTATTAAAAAACAACTGCAGACAAATACCAATGATAAAAGAAAACGTATGTAAGTACACACATAATTTCATTCATTTCTAGTTAATTATTTCTTAATTTTTCTTTTCAGGTACATCGTGGTTCGTGGTTTTAATTCACATCACAGTGAAATGAAGTGTTATTTAGTTAAGATTATTTTATTTTTATTTAATACAGAAGATGTGTATTTTTGTTAGCGACAATAAAATATCGAACACTCGGGGTACTCTGATTGGGTACATTTGTAGTTCCTGGGTGGATTCTTCGGTATAAAAAGGTATGTAATTATAGAAATAATAAGTTGATGAATTGAATATATTCAATTCTATTAACTAATATATCTTTTATTACCCCTTTTTCTGAATTTCAGGTGAAATTCTATACATAATTTTTGGCAAGTCAATTTTTTTTTTCTTCTCGAACAATTTTTTTTTTGTTCGAAAGCGTCGGTGGTACCACATGGTGTGGATATTACGACGCGGCGCGTGTCTGAGCATCATTTTTAGGACACCCAATCCTAAGATTATTAGGATTCCACGTAATTTCAAGGTGTTTTTTTTTGTCAATTTTACAAAAATTTCTGTCGTTTGACTGGGCGTGGTTTTCCTTCTTGTAGGGAGCGCCCGAGCACATGGTTTTAGCGTTGGCGCACCACGTGCAGGATCATCTCTAAATTTTCGAAAATTCCTATTACATCTTTACTTACTTATCAACAGTGAGTTGTTGCATTTTCTGCGGCGGCGCGGCATCCTGAAGGGATCCCGAAGGATAAATTAAACACCAGATTTTATAAACACCAGTGAAGTGTTGTGCTTTATTGTGTTAGTTCATGAAGACGGACGCTGGTCCACACATATCATAAGGGAATTTTCTGTTGAAGCCACGTGCGGCTGACGCAGTCCCGCACAAAAACCATATAATTTCATCGTCGTCTGGATACCAGATTCCTCGAGGAAGCGGCGTGTTGTTGCTGATTAGCACACCTCACCCTTCCGCCTACTTTTTTGTTCGACGACGTGGAATTATTGACACATCCACTGCACCGACCTGACGCCACGGTTGCAGAACACATCATTTATATCCACTGACTTTGTCGTATGACTTCTGAAGCACCACCTGCGGTGCCAAGAAAGCCCACCTGCGGGCACATACAAATAAGTTCATTACGTTTACTGCGAGCAGGAGATCTCTGAGATCATTTCATCGAAATATCCGTCTGCTTGGACAATCGTTCCACAGATTGGGATATCATCCACTGTACTTTAGACACCACGCGCGGTGTACACACAAAGCGCGTTCCAGCTCTGTTGCGGATTTGCACTGGATCAGGATACTTTCGTTTCCGATCAGCACATCGTTATAATCCCTACAACTGGAGTCCCGTTAGTGTTCTTCATCGAGTCATCATTTGTTGCAGTCGTCCAAGTGGACATATATATTGATTGATTACATCTTCAAGGATATGGAGTAGCGGAATTCTTAGTACCAAAAAATCACTTAAGTACCACATGATTTCTTATTTTATATTTATATTATATATATATATAGATTAGTGTTTACGAAATCAGTAAATTCTTCGAGTTGAGAAATAATCAAAGTAAAATAATAGATTATTTTTGAGATACATATATGAACATTTTTGTGAGATATAGAACTTCGTACCGTTTTGGAATACTTACCTTTTTGAAATCGTTTTTGAATTTAATATCGCGTATATTAACGTACATCCTTTTTGAACCGGTTTGAACTTTAAAGAAAAGAATAAGTTAAAGATACATCGTAATAATATTTACTTCCTGTAAAGAATAATAGTCTGGTAATTTACGGAAAATATTCATTCGAAATATTCCTAGACGGCGTCACTAAAAATTTTTTTTTTCCTTTTGTGGTGCATAGGATACGATATCGTGTCCAAGGACAATTGGTGTCACAAGGAGCATAGCTCAGTGAGAAGGAGTAGGAGCACCACATATATTTTACTGTGGATAATACCCCACCCAACCACGATTTGGTTGACGAAGGATTCGGACATCTGCATGTCGCATAAATTTGCTTTGGCACATGCGCCACTCAACCACATGGCTGCATGGCAGACCCATCATCCACGCGGGATACCTCATCATGCGATTCATCATACATCTATAAATGGGACTAGCAAGAAGTAGCAGTCCCCAACGAGATTTTTTTTTGTTCGTGTTATACTGGATTTTACCCCAGCACGACGCATCTCTAAAAATAAAATTTATAAAAGTATATATATACTTTTCCCAGGTAATCCTGTATCTTTTTGTATAAATACGATTATGTGGTTAGGCAGACATGTGCGTAGACGCATTACAAAGTGCCTCTTGGACACGAGATTTCTACTATTATAAATCCTAAGAGAAGATTTTATCCCACGAGATTATAGAACCTAAAAGAAGAATTTATTTAAAGAAGTGATTTTACATGAAGTTTACGCAAAGATATTTTGTTGAAATTCTTTAATATAAAGATATCTATGAAGATACCGCAGTGAAGAAGTTAAAGTGTAGAAGTTTTCATGGTTAAGATTCGTAGAGAAGAAACATATACGAAATTTTATATATATGTTACACCGATGTGTAAGCATTTATCTTACACGGTGTGAGACGTCGTTTTGGCATTGTAGCATGCCCCAAGAAGTCCACGGACGGTGGAACCATTCAAATACCTTTTTATTTTTGAAAAGTGAATATTGGTAGGAGTTAGATCCAGATATTTCTCAAAAAGTTAACTTGTGTTATGAATTAAAGTATTTGTGTTTAATATTGAATGCGGTTCACATATGAGATACTTTATCTCAAGTTACAGAAAAGATACGTCGAGACGTATCAGTAAAATTTTCTACTTAAAGAGGAGGTCATCCTTGACCTGGTGTAATTGTTAAAATCTAGTTACAATAGATTCCGATAATCATGTTTTATAACAGATTTTCCACGCGTATTAAGAAGTTTGTTTAAATATATTCTAATTGTCATCAATACCTGTATTTTTGTACAGTGGTATCCAATGCAGAGCATCAGATAGTTTTGATGTACGATAAAGAGAAACAGATTCTTAGTTTTGCTATTTTAGAAACGCGAATTCACGAAGTTGAAAAGCGCAGTATATATCCAATCTAATACAGATTTAGATACAACGTTTCAACATTCGGACAAAAGGTTATTAATCTACAAATTGCAGAAACACTAGACAGGAGTCCTCATTTAATAGCATCATTGATCCTGGATGATTATCAGATACATGTGTTAGGGCGTAAGGGAAACAAAATATGGTTACATTTAGGCCAAGCGGTAAGCAGAATAATACTTCCTAACTCAGTCAATGATTATGTTTGGTGTAATGGTTCAATAAAAGTAAACTATCATTTGCCTGACAATCCTAGGGAGTTAAAAGGTTGGTTAGTTCCTAGTCTAGGTCTCATATATCCCATCCCTGAGACTAACAATCTACTTTGTCTACACGATGACCCTTCAAGCAAATTTCTAGTTCCCACTTATTTTCATGGCTCTAGCGACATTTTGACTAGCCACAATATATACGTTATTCCGAGAATTCCTGATCGTACATTCATAATGGGTTTTATTGTATCTGCACCTGATAAAGGAGGAACCAGACTTAATCAACTGGAATTGTCAGGAGCATTTTATGAAGAAAGTCACTCGTCCCAATCCGCATTCCAACATGCGTGGCATTCTCTTAGAACTCCATCAGAATCCTCCTTCTTGGGTGTATCTACATTAACTTCTCATTTTTTAACCCCCATAGTGCTGATACTCTCCTTAATAATAATGATCATCCTAATTGTGAAAATACCCTGTTCATGTTTATACACCCGTTCATATCAACATGAAACCGGATTCTTCTAGATATGGAAACAAAAAAATTTGAACATAACCGAGTCAGTTGCAGAATCGCCTTTGCAAAACATACTTGCTCACACTGCTCAGAGTTTGTTTAAAGAGGTTGCCGATAGTTTACATTATAATGAAATGCGTAACCTTCACCTTATATCCAAATGGGGTTGCGATGGAGCTCGAGAATGAGCGAATATAAGCAACGTTTTTCAGACCCAAACCTTTCAGATGCTAACATTTTGTTAACCTCTTTTGTACCTATTCAATTAATATCAGGAGACCCTAGCTCAAGCATTAAAAACATTGTGTGGCAAAATCCTCGTCCATCCTCTTCAAGATTTTGCAGGCTTATTCGAGTTCAATTTGTCCATGAACCAACTGATATAACGGTAAGAGAAGTTGAATATGTTGAGAGCCAAATATCTGCATTGAATGAGACCGTTATAAATCTCTCAGAAAGAAGTGTGTCGGTCAAGCATACAATGCTACTGACCATGATAGATGGAAAGGTCTGCAATGCAATCACCGAAAATTCGTCGACACAAAGGTGTTATTTGTGCGGGTTAACTTCGAAAGATTTTAATAAAATGAATATAATTCTGACCAAACGAATTCAAGATAAATCGAAATTGTGGTTCGGCTTACCATCACTACATGCTTGGATTCGGTTTTTCGAATGTTTGGTTCATGTTTCTTATTAATTGGTCATCGGTCAATGGCAAGCACGTGGTGAAGAAAATAAAAAAAAGTCGAAGAAAACAAAAAGAAGATTCAAGAAGAATTCCGAATTCAAATGGGCTTGTTAGTCGACAAACCGAAACCAGGTTATGGAAGCACAAAAGTAGGAATAGGTGCACTTCAGACTGGGAATTTTTCAGTGGTGCTTGAAATGAGTGTGATTGTTTATGTTGAGTCCGCAGTCATGATTTTTTTTTTGTATCTCAAATTTTTTAAGACAAAAGTAAGACGATGACTGTGATGGGATTGTTTACACTTCTTGTGTAATTGAATTGAAAAGATTAAGCTGACACAGGTGCAGAAGGATTGATTGGATTCGATATTTGTTTCTTTTTTCATTGAAGTCGGGAACTCTTGTGAGTTTTCCTTTCCTTGAAATAGCATAACTTTGTTCTTCATTAAGAAAAGTAATATGCGTAAGAAAAAAGTGATGGTCAACGATAATTGTTCTTTAATGCTACAACGGATGATTTTGATGACACAATCTCAATATTTAAGATATGGGGACAAAGGGGTGAATTAAGGAGTTGATATGAAGTAAGTATGGAATTGTGATGAATATGGCAATCATTATGAAAAGTAGGTACGAGTATGATAAAGTACTTACTAAAAACAAAAAACAAAAAAAAAAAGTAAGAATTGTGCACAAGTGAATCTCGAAAACCGAGTTGACGAGTACGATGCAAGGACAAGATCTGGACAATTCAAGAAGAGCATCCGATAGGAACACTACTCTTTAAAGTAAAATTAATTAAAAAAAAATGTCGTTCATTAATAAACTTAAGGCCAGAGTTAATATGCGAAAATCGCACAAACCAATATTGAGTTTGTCAAAACTCATTCAGAAAAAACGCTACCCTATAATCGAATGCAAGAGGGTAAACGGAAAATATGGCGAGCAAATCATGCTAGAACTGGAGAGTTGTTCTGTTTTCTTACCGAAACGGTGCAACTCTCAGTTGGACAACGAGGACATTGCTAACATGAAGCAATGTTCATTCGAAGTAGTAGAGCCTTATGGAGACTTATCATTTCATATTGATTTTCATCTAAAGGATGAAAACAATCAGCAACTGCAGCAGCAGGAACAGCAGCCACATCAGGAACAGCAGGAACTGCAGCAACAACAGCACAACAGCAGGAACAGCAGCAACAGCAGGAACTGCAGCAGGAACTGCAGCAACAGCAAGAACTGCAGCAGCAACAGCAGCAACTGCAGCAGCAACTGCAGCAACAACAGCAGAAGCAGCAGAAACAACAGCCTCAACAACCACAAAAAAATAGGAGACAAAAGCAACATGAGGTAAACATATTACCAACACTGTATTTTGATGACGAGCATAATTTGCTCAATTCCCAAAAATATGCTTTTAAATAAATAAATAGCATTGAAAAAAATTTAACGTCTCTTTTTTTTTCTTGGACTTTCAGCGTTTTGAAATAATGAGCGATATTGTAACTAATATCAAAAGATTTAATATGAAAGGGCGCAAAATAGAATTCGCATTAAATCCTGTTCCAGACCAAGAAGAACCTACTTCATGGATTAAGAACGCAGTTGAAGATATTTTATGTTTAGCCATCAAAGATCTTAGTCCCAACGATAAGGTGGGTGTGACTTTTACTGGTAAAAGCTTCGTAAGCAACCGCGGTAGTGGGTGGATTAATTATAAGAATTGCTCAGAATTGAGTTTTTCTGATATATGGGACATGATATCGAAAATTTTCCAGAGCAACTCCGAAGGAATAAGCACAGATAACTTTTGCTTATCGGTTACTTCGGTGCAGATGCCAGTTGGGGAGGGAAGAAATCCATCAAAGATGTACAACACTTTCGACGAAGAATGCATCAAACGAAAAGGAATTGTGTACATAAAAAATACAGATAATTTATGCCTTCCACGTGCTTTGGTTGTAGCAAAGGCATATGTGGACAAAGAAGTAGATGTTGATAAAATAAGGAGAGACATTTTAAAAGTTCAAACAAAGAGAACAATAAAACTTTTAAATGATTCAGAAATAAATTTACCAGCACATGGTTCTGGAATAGAAGAATTGAAAGCTTTTCAAAATCATTTAAAAGACTACAAAATAACTGTGTACGAATACGGAACCAAAGGTAGGAAAATAATGTATGAAGGGTTTTCCAATTCCAATGAGAAAAAAATAAATTTACTATATACTTCAACAACCATTTTAATGTGATTACTTCCCTAACCGCCGCATTTTGCTGCTCATTCTATTGTGAAATTTGCCATTTACCATACAACACAAAAAATAATCATCATGGATGCATCAAACAGTGTTCTCAATGTCAGCGGTCACCAATATGTTCAGAGACAAAACTGCAAATTGTAAAATTGTATGTTCAGATTGTAATCGTAGTTTTAAGGGGACTAACTGCTATGACAACCACAAAATGTCTAGTTCATCAGGAAAACTGTCTATTTGTGATCAAATAAAAAGATGTCTTCTTTGCCTGAAATCCTATGGAGGAGGACGAGATCAAAAGACCAAAAGACCATTTTTGTTACATTCGTCCTGACACGAAGACACCTAATCTTAAAGATTTATTATATATATTTTATGATCTTGAGTGTCGACAAGAAAAGATTATTGGAAAAAAAGATGAAGAGGAAACAAACATTGTTACAAAACAACATGAACCAAATTTGTGTGTATTTCAACACAAGTGTGATCATTGCATAGATCATGAAGATTTATATTTTTGTCAACGTTGTAAGTTATCAATCAATGTTTTAAAAGGAGACATGGTCACATCAACATTTCTTCAGCATGTGCTTGAAATGAGAAAACAATTTAAAAAAGTAATTGTGATAGCTCATAATGGTCAGGCTGAACACCTGAAGTGGGAAGGCAACACAGCGAAAATAAAATGAATTAAAAATAGCAGCAACTAAGCATTTTCCCCGTACACATTGATGGCCAGGATGTTAAAGCCATTTGGACATGTGCTTTTGACAGCGTCTGCAGGAAAAAATGGCTCCGGGAGGCCAAGCAGTTGCAAGTAATGCAGGAGTTGGGGTCCAGATCCGCCTATGTTTTTAGAGCCGCAAAGGCTGAAGCGCTGATGCAGGCGGACGAGGATGAGCCTGTCAACCTAAACTCAATGTTAGTGTTGAGGACCGCTCAGTACGAGCAAAAGAAGAGACCAGACTGACGCCTCACCCATCAGAGCTCTGAGAAAAATGATGCAAGGGTGTATCAAACTGCATGAATATGAGAGCTCTGCGTTCGATGTATTGGTATAGGTAAAAAGCATATATTTTGTCTTTAGTCTCACGAAAGAACTCGACCGAGTAAGGTCGCCCGGAAAGTATTTAAATAAAGGAATGAAGTGGTTTTTTTATATTTGTCCACCATAAAATCTAAGTGTTTAATTTAATATATTTCGCTCTCTACTAAGTTATCGATACATTTGGTCAATCCTGTAAGTGAAAAGGAGAAAAGAAAACTAAACTAGAAAGATGAAAAATACAATGAAAACAGTGACGAGAGCAGGGCCTCACGGGAGAATTTAAAAAAAAAGTGTTGCTGTTTAAATACAAAATCATAACTTTTTAGATTATTCATTTTGTTGTAATATAAAAGAAAGAGAAAGATTAACACTGATGTCAACGGCACAGGTAAGGATAGAGGTAGATGGAAAGAGATATGGGTTCATACGTGGGTTACGTCAAATCCCCCACCGCACCGGCCCGTATTAATTGGTCAGCATGATCAAGTTTCATTACCTTTTTCATGGGAAAACTTCATAATAATTTTTCCCATCATCAAAAATTAAATACTATATTTCCTTCCTGGCCTTTTAAAATAAATGAAACTCAATCATGCAAAAATTAAATATGCAATACGAATAAAATGATTATCTAAGTTGTGCGCTTTAAGACACTGGTGCTCAACCGAATTTAATATGTTTCCACTTGCAACTAGAATAGCAGCGCTATTATTCTAGTGAGGCAGAAGCAGATACAAATATCGATCCTCAAAGTATTGGACATCAGGTTATATTACCATCTTCATTTACGGGTTCACCAACATATGTATATGCATTAGAAAATACAGGACGCAATGACCTATGTCAGAAAACATGGCCGCCCTATAATAGGTAGAAATTTTACATTCTTTTTTTGAAGGTCAAAGGTTTTCTCATAGACATGATCTCATGGCAGAGGTATTTCATTAAAAAAAAAAAAAAATACAACCTGAACAGATTGATTCCATAAAAAGTGCTGAAATCTCCAATTCACAATAACATGCTCTACCGTATGAAATTGTGTGTCGTAACACGATCAATAGTCCTTGCAAATATATGAATAAAAAAAGGCCATTTATGATCAATGGGAAATGTAGTAAAAACTTCCCACGAGAGTTCACGATGGAAGCACTGTAAGGATGACATTTTGATGACGTCATAAAAACACCATTGACAGACCAGTAGTGGACCCGACCCACCACCACTACGCCTCATCGAATTCCAAGGGAATTTCAAAAATTTCCCAATTCACATTACGCCTCAAATGCATTAAGGCGACCGAGAGTTATCTCAACTTCAGACGAGAAAATAGGAAATTCCTATTTCAATTTCCGCATAACAGGGGAAAATATAATGTTTAAGGGTACTTTACGTACATCCAAAAACTAATTGTTCTGCATAATTTGCACTTAACGTGCTAGTATGAATATATAAAAGAATTGTGGAACTGAACGTTCTGCAAAACCAGGTTCTAGATGCAGAACTCATTCGGCGTTCAAACATGTTGACTGTGACACTTGGTTTCACAGCGATATTTAGCTATCCAGTTCAAAGAAAAGTGTCACAGAGGCTTAAATAACCATATAACTCAACCATAAGTTCTTTACGAACTAAATTATTTATGTGGAATTGTTGATTAGCTACTCAGTGTAAACACATTTTGGTACTACTTGACATTCCCATCACAAAAGTGTTATACACAGCAAAAGCCAACATCAACGAACAAACCCCAAACAGAATCGAGAGCGTAGATATAGGAACGGGCCTCGAAATATGCCTGACAGAAAGATTGAAATTCTCCCATGAATTTCCGCCTTTCTATCAGCAGCTTTCATCCGAGTAACATCGAATTATAAAGAACCTAAAAGAAGTAAGTTGAAATTAAAAAGAATTCACATTAGTGTACAAGAAAACCTAAGAAG
Source organism: Platycheirus albimanus (assembly GCA_916050605.2). Lineage (NCBI taxonomy): Eukaryota > Metazoa > Arthropoda > Insecta > Diptera > Syrphidae > Platycheirus > Platycheirus albimanus. The sequence goes on along the minus strand of OU696696.1, from coordinate 18,148,311 downwards.
AAAAGTAAAAAGATTGAAAAGACGAAATTATAAGTGAAATAAAAGTAAGTTAAAGTAAATTGAAGAAAGAGTAAAGAAATAAAATAGTGAATTTTGATAGCTGAGGCGACAACATCAAATTGAGTTTTTTGTGTGAGCGCGTGCCACGGGCGTGGCAGAAATTTTGATAACAAACCATTGTCTTTTGTGTGCACACAACTTTTTTTGGTACGGCGCCGGCTGCTATCCAAAGCGGCGCAACGTTTCGAACGCACAAAGAGGTGCATATTTAATCATTTATTGGTTGCCGCCAGAAGAATCCTATAAGAGAAAGAAAAGAAGTACTAAGAGAACCAGTCATCAAGGTAAGTGCTGCTCTGGACAAACAAACCCAAAGGCAGACTTTAAAAAGGTGCTAAAATCCACGTTCTTCCAATAGGAAAAATTACGCGCATAAAAATCACGCACGCCAAGAAAATTTAAGTACACGTGGAGAAGCGTCCGACGCAACCCAAGGAAAGTGACGCACCCAAATACTGACGCCACCTGAAAACGACGCCAACACCGAAAATCGTACAGTCACGCCAACCAACTTTACGTTTCATAAATAAAATTCGTTTATTAAGGAAGCTCCTTTAATATATACACCGATTCTTCGCTTTTGACTGCATTCTTGTGGAATTCTGAAAAGATTTTTGAGAAATTTTATACTTTTTCTTGCACGTTTCCAACCACGTGTTGGTCAATTGCGCGGTGCGTTTAAGACGCCACAAAATCAGAACAGCAGCTAGGCTTGCTGAAATTAAGTTTTTTTTTGTGACTTTGGAGGACATCGAACTCGAGGGCCTTCATCTAACCCATAAGGAGTTAGAGAGACCCGAATCCAGTCCATCCAAAGCAACACACAAGTACGTTTCTTTTGTACAACAAACAGCTCAATCTGAATGTCTTGGGGCATAGCCACCAGGAGACCATTCCACGGGATTGAAGCACATCGGTATTTGCCACGTGCGGCATAACATTTGAATGAAATCAGCACACCTATAGACATCAACTACGAAAACCAACAGGAAAATTAAGTATCATTTTATCTTCTTTATGAAATTTATTCAGAAATTTTAAGTATATAAGATAATTAACTATATTGTATTTCCCATCTAGCATGGTGTATCTAAAAATAATAAATCCTGTCCATCGTGAAGTAATGTGGTTGAAGAAAATGCCCATGGTATAAGCGCCATATAGTAATCCCTGAAAAGAAAGTGTTAGAAGAATACATACCCCAGTGAAAGTGTTTTTGCAAAAGTTTAACTTACCTCAGAAGCCCCTGTAAGAATAAAAAGAGTGATGAAAACCTAAGAAAGAAAGAAAGAAAAAAAAAAAAAAAAAAGAATAAGAAATCAGATTAGAAAGAATATCTGAAAAATAAATGAAAAGTTTTTTTTTATATGAAAGTCTTTTGTCCATTTAAAAGCTAGAAGTGAAAATAAGTGAAACCCAGTGGGACACTAATACAGATCCCATTTAAAAATTATTGTAGTCACAGTGAAGTAAAATTTTGTTTACCCCTTTCATATAACCTTTTTTTTTTTATAAGAGACATTATCTTACCTACCCGACAATAAGCATCAATAAAATTTGAATAATCCAACAGCAGCGTATCTACGAATGGTCAACGGCAGCAGTGCACTCCAGCCAGCGATTATTTGGGTGAGTAACATTAAATAAACTATATTGCTATAAACAGATTATTTATAATTTTATAAAATTGCTTACGTCACTATATCCATAATTTTCGTCCATATAACTCATTATTAGTATTATCGTATCATTTGGCTGGTCCACGGACAGCTCAATTAAGTTTTTTTTCACCTTTTTGGAGACATAGTACTCCACACTTAATCTTCTCTATATCTATCAAATATCATTAACTTACCTAGGGAACACCCTGCCCTCTCGGCATATATATGGATAAGTATCTTCCAATTTGAGATCACTCAGCCCTATCGGCATCAGTTTACCTGAATATTATCCCTTACACTCATATTGTGATTTCTAATTGAATCCAATAGCTACTTTCATACCTGTACGTATAGTTACGTCAGCGTTCGATCATCCGCGAAGCATATTTTCTTCAGATACCGTATCTGACCTACCCCAACAGTTTTGATGTTGAGAAATTGTACACTCGTATGTAATATAGATACATACCATCTTTCTTTAGCTTAACGCTACCATCCCTTTTCCATATACTTACTTTTGTTGTGTATATACACAATTTGTCATAGCATATCTCCTTTGCTACCGTATGAGATACATTTTTGTATATGTATATGCATACGCCTAGATACCTACCGTATCGAAACAGAAATTACTTCCACTTACAATTACAACAACACTTAAAGAGTATCCAAACCTGTTCATACTCACACTTCCGCTAGTCCTGTCCGGATTTTAAAGTGTGAAGGATTTATCAATTATAATTATACCTGTTAAGCAGCCCACAGACACCACACTTGTGCGCGCACATGTGCACCGAAACTGGTGCGTGATTTCGCCACACACTGCACACCAAATCGTACACACTTTTGTTGTGAATGAGATTTCAAAGGAAAAAAGCATTTTAAATAAATCTTCCGCACTCCTTACTCAATCACAATACGATGCAACTGAATATAAAATGTGCGCGCGGGTTATATCAAGGTCAGGGAACCAAACCACAACGGATGTTCCCACCGTTGCAACCAACAATAATGGCACGTCAGCGTCTACGAACATGACGAAATCCAACACTCACATTGGATTGCCAATCGATTGGACTCGTTAAGGGTTCCAGGAAAACGTTAACTTGATGACCCAGCATTATTATGCATAGGCATAATGCTTCAACATAGAATAGATACAAATGAAAAGTCAGTCTAAAAGTCTGAGATCGCGAGCTAAGTTCATCCATAAAATATATTGTAAATTAATTTAAGTTGTGAAATTTTAAATAAAGTTTTTTTTAACAAAAATCCTTTCATACGAACTTTAATGGCGCAGTCGGTAGGATTTTAATCCGAAGATTAGAATTGCAATACACATAGATACATAAATATTAAAAAGTGCATAGTGACATACAAAACTAAACTTAAATTAATTTTGTGTCGCCGGAATCAAATTGTGAAATCCGTAATCACTTGAATATAGTATCATAAAAGAAAGGAAAAGAACATTATTAGTGAAAAGTGAAAATAAAAAGACTCAAGTCTGCGGAATAAAATTAAAATTGTTTATCCGTTTTAAATTCACCACAAAAAAAAAAAAATATATAAAAAAATGGACGCAGTAGAACAAGCGCTAGCTCAAGCTCAGGCTCTAGCTCAACAGCAGCAGCAACAACAACAGCAGCAACAACAACAACAACAACAACAACAACAGCAACAACAACAAGCTCCTCCTCAGGTTCCTATAACAATTACTCTGACTGAGTTAATGAAAGAGTCCTCTAAAATACGAGAATATTGGGGTACATCGGAATATGCGTTGACATCCTTCATAAGAGAAGTAGAGATCTTTCTACCTTTTTTCAATGGAACACCGTTGGAACAATACGTTTTACAACGAAACATAATCAATAAAATACAAGGACCAGCACTTCAGGCGATCAGGACATTGGGAAATTACACAACGTGGGATACAATTAAAGCTGAACTCATCAGGAATTTCGGAGTCCGAGAAACATACTATAACTTGCACCACCAGGCCATCAGCACCAGAAATAATAATGATGTTAGTGAGTATTTTAACAAATTAAAAGAAATATTAGATAAACTTAACACAAAATATGAGTTCGATGTTGAAAAACCTTTCGAGTTTTCGCCTTCAGCGAATGAAACAATGATTCTAAAAACTTTTATTAATGGCCTTGACGCAAATCTTGCTAGTATAGTAATAAGTAGGCAGGTAGATAATTTAAGAGATGCCTACTACACCCTTGAGGAAACAGGGATGATCCAAATTAATAGGCAGAAAGCTAGTAAACAGATCCCAACTCACAAAAACATTACCACCAATAATAATTTTAATCAAAATAGAAACAATTATTCGGGACAGTATAGAAATAATTTTAATCAAGCTAGGAATAATAATTCAGGTCAGTATAGAAATAATAATAATTTAAATCAAAGGACTTTAGGGCATAATAATCATACGCCAATGGAATGTGAACATCTGCAACAAAAAGTAGAGGAAGTAAATTTTCAATCACAGCCTCCAAATCGGATTTACCGATAATAGAGTTGACCATAGGAGATACAAAAATTAAATGCTTGATAGATACAGGTTCTACGACTACATTGCTTGATAAGTCAAAATTACAAAATTATAAACGAATTCCTTTAAAAGAAAAAATTACGTTTAACACCCTGAACGGGAACACAAAAATAGATTCTGAAATAATTACAGAGCTTCCAAAAGAATTTAGCGAAAAAGCTCACATGTGTTGGAAGCTTACATCCTTTAAAGATAAACATTTCGACGGTTTAATTGGTCAAAATTTACTTAAACCGTTACAAGCAAAAATTAATTTAGAAAAAGAGTTCATTGAAATAAACGGGAATAAAATTAAATTCATAAATTCATGCCCACATAATTATGACGAAATATATGTTTTAGAGGGAATCAAAGAAGACCAAGACGTTCCGAATTGTCTCCTTGGTAACCATCTTAATAATGAGGAAAAAGAAACTTTAAAGACTCTTCTCAAAAAAAATAGGGATTTATTCTTTCATGAAGGACAGCATTTAAGCAATACCCATGATATCCAACATGAAATTGTTACTACAACAGATAGGCCTATTTATGCGAAAATTTACAGATATCCCCAAATCCACGAACAGGAGATCAATAAACAAATTAAAGAGATGCTCATGCAAGGTATAATACAAGAGAGCAATTCTCCTTACAATAGTCCTTTGTGGGTTGTGCCCAAAAAGCTAGACAATTCCGGGCAAAAGAAATGGAGAATAGTGGTCGACTATAGAAAGTTGAACGAGGCCACTATTGACGATAAATTTCCTATTCCTAATATAGAAACTATATTAGATAAGCTAGGAAGATCCCAATACTTTACAACTTTAGACCTAGCTAAAGGCTTTCACCAAGTCCTAGTTAGGGAAGAGGATAGAAAGAAAACAGCCTTTTCGACTCCTCTTGGGCACTATGAGTTCACAAGAATGCCTTTTGGACTTAAAAATGCCCCTGCGACTTTTCAGAGATTGATAAACTCAGTTTTAAGAGAATGCATAAATCAAATATGCGTCGTCTACCTTGACGATATTCTCATATTTAGTTCATCTCTGAAAGAACACATTATAAGTGTTCAAAAAGTTCTAGATAAATTAAGGCAGCACAACCTTAAAATTCAAATAGACAAGTGCAAATTCTTTGCGAAAGAAACAGAATATCTGGGACACGTCTTAACGACGGAAGGAGTTAAACCAAATCAAAACAAAATAGAAAGCATACAAAAACTTCTGTTACCAGAAAGTACGAAACAAATAAAATCGTTTTTAGGCATAACTGGTTATTTTAGAAAATTTATTAAAGATTACGCAAAAATTGCGCAACCAATGACCAGATATTTAAAGAAAAATTCAAAGATCAACTTAAATGATCCAAACTATATAAGTGCTTTTGAAAAACTCAAAATTATCCTCACAGATTCACCGGTTTTGAAGTATCCAGACTTCAACAAAAAATTCCAACTTACGACCGATGCGAGTGATTTCGCTATTGGGTCCGTACTTACACAGGACGTTCACCCAGTTTGTTATGCAAGCCGCACTTTAAACGATCATGAACGGAATTATTCCGTGACTGAAAAAGAACTTCTTGCAATAGTTTGGTCTGTAAACTATTTTAGGCCATATATTTATGGTAGACCCTTTGATCTGCTAACAGACCACCAACCACTTAAATGGTTGCAAACAAAACATAAGGGTAAAGATATAAATCAACGACTTCAGAGATGGTTGTTACAGCTAGGAGAATATAATATTAATATTGATTACATAAAAGGAAAAGAAAACAAAGCTGCAGATTTTTTGAGTAGAATTAATTGCGAAACTGGCGAAATAAATGTGATCGAGACGTTCACAACTGAGGAGGGAGAGAAAGCACCCCATTTAAATTTTGAAATTGATAATATGAGTGTAGAAAATACGATCCATTCACAACAAGAGGATCAAAATGATCATTTCCCCATATTAGATACAGTAGTTAACAGATTCTATACACAAATTATGCTTACAAACAATAAAAGCAAAGAAATTGAAATAGTTAATAATAAAAGAATTATATATATTAACTCCGAAGATATTCAAGAAGAAAGACTTATAGATATATTTAGAAGGTTTATAAAAAGAAAAGGTAGAATAGGCATCTTCTCAGATTTAACAGAACACGAGTACAACTTAGTACAATTAAAGCTCATTGAATTATTTGACCCCACAAAACAAATAAAGTTTTATAAATGTATGTATCACGCACAAAATATGAAAAATGAAGATGATACCTATAAACAGATAGCGAAATATCATAAAAATGAAACAGGTCATGCTGGCATAAACGAAAATTATGCAGGTCTAAGAAAACTCATATACTTCAAAAATTTAAAAGAGTTGATTCAAAAATACATAAATAACTGCGATACATGTAATCAGGCTAAGTATGATAGAAAACCAATAAAACCGAAGCTTCACTACACAAAAACTCCAACAGATAACAATCAGATAGTACATGCAGATATTTACATTAACACCAAAAATAACTTCTTAACCTTTATAGACAAGTTCTCTAAGCATGGCATAATATTTGATTTAGAAGATAGAAACAGTATCACGATTAAAGAGAAATTACGACTATACTTTTCCATTAAAGGCAAACCTAATAAAATAGTTTTAGATAATGAATTTCAAAACACAAATGTAAAAGATTTCTTAAGACAGGAAGATATAGAAGTACACTTTACGAAGCCAAATAGCCATACTGGCAATTCCGACATTGAGAGATTTCATAACACCATAAGCGAAAAAATGAGAGTACTCACTACAGAAAAATCCAAGCTAACAACGAAAGAAAGAATATATCAGTGTGTAGAGTGGTACAATAAATCAGTGCATTCCTCAATTAAATTTAAACCAATAGATGTTTTAGAAGGTAGAGTAGATAAAGAAAAGGTCCTGGAAAATATGCAAAATATGAAAGATAGGGTTATTAGCAAGCTTAACAAAGATAGGGAAGAATACAATGAAGAAAGAGAAGAAGGATTAGTGAAAAATTACAAGGCTCTTAGACACAAACAGGAACCTAGATATAGAAAACTTAAATTAAAGAACATCCATCCTACAAATATAAAAAGACCAAATAAATTTTCAGATCAAATGGATATGGATAGTGTTAGTCCTTCTACTCAGAACAGCTAATACAACATTGACGATAGAAAAAATAGATACAAACAGTGGATTCATAGAAATAAAACTTGGAAACGTTGAAATAGTAAGAACTTATGATATTATACTACATATTATTAACCCAGCAGAAATTTTGAAGATAATTGCATGCCTAGAAGAAAATATTTCAAAATTACAAATCGAAAAAGAAGGAAGAGACATTTTATTTCATGAGTTAGATTCACTTAAATATAAAATACATACTATTATTCCACACAGGCAAAAAAGAGGGCTTATTAACATAGTAGGTACAGGTATGAAATGGTTATATGGAACAATGGATGAAGATGATAGACAAAACATTGAAGAACACTTGAAAATCATCGACGAAAATAACCATAATATAATAACTCAAAATAATAAACAAGTATTTATTAATAATAGCTTTAATCAAACCTTTTTGACTTTAAAAGAAACAATTGAAAAAGATAGAACTAAAATATCCTATCAACTCGTTAATAGTAAAAAAGATATTGTTAGAATAAATAATAAATTTTTGTACCTAGAATCATTGTTAAAAATCGGAATTATAAAAGACAATGTCGAACACATTCAAAATAAAATTGCTTCAAGTAGAACAGGAATAATGGGAAACAATATTTTAAGTAAAGAAGAAATAATAAAATATGACGTAAGTTTTGAAAAATTAAAAAATATAAAAATTGGAACAGCCCTATATGAAAATGAAAAAATTGTTTTTGTAATTAAAATACCGAGTGAACTTATAGAGACAAGAAAATATTTAGTTACCTCTTTAACAAATATGAATTCTGAAGAATTAATAATAGATGATGAAGAAATTGTAAAAATAAATGAAACTGTATATAAATATGAATTAAATATAGACTTCAAAAATTTAAGGAAATCCAATTTATGTTTATATAATAGCGTTTGTATGAAAACAAAGAATTCCCAAATGAAAATTCATGAAATTGAAAATGGTTTGTTATTGTTAAAGAATGTTAAGAATATAAATTTATCAAGTACTTGTGATGAAAGAACCACACATTTAAATGGAAACTTTTTATTAAATTTTAATAGCTGTGAGTTAAAAATCCAAAATGAAACCTTTGTGAACAGAAAAAATATATTTGAAGAAAGATTTATTATACCTTACGAAATAAATTTAAATACAACTCAAGAACAACTCAGCTTCAATGATATTGTAATAAAACAAATAGAAAATATTGAAAATATTAACGAATTAAAGTTTAATCATAAAAATCATGTAATGTTTAATATATGTATTGGAATTATAATTCTACTGTTAATTATTAATTTAATAATTTACGTTTATATAAAATCAAAAAAGCTCAGACGTACATTCTATATAACTCAGGAGAGTTTTCATCCTAAGGAGGGAGAGGTTATATCAAGGTCAGGGAACCAAACCACAACGGATGTTCCCACCGTTGCAACCAACAATAATGGCACGTCAGCGTCTACGAACATGACGAAATCCAACACTCACATTGGATTGCCAATCGATTGGACTCGTTAAGGGTTCCAGGAAAACGTTAACTTGATGACCCAGCATTATTATGCATAGGCATAATGCTTCAACATAGAATAGATACAAATGAAAAGTCAGTCTAAAAGTCTGAGATCGCGAGCTAAGTTCATCCATAAAATATATTGTAAATTAATTTAAGTTGTGAAATTTTAAATAAAGTTTTTTTTAACAAAAATCCTTTCATACGAACTTTAATCGCATCGATATATACAAAAAATACACAGCCGTACAGCTGCGTGCGTGGTTGGAAAAATTAAAACAGAAAACCACAGGCTCGAAGGCAGAACTCATCTTGCGGTTGCTATCTGTACCGTCCGCACAGCGTGGAGAGTTCTACCAGGAGAAAATCGCAGACAACAACGCAGACTCGGACGACGATTCCGAATTGGACGACAGTGTGAGTGCAGTGATGGACGCAATAACAAAAGAAGGAGCGAATAGTTCATGCACACAGCAAGCAGAGATACAAATAAATAATGAAGGAAGAACAAATGAAGGAAATAAACAAACGAGAGCACAAATAAATAATAGTGAGAATGATGAGAGAACAAATGAAGGCGATGTACATAAAGAGCGACAAACAGAAGATCTACATAAAGAGCGACAAACGGAAGATAATAATGAGCGACAAACGAAAGATAACATTGAACGACAAAATAATGAGAGGCTGGAAATGGAACATATGAGGAAAGAGATCAGACTTCTGAAGAGAGAAATTGAACTTCAAATGAGGGAAAAAACCGTACTAAAAAAAGAGATTGAGCTAATGAAGGCGAGAAAACAAGATTCCAGCGCTGGCAGCGTAGTACCAGTGTCAGCACAAAAAGAACTCATACTAGAATTCCGAGGTGAGTGTTTTTCGCACTGGCAGACGCAATTCCGGAATCTAGTAGAAGCGTACAAACTGGACGACAGCAACGCACGTATTTTAATTTCGTGCTGATTGGGTGGAAATGCCCTAAAATGGTTCCACTCCAAGGCCGATTTAGCACAAATCCCGACAGGCCAACTACTTCGAGAAATGGGCGAAATGTTTGCCACAAATGATAGCCGACTGGAATTAAAACGAGCATTTGAAGGAAGAATATGGCAGTCTACTGAGACGTTCCAGAATTATGTCCACGAAAAGACCATCATGGCAAGCAAATTGGGTCTGGACGAGGAGGAAGTACTAGAAAATCTCATCGAGGGAATTCCAGATGTGAGACTGCGAACACAGGCTCGCATGCAGTGCTTCACAACTAAACAGCAGTTATCGGAGGCATTCAGGCAAATTGAGTTGCCCAGAAGTAGACCAGTACCAATGAAAGTGCCTGTACTTGTTCCATCAACAGCATTAAGACGATCAACAGCAGCTGAGCCGTCTCAAACAACATCTCGTCGAGCAGCCACTCCTGGTGAGCAGACACGAAGAATGTTAGATGCTATAACTGCAACTCCCTGGGACACTAGGCATCCGACTGTCGTAAAGAAAAAAGGCAACCTGGAGCCTGTCACGTGTGCGCCAAGTTAGGACACCAAGCAGCCGAGTGCCCCAATAGAAAAGCAGTGGTCCTACACACCTTTGAGGATGATGACGATGATGACGATTATTTTGTAAGGAAATTATATTTCATTTTTAAAATAAATCTCTTATCTTATAAATTATCTTTAGATACACTACTAGACACCGGCAGCCCTATCTCTATTATAAAAAGACAACACGTGCCACATAATTTTGTAGTTTTAAAAAATGAATGTAAACGAATATACGGTATTAATAAACGTCCATTAAAAATAATTGGTCATGTAGTAACTTTTATTTATTTTGATTTCGATAAGATTGAATTAAAACTTTACGTTGTAGACGATAGCACTATGCAGTACTCAGCCTTACTTGGAAGAGATTTCTTAAAATTGGCTAAGTTAAAATTAATGAAAGAAAATAAAAATAATAAAAATGAGAGTACAGTAGAACAGAATGAAATTTTTGAAGATCTAGAAACTAAAAATGAATTTATAAATAAAAACGGAAGTACAAATGAAGTTACGTTAGAAAAGAAAGATATGATAACAAATGAAAGAAGAAGTAATTACGAAAAAGAATGTTTTAAATTAATGAGTATAGATGATAAAAATGAAATTTGTTTAGTAAATAAATGTGAACAAACATATGAAACAAAAAGAAAGTTTAATGAAATGTACAGTGATTTCTTGAAATGCAGGCGTCCCGATATTCCTGAGACTAGTTTTCAAATAAGGCTTAGATTATCTGATGATAAACCATTTAGTTGTGCACCTAGGAGGCTATCATATTTAGAGAAGACAAAAGTACAAGGCATTTTAGATGAATTATTAGAGTCAGGAGTAATTAGGCCGAGCAAATCTGAATATGCTTCACCTATAGTACTCGTAAGGAAGAAGACGGGGGATATCAGATTGTGTGTCGATTATCGTACCTTGAACAAAAAAACATTGAAAGATAACTACCCGCTTCCATTGATCGACGATCTATTAGACAGGTTAGCGAATAAAAAAATATTCTCGCTTCTAGACTTAAAGAGTGCCTTTTATCACATAAATATGGAGGAAGAGTCAATTAAATTTACGTCTTTTGTAACGCCATTAGGGCAATACGAATTCCTGAAGATGCCATTCGGTCTAAGGAATGCACCTTCAGTATTCCAAAGATTTATTAATGAGGTGTTTGCAGACTCGAGATCCGGGCGGGCAAAATAGCTATTTATTTAGATGACATTATGGTGTCAACAGAAACAGTTGAAGAACATCTAGAAATTCTGAAGGAAGTTTTTAGAAAATTAGTTGTGAATAAATTAGAGCTAAGGGAAGACAAATCTATGTTTATGGAGGCAGAGGTACGGTATTTGGGTTATGTTATTACGGGAGAGGGCATACGACCTGATGAGAAAGGATTAGAATCTGTAAAGAATTTCCCTATTCCAAAGAATGCGAAGGAGGTTCATAGCTTTTTGAGATTGTGTTCCTATTTTAGGAGATTCATAAAGGGATTCTCATTATTGGCTGAACCCCTGTATAAATTAATAAAGAAGGACACCGTATTTAAAATGCAAGAAAAGGAACTTGAGACTTTTCATGTTTTACAACAAAAATTGTTAGAGTCACCGATTTTAGAAATCTATGACCCACATGATGAAACCGAACCGATGCTTTAGGATTTGGAGCAATTCTTTTGCAAAAGAAGAAGGATGGAATTTTTCATCCAATCTTTTATTACTCCAAACGAACGACAGAATGCGAGTCGAGATACCATAGCTTTGAACTTGAAACCTTGGCAATAATAAATGATTTAAGGCGGTTTAGGATTTATTTACACGGGTTAAGGTTTAAGATTGTAACGGATTGCAACTCTTTGACTTTAACATTAAATAAGAAAGAAATAAACCCTAGAATCGCCAGGTGGGCTTTGGAGTTGAAGGATTTCGATTACATCCTGGAGAATAGGAATGGAGGTAGGATGCAGCATGTGGATGCATTAAGTCGCATCCCTAGCATACTAGTTCTTGAAGACAATACGTTTGAACAAGCGTTATCAATTTGTCAGAACAAAGATGAGTTTATTCAAAATATTAGGGAAAGATTACAAATGAAAGAAGATTCGTTATATGAGCTGGATTAGTGTATAGGAAAATGGGCAAGGATATATTGTTTGTGGTACCTAGGAGCATGGAACGAAATATTATACAGAAGTACCATGATGATATGGGTCATGTGGGAACTGAGAAAGTCGTAGATAATATTATTAAGTCGTATTGGTTCCCGAAAATGAATAGGAAGGTCAAGGCACACATAAGTAATTGTTTGAGATGTATAGTGTTTGCCACTAAAATGGGTAGGAATGAAGGCCTTTTACATAACATACCGAAAGGTGATGTGCCATTCGATACCGTGCATATCGATCATTTTGGGCCGATAACACTAAGAACGTGTAAGAAAAAATATGTCTTCCTCGTGATAGATGCATATACGAAATTCACCAGGTTATACGCAACGCGCTCTACGGGTGCTAACGAAGTGATTACTTGTTTAAAATCCTATTTCGATGCATATAGTAGGCCGAAGGTGATAGTGTCAGATCGAGGAAGTGCGTTCACGTCTGAGGTGTTTAGGGACTTTTTAAAAAATAACGATGTGCGACATGTGAAAATTGCTACCGCATCGCCGCAAGCCAACGGCCAAGTTGAACGCGTCAATAGGAGTTTGGCACCGATGTTAGCAAAAATAACAAATGGCGGATTAGAGTTTTCATTGGATAAGGCTTTAACTAAAATCGAGAAAAAATAGGTACTCTCTTAGAAACAAAGAAAAATCGAAAATATATGCATGCACACAAAGAAATACTTGTAAAGGGTTGCCGGTGGAGAGTTAGTAGTCAGTTGGAATTCGGCGTTGAAATTGATCGGTCGCAAATAAATAATTATTATAGAGTTTTAAAATCGAGTGTTTTTATTTAAAGAAAGAATAAGGACAACAGAAAGAAAGTCGAATTTAAATGTTAAAAAAAAGAGTGGTCCTTATACAATCTACACAGTTCCAAAAAATAAAAGCAATCCAATTTACAGACACCTGGCTATAAGATCATTGATTGCTTCCTTTCGGTTGACATATTCTCCGCCAGGTTTCTAACTCACACTGACCTTCTTTTGCCAACCGTCTTTGGGATTGTTTAGCGAAACAAATATTAAATTTTAATTTTTGTTTCTTTTTTTTTTTTTTGAAACCAACTCACCATTAACGGACTAATGAATGAGGTAACTGTGTCGAAGTTCGGCCCTACTGTGAATATTTCGTGGATGATATCCTCCAAACATATGATTCCCTTCTCACCAAGCTGCTCTTCAATCATTGTATTCGATTGAATTGGTGTTTTCTTTCCGTCGATCATGGCAAAACCTTTCTTGAACAACAATTCGCGGATGGTGGTCAAGGTGGGATAACCATAACAAACAAATGGCTCTGCTAGCCTCAACAGAATCTGGTTTTCCTTGTTGTTTTTCAAGAATACGGCATGATGGCGTTTGGACATGTTCCATGATTTCAATATTTTATTTGTTGTCGTAAAAAAATTTTTTTCTAAGAGAATACTAAAATGGTAGGATTATTCAGTAAAGCAGAATTTAAATGGAAAATTACCCCGCGTGCCTCATCACAACCAATAACTTTTGGTTTGTGTCCTATTCCTTTGTAACTTTGGTGTGCAAAAGAGTTTGCCTAATACGCTTCGATGTTCGTTCCGCTTTGATGAAGCCCATAACAAAGGATTCGATACTTTCGTACTGGAACCCACTTTAGTTTCGGTTTCATCCTGACACTCTTTTATGGAACGGTTTTCCATTTCGCGTCTTCTTAATACTCACTTTCGGTCGCTAAGTCTATGTTGTAGAACTTAGTGTATCCCTTCTTGAAGATACTATACGTATTCGAAATATCACTTTTGACTTGAAGTCAGTCCGGTCGTTATCATTTTTGAACTTTTAGTTCGTTTTCTTGAGACTATACGTTACGTGTATACGTCTTGAAGATTCTCACTTTACTTTCTCACTTGTCTCGCAGTACGTACTGTATGTAGACCACCACTTTTTCTTTTGAACCTATGGTTCCCACACTCACTTCATAAATTACTTTTATATTGTTCCGGCCCGTGCGCAGAAGAAGACATCGAGTCTTATTCAGAGCTTCTTATAGAAGTTCACCTTTCTCCAGTGGATCCAAAGCAAGTGCTATAACTTGAGAGTTGCACTCAGTAGTCACTATTCGTTTGCATGTCGTTACTTGTTGTCTGTTTTGACGCGTATGAATATAAAGACACGTAAATACAACAATACAAAGTGACCGATTTAGTAGTCACAAAGAGCTGAAGAGAGTTCAGTTTACAATATCTCCAGTGACGAAGTCGATTTCGAACTCTTTGTCGATCGACACTGTCTTGAGTTTTCGTAGCGAAGTAAAGTTGTATCAATATAATTATAGTATTCTTAACATAAATTTTTCCTTTAATCATTTTTACTTCCACAGCGTCTGATTCCAGAGGTGCACCACTGCTAGAACTATATTGATTTGAAATTATATTGTTGAAACTATATTGATTTTTATTTAAAACTATATTGATTCTCCTTCCATATATATCACCCATGAGCTAACGTCTCATAAATTTTGTTGTTGTGAAGTTTCGGTAAAATCATTGCACCCATCGACTAGGGTCGCACAGGTTCATAGAACATTCACCGCGTTTCAGTAATTTTATAACGTTTGTTTAGTTTATGTCACGTTTACTAGTCCGTCTTTTAGATTAGTTTTTTTTTTTTTATTCATTTGAAGAATAGTTACACAAACACATTAATATTTAAAAAGCTAAAACTATTTCGCTTTATAGTTAAATTCAAACCAAGCGAGTCTAGAGTTACGATATGGATGCATATCTTATATCTCTGACGATTTTTTTTTTATTTTTGATAACGTAACTTGTGTTTTTTAAAGTTTCTTTTAAAGATTTCAAAAGGAAAATAATTTTAAAATCTTGATAGAACCATTAATAGCTCATTGACAAGAGCAATAATATTGAGTACCATCCGTCGCGCCTGATGATGAACACATAGTTCGAAACGCGTCGCCTTTAATAATTTGTAACTTTTTACTTTATTAATAATTTTATGTTGTGTCATAATTTGACTAGAATTAAATTTAATTTTAATAAAATTCATTTTTAAAAAATTAAATTTTCTTTATTTTTATTTAATTAACATTAACTACAACATGGAGACTGAACCCCATAACAATAAGATTTGTTCATTTTGGAATTACATGACAATTTAAATAATAAGATCACTCATCAAGAACTAGATAGATTACTTGTTTAATCTAAATTATAGTAATTAAGAATAAAGTTGTTTAGATTTAAGAAGATATAATAAATTGAATATTTTTGGTACGATTTTTGAAAAAAGAATTTAGAAATTGTTTCTTAATGCTGTTGGTAGACAGTATATCTTTTGAAGTTGGATATGTTTCTATTTCAGCCATGCAGTGTTAAGTAAGTTGCGTAGGGAGGGGTGGATAATTCCTGGACAATATGGATCAATACAATAACATTTCAAAGAGGTTGTAATGGTAGAGATAGTTACCACGGTCAGGCATTGACCCACCACATGCCTCGTCATCGGAAACCAAGCTACGCGCATGCATGGAAGGTGAATGTCCTAAGTATAAGAAAACTGCAATTCAGCAGTTTAGGTTTAAGAAATTAATGTAATTTAAACTTTAAGATATTTTTTGTGTGAACTGCAATTCGGCAGTCTTAACTTTAAGAAAAATTATATTGAAACATTAGAGGGTAAGAAATCAAAAAGCAAAAGGCAGTTCAATTTGAGGAACGGTAAAAGAGAGTCGTAATAAATCTTCAATTGAATATCAAGGAATTGTTTTATTTCGAATAAGAACCTACGAAGGTCCCAGTGGTTTAATTTTTTTAACATTTCACGGAATAAATTCCTTTACTGGCGCCCGAGCAGGGACAAGAACTGTCCTTTCAATAAAAAGAAAAAAACTCTAGTTAAACACTAAATGCAAAATTAAATTGTGACTTCTCAAGAAATTATTTCGAAAAAGAACAAAGTGAATCCATTTTCTCCTAGTGTTCAAAAGAAAAAAAAAATGAAAAGGTTACGCAAATAAAAGTGTACTAACCTTCCCCAGTGTTCAAAAAAAATCTCAAAGATAAAACGAATAAAAAAGATATAAAGAGATACTTGTGGCCTCCACCCTTAAATGTGATACAAAGAAAGAAAACTGTCAGTGAAGATTTAAACCAAGCGTGCTGTTTCAGAGAAGAGGACTTTCTTAAAAATCAAGGATAAAATGCTGTTTTTCCTGGCGTAAGAATAAATAATAAAAATTCATAGAAAAATAGAAATTATATAAAATAATATATTCTTGTGAATAACAAATCTATTTAATTATTTAACTAAATTTAATCTAAATTTTACAAATATTCTGAAAAGCAAATTTGAAATATTATTACACATTACCAATTGAGGAAATCAAATTTCCATAAAAGAAAAAATCCAATTTTTTAATAGAAAAAGAGCAATTTAAGTTTACTTAACCCTTTATATTTATTTCTGGTACCACTCTAAGTAGAAAATGGATCAGCTCCAGAATTCCGTAACTCAATTAACAGGGGCGGTAAACTCGGTGTTAGACCAACTAAGGGGATTTGAAACGCGTATTGTTCAAATAGAAAATTATGGGAGTAGGCAGGTAATGGATACGTTATTAGAACAGTTGAGTTCAATTGAGGACAAAATCAAATCAATAGAAAATAGGAACATAACTAAAGAAAGTGCTTCCCAATCCCATGTAACTGAAGAGCCTCTACGAGGACCAAGTACCGAGGCAGAGTTGAGAGACATCTCTAAACTCCCTGACTCGGTAAAAGAGTTGCAAATTTTCGATGGAAACCCCGTCAATTACGTCTCGTGGGTCCATAGCGTGGAGACGGTGCTGAAGGATTATGAGATCGTCCGGAAAAAGCCCATTTATAGGGCAATCGTTCAGCACATCCGTCAGAAGATAAGGGGCAAAGCTGATTCTGCCCTAGTATCGTACAATATCTTTGATAACCACTGGGCAGAAATTAAAAAATTCTTTCGCTGCATTATGCAGATAAAAGGGATCTGAGGACCCTTGAGCATCAACTTAATCAGTTGAGCCAGGGTACCTCGAGGATGGATGATTTTTACGCCACCGTCAACCATCAGTTCTCCCTTATAATTAGCAAAATTAGAGGAGAATCATATTCTAGCGAAACCATGGACGCATTAGTGGAAGCCTATCGAAGTAGAGCCTTGGACGTATTCGTGCGGGGTTTGAGCGGAGACCTTTCAAAGCTCCTCATAATTCAGAAACCGAGAACACTTCCGGAGGCATATTCAGCATGCCTCGAAATGCAGAACTTAACGTACAGAAATACTACGGTTCATGTTCAGGCTCCTAATGTTATATCATCCCCTGTACATTATGCTTTCAGGAAAGAGAGCAGCCATGCAGTGTTAAGTAAGTTGCGTAGGGAGGGGTGGATAATTCCTGGACAATATGGATCAATACAATAACATTTCAAAGAGGTTGTAATGGTAGAGATGAAGAGGCTGTTTTTCTTGTCTCTATAGTAAGGACGTTCTAGATATTTTCGTGGAGACTTATATCTGATTTTTAGTTTAGGTTAGTGTGTGAGCGGACTTTGTAGTCAGAAAAATTAAAGAATTATATCTGAAGGCATACCTGAGACATCAAGGTGGAAGAATCTCGAGTTAGTAGATATTTTCTCTGGGTGGGTTATGATGCCGTAGGGGGATCGTTTACACCTTTAGATCCTCCCCATACAGGAGTAATGGTTCCTGTTTCAAATATAAACCGTTGGTCAGCCAAGCGTTTAGAATTGCGTACGGTTAGTTGACCGAGCTGCTGGTACGCCTTGTTCACATACATCTATGAATTACTAGTGTAGCTCACTTATCGTGTGTTCTTCCTTCATTGGTCACTTAGCAGTTACTTTTGGTAACTAGCAAGTTTCAATTCTTCTTTTGTTTTTCTAAAGTAAACGTAGTTGATCGGGCGGGCCCCAGCGATACATATTTATAATTTCTTTTTGAGTTTTTACTACCTAAACTCAACAGGTTCGCAGTAGTAAATAATGTGACGGACGTCTAGTAGATCCCAGAGCAAGGACTTGCGACCCTCCTCAGATAGTTGTGGTGCATTCCTGCGGACCGACTGCGATGATAGATCTCGGCCCCCTCAATTTTGTCTTTAGCTATTCGTTTGGGCTAGTATTACTGTGAAAGTTTTATATAGTATGAAGTCGTATATGCTAAAGTCGAGATTCATCCTTCCATTTTCTTGGGACTCGTACAAGGAAATCCATGGTGACGAGTCTTAGAGATTCTTGTATGAGTTTGGTATTTTGTAGGTTGAGTATAGGGTTTGGTTAGTCGCAAAGGTAAGCAATGGCAAGTGTTTAGAACCAGGCTTGCTGGAGGTGTTGAGAAGAAGAGTGCCAGACAACTGCGCAAGCATTCTAACGCATATCCTGCCTGAAGTTATCGAGGATAGGATATGGTAGGGGGATCTTGTGTAGGTTGAAGAGGGTAAGTAAGAAAATTCTGTGAGTGGAAGGATAATTGCAATGATGGATCCTTTTTGGGTAAGTTCACGTCATGGATGACATCTGATTGGGAGTTCAGTTTGTGCTCTTAAAAGGTGATTTGAGGCATGGTAAGAAGTTATCCTTTACAATTTTGGGTGTATGTACAGGTGGCGTTCGTCGTGAGGCATAAGTTGTGTATCTTACAGGTCCATTGGTGCATATGGTATGGTAAAAAAAAAGGAAATAACATCAATAACATTCATCATTTGCAATCGTTGTGTTAGTGTGTTTTAACGATACAGATGACACTCAACGTAAGGCTGTGTTTAGTCTCACGGATGGTGGTTTGAAGTTTCGTTTAATTATCGACACGCTAGCTCAACACATTTACGTTACAATTGCAGCCTGCTTTGAGGAGGAAAACAGGGGTGGTTTGAACCTCCAAGAAAAGAAGGTAAACAAAAGGCCATCGAGATATCTCGGGGAAAATAAAACGAGAATTGCTGAACAGCAGATGCATTAAAAATGGCATCCACCAAAGCCTTCACTCCGTAAACAATTAAGGTCAGAATGTTTACGCCATTTGGACATGTGACGATCTAAAAGGCACAAAACGGGGCTCCAATGATGTTGTGGAAGTAGACTTGATTATATAAAGGGCGATTGTGTCTGGCTCCAGGAGACCAAGCAGTCGCAAGAAGTGCAGAAGTTGAGGTCCAGATCCGCCTGTTTTTAGAATCGAGAAGGCTGAAGCGCTAATGCAGGAGGGCGAGGATGAGCCTGCCAACCTAAACTGAACAGTATTGAGGACCGCTCAGTACGAGCAAAAGAAAAGAGACCAGACTGACGCTTCACTCACCAGAGCTCTGAGAAATATGATGCAAGGGGAATGAGCAAATGTTATGCATAGTATATCAGTTGAACTTTTCCAAGTTCATTATTGGACACGAGCGCAAATGAACATCGATAAAAAATACCACACAAGAGAACGGTCATGCATAACCATCGATGCGAATGGGTCCGTGGTTAAAAAACTAAAAAAATTAGGAGATCACATGACAAAAGCAATCTTTTTGTATCAAGGAGTGATCCATCCAAAAGATGGGTAGTTCCCAGTGATTCAAATGCTGAGCGAGCGCCACAATACCGCCGCTATTGCTAATTCGCTGCAAAACTGGGAACTTTCAGGAGCCTCAAGCCATGACGAAGTGGTGACAGACTTCTCAAGAGCTCGCTTGAACGCAGTCTTTACGGGCTTGAAAAGCTTGGAAGAGTATGCGGACACATGTTTCCAAAGTTTGATGCCTAAAACATACATAAGATTAGACAATGCCCACTTTATAAATGGGTATTCATCTTATTATGCAAAGCTAGCACCGCAAAGCGCATTAGTCTTTTATTTGGGTGCGATGGCCAACTTATAATTGCAAAGTCTTCCAGAGGCAAAAAAAATATAAATACACTGATATTTACTGCTGGAAGTTAGACCCGTTGGACAATGGTCGAATTACTGAGACCGAGCAGCAAAAAGTTTTTATTGAAAGCCTTATAACTGGTAGTGAAGTCCATTTAAACGATAAGGATGACGCTGGATGTGCAGCAGCGGAATTAACAGAAGAGGAATTGGGACCGCCTACCGAGCCGGGGTGGAACATTTTGGATTTCCGCTACAAGTGCACCTTCAGAGGGTGAGCTCAATAAACTCAAAACACACATTCTCCAAGGATGTCAGCCTTCCAGAGAAGTTTAAAAAATACTCTGGCGTACCTCAACGATACAGTGGAAATTGTCGATGCCAGAATGAGGCCATCCCATCAAACGGAGGAAAAGAGTTTGGCAGCCTGCATTGAGGAGAACTAAGGTGGTTTGAACCTTCAAGAAAAGAAGGTTAACAAAAGGGCGTCGAACAGCTGAACAGCTGAAGTGGAAAGTGTAATGACAACCTCATCATTATTTGTCGTGGGAATCAAGGCCAACCTCAATTCCCCGGCAAATAATATGAAACCCCCAAAACAGCATTCAATTACATCTTGGGAACCATTCCATCTAATGGTTCTCCAGGTGTATCATACACACGAGTTGTTATATGTGCTGAGCTTGCATTTTGCCAGTGCACCAGCTTTGAACCTCCATAATATTATGTTTGATCAATGCCCAGCAGTCAATAAACGAACCTCGGAACAAACGTGTTATTTTCTTACAAACCTTTGATAAACAATAATAACTTTTTACTACAAAAGGCAGCACAGCAAAAATAAAATGCATTAAAAATAGCAGCCATTAAAGCCTTTGCCCTGTAAACATTGATAGCCAGGATGCTTATGCCATTTAGTTTTGTGCTTTTGACAGCGTTTTGCTCTTTTTGATCTCTGCCCTTTCAGAAAAAACCTTCTTTTGAATTGGAGGTAAGGACTGTGTTACAAGTGCCGTCAAATAATCCTGCAACTATTTAGTGACAGCCCTATGTACGAGCGTACATTAAAGTGCAGCAAATGTGGTTGGGAGACGGTAGATGCGCCCATTCCATCGTCCATCAGGATCGATAAAATTACGGGCGGGACTTGCTACCTAAAAGCTGCCCTAGAATATGTCTGTGGTGGCACTTGTGATGGATATAAAAAGACATCACGGACATAGTTTATACTAAAAAAAATTTTTGTGCAAAACTCATTTAAATCTTACAAGGAACAAATAAAAACTAAAAAATTAAAAAAGAAATTGTCAAGAATTTGTTTAAACAATTTAACTTGTATACTTTTAAGAGTTTTTTTTTTATTTGTAGAGCAACTAAATACGCGACAAAAAAGTCGAACAAATCATTTTTAAAAAAGTGCCCTGCTATCTTGACGTCATTATTTTACATATACAAACCATATATGTATATGTATGGGTTTTAATGCATTCGAGCCAATTCTTTATGAGCATTAAGGGGGTATATATTGATCATTATGCATCCTTTGATCCTTGATGCACACAAATGGAATGACACATTTTTTTCCTGTAACCGACTTAGGCTACCATAATTATGTCAGTTCAGCATAATTCCCAGCTAATTATGCAACTTAAGATAGATGGTCGTTTACCCTTAGCCCGCGTCATAAGAATTATGTTGACTTGTGATTATCGATTGTAAGTGGGGCCAAGAATCGAAGTATGGAATTAATTTCGATAGACTAATAATTTCTGTATAAATAGCAATAGTATTTTAAAATAAAATTGTCTTTTTTCACAGAACTTCCAGATTCAATGAAACTAAATCATTTGCGATCATGCATCTCTGGAGAAGCTCAAACGTCAATTGCTAGCCTCATACAAGGATCTTCAGCAAATTATAAAGAAGCATAGAAAACTCTCATCAGAAGATACGAGAATAAAAGAATTAATTTTTCCACAAATTAATCACTTGCTAGACACGCCAATGATGAACACTGCATCACCTATGAATGTAAAAAAGCTTCATGATACACCAAATGAATGTATTTACATTATCAAAACGACAATAAACAAAGATGATGAAAATGATGAAATCTTTGCTCACCTTCTTCTAAGAACATTTGACAAAGAGGGCTTACAATGTAGGGTCAGTTTTAAACATCAACATCGAAATTATGGTGTTTACACAGTCGCATATGTCAGAACACCTAAAATACATACAATTAGTTGATTATACTCAAGCATATCGCAAACACCCTGCTTTGGTACATAACTGAGAAATGAAACATCAAAGTTCGTATGGAACGTCATCCTACCGAACTGCACATTAAAATAAAGACATTCTCTCGAACTGCCCTACCTACACTTTTCAGTTCCATCATTCTCATTCACAATACTACACAGACTATAGACATCTGATAATATCTCTATGTCTACGACGTCATGTGAGAATGAAATAAAATCACAGTCGGCCTATTCAAACAACGACCGCCGACCAGTTCACATCTCTTGGTCTGAACACAAAAAACTTTAAATTATTTTTGTGTTCCTTGTGGAGACGACATCGAAAAGGCGAAAAAACAAATCCGATAATTTCGGGGGAATCCTCCCAAATTTTGGAAGGAATTAATCATTAAGGTGAGGACATATATGATATTCAGCATATTGAGTGGAAATTTTAGGGATAATAAATAGGGAGGTTGAGGAAAATGGAATTTTCCCAAGTGCGGTTTTGGGATAGCCATGTTAGTAGACAAAATCCTCATTTTATCTTTTTACCATCTAGGAATTCATAGTGGCGTGGACCAAATCGCCAAAATCTGTAAAGAGAAGGAAGATAGGCGATGAATCTCTGCAACTCGTCTCAACGCGGGAGCACCTTTATTATATTTCCACATCAGCAACGCGGGAGCACCTATAAATGCATAAATCATTATAACTCAACGCGGGAGCATCTTTAAATAACACATATTTCCACATCAGCAACGCGGGAGCACCTTTATTACGGTTCTTGGTACAAAGTACAGGAACACCACCGCCGCGCCGTGTGAGATTACACAAGACACCCAAAAACGCGTTAAAAGGAGCAATAAATAAAATGGAGCAAACATCGTAAGAAACCTATGGAGTAATTTTTGTATATTTGGAGACATTAAAAACAGGATTATTAGTGGTGGAACCATGGTACAAATGGTTGGAATTAACCGTATGTAAAGCGAGAGCACGAACTCCAGGTAACCTTATTTTTTCTGTTTATTGCATTCCTCTCTAAAAAGTGAACTCCGAAAGTGGTGTATATATATAAATATGGTGTAGTGTGTGCTCCAATAAAAAGGAAAAATAAATAATAGTAAATTTCCCATATTTCATCGTCATTATTTCATTATGGTGTGGCCACGAAAATTATTGCCATCCAGTACGATTTTGGTCTGGCGACAACGTACGTCCGACGGTTAACGTCCTGACGCGAGACATACAGCGCGGAAGTCTCCATGACCTACCGCAACAAAAGGATAAGACAATTCCTCCTCCGATTAAGATTACCGATTACATAATTTCATTTACGTATTTTACCAAATTACATATTTGCGATTAGCTACGTTAATTTTCTTTAATTACGGATTTTGTTTTGTAACTACGAATTAACAACCTTACTACGCATTCCGAGGTTATCCACACATTTGGAATTACCAGCAATTGTTCGGACTATATCTACAAATCTACAAGTAACTACGAACTAACCAACTACCTACGTACGTAGAATTTACTTACGTATCCAGATGTCAATTATAAGTTGAGATACATATGTGTATCCATAAACCCAAAACATATTCGAGCGATCGTCGATGAGCACACACTCGCACCCCTTGCTATTCACTCGACGCATATATATATATTCCTTTTTATATAATACACCACGTATCAAGTTATAATAAGATACGAATATCATCAATTGTCCTACACTTGAAGTGAGGTGCCTAGCTACGCACAAGCACATAACGATACCCTCAATCGTCTAGCCAGCGGTATCGAAAAAAAAAATCAAAACACATATACGTGTGATTTTGAGAAGGCTGACCTTTGAGTTAATATCGTTCAAGCTAACTTCGATTCGACGCACCGAGAGCAGCAGCAACGAACACCCTGTAGTAGATAATTTTATGACTAGTATTATTATAAGTAATGCATGGTAGTATAAGTATAAAAGTTAAAGGAAAAAAATGTTTTAAATAACAACATTCCATTCTCACCAAAATGAGAAAAACATTTATTCCCACAACCACAAAACTGATGACGATGCGTCTGGAAGATAAAAAATTGCAACGATTACCCGACACCGGTGCATGTGCACCCAGCAGCGGCGGCAACGGCGACAGGTTAAGCTGACGACGCATTCCGCGTAAGGTAATTTTAAGAACATTATTGTTAGCTTCAAGTTAGATTAAATCGAATTTTCAAATAAAGAGGTTCTCACCTCCGAAGGTGGTGGGTAAAACGTAAGGAAAAACATTAATTGGCGCCCGAGCAGGGACTCGAACGCGATAAATAAGATTTATTAAATAAAGTGTTGTCCTGAAATAACAGTGCTCGTCCGGTAATTTTTTAAATAAGTGTCCTCAAGTAGTTCCGCCGGCAAATAATAAGCGTCCGGTAATTTAAAAAAATAGTGTCCTCAAGTAGTTCCTCCGGCGAGTTAAGCGTACGATAACTTTTATTAACATTTCTCATACGCGTTCGGGTTTCCTCCAGTGAACACCAGTGAAAATCTATAGATAAATCACAGCCTGGAACCAATCGAAAAAGTGACAGTGACATTAAAAACTTCCAAAGTGGTCCATTTAATTATTGGGAAAAACAAAGGCACCTTAGTAGCAGACGCAAAAAGGAAGTAGACAAACTGCAGCCGCTCTCATCAGAATGCTGATCATCATTCTAATAGCGTAAGAAATTATTTATGAAAAAGTGTATTTTATTACCAATTTAAATTTTACTATATCCAATAATTAATTCAATCCATTTATGAAAAGAAAGTGTAACGTACTAAACATTTAAATATTATTTTTTTTCGACAATAGATTCGAATAGAAACCTTATATTATCAATAATTTTTAACCTAAATTAATTATTTAAACGCTAGTTTAATCTCTATTCCCTAAAATTCCCAAATTCCTAAGAGAACAAACTTACATTTTATTATAAATTCATTTTATATTTGCATATTATTATTATAATTAATTTTTTTTTCTCTCTAAAAATCATCTTGAAATTTAAAAAAAAAACAAACAAACATGCCAGAAACAAGGTCAGGGTTGTCCACCAACAATGGCGAACCCGAACACATTGGTCCTTCAACGCTTAACGCGGAAGGCAGCGAATCCCAAGCTCAAGCCACAGATTGGAGCAATTTAATTGCCTCCGTCGTCCAAAGTGGTGTGCTCCAGCAGCAAGGGCAAAATATAATTATTCCAAATCCAATTTCTTTTTCTGGTGCTGACCAGACGATAGAAGCTATCCATAGAGATAAGTTGTCCGATATGGACAAAATCCCAGATGTAGTGAAATGCCTCCGAAACTTTTCTGGTGACCCAAGCGAATTCAGCTCCTGGAAGAAAAGTGTCGATAGAGTGCTACAATTATATGCTCCGATGAAAGGTACACCGAAATATTTCGATATATTGAGTACCTTTCGGAATAAAATAGTCGGCAATGCCGATACCGCTCTCGAAGCATATAATACCCCCTTAAATTGGGATAAGAAGATGCAATGCACATCCTTTTTGAGACAGGATATGCTTACAATAGCTTTAACAATTACAGACAAAATAACTCAACAAGACAAAATTTTCAAAAATTTAACCCATTTAACTCTAATCAATACAGGCCAAATTCTCACAACTTTAACCCATTTAACTCTAATCAATACAGGCAAAACTCCCAAAACCTCAACCCAACGAACTCTGGTCAATACAGCCAAAATTTTCAAAAATTCAACCTAACGAACTCTGGTCAATACAGACAGAATCTTCAAAGATTTAACCCCACAAACTCTGGTCAATACAAACAAAATGATTCCTACAGAAACACAACAAATGCGAACTATAATGATTATGACAATAATCCTGAGATGGATACACTTTCTGCCTCATATCAAAGGCAAATAAACAATATAGAGTTACGCCAGATACTTCACCCTGTACCCAAATCCCGTTACCCCAAAAACTCCCCTTCTGTCTAACGGCACATTAAACCGTTACCCCTTGCACCGCCCACATTCCCTCTTTGCCTAACGGCACATAATTTTTGTAATAACTGGTTCCCACCATTTTTTGTGCCGACATTGCAAAACGTGTCGCACAAGTATACACCCCCTTCCCCCCTTGCCAATATAATTTAGATACAAAATATTCATATTTCATTGAAGCCAAATGAAATATGAATATTTCGTAAACAGGTGCATTCCTCTCCCACGGGAAGCACATAATTTTATACTTTCTTGTAGATTAAGAGTTGTGGAAAAGTTCAGTTCTAATTCAACAAGCAACTTGTAAGGTGCAGCGACGCTAAGGACGGCGGCCTTGCATTTTGTGTTTAAAATAAATCTATGTTAAAATTGTTACTGAATGAATAAAGAAATATAATAAAAAAAAAGAAAAAAAAAAAAACGTTTAAGTTTTTTTTAATACAATCGCTCATCACGATCCATAATTATAGAAACGCAGGATTTTCCCAAGGAAGGTCAAACAGACTTCCATATATAGTCTGTAAAACCAAAAACAATAAATTTACACTGCGGATTTTATTAGACACTGGTGCTGACACCAGCATCTTAAATCCCGGTGTTTGCCATCCGAAATGGAAAGTACTAGTCGATAATCCGATTAAGGTATCAACGACTAGCACACCCATTCTAGTAAACACAAAACTAAGAATTCCTCTATTCGAAGAATTCAAGGTAAATAAAACCGCTGAGTTTTTGGAATACAAATTCCACAACCAATTCGATGGTTTAATCGGCAATAACATCTTACTTCCATTAGAAGCCGAAATTAACTACAAGAAAAAACTTCTCACTACCGGTAACACCGCAATCCCAATTTTTTTCAACGAACTAGAAGAAAAAGCGATGAAGAGAAGTTTGAAATTAAAAAATTAATATCTAAATATTCCAATATATTTTACCAGGAGGGAGGTGACCTCTAATTTACTTATGCGATCAAGCACGAGATAAAAACCACTAATGACATACCTATTTATGTCAAAAATTACAGATACCCAGAAGTGCATAAGCAAGAAGTGCACAGACAAGTAAATGAAATGCTGGAACATGTAAGGTCCACTTTTCGACACATCTGACAGCTGTAATAATAACTTACCCAAAACACCATGCCACATACTCGAATATACTCACCTTCACCTATCGACAATAAGAATCTGAAAAGTAAATGAGTTAATTGATTTATTTTGTATATTTACCTACCATTCTGCATAAATGTCACTTTGACATTTATATTTTTCGCTGCTTACCATCCCTAAAATACCTTTGGCAATAACTTACCTAAAATATCCAACAATTATTACTTGCATGAAGTAAAGTAACTTTACGTTACGAATCTCACAACCAATGCGTAAGCACCCTTTAGGTTCAGGTATGCCAACTACCAAAAATACGAAAATAACTACAAAGCACGGTTTCAACCGCAGCACGACAAAAATTTAATTTGTGCAAAAACTCACACACACACACACACAAAGGCTAGACAGTAGACAGATGGAAAATTCCAATTCATTCTGTCGCCAACATCTCAAGTGTGAAGACCAGCCCCTTGGTGGTCCCTTTAAAATAAGAATTAGTTTTGAGTGCGGGATTTTAAATCGAAAAACATATTTGAAAATCTTTAATTTTCGGCAACAACCGAGGACATTTTTGGAAACAAATTGCAGCAAGGTAAGAAGAATTTAGCAATCTTTTAGATAGGCTAGATATTTTTTAGGAATTTTCGCTGGTTTAGCCAGAATTTTGACTTAAAGTCAGTAACCCATTTTTGGACCATATTTCAATTATTTCTTCTGGAAATAACCAATTTCTCCTTCATTTTTTTTAAGGTATTTTATGAATATTACCAGGAAAACAAGTTTTCCGTATCGACATCATCTGGTTAGGATAATTATCAGTATTAAATCAGTGGAATCAGGCAGGAAAAAGGAAGGAGTGAGATATTAATCTTCAGGCAGGAGGTAGCAGCATGTACGTTGAGTATCAACGGCAGCAGCAGCAGCAGTATATTTTTGGAAGTGTGATTAGTGTTTTTAATAAATAAAATGGAATGAAAGGTCACTATTGATCTACACGAAGTTGGATTAATGTTCATGGAAAAGCTACGCCAGATAAGTGGAACAAATTCAAGAAATAGATATACCAGGTAATTCTTGTAAAGTTATTTCATTTTGTGTGTGTCAGACCATCGGAAATCCTACGTTCAACGCGCGACGACAGCGTCAGTTAATATTTGTGCCGAGAGAAAGAAAAAATTATATAAAAGTGATTCAGTTCGCACACCACGTGCGGTGAAGCCCCCGCACGAGCATAATTGCAGTGTTCCACGGTATTTCCTATGGAAATATATCCTTCAGGTTCTCTGCAGATTGAAGACACTTCGAAACGTGGGCACACAGATTGTGTCCACGGGTCCAATTTGCAGGTACTCTGAAGAGAGCAGCGAACTTGGTACGAATCACTCGTCGACGTCATCAGCACACAATCTTCGTCAGTCTGGTACACCAATTTTTAAGAAAAAAACGACAATTTTTAAGGAAAACGATTTTTTTTAAGGAAACCAATTTTTACATATACGGCATATTACGTGTAAAACATCAATTTTTAAAGAAATCACGTTATATATTCTACTTTAAAAGATTCCACGTCACCGTGTTACAGTGTTACAGTGGTACAATTACTTTTCTTCAACGTATCCATTCTTATTACGCTAAAATGTTTTACTTGTGAGAAATTGCATTCACGAAGTTATTTCCTTCAAGAGTACTGGTTCATACATACCATTATAACTCCATACATACTTACGTATATATCCTGTGTGTGTTCACCCACGAGTATATATATATCCTTCAAGGAATTTATCAAATTATACTTACCATTATACCTACCAGGAGATTTCCTAATACACACTTATAATCTACGCCCGTCGCTTATGCAACACTTTATGCATTCTTCAGACATTTGCATACTTTTGGTATCAATTATATACCTACCATAAATAATTTATGCACACTTTGAACTTACCCTGTGCTACATATATGTACCTATCGAAAGTTTCATCAACCTAGTAAACAACGAACATAGATCTTATCGACTAGGAACGTGTGGCGGTGTCTACGGATAATGTCTCGTTTGCCTTCTATATAAGAAGTTCAAAGAGTCTATTATCAACACGTATCCCTTCAGTCGCTAATGATAAGCATCGTCATCGACAAACACAACATATTCTTCGTACGTCGCAACAATAATCCCTTCGCTACGAGAGCACACAAATAAGCTCCATACATCATACAACGTATAGTAGTTGTAGTTATAATTAGTTTTAAGCACTCACTTTTTACATTTTTTTATATATATATATATATATATCGTTATATTTTTATTTCCACACTTTAAAAGACAAAGCGAATAAGCATTTAAAGACCACATAAGAGAATATATGCTCGAAAAATTTTGTAAGAGCACAAACTTCGACCAATTTGAGATAATAGTAACATCGTATTGAACATCGTTTGCGACAACATAATCGATCGTAATCATTCGAAATTCGATTAATACATTCAAATAATACCGTGGCTAAAGCAAAAGAAATTCAGAAATACTTTCACGAATAAGAACCCTTGTTTCGAATTGTGAAATATATGTCTTTTACCAAATCTTTATCAATATCATATGATTTCTTAACCCAATTGTTTTCAGCATTTGAGAAACGGAATGGACAGTTCCTTCAGCAATGCACTGGTGAACGGGTGGTACTATTTTAATAATGACCATTTGTCATAAATCATAACGTAACTGAATTATCATTATTCACAAACCTTTATTATTTGGTAAAAACTATATTTATTACATTTTTAAACATTTATTAATTCCCTTCCTTGACCTTCTCTGGGTGCCTTTTTCCGAATTGGAATCTGGTACTGAATCCTTATTGTATATCCCTTGGACAAACGGTCCATAATTTTGTTTATGGGTTCTGTGGGAATAACAATTTGTTTCATTTGTGGGGACAGTATAAATTAAAATCTCGTAATTTTTCATATCGGTTCTTCTTTTGGTTTTCAATCGGTTGTTAGGACATTTGTTCGTTAAACATTTTCGCAGTTCGGTTCGATATAAAGATTTTATAAGTTTCTGAATATTCTAAAATTTGGAATAAGAGTCAGTTTAGATATTGCAAGTCGATTTGCAGCTGAGTCCGTAGACGGTAACTGTCTTTGTAAAGACTCATACCCGGAAGTATGAACAAGTTATTCGGTTTTTAAATTTGACAATTTTCAAGAAGCCTCAAGAACAAAACGGTCTTTTTAAAGATTCTCATCTGGTAAAATTATTGGTCATCAAGAAGTTATAGCTTAATTCAGAGCAAAGATTAGTACATTTTTAAAGACAGAAAGATATTAAAAATTTTGGTTGTTGGTAATGAAAAGTAATTTTATAGTAAAGTAACTAATCTTAAATTAAAGTAACTTTTCTCATGTTTGTTTGAGTTTATGTAAAGATAAAAGATAAGGTCTAATTAGTTAAGATAAATAGCATTAAGTTCATTAAATCGAATTTCAATTATTATTATTCAGGTAATAAAAATAATTTGTATAACGTTTAATGAAAACATACAGTTTTATTATTTTTGAGTAAAGGTTTTGTTTATTGATTATGATGGAGTAAGCAGGTAAATCGGGGGAGGCGGTCACCTCCTACGCAGGACTGGAAGGAACTTCGATGTTAGTAACGAGGTGAGTGAACAACTTACGGAGTTGTTGTTTTAGTGTTGGTATAATTATTATATTTAGGATGTAGAGTTTTCAGACTCTTTTGGATTGTTTTTGAGTTAAGGGATTTTGCACACAATAATTTTTACAGGTCACGCAAAATCATGGTTGGGGCATTGAACTTTATCTTTCAGGTCGAGTTCAGTGTTCCTTTTGGGCGGGTTTAGAGACCTATGAGAGGGAGCTTACCATCTTCCTCCCTCTCCCCTCTTGTTCAGGCAAAGTAAAGGTATTGTCCTGAGAGTCTTTCATACATCTGGGTATCGAAATGGAAGACATAGCGTTATTGATACTGGTTGACTCGAACATCTAAGTCAACATCGTTCTGGGTGGATTCTGGAATGTAGGGTTTGCGATATGGTACAATAGATTTTGACTTCTTCCTTCTGGGGAGGTAAAACAACGGTTGTGTAGTTGATGATATGTTGCGGAACACGCCGGCTGCTCCCAATATTATGTGATTCTTAACATCTGAATCGTGGTCTGCGATAAAACAAAAAGAGGTAACACGGTCGCACTCGTATAGCAAGAACTCGCCCCCTGGACTGAGCTAAGTTGGCGAGGCGCAGGCCAACCGCGGTACGAGACGTCGACACCTATCTACGACACTGGACATTTCAAGGACATCAATATAGGGATGCCGCTCTTGTGTGGTGGTCTTTGGTCTTGGTGGGGTGGATAGGAAAGTATAGTAAGATTTTTAGTCATTTTTGGTGATATTTGGTTTTAATATAGTAGTTACTGCTCGAGTGAGCCTCAGGCATTTCATCTTCGCTTGTGGATGTTGGACAGGCCCAGTGGGCTTGCTCTCGACTGTTCCTCTAGTGGCTTTTTGAGGTCAGCCGGAGTGGGACTGGGTCTGGTCCAACACAGAAATAAATTTTCTGTTTTTGGTACGGTTTAGTTTGGTGTGGTTTTTGGGGTTTTAGAGGAAGGATTAAGGAAAGCATAGACTGCAGTAATGGGCTGTGGTTGAGTGGAAGGTACATGATATGGTGAATAAGGTTCTTCGTCTCTATCTCTCTATAGCTTGCACAATCTTACTTTATTTGTAACGTTACAGATGGCGCCCAACGTGGGGCAAGATTTATTGTCTCAACGTGGGGGTCGTTTGTGGCGAGATGGAAAGGATGAATAGTTTGTTTTTCAAAAATTCTCTATAACTTCACAATCTTACTTTATTTGTAACGTTACAGATGGCGCCCAACATTGGGCAGGATTGTAGCTCCTGTCTTAACGAACACGCCCATCTGTACACGTTGAGAGAGTTGATATAACTTCACATACAATCTTACTTATTCTTAGTTACAAACAAGGGATTATCCGTCCCAGCAAATCCCCCTATTCAGCTCCAATTTGGGTAGTCCCCAAGAAACTGGATGCATCGGGAAAACAAAAATGGAGGGTTGTTGTTGATTACCGTAAATTAAACGATATCTCAATCAACGACAAATTCCCTATTCCCAATATTGAGGACATTTTTGGAAAGTTAGGTAAAGCGCAATACTTTACCACACTCGACTTGGCGAAAGGGTTCCACCAAATCGAGATAGCGGAGGAAGTCATTCGGAAAACAGCGTTTTAAACGGACAATGGCCACTACGAATTTGTACGTATGCCATTTGGCCTAAAAACGCTCCCGCTACCTTCCAACGACTAATGAACTCCATTCTTGCAGAACACATTAACAAAATATGCCTTGTATATCTTGATGACATAATAGTTTTTTCAACCAGCTTACAAGAGCATATTGATTCTCTTTCTAAAATTTTTAAAACCTTAAAGGCCGCAAACCTTAAAATACAACTCGATAAAAGTGAATTCCTGAAACGTGAAACGGAATTCCTGGGACACGTAGTCTCAACAGAAGGGATTAAACCAAATCCCAATAAAATTTCAACCATTAAAGAATACCAACTTCCCAAAACAGCCAAGCAAATAAAAGCATTCTTAGGAATAACCGGTTACTACCCGAAGTTCATTAAAGATTATTCAAAAGTCGCCAAACCTATGACAACCATTTTGAAAAAAAATGCGAAAATAGATGTACGAAACACTGAATATATTGATAGTTTTGAAGAACTCAAAACATTAATTACTTCAGAACCAATATTAAAATACTCAAATTTTGAAAAAAAATTCGTACTTACGACAGACGCATCGAAATATGCTTTGGGAGCCGTCTTATCCCAAGACTCACACCCCATTTGTTATGCAAGTCGCACACTCAATGAACATGAGATTAACTATTCGGTAATCGAAAAAGAGCTCCTTGCAATTGTTTGGGCTGTAAAATACTTCAGACCATACCTTTACGGCACAAAATTCACGGTACGAACCGACCACAAACCATTGCTTTGGTTAAGTTATCTTAAAGAACCTAACTCTAAACTCCAGCGATGGAAATTAAAATTAGAAGAATTCAATTTCGACGTTGAATATGTTAAGGGCAAAGACAATCAAGTAGCAGACGGTTTGTCCCGCCTAGAAATAAATTTTCACGAAAGCGAAATCACTAACAATATTGATGACGTTTCCATAACCCCAACAATTCATAGCGCTCGCGAAGATAGTAGCGAGTACATACCCATTATTGATTCCCCAGTAAATATATACAAAACCTTCATCACAAATAATGATGTAAACTTTGAAGATAATGCAAATACATAACAATATTAAGAGGAACGATTTAAAAGAAATTAAAAACGATTGTATATCAAACATTTTTAAGAAAAATCCCTTATGTAATTTTATATTAAATAAAAATATCGAAATAACAAATAATATTATATTAACAAAAAACCTTCCAGGAATAGATATGGAACATAATTGCAACAATTTTAATAAGATAAGATTAACTGGAAATAATTTGATACGATTTGAGAATTGTCAAATAAAAATAAACGATATTAAATAGGAAAAATTTTTAAGTTATGATAACTTTGTAAATCCAAACCTGAATAATATTACTATTAAGAAATTAGATGTTAATTTTTCAACCTCAGATATACATTTTAAAGAAATAAATAATAGAAAACTAATTGAAGAAGTAAAATTAAACACGAATATATAAACTATGGAACATCCTTTATCTTAGTTATACTTTTGATTGTAATAATGTACATTTTTATTTTACTAAACAAAAATATTAAAGTCAAGATACAAAGCTACGATTCTACGGGGCAGAATCTAAAGGGGGGAGGTGTTACGTCCCAGACTTCACCTACTCCTACAAATTCATTTCCCCCTACACTCCCCTTCATAACAAATTCATAAATTCCAAAACGCTTCCCACCAATTTTGCCTACTTGCAAAACGTGTCCACCCCCTTTTCCCCTGCACCCGACAAATTGAAAAATTGATAATTCATATTTCATTTACTCAAATGAAATATTAATATTTTGTCAACAAGAAGTGCATTCCTTTCCCACAAGAATTGAATCCAGAAGTTAGTTAAGAAACATTTTGATAATTGTAAAGTAGTCTTAAGCCAACAAACTAACTGAAAGGTGCAGCGACGCTGAGGACGGCGGCCTTTCTTTTAGTATAAATCAATCTATGTGAAAAAATATAAATGTATTCTGAAATAAATAAAAATTAAAAGAAGAAAAAAAAGAAATAAAATAAACAGTTATGTTTTTTTTTAAGATAAACTCGGAATCCACGATATAAATGGCGCAGTTGGTGTTCGTATAAGAACATAAGAAATTTTTTGCAACCGTTCGATTAAGAATAAAACAAAAAGTTCGAATAAGAATAATCAGTGAAACTAGTGAATAAAACAAAAAGATCGAACAGGAAAAATTAATAGAACTCTTTCAATAATTAAAAATGAGTGTGAGTACACCCCCAGGAGAAATGTCAGCAGCAGCAACAGCAGCAGTAGCAGCAGGTAGAGCAGCGGCAGCAGCATCGACCCAGTTAACGTTTTTAAGTTTACTCCCTATTCAGCGATTCTTATAACATAGTGTTCTGTCGTGCGTAATTCTTTTCTTGACCTTGTTGTTTTTGTTTTGTGTTATGCCACACAAGTGGGGTATTGCTGTATGTACAAATTACACTGCTTCAACGGAACTGATTTCATGCAGTGGTATCTGTGACATGCATTTTCATCCACTATGCATTGGCCTCAATAGAGGTTCTAAACCGTTTCTTGCTGGTTTTCTAAAAGTGTTCCGGTATTATTGTGATGAATGTTGTATATCCATATCGCCTGCTCACATTCTGCGAGCGATAAAATGTTACAATTCCCAACTAATCGATCTTAACATCTCTGTTTCCAAACTTAAATCAGAAGTTCGTAATATTCATAAAAAATGTGTTCAGTCAATTGACGATAATCTGGATCTGATTAATGCTTCCATTGAAAATTTAGACAAACGGATAGATTTGCTCAGATTGCTTGACAGCCTCTCCCATACTCTTTATGAGGTCACTCGGAATAAACAAAAACTCACAGACTCTCTTGTTTATGGAATCAAAGATCAAGGAATTGCAAATACCTAATCAGCTACATCAAAATATGATAAAAACTGATTTGGAAGAGTTAAAAATTCTTCTTTCAAAGGGATCACAGGCCTTGAATGCACTCTCTGGTGATTTGAAGTCTTCCATCGACGCAGTCACGGATGAACTACACTCAGTACTTTCATCTATCGATTTCCAGAAAGCCAAACCTCCAAACAAATCTATTCTCGAAGAACTATTGGACGTCAATGACTCAGCATCTATTCACCAGTCACCTGAGTCAGCTGCCACTTCCTCATCTTCACCTTCCTGTTCCCCTTATCATCATAATGAATTACCAGCCACTGACATCGAAGTCACATCTAATCCCAGTGCTCCAGCTTCAGTCCAGCCCATTATCAACATCAACTCAGTAGATGATCTACCTGGTGCTGATACCGCAACTTCTACCACCCCTAATCCTGATGTTTCAGTCCGCCATAACAAAAGAAGAGCTGACACAACTCCCCCGACTTTGGCTTCAGCTACCACTCCTCGGATCAAGTGCCTCTTAAAAGGACTACCAAAGGCAATAAATGTGAAGTGGCTTTCCAATTGGTTCGTGAGGAAATACAAAATTCATGAAGCACGTTTAAGGAAGATATATAGATCATCAAAATGACTCCAATCGTCCAGCAAAACTTGACTCCAACTGGCAGTGCAAAATGTGTAGATATCCCGATTTCAACAGTGTGCAGCCGTTTAGTTCCAATTTTAATTTTAATAACTTTGGTTTAAATTCCCCCTCCTCTTCTTTATTAAACTTCAACAATCCTTGTCGCCGCCAACGACATCTAGGAGACAAACTGATTGTAATCCGATATCCAAGGAGACTATGAGAGACCACAACATTTCAATTGTATCTTTTGAAATTTAGCTTTATCTTTTTTGATACGCAACTGCCGCCAGATAAGACGACGTTTTTTAGTACTCTAAAAAATAATTTTGTAACTTTAAATCGAGAAAATTAAATAAACTCAAAAAAAGCGTTTTGTTTTCAGTCACGTAAGTCGTGACATTCTAAAAAACTTCTGGCATATAAACTTGCATCAAAAAAAGTGTATATTGTATCTACAAAGTGGCAGATAAAGGATCAAAAGCGAAGCTGAGATCAAGGAGCCGCCAACCAAAAGCGAGCAAGACGATGAACGACGAAGCTACACACAGTTGCAAATTATGCACAGCTAAGGATAAATTTGTACCAAGATGGTACAATGTGACTCATGCAATATTTGGTTCCACTTTCAATGTGTTGGAGTGGATGAAAGTATACAAAACTACGAATGGAATTGTGAGGACTGTACCAAATCTGGAGAGTTGCAAGTGCGTGTACATGCAGGTTCCTGAAATT
Organism: Platycheirus albimanus; assembly: GCA_916050605.2. Taxonomy (NCBI): domain Eukaryota; kingdom Metazoa; phylum Arthropoda; class Insecta; order Diptera; family Syrphidae; genus Platycheirus; species Platycheirus albimanus. Next base: position 18,110,830 of record OU696696.1, on the reverse strand, counting down.
ACGCACAGCTGAGGATAATTTGCAGATGGTACAATGTGACTCATGCAATATTTGGTTCCACTTTCAATGTGTTGGAGTGGATGAAAGTATACAAAACTACGAATGGAATTGTGAGGACTGTACCAAATCTGGAGAGTTGCAAGAGTGCGTGTACATGCAGGTTCCTGAAGGCATGAATATTAAACCAGATATGGTTTGCAAATTAAAAAAATCATTATACGGACTGAAGCAGTCACCGCTTTGCTGGTATCGGAAGTTTCACGATACAGCGGTAAAAATTGGATTTGTACGATCACAACATGATTACTGTGTATATGTAAGACAGCGTAATGGACACGTTACCTATTTAGTCTTGTATGTTGATGATCTATGCATTTAAGGCTACGACCTATCGAGATTTAATGTGAAGTTATTCTCTGCTTTCAATGCAAGGTGGGTCTGATTTAGAAAAATTATTGCAGGACAGTGAGGTGGGGGTAAAGGATGGCTTGGGTGAGGGCTTGGGCAACGGCGGCGGCGGCGGTAAGGTTGACATTGGGAACGAGCAAACAAATCAACGCGTCGAGCACACAGTGCTGCAACAAAATGTAAATTTGCTTGCACCAGTTTCTCCTTATGTGCCTAATAACGAAAATATCTATTGGCGTCAAGTCATATCTAGGGAACTTCCCACCTTCAGTGGTCGGCCAGAAGAATGGCCTCTTTTTTACAGTTGCTTTCAAACATCAACCTGGTTATGTGGTCTGACCAACGAAGAAAATCTTCTTCGGCTGCAGCGATCCTTAAGGGGTAAAGCTTTAGACTACGTCAGTCATAGTCTGACATTGCCTGCGTTGGTGCCTGAAGTTGTTTCTGTTGTGGAACATACCTTATTTGTATAGAAGTTAATTTCATAATGCAATAAAATGAAGTGCAACTCACTCCACTTTTGAGTTACAGCCTAAACGACATGGTCTTTTTAATTATCAAAGATTTATCTGAAACATACCAATTCAATAAATAAACATGGTGGCAGCGGAAAACTAAACAAAAGTAAAGCGAAAATAAAGAAATAAATCAATTATAGCTAAAAAAAAAAAATTGTGAGATACGTAAGTTTTTTTTATTAAAAAATTCCACACAGAAACACAGGCTTTTGAAGAAACAAAATGGCGCTTCCAACTCCATCACCAATTTCTTGGGGCAACGAAGGAAAATTGGAAGAATTTCGGAAATTCAGAGCAGCGTATGAAAATTACGAAATTGCCACAGCGTTAGACGAAAAATCTGATAAAGTGCGAGTAGCCAGCCTTCTCACTTGCATCGGAGCAGAAGGAGTACACCTTTTCAATACCTTGCCGCTCACTGCAGCAGAAAAAGTGACAACGAAGGGTATTTGCGACGGAATTGAAGTACACCTAAAGCCACTCACAAACACTATTTTTGAACGTTAGATTTTCAATACATCTTTACAAAAAGATGATGAATCGATTGAAGATTTTATTTTCCATTTACGAGAGCTCGTAAAATCATGTGAGTATGGAGATCTAGAAAGCGAATTTGTCAGAGATCGAATTGTAGTTGGCATCAAAAACAAGCGTCTGCGACGCAAAATGCTCGATACAAAAGACAAAGTAGGTAGGTTGTGGCAACGCAGGCGAAGCCTGTGCGCGTATTATGCCTTTACTAACCTACCTACTTTGTCGTCGTCGTCGTCGTCGGCAGTAGAAGTGTTATACATTTTACAAATGTAAGTTAGATAGATAGGGTGTTGTTGGATGTAGAGGTTAGATAGATAGGGTGTTGGATATGATTGGTCAGTTGATTAATAGCAATGCCTACAAAAGGTTATATGTGGCCGGGCTATAATTATTTAGGTCCTGGCAATGATTTGAACGATCATTTGGAAATAGTCAATAGCACGGACTTCGTAGCCTATGTACATGATTTGGAATATCAAACAGCCCAGAAACCAGAAGATATAAGGGCTGCGGACCGTGAGGCAATAAGCAGTTTTGTAGCTGACTTCAAAGAGACCGGTCGTGTAGCTGATTTAGCTGGTATAATCGGATTGGGAGTTAAATATGGTGTTGAAAGTGTATTTAAAGTGCAATATCCTAGGATGAGCGGCAGGAATACAAAAGTATCATTTTGTGATTATTTAAATGCAATAAAATCGAAAGAAATTGAAGATTATTGGAAAGCAAACAAACATTTAGTGGAAAGTTATCAACAGTTTCAAGCATTACCAGGTGTAAAAGAAATACATCGACAATATAGACCCGGTGGACGTAATTACGCTCGAGTGAAAACAACATATGCTAGAGCATACGGGTCTTTGTCAGAAGACGAAGACTATCACGATCCTCAACCTGGAACAAGTAAAAGACCCGCCAATTCCCGTGACAACGGAAACGCCCGAAAGCTTCAGTTAATCGTGCTGGTGATTTTTCTACTGTCGATACTCCTACGCGTGGTTCTATAGAATCTTCAAGTGATCGAGGAATACAGCCAATGGATGTTACGCAAAGTGGGTCTTCGCGTGGGCCGAATGCGGGAGAGAGAGCCGGAGCTAGTGGCGCTTCTTCGTCGGGAGCAGCATCAAGCAGTGTACCAACAAATTTAACATGGATTTCACCATCTAAACAATCAAAATGGACAACGGTCACTTTTTCAAAAACTCGTATTCTCTATTCATATAGTATTGAAACTAAAAATATACAATCAACAACAATTGAACAAATTACCACACCTATGGCATTAATTCCTGTTGATTTTTTACCATTCTATTTAAGTCAAGCTGAATATCAGAATTTACCATTAGGTTCGAAAATTGTTTCTGTTCATTGTCAAGTTACACCATTAGGTACGAGAACCGCATTTGATGTGGGAACAACTTTGAGCGGTACTACAACTTCAGAATATATTCCAATTGGTATGTGCTGTGAAGGATTAAATGTTCAGTTCTATGGACGAAATCATAAATATAAATTAGATGTTACAGATCCAATGAAACCTGAATCTTGTCAACAAATAGATACAGCAGAAATGTCAGCCAGATATTACAAATATGTAAGTTCTAATGCTATGTGTGTACCACAGCCTATACACGAATACTATGTACACGAATGGAATAGTAGTGCAAATCCTGATACAGCAAAATTTCCGCATTATCAAATTCATGAATCGGGTGTAGCTAGAATGGACGAAACAGCTCATCAATTTCTAATTAATCAAGCTATTGGACAGGTTATTGCAACATATTCATATACTCCTCAAGATGGTACCATAACCAAAGGAAAACAACATTTTGTTCCATACAATAAGAATGCAGACAAAGTTGAATCGAATTTCAATAGACCCAGATCAATGGCTATGCAATTTTTCCAAAAACCAAATAATTCACCTGTAATTGGTAGTGTTGGTGTTGGTGATGAGGATAAACCATATATGCATATCAATGCAGTTCCATATACCTATAATAGAAAAATAGATAATTATGGTACATATCATCCAGGTTTAGGTGGTACAAATTTCCGAGCACAACCACAATTACATGTAGGTTTAATTGCAACACCACAATTGAATCCAGCTACGGCCGCTACAACATATTTGAATAGTGCTTGCTATTGGAAGGTAGAATGTTCCTGTAAGATAGTTTTTAATTTAAATTCAGCCTTCAGTCGTAATTAGTTGGCCATTAGAAGTAAATTTTTTCAACAATCAAGATCAATACTATACAGACGGTCAAACGTTGTTCGGTAATATTGATGTTATTACCGGTGTTGCATCAGCAAGAGATAAATCAACAACAAAGAAAACAAAAACACCACCTGCAAAAAAGTCACGTTTCTATGATGTAGATGATGAAGATGCAAATGAGTATGAATTGATTGAAGGTGTACTTAGAATATGAATAAATGAATAAATTTGATTTACAATAATTAAAAGTTTTTTTTATTTATTATTCAACAACATTATACATTTTTAGCAATAGATATGAAGACAAAGGATTTGGTTTTTTATTTAAGGCTTTCAATTGATCACACGATTTCCAATGGTATGTGTGCATGCGCGAACGAAAAGCTTCATCATTGGGAAATATATCATTGTTTGATAATATGATAACTGGAGTTCTTGTTATTACTGCATCTGGTGAGTATTTGACTTTGGCGCTCACTGTATCTCCGCCAAGTATCATCTTTAATGTCTCAACAGCAGTTGCCTACATTACTGGTTCATTCCATAGTATAATTCGTTTGTCCACACACTCCATCATTGGAAAGCCGCAGTATCGATTGAAATTGCCCATCTGTCCAAAATTTAAACAAAAGTGAATAAAACAATCAAAGAAAAAATTTTTACCCGCATTTGGCGGTGATAATATAAAAATGGAATTTTTTTTAGGTACCTTTTTATCCAAAACGTTATAAAGATCTGAAAGAAAAGAGGATGGGCAAATTGGTCCAACCCACCAACAGAAACAAGATATACGTCGTTGGAAAGGTCTTGTCGAGTACATCAATCTTTAGTATGGGCATCCAGCTCTAAACAATGGGAGAGCTGAGATTATGGTCAAACAATGATGCATTTTTCAAAGTTAGCTATGGTTTGGTATCGATAACTTAAAGCAACAATATGTATGTAGTTGAAAAGGTGTGCACAAGGCGACGATTTTTTGCTATGGGCACTCAGCTCTATGTCAAAAGGCATCTGACATAATGCACTTAATTCATTTCTATCTTCTGAGTAACTTAACATTGTTTTGGTAATGTTAACCAACAGATATAAAATATACGTCGTTGGAAAGGTGTTTTTGGGTACATCAAACTTTAGTATGGGCACCAAGCTCTAAACAATGGGAGAGCTGAGATAATCGACATTGAAAATTGACCTTTTTCTACTGCACCGTTGCATTTTCTTATTCTACCATCAACAACCAAAAGAAAAATGACATTGGAAAGATCTGTTCAAGTCCAATATTTTACCCACCTTCCTCCACACCAACAGAAATGAGATGCATATCGTTGGAAAGGTCTTCGAGAGTAAATATTTTTTTAATATGGGCACTAAGCTCTTAACCATGGGAGAGCTGAGATACTGTACAAAGTTAAATACAATACTCAGTCTCAGCTTAAGTTTGAATACATCCTTCACTTTAAATATTTTTGGCGCATAACCGTCGAGGAATATGTCAAACGCTTACACAAATATACGCGTAGTTCCAGAGCTCAAGTTGGAATCAAGTCTCGTCTGCTTAGTAAGTGTATGTTTAAAAATAGATTTTATATACACTTACCTTTTCAACAACATAAAGCTAATTTCAATGTCCATTATCTCAGCTCTCCCATTGTTTAGAGCTTGGTGCCCATACTAAAGTTTGATGTACTCGAGAAGACCTTTCTAACGATATGCATCTCATTTCTGTTGGTATGGAGGAAGGTCAGTACCAGGATGCACCCAAAAAAGACTAATTACCAATATTTTTTATCTCTGGTCGGATATGGATTACAACTTGATGCCTATATCAACAAATATTGGACTTGAACAGATCTTTCCAATGCTATTTTTCTTTTGGTTGTTGATGGTAGAATAAGAAAATGTAACGGTGCAGTAGAAAAAGGGTAATTTTCAATGTCCGTTATCTCAGCTCTCCCATTGTTTAGATCTTGGTGCCCATATTAAAAAACCTTCCATTTGCAAAGACCTTTCCAACGACGTATGTCTTGTTTCTGTTGGTGGGTTGGACCAAATCCCATACAAAATTGCCCATCCTCCTTTACGAATTTGATTTTTGTTATTAGAAAACTGAAATTTGAGTAAATTATTTAAAACTTTAATTGAATCCTTAATATTATAGTAATAATCGTTTATATTGCCCAAAGGAGCATTAAATAACAAATTTTGTGGTTCACAATTTTTATAATATAAATGCAAGTCACTCAATGACATTTCATTGAATTTATTATTGACTATTCGAATACAATTTTTCACTAAAGTAGAATTTACATCAAAAAACTTAAATTTAGAACTTAACCAAGCACTTGTACTGAAGATATGAGTTATTGGTGCTGTTGGACGTTGAAGTATGAATTCGATGATCGTATCGCCTTTTCCTCTTTTTTTTTTGTTGGGGATTTTGTGGATCGTCTTGCCGACATCCTGAAGCAGTTTCATCAATAGCTGCTCCTTTCGGTCGACAGGTGATAAAGTTAGAAAAGTCGTCCGATAGATTGCTTCCTTCCACCAACGATCCCTCGGAGTATTGCACACCTTCGAGTAATTGTATAAATCCATCTTGACTACCCGGTATCCAGACTCGCCTGGAGTGCTCCAGGTACAGAAGTTCTCGTTCGTCCTTATTGAGATAGATTGTGAGATTAATCCAGTGGTTGATTGTGAACTGGAAACCGGGAATAATGCGACGAGAGAATCGTCTTCCAAATTTATATCCGCTGGTTTCTGTGAGGTGTTTTTGAAAGGCACATCTGCAGCTACTGTTGGAGTAGCTACAGTCATGCTACTGCAATTAATCTTTGCAAACAAGCAACCACAACAGACATGCATCTCGATCGCATAGACCAAGCCACACAAGAAGTAGTTATAAGCGAAATTTCTCACAAAAGCGACAAAAAAGAGAAAATGCTTGATAAATGTTACTACTGCGGAGGTTCTCATTTGCAAAACAAAAGTGCATGCCCAGCATTCGGCGAAAAATGTTCCGCATGTGGTAAAATGAACCATTTTAAAAAAATGTGCAAGTCTAAGAATGAAAACAAGACAGAGCAAGCAAAGAAAACAAAAGGAAAGCGTCAGAGAAGTCAACGAATCTTGACAGCACAGAAAGAACACTCGTATGATGACTCATCGACAGAATATATTGCAACAGTTCACGATACCAAACAAATAAAAGGAAAAGTTACAGCGAAATTATGCTTCCTTGTAAATGAAAAAAAGTTGTACAAAGAATGCCAACTAGACACAGGAGCATCAATTAATGTAATGGGATTATCTGACTTAGAGCAAATTTTCGGATATAAAAATCCTAAACTCAAAACAACAAGCGTCAGACTCAAATCCTTTGGAGGTAATATAATAAAACCCATTGGAGCAGCAGGTTTTGAAATGTAAACACGAAGGAGAAATACTAAATTAGTTATTTCAAATAGTCTCGTTTAAACAGCAGTCTTTATTATCAGCTAATACGTGCAATGTGTTGAACTTAGTCAAAATACAAGAAATTTCACAAATACAGACATCCCTATGAAAGTCGAATACTAGAAAAATACAAAGATGTATTCGAAGGCGATGGAAAAATGCCAGGAGAAGTAACACTGACAGTAGATCCAAAAATCAAGCCAATTCAGCAAACACCTAGGCGCATTCCAGTTCTCTTTAAAGAAGATTTAAAAAAAGAACTAAAAGACCTAGAGAAAAGAGGAATAATTGAAGAAGTAAACGAACCATCAGAATGGATATCGAACATTATTCTAGTTAAAAGAAAAGCTAAGCTTCGTATTTGCCTTAATCCATGTACCATCTCAACCAAGCACTCAAGCGCGAAAACAACCAATCAACGACAATGGAAGAAATATTACCACATCTATCTGAAGCCAGAGTATTTTCAACCCTTGATGCGAAAAACGGGTATTGGCAATGTCAATTAGACGAAAAATCTCGCAAGCTAACGACATTCTGGACACCATTTGGTATAGATGTTAATTTCATAATGCAACAAAATGAAGTGCTACTCACTTCACTTTTGAGTTACAGCCTAAACGACATGGTCTTTTTAATTATCAAAGATTTATCTGAAACATACCAATTCAATAAATAAACAGTTTCAACTCTCCAGATGGTGCTTGGGCGTCCTGAACATATTCTAAATATGCTGGTGGCAATGGTGCGTGCGGCACCACTATTAAATCCAAACAAGCTTGAATCCATTATAAAATTTTCTCTCGAGGTCAAGGGCATGGTAGCGACGATGGAAGCGTCTAACTTGCACTCACACATGAATAATCCTTTCCTGCTTCAGGACTTACTCGAAAAGCTCCCAGTTCAAAGGCGCATTGAATGGTCTGTCTATTCAGAAAACATTGCCGAGAATAATTTAAAAACCTTTAGTGACTGGCTTTATAAACTTGCCAAAGCGGCAAGTAGAGTCTTGTCTGTCCCTATTTCAAGCACGAGCAGCGCTGATGTGGAGAAACGCAGAGTACAACGAGTAAGTTTTCATGAAGGCAGTGCCACTTCAAGTTCTGGTTCCCCACCGAATGTTACATGTAGCTTGTGTAATGAAAAGCATAATATTGCCAATTGCAGTCAATTTAAGAAAATGAACTACAATCAGAGGTGGAGTTTCATCAACGGGAAGAAGTTATGTCGCTCCTGCCTAAGAAGACACGATGCTAGATTTTGTCGGGAACGGAGGGAATGTCAGATCGAAGGATGTCAAGCTAAGCATCATCAGTTGCTTCACAAGCCGAACGCTGGATGCACTGAAGCCACAGTCGTAGCAATGCATAATACAGAAACATCTAAAGTGCTATATAGAATAAAAAGATTCATCAATCGACGTTTATGCCTTTCTAAACGATGGGTCGGGTCCAACTTTAATTGAAAAAGAAATTTTGAAGGCGATCGGAGTCGAAGGTGTCAAATCCGACTTATACCTCAAATGGACAGATGGACCTATCCGCACCGGAAAAGATTCACTCCACATGGACTTGCAGGTCGCTCCTAAGGATAAAATTAACAAGCGTTACCCACTTCGAAATGTTCGTTCTGTAGACAAACTTGACTTACCATCTCAAACTTTGCGGATGCCAGAGATCGCCGAGGAATACAAACATTTGAAAGGACTTCCGGTGCAGTCATACCGAAACGTTGTTTCAAGGGTCATAATTGGGCTTAACAACAGAAGCTTGGCAATGCCCCTTAGCTTTCGAGAAGGGAAACCAAACGAACCGGCTGCAACGAAGACTCGACTTGGATGGACGATTTACGGAGAACTTGGCCAAAATGCAAAACCAAATTCAACAGTTCAGAGTGTCAACCTGCATATATGTGAGTGTGAAAGCGAAGTCGTGTTGGAAGATCTGATGATGGAGAACATGTGAATCGAAAATGAGGGCTTGGAACAGCAACAAAGGCATAAATTGAATACGGCTACGAGCTTGCAAATGCAAAATAGCATCCGACGAGACGGTGACCACTTTACAGCAAAACTGCTTTGGAAGTCGGAAAATATGACGCTTCCAAATAACTATGCTATGGCGTACCGAAGACTGTGCTGTTTTGAGAGAAAGCTCGAAAAGGATCCGGAATTGGGCGAACAAATAAATAGTCACATTGCTAACATGAAAAGCAAGGGTTACATAAAAAAAACTTCAAAAGGATGATCTGACAATTGACTATCAACGTAAATGGAACCTACCGATATTCGCAGTCAGGAACCCTAACAAACCGAAGAAAATAAGAATGATATGGGACGCCGCAGCGGAATGCAATGGTGTTTCCCTAAACGGGTGTCTTGATAAGGGTCCGGATCTTATGACTTCATTGACGGATGTTCTGTTTAACTTCAGAATTGGAAAGGTGGGAGTTTGTGGTGACATTAGCGAAATGTTTCACCGAATAAGTATTGATGAAGAGGATCAGCAATCCCAGATTTCTTTGGCGGAATGAAGAAACAAATCGTTCACCCGATTTATACATACTGAGGGTCATGAGCTTCGGAGCTAATTGCTCACCATCAATTGCCCAGTGTGTAAAGAATTCGAATGCAAGGGAATACAGTCAACAATTTCCAAGGGCTGTGAAGTGTATTACTGAGAGACATTATGTGGACGACATGCTCGATAGTGTCAACTCTGTCAAGGAAGCCCTCAACCTCGCCAAAAATGTAAAGGAAATCCATAAGCACGCCAACTTCCATATCCGAAACTGGGTTTCGAACTCAGCAATCGTCATTGAGGCCTTGGGTGAAGCGGGAAACAAAGATAATTTTTGCCAAGCGGGAAAAACGGTGGACCAAGTTATGGAAGCAGAAAAAGTTCTCGGGATGTGGTGGCAGACCAGCACTGATTCCTTTACGTTCAACTTAAAGTACACAAAAGCGAGCGGAGACATTCTAAAAGAAGAGAAACTGCCGACAAAGAGACAACTATTGAGGTTGCTGATGTTAATCTTTGACCCACTGGGATTCTTGTGTAAGGAAAACTTTTTTTTTCTTCAAAGAAATGAATTTCCACTTATAAAGGTTCTATAATGATACACCACAACAAAACAGATGAATTGGTATCATTATTTATTCGTTCTTCCATCGTCACCGACTCACAAGAAGAACATTCTAAATCCAAACCAGTAGGTAGGCCCCTTAAAAATAATGTTGCTACACTTCACAGTTGGAAGAGCGCTGAACTCATTCTCAAACCGCGCAATCAGCTGTCATCCACATCCCACAAGTTAAGAAAATTAGCTTCTTGTCGAGTGGACTGTAGCCATCCATCGTCTTTCCTACAAAACCGCCAACCAGACAACAACCATTTCATTCATCGCTAGCCACAAGAGTTTTTTTGTTGTAGTTTCAAGTGATTAAATTTCTGAAGATTTTTGGATCACGAGCAGAAGAAAATAATCCTCGAATTTCCGAGGAATCCTAATGCCCTTTTACTGGCTTAAATATCCTAAGGTAAGAATTACAGTCTTGACTTTCATTTAGAATTAAAATTTCTTAGGATTTTCTTCGGGTTTGTCCAGAAAATAAAGTTTTTCTGTACCGACTCTGAAAAGTAGGTTCCAGGTAGTTTTCCTAGAGTCTTTTAGTATTTATACGTCCAGTTAGTTATAAAATATAATTTATGCTTTAGGAATTGAGGTTATGTGAGCCCCAATCACTAAAATCAAGAAACCGAGCTTCAATTAACCTCATTTAGACCAGAAATACATGAGGAGCACGATGCTCGTGGTTCATCAGCATTATCTTAAGACCATGCGAGCCAACGAGGGAGCACCACATACACACAGTTTCCAGAAAGTACATCACGTACATATAATTAATGTACCAACGCGGGAGCACCATTTTGTTTGATGTCCATCGGATATAATTACCTACGTCCAGGAGCAACACCATCACATCAACAGTATTAATCCAGGAATATGTACCTACGTGTACCCCAGCATTCGTTAAAAATAAAAATATAGTAATATAGCAGTTGTCACAGGTAATCTTGTTAAATTTGTTTTTTCTACATAAATGTGAAAGTGTCTCGCCGCCCATAAAGAAAGGCGAACCATTGAAGGAAATTATAAGATACCTATATGAAAACATCTACGATTCATGAAAGTGCCCATCGAACCTAGACAACTGCGTCACAATCGTCCACGACGCATACGCATTATTGTGCAAGAGGACGCTACATTTCCTTGCGTATTCCATAATCCGTCCTACAGGAGAAATTCGTATGTCATTTTGGCTGAAATCCGTGTGCTTTCCTACTCCGGCGAATCTAAGTTTTTTTTTGCAAATTGATTTTTTTTTTTGTTCCAACCGAACGTATATCAAACGTTGAACATTATAACAAAAACCAAGCAAAAGGAAAATAAAGAGCAATCAACTATTAGCAGAACGGCCGACGGTTAACGTCACGCCCAAAACGCCCAAACGTTCGACGACACCAAAATCCTCGTCTAGTATTGCATCTGTATATCTAAGTGACAATAGATATCCGCAATCAGAGCTTACACTGTTTTTTTTTGTGTATTTTGGAAATCTGATCTGACCGACACGTTTCAGTGTCCCAAGAATTTGTCAAGGCTACATACAAAAACACATACGATATTACATGTACGCATCTATACATCATATCTACGCATCTATACATATACATCCACGCAACTATATGATTGAAATCTGAAAATATAAGAAACATAATAGTACCCATAAGCAGGTACAGATTTTACATTCTTGAAGCACATATTCATTCCATTTGTGCGCATACTTCGCACAAACGTTTGTTCCATGGCATGACCTACGACAACACAAAATAATTTGTCTATAATATGTTAACGTTCACTTTATTGCATGATTCAATCATAGCAATCATCGAAGCTAAAATAAGCAAAAGACCCCACATCCGTATCGCGATAACATAAACAAAAGACCCTATGTCCGATTCAAGAATGCTAACATAAGCAAAGCATCCCTTCGGACAATAAAATCCATTCCCACGAAATCTGCGACAAACTCTATTTCGTCGTTAGATCCCATTTGCAGAAAATGACGATTAAGCATTATCTCGTCATCAGGAAATTTACACCATCTCTTATTGGCTGCCGATCTCATCATCATACTACGATAAATGTATCTGATGGATGATCAATAAGAATCCGAGATGAAGTTGGATTCAGTCTTTCTTCGCAGCTCGATCATATTCGTTCGTTTAGTAACTCGACCGAGAATTGAATCACTCCGCTTGAACCGCAGTTTTATAAAATACCTACTAACTTTATAATAAGTGAATAGAAAAAAATAAAATAATTTTTTAAAACGTAAACCGGTTAACAAGTGTATTAATTGGCGCCCGAGAGCAGGGACCCGTAATTTTTATTGTGAATAAAGTGAAAAAAAAGTGATTAAATTAATTTTAAATACGGGTAAAATTAAACCCTATCACGAAAAAAAAATTTGAATGAGTAAAGTAATTTAAACGGGTATAATTACACCCAACTCATTCAAAATCACGGCAATAAAAAAGTGCATTCAAAGTGATGAAAAGAAAAAGTAATCACTAGCTACGGGTTGAATAAAAATAAATCAGTAATCCTACTCAGCTTAAAACCCTGAGAGGTAAACGTTGAGGAAAGAATTCTTCGACAAAGATTAAGAGAAGTACGGATATAATTGCCGGAAAATCCTATAATACGTAAATAGTGTTTTAAAAGAAAAAAATATTCCAACTAAAGAAAAGAATTCAAGTGTCGAAATATAATAATAATATCATGTGGTCAGGTGAAGACCCAGATAAAATTAAAGAACAAAAAAATAAAATTAACGAAAAGGTTCGCAGAACCATAAAACAAAATAAATTAGTGGAAAAGTGTCTGAAAATAAAAAAAGTTTTCGAGGAGGCTCAAAAGGATAAGAGCAATAACCACGTTAATTAGTGAAAAAAAAAAAAATAATAAAACTTAACAGTGTAAATTGAAGCTGACGGTGAACAATAATAAAGGGCAACAACGTAAAGTGAAATTCAAAGAAATTATCACTGTTGTTTGCTCCAACTAACTTTTATTGAAAAAAAAACTATTAAGGGAAAGACGTCAAGCAGAATATTTGAAAAATTTTAAAGTAAGAAATAATTTAAGGATTTTTCATCTACAATTTGGAAAACCACCTATATAAACTGACCAAATTGTATTGTTTAAAGAATATTAATTATATTTTAACCATTATTATATTTATACTCTAAGAATATTTATATATATTTGTATTAATAATGGCAATGACAGCCGATCAACTGCATGCATTAATTGCACAATCAATAGCTGATAGCAATGTAGAATTGAAAAAACAGATAGATTATTTGACAGAATCATTAAGTAGATTAGCACCGTCCGACAACATAATTCCATATGTTGACGTAGCGATTGACCCCAATAACACAAAAAAAGAAAGTTTAGAATTAGTTAAAAGCTTACAACAATTTGATGGGGATAACTATATAAGTTGGCGTACTTCAGTAACGCACTGCATGAAAGCTTATGATCATTGTAAGGGAAGTTCAAGCTACTTTACAGCTGTGAATATCTTAAGAAATAAAATTATAGGTAAAGCAAATGATGTATTAACTTCACATGGCACACCATTGCATGTCGACGCAATTTTAGGTCGTCTTGATTTAACATATGAAGATAAAAGACCAATTCATATGTTACAAACTGAATTGTCTAATGCTAGACAAGGGAAACAAACATTGCAAGAACATTATGATCAGGTTAACAAACTTTTAACTTTGATAACAAATAAAACCATTATGAGTTATGGGGTAAGGACGGCAGAAACAGATGTCTTAATTCAGGTAGCTAGGGAAAATGCTTTGAGGGTATTTATAACAGGGTTAAACCAACCCATGAGCAATTTGGTTTTTTCTTTATGTTCAGGGGATCTTCCCAATGCTCTAGCGAGAGCTCAGGAAATTGAAGTGAACCAATCAATAAGGCATAGAGACTCTATTGGTAATCCGCATAAGACAGATTATCATCATTTTAATAGGGTACCACCTCAAAAACAGGTACAACGCCCTTTCTTTCATTCTCAACCAAGGTTGAATAATAATTTTCCGGGTTCGTCAAATCAATATCAGCGACCCAATAACCAAATAGTATCACCACAACAAATGGATTTAGGAAGTGGCAATTTCCGCCCAAAACCACAATATAATAATAATGCCAATAGATATTATGGTAATAATCAATTCAGGGACCAACGATTTAACAATGAAATCAGAAATAATAATAATCCTTTTAAGCGCGACAGGCCACTCAGTGACCAGGTTCAGGTATCAAAAAATCCAAGATTAAATAATCTTAATGAGGGAGATAATTTTTTAGAATAAGGAACGACTTGCCCTATATTAAACGGACTGATCCAAGGACAGGTCGTGTTTTTAACATTTTAATTGACACCGGTGCGACACATAGTTATGTCAAGCCAGGGCTATTTAAAAATAAAGACTTAGAAATTGTAACTAGAGTTAGGAGCGTGCATGGCACAAGCTTGATAAATAAATATCAAGAAATCAATATATTAGGAATTAAAGACAAATTTTATGAATTAAACGAATTGCGAGAATATGATTTGATAATAGGCATGAGAACCCTTAGGAAGATAAAAGGAAAAATTAATATAGTCGATAGTACGCTAGAATATGAGAAAGGCATAGTACCTTTACAATTCAATGAGGAATTAGTGAACAGTTTAACTATCTGCATGAGTACAGAAGAAACGTTCATAGAGCGGCTGAAAAATATTTTAAGGAAATTTCAGGGAATTTTTACAGACAAACCAAGTTATCTTCCGTATAATACAAATATTATTGCAACAATAGAAACAACTAAGGATGAACCAATATGGTCAGTCATATCCTTATCCTCAGGCAGTGAGCGAATTTGTGAATAATGAAGTGAATGATTTATTAGAAAACAATATAATAGCACCAAGTAGATCAGCATATAACTCACCAGTGTGGGTAGTAGATAAAAAGGGAGTTAATGAAGATGGATCAAAAAAACACAGATTAGTTATAGACTACAAGAAGCTTAACGCTTTTACGAAAACAGATAAGTATCCAATGGCAGATACTTCTGTTATCCTATTCAATTTGGGAAAATCTAAATTCTTTACAACATTAGATTTACAAAGTGGGTTCCACCAGATTATGATGAAAAAAGAAGATAGGGAAAAAACAGCTTTTAGTGTTAACAATGGAAAATACGAATTCCTTCGTATGCCGTTTGGATTAAAAAATGCACCCTCTATATTTCAGAGAGCGATGGATGATATTCTTAGGCCTTATATCGGAAAATTCTGTCACGTATATATTGACGATGTCATTATATTTTCTGAATCAGAAGAGAAACATTTAGGGCATATCGAGATCATAATCAAAGCACTTAGTGAAGCCAATATGAAAATTAGCAGTGAAAAGAGCAAATAATTTATGCAGACACAGGTCAAAGAAAATCAAAGAATAAACAGCTATATAAAAAGAGGGAGGTTAAGCAGGATTTAGGGAACAAAATTTTAGATTCAAGAAATAGAATCATACACAAAGATAATATTAGTAGTTAATATATTTGCAGATGCTGCTTATACTAATGCTTATGACAACTATTGTCCAAGGAGAAATAGTAGATTATACAAACGAGGAGTATATTCTCATAGAGGATGGCCCTGCAGCTGTATATAATGAAACGGGAGAAATTTACCATATGTTAAATATAACATTTTATGAAGATATCCTAAACACAATAAAATTAGATAGTGGGGAAAAATCAAAACAACTTAAAAAGGATATAGAAATAACCGAAAACCTTCTTGATCAAATAGTGATAAAAATAAGAAATAGACGAGGCCTAAATGAACTAGGAACTCTATGGAAGTGGATCAGTGGAACTCCTGACCACGATGATCTAGTGAAAATAAATACAAAGTTAGAAGAGCTAGTTGAATCAAATAACAAGCAATTTACACTTAATGCACAGTTGATAGAAACCATAAAAATACACGGTGTCATTGAAAATACAAATAACGACAATGAATTTCTAATTATGTTGAAATATGTTATAAAAGATTTAAGAGAAATCATAAACACTATAAATTTGGGAAAATCAAATGTACTTAACACTATGATTTTAGACTTAGAAGAAATAAAAAATGTTATTGAAGAAGAAAAATTAGAAATATCTATTTCAGACGTTTTAGACGCGTCAAGGTTTAAAATAATACAAAACAAAAATATGTTCATTATATATATACAGTACCCAAAAATAAGAAACTTATGTGAACATTATAAAGTTCGCGGCAATAACATTAACGGAGGAAAACTATTAATACCTCAAGAAATCATTCGATGTAAAAATCAATTTTATGACAGTGAATGTAAATTAGAACTAAATGGCAATCTTTGTAAAATAAATACCGAAATCAATTGTTTAACAGAACTTTTAAATAAAGCTAAAGCCACTTGTATTAAAATTCAAGAAAGAAATCTACCATTTGAAAGGATTAACGAAGGAACAATATTAATAACAGGAACACATAATGTAAATAATGAAACAGTAATTGGAACTAAGCTCATTCTTTTTAAAGACAATATAACTATTGATAATCAATTTTATGAAAATGTTAGAAATAAAGTACTTAAACATATTAAAAATACAAGATATGAGCAGTTGGAAATTATAAAATACTTAGAATCAAATAATAGTAAACTTAAATACAACAATATTGATTTCATAGAGCCATACATAAGTGATGTAAAGAAACACCCAATATTGTGGGGTATAACAATAAATTTTGTATTAATTTTAAGCATTTTTATAATTATAAAACTACTAACAATATACAAGATAAGACAAAGAGACAACAATAAGAAAGCGTTTGAGATGGCAACATTACGATGTTTGGAAGAAACAAGGAAAGCAATAGATGAGCGATCGGGACGATCACTTCAGAAGTAAGGGGGGTGTTAACGTTCACTTTATTGCATGATTCAATCATAGCAATCATCGAAGCTAAAATAAGCAAAAGACCCCACATCCGTATCGCGATAACATAAACAAAAGACCCTATGTCCGATTCAAGAATGCTAACATAAGCAAAGCATCCCTTCGGACAATAAAATCCATTCCCACGAAATCTGCGACAAACTCTATTTCGTCGTTAGATCCCATTTGCAGAAAATGACGATTAAGCATTATCTCGTCATCAGGAAATTTACACCATCTCTTATTGGCTGCCGATCTCATCATCATACTACGATAAATGTATCTGATGGATGATCAATAAGAATCCGAGATGAAGTTGGATTCAGTCTTTCTTCGCAGCTCGATATATTCGTTCGTAACTCGACCGAGAATTGAATCACTCCGCTTGAACCGCAGTTTTATAAAATACCTACTAACTTTATAATAAGTGAATAGAAAGAATAAAATATTTTTTTAAAACGTAAACCGGTTAACAAGTGTATTAATTCGACATACCTCCGCCTATTGATAAGAGGAATCCTCCTCAATGATGATAAATTTTGATCTGATACTTTTTGATCTGATTCATTTTTGATCTGATTTAATTTTTGATCTGATTCACTTTTGATCTGATTTGATTTTTGATCTGAAGTTATTTTTTTGATCTGACTTAATTTTCTTTTGATCTGAAGATTTGTTCTTGATCTGATTTTGGGATTATTTGATTGTAATTGCTTTTACAATTATACGGAGATTTAATCTGTATTTTGGCAAAGTCCTTGAGACTACAGATTACCAGTCTAACAACATATTCAGAAAATACCTACATATGCGGAATTACGAACTTAGTTACGGAGTGTAATCCCAGATTTACAAATATAACTACGTATAAATATTCTACTTACGAATTAACAATTTAATTACACATAAAGAAATTGTTTACTTATCGAGACATGATCTACAAGCTGAGATATATAGAGGAATCCATAATTCGAAAACATATATGAACATACGTCGATGAGCACACACTCACCTCCCATGTTCATTCACTCGACGAACATCTTTTTTTTTATTGAGACACCATACGAGGACTCATATTAAAATACGAACGTATAAATTGTCCCACCTATGAATTGTGGTGCATATCTACGAAAGCAATCAGCGATACCTTCGATCGTCAAGCCAGCGGTATCTACGAAAAGCAAAATTCATATACATATGATTTTTTGAAGGCTGACCTGTGGATTAATATCGTCCAACGTACTTCGTCACGACGTACCGAGAGCAGTTTCGTCGAACATCATTTTGTGGATAATTTTAAGATCAGAATATAATAATATAAGTAGTGCATGGTAGTATAGATATACATTTTAAGTTGCAGTATACCTAATGAAAACGTGTGAAGATTGTTAATAGACCAAACATATCTCAGTCCAAGACAACGTCATACAATCGGATTAATAGCTTATTCGAATCAAGTTACTTAACGTACAGCTACCGCGCAGATAGATCTTTTTTTTTTTCCCTATAAGTACATTACCGGTCGGAATATTGTACACAAAAGAGAATATAGAGTGCTACACCCCGAATGCAATCGAGAAAAAAAAAAAAAAAAACAAACCTACCTACCGTCAAGATACCCATGTCCACCTATCATAGATACATATTTTTTTTTTATTTAAATTTCATACTTACCATTTCATAATCCAGAGACCATTTGAGGGATATAATTACATCTTCCATATCCCTCCTCTTTTCCTTGTGGTGAAATCTAATCACCTTGCCACAAGTTCTTCCCCGAACCATTGGCATGAGAGGGAGGAAAGTTGCACAAGTGCCATGTAGCTACAACCTCGGAGCTACACATGTTTTTAGTCGCTGGTTGAAGTAAGTTGTAGGATAGGTTGGTCATAGAAGAAAGATTTTTCCACTAAAGGTGTTAAGAAGTTATTGGATGGGTGGTGAGTTAGGCGGTGCGTTGTCGGGCCCTCCCCCTTTTTAATCATTTTTGGACTCTTCACAGCTGAGTCCTATTGGTCTGCGATAAAACAAAGAGGTAACACCGTTGTAATCCTATTGCAAGAACCCGCCCCTATGGCTGAGCATGGCAGGGCGAGGCGCAGGCCAAGCCGCGGTAGGAGTTGCAACAACCCATCAGTACTATCGAGCCTACGGGATAGAACTTCCTGGCTGAGGACGGCCGCACTCAGTACAGGTTATCATGAAACCCGATGGGATGGGTCGGATGAAATAGAGCAGGCGGAATTCTGATGATAGCTATCAGTGGCGGAAGTAGATTAACAAGGTCATCGACAGGGGCCCACCTAGGATACCTAAACCCGAGGGGGCGATTGCCTACTTCAAGCTACTGGGTTATGTAGGATGGGATAGGGCTACTGACAGACGATGAGGGTGACCCTTCTGCTCTGGTGGTTGTAGCGAGTGGTTTTGAGTTTTCAGAATACTGACGTTAAATTTTGTTTGTCTTTAGTAATAGAGTACTAAGTTACTGGAATAGGTACGAGGGGTATGCGAACACCTGAGCATACCGGATCAGGGTCGTATGTGGGCCTTGTTTCCGCTCAGTAGGGCGCTACTGGTGGCCTAGGGTTTCGAGGGCATGCTGTGTTGGGCTGGGTCCGTATACGTCCCAAATTTCTGTGATGTGAACTATTTGGATGGCTTTCTGATATATCTACGTTACGGATGGCGCTTTGAGGCATAATTGATGAATGCCTACGAGCTCCATTTGTGCGTGGATGGAGTGATAGGAAAATCTTTGCAGATGTTGTCATTTTTGAGAATTCTTTTCTGGTTCTGTGTGGTTTTATCTGACATTTTTCTATTTATATCTATCTATTTTCATCCCTGCATCGTTACACTTCTTTGGGCCATTTTTGGTGACAATTGATAGACGTACAGAGAAACGGTACGGCGCTGTCTTCACATGTCTGACTTGTCGTGCAATCCATATAGAGGTGGCTCATAGCCTGACCATGAATTCATGTGTGATGGTCATCCGGAACTTCATCGGTCGCAGAGGTTACCCACTACAATTCTATAGTGACAATGGGACAAACCTGAAAGCTGCCGAAAAGGAACTGCGTGAAGCCCACGATCAAATCAACTTTAATCAAATTCAAGCCGAGTTCACAACCCAGCATACCAAATGGGAGTTTATACCACCAGCAAGTCCCCACATGGGCGGTGCCTGGGAACGAATGGTACGCTCCATCAAGACCGTATTGTATCAAACCATTACACCTGATACAAAGATGACGTACGAGAAGCTGAACAACTTGCTTATCGAAGTCGAAAGCATAATAAACAGTCGACCTCTTACGTATTTATCGCTGGAAACTGCTGAGCAAGAAGCCCTCACTCCCAACCATTTTATCCTTGGCTCATCATCCGGAAGCAAACCGCCTGGAGAATTTAATACCTCTGATAAGTATGTCAGGTCGTCATGGCGTCATTCTCAGCTGCTAGTAGACATATTTTGGAGAAGGTGGGTGGCTGAAGTGCTGCCAACATTTACTCGGCGCATCAATTGGTTCGAGAAAGCAGAGCCAATCAAAGAAGGAGACGTCGTGACAATTGTCGATCCCAACCTACCAAGACATTGCTGGCCGAAAGGAATAGTGGACAAAGCAATCCAATCTAAAGATGGACAGGTGCGAAGTGCGATTGTTCCAACTGCAACTGGAGAGTATCATCGGCCCGCAGCGACAATAGCAGTCTTGGACGTGAGACAAGAAGGTGAAAGCGTTTGTTAAACAGTATGAGTATTTGCTCTCTTTAATCGCCATACGGGGGGGAAAATGTTAACAACGCAAACGCAAACATATTGTCATTAGCATTTTCAAGATGTAAACCCATTCTTGATCACTGTAGATGTCGCTCGCCTTTTTTGCCTTTTCTTGCTGACTACGTTCACTTATGTGACACTTATGACATTCGAATTTACTGAATCATTAAAAACCTGAACTTCGTCAAGTAAGCATCAAGTAAGCAGAGGAATTAACAAAGTAATCGATACGAGTTTTTAATATTAAAGGCGAGTGGCAGAAACAGGACCAAGAGTGAGTATTTATTTAATAATATGTAAACATAATAATAACATTGTTTAAATAAAGTTTTTTAAAGCGATTCAACAAAGAAAATTGGAATTTGTTTTCAAGAAGATTTTCTTCGCTCTTAAAAACTTGGAACTAAAAGAAATTGTTGCCGGAGCGACAATAAGCAGGTTGTAGCATGTTCTACTACCGAAGCCGAATATGTTGCATTGGAGCTTGCTGTACAGGAAGGTGTTTGGTTACGAGGATTGCTGACCGATTTGCTTGTCGATGTTGATAGCATACCCATATTTGAAGATAACCAGAGCTGTATCAAAATGGCCCTCAACATGGAAAACAAACGGGTGAAGCATATTGATGTCAAGCATCATTTTATTCGGCAAAAGATTGAAGAAGGTGAAGTAACGTTGCAGTATGTAAACACTAAAGAACAAGAAGCAGATTTCCTTACGAAGTCTTTACCTAAACCACAGTTCCAATACCTAGCAGAAAAATTGGGACTTATGCATCGAGAAGGGGTGTAGCAGTGTATGTGACCGGTGCAACGATGCAGGAGTGAAAGAGAGAAATATATACCACAGAGTGTTATATATTTCTCTATGTACATAAGTAAATTTGCAAATGAATTTTAATTCTGTCATTAGTCTTGTATCAACCTTCAACAATTAAAGTTCTTTTTATATTACTCGTTGCGTTTATTCTTTTATAAATTCTTTTGTTCCGATCTACAAGATTAAGTATATTAGGTCTCATTTTCAATTAGAGATATAACTGGAAAACTCATTGTTTGGAGTTAAAAAAAACTTAACTAAAAGAACTAATATTATTAATTACTTAGCTATTAAGAAATGTAATACACATGCCAATACGTTATTTTCTATAACTAGGTCTCTAATTCTAAGTAAAATTGACTATGGGCTCATTATCTACGGCAACTCACCGAAATCAACATTTAACATGGTCAAATCACCTTACCACCATAGCGTCCGACCAGTACCATAAAAAGTACCGTGAACCCGGGTGACTTTGGCCTGGTTGGGTGACTTTGGCTTTTGAATGGATACATTTTTAAAAAATTGTTAAAATATGAAGGAGTTGTTTAATTTTTTCCAAGCTTCTTTGTAAATTTGTATAATTGAATGAATTAAAAAATGACCATACTAACGTTATTTAACTAAATTTAGATAATAATATATAATAAAATTTATTTTTCTTGAAAATGTAAATAAAAAAATCCTCCGAAAATGTTGGATGGTTTCAACATGTTCCAGAAATATGATTGCAAAATGACATTAACTCCGATATATGTATTATTTTCCAAATTGAATTCTCTTAATTTAACCCTTGTAAGTATTTTATAAACAATACATTTTATTTTGTTTATAATTTACGCCAAATGGTAGGGTGACTTTGGCATGCATTTCGGGTGACTTTGGCTGGGTTAAAAGTACCTCTTACGAAGAAGTGCTGGGTGTAGCTTGGTAAACCCAGAGAAAAAAGACGTTGCACAAGTAAACAAAAGTGATCTGGAGCAAAGACTTCCTGTTCCAACAGTCGATCGCCGAGAGAGACTTTTTTGTCAATGTCCTTTCAAGGAAATTAACATTAACGTACTTGAAATTTAGAAAAAAAATATTAAAAACCAAAAATTCAGAGTTAACTCATAAAAAAATACCTACATATAAAAAAATATCTGGTCTTTCATTTGGGTTGGGTGAGACTGACTTGCTTCTTGTAATTCGCAGAAAAATGACGAAAACGTACTTCCGGCCAAAGTCACCCGAAATGGGAGGGTGACTTTGGCCACCCATATTTTAGCTTCTATATATAGAACTGATCGATATATTTTTTCAAGACTTATCATGCCTATAGAGTTAGCGAAGTAAGTAAAAAGGTTCAAATGTACATTAAAAAAAAAAATTTTTTTGCAAAACTTATTCACATTTTAAAATGAAAAAGCGCCAAAGTCACCCGGGTTCACGGTATGCTATTTGAAGCTGCACTTCCAAGCCTAGACGAAAGAATAGAAGCAACTAAAGCAAAACTCTACATTAAACTAGCTTTCTCACACGGCTCTATCATTGACAAGGACTTTCTTTGTGCAATGAAACTCAAATCCTCCAAAAGAATACCATCAGCAATATCCATTTCAATAACAACAGCTAGGGAACTTGGGATTCCCATAAAAAGAATTGATAAATACACATCACACTTTCCACCGTGGTGCATACTACCCGAATCTTTTGTCATGTATTCCGCTATTCTCCACACGCCCCTTGCCTAACGGCACATTCATAAATTCCTAACTGTCACCATAAACCCGCTATTCCCCACACGCCCCTTGCCTAACGGCACATTTATAAATTCCTAACTGATTCCCACGCCATTTTTGCTAATACAGCAAAACCAATCCAGAACGGATACACCCCTTTTCCTTCCACCTTTGTGCAAGTGAATAATGAAATAAAATATCAAATTAATTTTGCAAACGCGGCACATTTTTCCTTTTTACCTGAAGTATAGTTTAAGTTAAAGATTATTCGATAAGTCAGTCTTAATTCTACAATCCAATCGTGAAGTGCAGCCTAGCTGAAGACAGCGGCTTTCTTTTGGAATTTAAATAAAAATAATTGTAATATTGAAATGATTAATAATAAATAAAATAATAAAAAAAAAAACTTGTTTTTTTTTTTTAAATTAACTGTGGCAACGACTACATAAATTATGTGTTTGTCAAAATTCAACAAAAACAACACCGCTCGACAAATATTCGCCCAAACGTTTCTAAGCATCTCAACTGATCTAAAACAAGAAGGATGGAAATTCGTCTTCTCAGATGGTTCTAAAACTTTAGCAAGCACATCTTTTGCAGCTGTCCACGAAAACGGCACAATCATATGTGTGGGTCTACTTAACAACACAGTTTCCATTTTTACTGCTGAGGCTCTCGCTGTTCTCAAGACAATAACTACATGCGCTAATAGTGCGGGGAAATCCGTTGTATCTTCAGGCAGCCTATTAGTTATAAATGCTATACAAAACTATCTTATCAACAAACCTAAGAAATTAAAACTAATGTGTACCTAGCCATATGGGAATAAAAAGAAATGAACTTGCAGATGAGGCTGCTTTACAAGTCCATCGTTCTCCAGTTTACTGCTTTGAAGCTACAACCAAACTTTATCTACTACGCTACATCAATCAAGAACTTAAATCTAAGTGGCAAGCCGAATGGAGCATTATTCAGCAATCAACTACGAAAGATCACAACCCACCTTCTCTGTTACTACTTCAAAAGCCACAAATTTCATCAGACTACGCCTTGGTCACACTATCACTAGGCATCAATATCTTCTCCCCAAGGAAAGTCGTCCCTTATGTCCTTCCTGAAACTCTCCAATCAACATAAATCACATTTTAAACAACTGTCCAACTACGACTCTTCAAAACACAACACCTAATTTGTCCATTTACGAAGCCCTTAAAAACCCTAGTCATGGCAACATACAAAAAATACACTCTTTTGTTATAAAATATAATTTTCCTATATAAAGACTATAAAAATATAGTAAATGAAAGAATTAAAAGAGATGGTATTCAAGACACAAATCGTGAAGAACTTCAGGTGCGAACGATCAGCGAACGTGAATCACAATAAAAAGTGAGAAATACAAAACATCATTTGTGAGACATATGTATATGCAAACCTTTCGGATGTATACAGATTGACGCAGAATATTTAAATTGAAGTTAGAACATAATCAGACTTGTGGCAATCTAACTATATATGTTGACTAGAGCTGATGTATCTCAATCGAGTTAAAACCAAGCGAGAATATTATATTCGTAACCCTGGGCCTCCACTAGAAATAAATGATTGCAAGAAATGTGTCATGTAGTCAATATTTTTGTGAAGTCTCCTTATGTCTAGATTTTTGATGTTTTTAGACATATATTTCTGCATTTATTTCTTGTCTTCAAAGAAGAAATAAATCTGACATTTCATGATATTCTAAATTTACTAAACATACATATCAAACAAAAGTTGTACTCTTGATACAAATCTTTGACATTTTAATGGTTCTCTTTTGCATTAATTTTGTTTGTTTGTCGATGTTTTTTAATATGTTTGCATCTTATTGACATTCTAAAAAAAAAATTGTAGTCACTTTCATCGTCCTGAAGGATGTCTTGCAGCAAATGAGCAAATGAGATTGGATTCAAACAAAAATTGTGTTTTTTTTTTCCTTTTTTTCGTATTCTGCTTCTTCTAATTTTTCTAGATCCTGAAGCGCTAAATTCAAACGACGAGATCCACTCGGCAAGATCATGACGAAGAATGAAATTTCATGACATAATTTGCCCAAGTAGTACAGAAATATAAATTTCAGAAATAAATATTTCTAGTGGAGCCGCGGCCTAACGATAAGTCAAGGCACAAAGACAAGACAAAAGAAGAGCAGCATCGTGTAGAGACTAGAGAGGTTTCTTTTTCTTCAATACGAAAATAGGTAATTAATTTATAGCTTGTATATAACTTGATTCATTTTTAAATTCGAATTTGAATTTATATTTTTATACTACTCATGGTTTCATTTCAATTCAAAATATGCTTTTAAACCAAATATTTGTAAAATGGCAAAACCTTAATTAATTTATAAAAGAAGAAAGGATTATTTCTTGTTTCCTTCAACATTATTCATATTTAAACATTGTTGCCTCTTATTACTTTAAAATTAAATAAATACCTAACTAACTTAATAATACGTTATATATAAGATTTGTAAAAAAATAAAAGTTTTTATGTCTTAAATTAAAAACTTAAACTAAAATGTTTAACTCTAACTTTTGTTCTGCATGTATCCATCCATTTGAGTTACTTTTTGAAAATTCAAAAACCAATTAAAACGAAGTCTGTGGGTTTTGAAATTATGGTTCGAAGGCTTATTATTTCATTAATAAATGCCCTTTAAAGGAACACTTTAGTTTTTCTATTTCGGTTTTTTGCATTTGTGTATTAACGTTGTATTATAAATAACATAATCCTAGTACTCACTGATTGTCATTAGTTGCGTTGTGATTTATAAAGATAGTCTTTTTTGTCTTCATGTGTGTGAATGTTAATCATGTTGATTAAGCAGTGAGGAATTAATTTTGCGGCCTGAAATAAGACAAATTTGATAAGTTTAATTATGTTAAATTCAATTTTATGTAAGTAGAGATTATGAAAATATTAAAACAACATGATAACTCCAACTTCTGCAAACTAGACAATAATTTGTTCATTTAATTTTAAAATGATTTATTGAACTAAAACAACTAATGAAAATATTACATAACAAAACTTGAAAAATAATATCAAAAACATAAGGGATCGTAAACATTTTTATTTATTTTTTATTTTATTTATTGGTTTTATTTGCATACTGCATTTTAAGATACAATATCTTATAAACTAACACAAGTTTTAATATGAAATACTTTTAAGCTTGCTTCAGGTACAATTATTAAAAAAATGTATTAAAATTAAAAGGCTAATTAAATTCCAAATTTGTAGTTCTTAAAGTATTTAAAAAAAAATTACAAAAGATTTATAATAGTTCTTTCCTTTAATACAATAATGATTTAATTGTTTACTAGTACGTACATACATAGAAATTATTAATTTTTGATTCATATTCCCGTGTACATTTTTAGTTTTGTTCGTATTGCAGCTCTGGATAGAAACATAAAACGCGACTTTAATTGTTATACTTCGAGGTAAACTGTTCCATAAACGAGTTGCGTTAATGAAGAACTGTCGTTCAGAGGTTAAACACGTGAAACGAAATGGTAAGATTTGTTGCGACCTAATCGATGAGGATATTTTCAATCTGTCAAATAGATAAGAGGGTTGATGTGATTGCATTATTCTAAAAAGTAAAATCAAAGTTCTATACCGAATGAGATTATCAAACGAAACATTATAAATAGCTTTTGAGAAGGACGATATTCTATTATATCTTTTTAGACCGTATATATATCTTGCAATACTATTGTATGCAACATTTAGTTTTCTTCTGCTGTTATAATCACAGTTGCAATATATCTCACAACCATATGTCAATATTGGTATAACCAATATTTTCGCAAGCAATATTCTGAATTTCAGAGGAATATAATTTTGCGCGACCCATAAGGTACGCAGTACACCATAAACTGTCCCTATAGCTGTATTAATGTGTGTGTCCCAAGTTAATTTTCGGTTAAATACCATTCACAAATTTTTTGCAGTCTCCACATAGTCAACTACAGCACCGTCAAGAGTGATTTGTGGGAAGTAGGACAGATCAACAGGTTTTTTGGAGATAACGATGCATTTAGACTTAACCGGATTCAAAAAGAGACCATTACGTTGGGCGAAGCATAAGATATTTTCTAAGTCATCGTTAATAACCGAGACACAATCTTCAATTAATCCAAGAGGGACATATTAACGTACGAAGTCTTATCTTGGTCAAAGTTGTGACTACACTGAGATTTCCTACATAATTTTTTTTTATAAGGCACACGGGTTAAAGAGTTTTGAATAGCCCCTTTTGATTAGTCACAGCGCGAACGATAGGACATTAGGAAAGAAGGGAAAGGAGATATCGATGAACATTGGTCTTGAGTGTTTGAAAATCAAAATGGCAAGGGAAAATTGTACCAGGCAATTCATTCCACATTCGTGTTGTACGGGTTAAAAAAAAGTGTAAACTGATGAGCGTTCCAAGCAAGACGAGTGCTAGTGCTACGGGGGAAATGTTTAAGGGGTGGAACGCAGCTGGCTACCTCGAGTTAGGATTTTTTGTAGAATAACCGGTAAAATAAGGAAAGACATACAAAGGAGGATGGGCAATTTTGTATGGGATTTGGTCCAACCCACCAACAGAAACAAGACATACGTCTTCAAATGGAAGGTTTTTTAATATGGCACCAAGTTCTAAACAATGGGAGAGCTGAGATAATGGACATTGAAAAGGCAGGTGTATATAAAATCTATTTTTAAACATACACTTAATAAGCAGACGATACTTGATTCCAACTTGAGCTCTGGAACTACGCTTATATTTGTGTAAGCGTTTGACATATTTATCGACGGTTATGCGCCAAAAATATTTAAATTGAAGGATGTATTCAAACTTAAGCTGAGACTGAGTATTGTATTTAACTATGTACAGTATCTCAGCTCTCCCATGGTTAAGAGCTTAGTCCCCATGTTAAAAAAATATTTACTCTCGAAGACTTTTCCAACGATATGCATCTCATATCTGTTGGTGTGGAGGAAGGTACTCGTAAGTACCAGGATGCATCCAAAAAAGAGTGATTAACAATATTTTTTATCTCTGGTTTGATATGGATTACAACTTGATGCCTGTATCGAAAAATATTGGACTTGAACAGATTTTTCCAATGATTTTTTTTGTTTGGTTGTTGGTGGTAGAATAAGAAAATGCAGTTGCAGTAGAAAAGGGGTAACTTTCAATGTCCATTATCTCAGCTCTCCCATTGTTTAGAGCTTGGTGCCCATACTAAAGTTTGATGTACCTTTCTAACGATATGCATCTCATTTCTGTTGGTATGGAGGAAGGTCAGTACCAGGATGCACCCAAAAAAGACTGATTAACAATATTTTTTATCTCTGGTCTGATATGGATTACAACTTGATGCCCACATTGAAAAATATTGGACTTGAACAGATCTTTCCAATGATATTTTTGTTTTGGTTGTTGGTGGTAGAATAAGAAAATGCAGTTGCAGTAGAAAAAGGCTAATTTCAATGTCGATTCTCTCAGCTCTCCCATTGTTAAGAGCTTGGTGCATATACTAAAGTTTGATGTACCCAAAAAAACCTTTCCAACGACGTATATTTTATATCTGTTGGTTAATATTACCAAAACAATGTTAAGTTACTCAGAAGATAGAAATGAATTAAGTGCATTATGTCAGATGCCTTTTGATATAGAGCTGAGTGCTCATAGCAAAAAATTGTCGCCTTGTGCACACCTTTTTAACGACATACATATTGTTGCTTTAAGTTATTGATACCAAACCATAGCTAACTGAAAAATGCATCATAGTTTGACCATTATCTCAGCTCTCCCATTGTTTAGAGCTTGATGCCCATACTAAAGATTTATGTACTCGACAAGACCTTCCCAACGACGTATGTCTTGTTTCTGTTGGTGGGTTGGACCAATTTGCGCATTCTCCTTTCGACGATTTCGAAATTTCAAGCGATGGAAATGTTTCCAAAATGCTTCTCCCTCCTATCAATTTTAACCCTTTTTTCTGAACTCTGTCGAGCAGGTGTAAAAAAGTTTGAGCAGCACCTGCCCAGAGATGGGAGTTATACTCAAGTTTTGGGCGTATCTTGGCAATCTCAAGTATGTGGTCATACTAACGAAGGTTGTCACTGATACACATACCGAGTACTGATAGCTTTTCGGCCTCTTCGTTGTACAATCCGCTTCATAGAAGAAAAAAAGGAAAGGAAGGAAGGAAAAAGGTGGAGGCAATCTGTCTTTATTATTAGTTAGTCTATGATAATGGCATATAAGCTTAGCTTTAACGACAAAAGATAGCACTGAGTTTTCGACGCATTAAACTCCACACGATTTCTAGTCCCACAATTCACAATGCTGTTTAATGGGCTTATCATACGGTATCGTTATAGTTACACGACCGAAGGCGAAGGCCGTGAATTATAAAACGTATATAAAAAGCTGAGGGTTGAGTCGTCACCAAAACAATTTAATGGATTAGAAGTCACAGACAAGAGTTCATTTATAAAAATAAGAGAGTCGGAGACAGAACGGAGTCCTGGGGCACACCATATTTTTTTTTTTTTTTTTTTTTGTGGAGATTAGACTTGAAACAATTTTTTGTTGGGACAAATCCGACGGCTGCATTCAATTGAAGTTGGGGGAATAAAGAAAAAATGCTGCCCACACTAGTGATCAAACCCACAAATTTAAGTTAGCAACCAAACACTACTTGCACTGTACCATTGCCAACATTTAATTTGTTTCCTTTGTTGATTCGCATTTGAAGTTGTATTTTATTTCATATCAAATTGTACTAATAGTAATTGTATCCATCAGGTCCTTCCACGGTGCCATTCTCTACTCCTCCTGGTTTGAATTTTTGCAAAATCAAGTCGCTGACTCTTGCGTATTGCAATCAATAGTTTTAAATTTTTTTTGTCCTTGTGATTGGAACAGGAACCAAGAAAGTGCATCAAATCTTCATTTTCCCTAGTGTTTCATCGGGAGGAGATTAGAGCACCATCTTCACGATGGGGCATATAGTTTAGCTTTAGTAGTTATCCACTTTCTCGAATGACCATAGATATTTGTGCACTACTAAGGTGGGTGTTCCGGTAGTTATTATTATTATTATTATTAAATTCTTTATTAATCAACTTAAATATATAATTACAATGAAGGTTTAACAAAAAGAAAAAAAAAAGCATGGCTCTGTTTTGCCGTCTGCCGATTGATTGATACAAAAGATATAACAATAATACAGATAAATAACTATTAAAACTGAGTAATAAGAACAAAAAATTAAAATACATGATGGATTACATTTAAAAATTATAATATAATTTTGATGGCTACATTAATTCCAAAAAACTATTGCGATACTTATAGGCATGGGTACTACCTATACTGCGACAATATCTTCCAACCAAATTTACCATTTAAAAAATCAATTGTTTGCTGAAGTGTGAGAAAGCTCTTGGAGAAATATAGTCTTCTAATTTCAAGTAAGATGGGACATTCTGCGAGGAAGTGGAAAATGCCTTCCGGTACATTGAGATTGCAAAGATTACAAGTCACTGTTAGGTCCTGTCTGTGTGGCATACAATTAAGGTAAAGAGTTTCAGTCCTTAGTTTAAATATGGTGCTGATTTCATAGCTTGTTAAGTTGTTACTGAAATAATTATTATTTGAACCTAGACAGAGATTTAACGTTCTATACAGACTCCTATAATCAGACAATCGCGCTCTGCTTAGACAACTTTCATAAAAACGTTGATCTATCTGTGCTATGCAGTGGTAAAACTTGTTTTGCCAATCGTTTATATTTTCTAGAGTTAAGATAAGTACAACATCATGTTCAGAAGCCAGATCCAACCAGTCTTTGAATGGTGACAAATTACATCTAAAAGCGTACGTAAGTAGCTGATTTTGGAGATTTGTTCTTGGGCGCTTCATTATTTTAATAACGAAGTCCGCATTTGCCTTGAAGTTTTTGCAGTAAATTTGAGGAATTCCGGCTTCTACATGAATAGCATAGGTGGGTACTGAAGTTGAAAGTTTAAATATGCGTTTAAAGAAAAAATATTGCAAGCGCTCAAATTCTTCCACTTTTTTATAGCCAAAAACTTGATTTGCATAACAAAGGCAGGAGTTGATTGTTGCATTAAAGACTTTAAATTTAGATGCGGTGTCCACATTTTTATTACAATAAAATTTAGGCCACATAAGATTTATTGCAGTTTTTGCCTTACTGACTTTTTCTTCTACGTGTAGTCGTAAATTTAGATTGTACGATAACAAGAAACCTAAATATTTAAATTCTTTCACTACCTCTATAGGTTGGCCTGCCAGTTTCCAATTTTCTCTCGGGAGTCTTCTACTTGCCGAGTGCTGGAAAATCATGATTTTGGATTTCGAGGTGTTAATGTTAAGGTCCCAAGTGTCACAATAATTCTTGAGCTTATTAATTTGAAGCTGTAGTGTAAGAGGATTATCCGTTATGATTACTAAGTCATCTGCATATAGGAGTGTTTTTATGGATACATCTCCTACTACAACACCACCAGGTAGATTTTCAGATACATCGTCAATGAAAAGGGCGAAAAGAATAGGACTGAGGATGCAACCTTGTGGAACTCCAGTCTCAGTATCGAAAAAGTCTGACATTTCGCTACCGTTCCAAACTGACGCCGAAGTGTTCATAACTAATTTTTTGTAGATGTTAAGAAACTTTGTTGAGACACCTATCGAACTTAACTTGTAAATAAGTGAGTTTCTATTGACAGTGTCAAAAGCAGCTTTGAAATCTACAAAAAAAGCATACAATTTTATTTTCCTCGTGATAAATTTTCGAGCTATGGTCTCCAGCGCAAAAATTTGGTCGAATGTTGACATTCCAGCACGAAAACCCCCTTGAAAAATACTGAGCCGATTGTTATGTTCTACCCAACTAGATAGGCGATTATATAAAATTTGAGCAAATATTTTTCGTAAGCTACAAAGAATTGATATACCCCTGTAGTTTTCAACCAAAGATATATCTCCCTTTTTAAAAATCGGGAAAATCAGCGATTTTAAGAAAAGACTTGGAACGTCCTCGTACAAAAACACATTATTGAGGAACACCAAGAGTAGATCATGAATGTTTGCAGTGCTGTTTTTAAAGAACTCCACTGGTATCCCATCAAGTCCACAGGCCTTGTTGTTTTTCATATTATTGAGCGCGTTAACCAGCTCATTTAATCCAATCGGTGCATCAAGTTCTTCATCCACAACATTCGGAAGTGAGTATTGGAAAAGTGGTGGAGTTATTTCTCTATTAAGAAGTCCGCCAAAATATGTAGCAAATGATTCTATATTAACTGCTAAGGGATTCGTCGATTTGCAATGGCCTAGATTTCGAACTCTGTGCCAAAAGGCCTTTGAATCTTTGCAGTTGAATAACTCGTTTGCAATTCTTTTAAGGTAGTCTTTTCGTTTAGTCTGACAAATAGTTTTATAATTCTTATTACTTAAAGTATAGAGCTTCCTAAAATGAGTGCTATTCGTTTTACGGAAAAGTTTCAATAGAGAGAAGGATTTTTTTCTATATCTTACGCATTCCCAGTCATACCATACTTCTTTGATCTCCCTGCTTGTGAAATCAGTTTTTGGGCAGGATTTTTTTGATTATATCCAGCAAATGGTGCATTATTTGTTCACTCGGGAGGCTTTCATTAAATAGTTTACTTTTATAAAGCTCGAGATTCTTATTATTCCAATAAATTTTTTGCATTTTTAAACCAAGAGTAGGCGGAGTTAATTCAGAAAATTTTAGAACAATTTGAACTGGCAAATGAGAAGAAAATGTCTCTGTAAGCACCTGAAAGTCCACGAGAACGTCAAACCAAGCACCTTTTGAAACGCAATAGTCAATAACAGAACAACCGCGCTCTGTTACAAAGGTAAATTCACCGTTTCTATCCCCTTTAGTTATACCATTTAGAACAACAAATCCGTAATCTTCAAACATACCTAAAAGACGCCTTCCACAACTATTAACGGTTTCATCTAAGGACCTTCTCACTGTTTGAAAAACTTCAGGATAGCCCGCGACTAATTCGTTTGGATTTTGGAACATTCCTATTCTTGCATTTAGGTCGCCAAGTAACATTATATTAGTTAAGTTAGTAACATTTAAGAAATCTTGTAGTTGTGAAAAGTCATGACTCCAATTATTGCAATTCAAATATAAAGGGACGATATAGTAGGGATCATGCCTGTTAAGTATTTCAATGACTAATATACTACTTAAAATTTTGAAATTGACAACATTTTTTAAAGTACACTTTACTGCACACAAAATTCCTCCACTTGCTCTTCCAAAATTACTATTTCTAGTTGCCGGAATACATTTAATGAAATAATTTTTAAAATAGTTTGAGAACTCGGTTTCTTTTCCCTCTTCTAGAAAAGTTTCAATCAGAATAATAATATCAAAATTAGAAATAAATTTAAAAAAGTCAGGAGTAATAAGTTTGTTTTTAAGACCAGAGCAATCAATTACTACTGAGTGTATAGTGTATAAAGTTTTAAATACCAGCTTTAACATCGTAAAAGACATTCCAAGCCCTTAAAGTTCATAAAGGCAGTACGAAACAAAAACAAAGATTTGTATGATAAACGCAACAGGTATGGTGAAAACTCAACAAATAGACAAAAATCTAAAAAACCTGCCTGTAAACCTCTTTTTTTACTAAAAATAGCAGCATTAACAATAATTCTTCTGTTTGTTCTTTAGACTAATTCAAACCAGCATAAAATAATAAATTTCTCGCGGGAAATTGAGTTGAAAGTTGAAATATTTTAAAGGCAGGAGAAAAATTGTTGGTCAAACATGGTCTAACATCGAATTTATTAGACCTTCATCAATGTATTACCTTTATTTCATTCTTAAAATGATGGGTGATTATTTTATCAAAAAAATGTGCTTAAGCAGTTCTTTTTGACAATAAATACCAAAGGAATTATACGTTGATAATACATAGCGTCAAGACCGGGATTTTAGAAACCCGATACAGTGAGACATAACTCCGAAATATGCAACTGTCTGCATTTAATTTTTTCATTGATGCAACTTGAAAGTATGGAGCACACGTTGATATACATTAATTTTATTCTTAAAACTTACCATTTATACGTTTGACGTTCTTTCTCAAATAAAAACTGAATTGATTTTGTTTCATTTGAGGAATAATAATACACGACAAAGAAATGTGCCCAATATATTCGCCACAAATAATAATGCAGTTTTGTTTGCTCACTTCGCTTTGCGTTTCCAATTGAATTTGGCTTCTTTTGTTGTATTTTTTATTGTTTTTAAAGCATTACTTGATTGGAGCATTCGTCTATGAAAAGGAACACAATAAATCAGTACTTTTGAATATATAGATTTACAATTTGCAGTCATAAGCATTTGCTGGATAAATTGTTGAATGGACTTGTTCAGATTCTTCACTTTATTGCAAGGAATATGATCACGATTCTATTATAAAGAATTGCTGAGTTAAGGGGCGATTTGAAAGCTGAAGTTGAATTGAAACTCGTTCGAATTTCGCCGGTTATACATTGTGCACAGTAAACATTTTCAAATCAATGTTCAACAACCGCCGCCATCAACTACTAGACGTCTACCATTCACCAGAGAGATATATAAATCACAGAGGAAACTAGGCACCATAGAAAAATAAGAAAAGGAGCAAAAGTTGCGTATTTCCATGTTCCATAGAGAAGTATCCGAATACGTCAAAGAGTAATGTCAAATCAATACTTTGAAGGAGAACAATTAAATTCTCTGTTGTTTGCTGTTGTTTTTCTTCAAAATTGGATTTCACATTTGATTTTGACTATAGGAGCGAGAGGGAAGGAAGTATATTGCCGTTTGCTTAAAATCTCTATTGTATATAAATTGAGTTTGACCATTGTATATGATTTTGATTTTCATATACAATGGTAGTAATATAGTTGATGTATACAATGGCTGCCCTCACAAAATGCACAAAGAGAAATGTACACGTATTCACAGACGCGAACAAATATTTCGTGTGTGTTTTTGGCAAGAGGAGTACGAGTTGGCGGTCTATATTTGCTAGATGACGACACAAGATGACGACACAAGCAATCGACATCTTCAGAAAACTAGATTTTA
This sequence comes from Platycheirus albimanus, assembly GCA_916050605.2. Classification (NCBI taxonomy): domain Eukaryota; kingdom Metazoa; phylum Arthropoda; class Insecta; order Diptera; family Syrphidae; genus Platycheirus; species Platycheirus albimanus. The sequence goes on along the minus strand of OU696696.1, from coordinate 18,075,047 downwards.
TATACATACAATATGGGCAAAAAGAAATCACCTTATTGGAAGATGCTCTCAATGCGGCAAATGACCGCCAATGTTAAATCTATTTTGACATTTGTGGAAACTCCGTGTGTTCTTATGACGTAGAACGCACAACTACATAGACATACTATATACATTCATATTATGTCAATGTGTAGAATGTGTTCGTATAGAGAATAGAACGAAACAAAAGTAAAACGGGAAGGCGAAATCGAGAAGGAGCAAAATTCAGGTGTTCGTATGACGTAGTTGCGCAGAACAAATCAAAAATGAAAATTGGAAGGCGTTCAATACAAGCATTGCATATGAAATCTATAGTAATATGGATAGCAGGATCGACTGTGGCGAAACCGTGAGTCTCCAAACCTTTTTTCATCATTTCTCGTTTTGGAGAGCAAATGTAGATGGAAAGGTTTAAATATGTGATAATTATCAGCGATATCTATGTGTCTCCAAACCCCGTTATCTCTTACTCGTTCCACAGACTACTATATGATGATGTTATATGTATATGAAATCTATAGTAGGCTTGGGAATGAGTAAGAGATAACGGGGTTTGGAGACACATAGATATCGCTTATAATTATCACATATTTAAACCTTTCCACCTACATTTTCTCTCCAAAACGAGAAATTTGGAAAAAAGTTTTTGAGACTCACGGTGTCCTCACAGTCGATCCATCTATCCATATAACTATGGATTTCATATACAATGGTAGAACGAAACAATAATGAAAACGGGAAGGCGAAAACTTCATGCTTTTGTGTGACGTAATTTCGAAGAACAAAAAAAATGAGAATTGGAAGAAATCTTGTTTAGTTGTGTTGTATCATGTGTTCATTGCTTTCCAGAGTCTCGGGCGTTCACGTAAGCACGGAACTTAAAATCTGAAACGGTTAATCTTAAAAAGAGAGGAGGCGACCCGGGAACGCCGCCTGCAGAATATTGGTTCATGTATCGCTCCATGGCTTGTTCACTTGTATTGAACGCCTTCCAATTTTCATTTTTGATTTGTTCTGCGCAACTACGTCATACGAACACCTGAATTTTGCGCCTTCCCGTTTTACTTTTGTTTCGTTATATTCTCTATACGAACACATTCTACACATTGACATAATATACATGTTTATAGTATGTCTATGTAGTTGTGCGATCTACGTCATAAGAACAAACATATTTGACATTGGCGGTCATTTGCCGCATTGAAAGCATCTTCCAATAAGGTGATTTCTTTTTGCCCATATTGTATATAAAATCTAGTTTTCTGAAGATGTCGATTGCTTTTGTCGTCATCTAGTGCGTTAAGACTTTGTTTGTAATAACTTTATACAAAACAATACGAAGATAACAGCGGCGACTTGTGCCTACTGATTGCAACAGTAATTACTTCAAATATTTATAGTACTATACAATAGTTTGTATAGCAAAGATGTGTCTGATGGCACCATTCCCTTTTTTGACGCAAGGCTTAGCTGTGATTTATGTTGGCCATTAAAGTTTTTTTAATAATTCACCAGCCATCGAGTGCTAAGCTTCGCCATTGTATATATAAACTATAGTACTACCACTTGAGGTGCGCCATCTATCGACGAAAAACTAAGCTCTAGAATACCATGGGAAGCAACAACAACAATTAAAATGGCGGAAATTGTTGTTGTTGCCTCCCATGGTATTCTAGAGCTTAATTTTTTGTCGATAGATGGCGCACCTCAAGTGGGAATACTATAGTTTATATATACAATGGCTTCGCAAGCAACTTTCCCCGTTGTAATTTTTTGCGTGAGCTTGCCTTTCCAATCCAACTGTGTTTTTTGCCATAGTTGCACATCATTTTTGTTGCCTTACTTGACTGACTCACTTTTTTTCACATAGGTTTATGTACAAATTAGCACCTCTCACAAAAGATTCAATATCACTCCGCTTCCCCCTACCCTGAATCTCCTCTTCCCAATCCAATACACGAACCAAATCCTAATCGAATCCTTCGATTCCTTCTCCACATATTTATTCTCCACCCCCTACCGTTCCCTCTAACAAAACATCTTTCCTTGATCCACTTTTCCCTTCTACCATTAAACTAACAAAACATCTAATCGATCAAAATAATGATGGCCCTTATGTTCTTTCTCGCCTTAGAAAACATCCTATATTCCAATTTTCGGCTCTTCCTTGCATACCTTCACAATAAAGAAGATAATGTTTGCATAAATAATGTTACAAGAAAAAACTTTAAAGTTTCAGTATATCAAGAAGGCTTCCCCACAAATCCAATTGATTTCAAAAAATCTTAGTCCGCTTCTATGAAACATTAAACCTCAACTCTTCCCATCGAAAATGACCTTTCTACCTATGCGTCTTTTGTTCACTCAAACAGAATATCTCATCTTCAAAGCAGCAGAGCGGACCATAATTAGTATTGTCGTTCCTAGTCTAGTTTGAAACTCTTCCTCAAGCCCAAAATCTTAAATCTACCCTTAACAAACCTCTTACATCGCCTCGAATCGGATAACAACCCCTCCTAAAACCAACCCTTACCCACACCTACTTTGAAATCTTCCTTCTCACTTGTGTAAACCGACACTTGTGCCACAATTGTTATAATTAAAAAAACAAGAATACTTTATAGGTAAACTCAAAGAAATATATTTAATTCAATTATATATTTTATTCTGTTCTCAAGTAACAATTTAGTATTTGAAACAACGCACATAAATCGACTATCCCGCACGAGTGCCAACTCACAAGTGCCCTTCTGGTTCTTGTTCCTCTGTAGAGAGAGTCTCTCTGCATAAGCTCTCACAACTTGCTGGTACAGGTCTCCACATCACTCATGGTGTATTGCAACAAAACCATGCTCTTCCCTTTGGAATCTATGTCCTGACGGAAACTAATCTAGACCCTAATAGATCCTTCTGATAAATTTCCTAGCCTTGGTGTTCTACTAGCTATCCAAAACACGCTAAACTCCTGCCACATCGCAACCTCTTCTTCCTCGACTATGTGTCAATAAAAATATCGCTGATATCCTTTTTTTGGTGACTTCAACCTTCCTTACCTTAAATGGACTCCATCAGAAGATCAATCTCATTTTATTGCTTCCTATCCCACCTCTTCTAAGGAATGTCTGTTTAAAGATCGCTTAGCCGATTCTAGTCTTTGCCAAACAAGTGGTATCCGAAACTGATATTTTCAGCACCGATCCTGATAACTCCTCAGTATCACTATCTCCTCTATACCTATCTACCATGGACAACTATAATCCTCCTCTCATTATCTCATTTTATCATGATTCTCCACTACCAAATCCTCCTCCTACAAATCAGTACTCTTATGATTTTCATAAAGCAAACTTCCACAATATTAATGAATAATCTCAATAGAGATTCATTGACCTTTGATAACCTTACTGTCAAAGATGCCACAGAAATATTTAATTCAATTTATATCAATGTACCCTTTAGTCGCCATAAAACATCGATCGCGTTCCCACCTTGGTACAACCGAAAGCTTCGCTCTTTGCGTAACAAGAGAAACAAGTTATGGGCAATTTTCCTTCGCACTGGATCTCCCACCAACTATTTTAACTAACTTGGTTCTTAGCTCCATTTTACCGAGCTGAACAACTCTTTTTATCAACGTTTCTTAATAGAAACACAAACCAGTCTTGTAAATGATCCCAAATCGTTCTTCCAATTCGTCAATTATAAAAGAAACTCCGATGGTTATCCTACCTCTCGCTCTTACAATACCGAAACCTTGAATAATCCCGGAAGCTATAGCCAACTTTTTTGCCACCTTTTTTTCAAGAAATCTTTTACCGGCGATTCTTTCGAACCTTACCCAGGTTATTTCGATTATTTGCCAAATTTCTCCCTTGGTACATTCCTTCCTCTTACTGTCGACCCCAATATCGTTGAGAAGAAGCTAAATCAACTCAGTGATGCATTTCTTCCCGACCTTGATGGACTCCCCGCGATTTTCCTGAACAATTACTCCTCAGCTCTCTCATCCCTCTCTACAAAATTTTCAGCCTATCGCTTTCTCAAGAATTTCCTGATATGGAAAACCTCTTTTATAACCCCTAAACGTAAAAAGGGCTCAAAGAGCGATGCTAAAAATTATCGTTCAATTACCAAACTTTAACATATCCCTAAATTATTTGAAAGCATTTTATATGAAGTTTCGAGTTTTCGGTGCAAGTCCCTCATCACTCCTGGGGGGCAACATGCCTTTCTTAAGTGTAGATCTACAACCACTAATCTTGTTGAATTTGTATCGTAGACGTATATCTCACTCAGCTATTTAGAATGGGAACGAAGTCGATGTGATCTGTACAGACTTAAGCAAGGCTTTTCATAAAATTTCGCATATAGACCAATACTTCTAATATCATCCTCAATCGGCATTGAAACTGACTTCTTCAAATGGATTTCTTCTTATCTAGAAAACCGTTATTAAACTGTCCGTTTCAGATCTGCCCTCCCAAATCTTTTCATGGCTATCTTAGGGGTTCCCCAGAGTAGCCATTTAGGCCCACTTTTTTCATTCTAACCATTAAATATATAGAAATGGCAATAAAATATTCCCATATATCGCTCTACGCTGACGATACTAAGTTCTATAAGACTATATCAATATTCAAATTGATCTCTACAGCTTCTCAATCTGGTGCCTTAAAAACAGCTTAGAGCTTAATATTACAGTGTCATTCACTTTTGCACGTAAGCGGATTAAACCTCCTCCCCGCCCTTACCTTATCCATAACCAACCCATATCCTCTGTGGAAGCGATTCGCGACCTTGCCATATTATGCGACCGAGAGCTAAACTTCTTTGCACACATCGACAATATCACTTTAAAAGCCAACTCAACAAATGGTTTTGTGAAACGTTGGTCCGAAGAATTCTCCGACCCATTTGTCGATCACTCTACATAACCTTTGTAGGCCGCTCCTTGAATTCGAATGTCAAGTATGGTCACCATACCGGAAAAATTCATATCTCTAGAATCGAGAGCATTCAGCATCGTTTCCTAAGCTTGGAATGATCCTTTGATCCTGCCCCCTATCAAAATCGCTATCAATTAATTAACCTGATCTCTCTACAAGAACGAAGAGAAATATCCGAGATTCTCTTTATTCATCGACTCCTCTCCGGTTCCGTTGACTGTGAAACCCTTTAGAACTCTTTTTCCTCAACACGAACCCTCGTAACCTAAGAAATCCTCGCCTCTTCAATCTTCCCACACCGTACCTCATATGGCTCCAACGAACCCTTAACTCGAATGCTGCGGAGGGTAAATTCTAACCAAGACTTTTTCGACTTCAAGCTCAGCACTCCATGCCTTAAACTTCTTCTCCAGAATCACCCACCCAATTAGTTTCAAGTTTTACCTGTTTAGCTTTTAAGTTAGAGTAATATTATATGAAGCTTGTACTAAGCTAAATAAAAAGGCGTGTTGCCCTCACCAAAATTAAAATTAAATAGCTGGAAGCCGTTAAAGTGCTATCTGTCTCAGATTTTGTTTCGATGAATGTCATTATATTTGCAACCATGTAATGCTCTCTCGTGCCTCAAAATTCAATTCTGTAGCTAATACCCCCTATCACCATCGAAACCGAAATTCCCTCCGATTCGAACGAAATGTACGAATTTTGTATCATGGTTACCCGTTCCATTGCATATATAAACTATAGTATTCCCACTTGAGGTGCGCCATCTATCGACGAAAAACTAAGCTCTAGAATACCATGGGAAGCAACAACAACAATTTCCACCATTTTAATTGTTGTTGTTGCTTCCCATGGTATTCTCGAGCTTAGTTTTTCGTCGATAGATGGCGCACCTCAGGTGGTAGTACTATAGTTTATATATACAATGCCCGTTCCCAGTAATCAGACATTCTCCCGAAAAAAAGTTGAAGCAAGCGTTTAAAACGTATGAATAACACCAACGTGTTGAAAATTCACGCGAAGTCTGGCCATTAAAGTCAGAATCACACCGACGCATAATGCGATGATAGGGGAGAATATGTTACATACTGTGAAGATAGCAGCGGCCCCTAGTTTGTGATCGAATTTACTGCCTCCAAATCAAATACTGCAACCAGACAGCATTTTGATTTCTACGGTCGTGTCAATTGCAATTAAATGTTTGATCCCACGGCTTAATTTTGATATTATTTTTCGCCACAGAAACGCGTAGTCGGGTATATATATATATAAATTTATAATTACTGTATACTTACAATGATTTTCACAAATTCTTGAACTCAGTCACCTAACAACATCGTTTCTAGTTCTTCGTTTAGACTTTTGGCCTTCTTTTTCATTCTTGCCTTTTTTTAATTCCCTTTTTTCGCTAAAGATTTGCAGTGGAAAAGAGGGACCTAATTCCCGGATGCCAATTTGTAAGGGAATTGAAATAATTTTAAAAGAAATTAGCATACTTCCAAATTAAAAAAGAAAACATATTATTAAGTTTTTCCATTTATTGAAACAAATTGTTTTTAACATAATAATAAATAAAGAAATATTCTAAAAACTAGTTTTATTAAAAAGGGTTTCAATATACATAACTTAAAATATACAGGACTCAGAAACAGTACATTATTTTTATAATTTAAAATAGTTTTTTAGGCTTTAACAAATATGGTTTGTATACAAATTTTTTGTCCTTAATAAATTTAATTGCTTATCATAGTTATAAAGTTAATTTTTTACTTAATGTAACACAAGCTTATATTGGTCTATTTATAAATCGAACATAAAGCAGTTATATTTGAACAAAAAACAAGAAGCCTTTTTCAACTTAAGTATAACAATATAATAATGTCAGGTAGGTGGTTCAGAATTGTAGTACGAAATGTTTTTGTTTAGAATTTTTATCCAATTCTGATTGTTTTTCCATTTTACACTACAGAATTAAAAATCGCAAGTAAAGAATTGAAAATTGTTTCATAACCATTTAACTGGGTGTACTACAGAATCCCCAAAAAAAAAAATATCCCCATCGATTAAAATCCCCAAAAGTTATAATCCAACTAGCTAATATCCCCACATTCATAATGCACATGGATGAAATCCACACCTAAACAATCTTTTTTGCCACAGTGTCCGTGTACATCTAAATTATGTGCATTTAGTTTTCAGAAAAATCTCACGAAATTATTTTTATTGTAAATCTAACTAATACGTGATAACGATTAAGTTTTTCTTTTCGTTTCATTTAAGACTTTATGAATATTTACTTGCTTACTAATTTTGAAAATGTATTTTTATTTTACATTACAAGCACTAAAAAGAATTTTATATTTACTCTTTGGATTACATTTCCTGCAATATGAATTAAACCAAATATCACCAAAACAAATATGTTCACTACTTGAACATATTTGTTTCGGGGATATTGGTTTGGGGATTTTCAGCTTGTAGATTTTCTCTTTGGGGATTTCGTAAGCGGTCAAAAAACGTACGTTCTCCTTCTCCATCCAGACCAACAAACCCATCCACTTCGAAATTGGTTAATCGAAACAAAAAAGACGTACGTCCAATAGATTCTTTAAGACGAAAACAAAAGTTCCGCACGATATGGCTCCAGATATATCAGCGGATGGAAAAAAACGTCACCACATGGCGAAGACAAACCAATTTGTAAGTGTTGCGCCAAATTTATAACAACCAATATAGGAAATATTAAACGCCATGAGGATTCCGAAGCACATAAAATAACTGTTAAATCTCTAAAGCATAAAGCACAGATTTTTTAAACGGATGCAGAAGAATTCATCAAAAACCAAAAAAAAAAAAAAAATTAAAGGCTACAAATGGGCGACGTCATTCGTCACGAGAATCTCCCTCCAAGTTATTGGCGACTTGGACGAGTTACGTCAGAGACTTCACTTAAAACCAAGAAACCGTTCTTCACCACATCCTCTTCCTCTATCCAAAATCCATAACGGCTTCTCACGCCAATTCTGCATACATTGCAAAAATGATTGGCTACGCCAAAACTCGACCTGAAACTCAAAACGGTTTCTCACACTATTTTTGCATACGTTGCATATATGATCCTCAACGGATACATTCGCTTTCCTTTTGAGCATGCACTTAATGCGTGACAATTGTGAAAATCGTGGGAAAGATTTATAGCAAAAGTTTTCATTAAAATTATAAGAATAAATTTTAAGTCAGTTCTAATTCAACAAGCATCTTGTAAACAATCACGTCAAGAAGCGCAAAAAGAAAGCTTTCGTTTATGTGTCAAAAGTTAAGACACGAACGTCCCAAGAACAGGACACGAAATCAATCCATAAGTTGACTCCATTCTAGAATTGGGCCTCTCAAACACATAAAAGGTGAACTTCGCAAAAGAAATTCTATTCCAGAACCAGGTTTGGCTTGTCTGGAATCAATTGCTAATTCTGATGTTGGCGAATGGTTCAAGAGATTGTTGAAAAATAGGGAAAATGTTTGCGACGAAGAATGCAGTTTAAGCAAAAAAAAAATTTAAAAGCATAATTCCAAATACTGGACTAGGAACTAGTAGAGTGCAATACCCTCCAGCTCTCTGTTCTTTCGCGATGACCGTTCATTTTTATTCTCCTAAAGCCTATCACTTCATTCGACAAACATTTTGGCGGGCTTTACCAGACCCCAGTACCCAGAGGTCTTGGTATTAGTATAGTGATAATATAAATTATGATTATGATTCACTCTTTGACAGCGGATTGACATAATTGAATTCAAAAGTCAGGGTCAAGCAGCACTGCATACAGAAATGAATATCGAAGTTATCATTGCGTCAGTGCGAAAGTGCAATGTTCTGTATCTAGAACACTTGACCAATATGATGATCGATGTTAGACGGCGGTACGTTGCACGATGGCTGTTTTACGAAATGGTAAAGTGATGATAGCAGAGTTTTTAGGGAATAATGTTGAACTGCACTATTTCTATAAGAAGTTGGCTATGCGTGAGTTATGCCGCCCCCTCGTTTTATTTTTCAAAGACTACGGATCGGAACTATAACTCGTGGTGGGATGAGGATTTGATTTGATTTGATTTGACACCAAAAAATGGGTAAACACAAAAAAAGGGAAAAGTCACCCAGTCAGCCAGTTGTGATCGCGATCGGGAGAATCGGGCAAAAAGAAAAAAAATAATATCTGCTACGAACGAGGCAGACGAACGGTTGCTTCGGTTAGAAATAATGGTTGACCAATTGGTCCGAGCGGATACCCGAGCGTCGGCGTCGGCGTCGTCAAATGAAAAAGCCAAAGAAACTGGCAATAGTAGTGAAACGGTCAAATACGTTATTAAAAGTGATTGTATCCCTGAGTTTAGTCCAGGAAATCCGAACATGAGCGCTGAGCAGTGTGTCAGAAAGATAGATCAACTCGCGGTTATAAATAATAGGGACGAGAGAATGACGATCTATCAAATGCAGAGCAGGCTCATCGGTCTCGCGAAAGATTGGTACAATAACCTGGATACATATGATATGACGTGCTGTGAGTGGAAGGCATTAATTTTAAAATCATTTCCGTATACTCAAGATTTTGCGGCAAATTTACGAAAACTTGTGAATAGATTCAAGTCCCCTTCCGAATCCATGACTGAATACTATTTCGATAAAATGAAACACCTACGCGCGTGTAAAATAACCGGTAAGGACGCGGTGTCTTGCATTATCGATGGTCTCGGGAATTTAACTCAGAAAAATAATGCCAAGGCGGGTCGGTACAATGCACCAGAGGATCAGTAAGATAAAGAATTGACAAGAAGCACCAGTAAATTTTTGTAATCATCTACTATAGCAACAGTAATCAGTTGAAAGATCAACATCAGCAATAAAAACATAATAAACAAAGGCAGCAGTGCACTCCAGCCGGAGCAAAATGTTGTGGTAAGTAATAATTCACAATTAAACTATATTGCTATTAAACAATGATACTCAAATTTACAAATTGTTTACGTCACCATTCAAAAATCCACAATTCTATTTATTCGTCCACACCAACAACAAGTATTTAAAAGTTTTTTTTTGATTAATTTTGAAGTCAGATCCTTACTTGTATAATTACAGTGTCGTTTGGCTGGTCTACGGACAGCTCTATTAAAATTTTTTTTTCTGTAATCCTTGGAGTCAATTAGTACTCCCCACTTCACTCTTCACATTGAGTTTATTTAAAAATTGTTTTGGAGTCGGCCTATCGCTCCGTTGATTGAAGTGACAACCAATTTTGTTCAACCCTATACCACCCACATCAGTACGATAAAGAATTGACAAGAAGCACCAGTAAATTTTTGTAATCATCTACTATAGCAACAGTAATCAGTTGAAAGATCAACATCAGCAGTAACAACATAATAAACAAAGGCAGCAGTGCACTCCAGCCGGAGCAAAAAGTTGTGGTAAGTAATAATTCACAATTAAACTATATTGCTATTAAACAATGATACTCAAATTTACAAATTGCTTACGTCACCATTCAAAAATCCATAATTCTATTTATCCGTCCACACCAACAACAAGTATTCAAAAGTTTTTTTTGATTAATTTTGAAGTCAGATCCTTACTTGTATACTTACAGTGTCGTTTGGCTGGTCTACGGACAGCTCTATTCAAATTTTCCCCACTTCATTCTTCACATTGAGTTTATTTAAAGTTTGTTTTGGAGTCGGCCTATCGCTCCGTTACTAGGTTTTCTTTCAGGCGACTATGCCCATCATATAGTGTTAAAGGGAACACCCGGCCCTCTCGGCACAATCACTAAGACACTAACTGGAGAACATTCCGCCCTCTCGTCCACCGATTACCTGACTTATTCAGGAATCGTAGACTCAACTTGAATTACATTGATCCTAACCGATACATACAGTCGACTCCCTCTAAGTCGAACTCCCTCTAAGTAGAATTTCAATCTAACTCGAATAATAATATATAATATATAATATTTTTGCATTCATTCCATCCTCTAAGTCGAAATTCCCTCTAACTCGAATAAATTCTTTAGATTCTTGGACTATTTCCAATCCCTTTAAGTCGAATGTCTCTTTTGCAAAAAAAATCAACCTCGCGCAACTTGTATTGTTTTTTTTTTATTCATAGGTTATATAGGTATAAACATGAAGCACACACACGCATGTCGCATACTCTGCTTCTTTATCGCGTCGTTTACCTACACTCTTACCCTAAACATATTCATATTGCATCTACCTTAAAAAATATTCCATGAACAAAATGCAAGGGTACAAGAAAGAAATTTACTTAAGTTGAACACGTGTGCAATTAGCTTTTGTTGTTGGTCGAAACAATTCGTTTTTAGTTCAAAGATCGTGGAATGTTATGTATCTGTGAAGTTCTCTGGCTTCAGTGGGTAAGTGTATTGGAAATCTATTTAAAAAATTGTAGCGTAGCGTGAGCAGGCTGGTAGTTAGACGCGTCATTAGAAAATCTGTTTATGTTACATTGTAGGTAATTAACAGAAAGGATTTTTGTTAACTTTTTTTAAACAGATTTGCTATCAGCTTTTAGATACCTACGTAGAGTAAGGTCGGGTAATGTGGAGTAGGCGGGTAATGTGGACCCCTAAGAGAATTAAAGATCTGTTTTTTGTTGTTATACATTAGTTCTCTTAAGAAGAGAGCCATATCTTTTATTGCCACGTGTTTACAAGCAGTAGATTCTGAGCAGTGCAGTGTTTCTTCTTTTGTTGAGAGGTCGATGTTAATTTTTGCTGGTAGTAAAAAGTTTATATTTATTTAAATTAGGCTTTGATGCGCGTGAGTGTTTTATTTTCGGCTACCTTATTTTGTGTTTCTTGATTTATAAAGTGAGTTTCTTGAATTTTTTATAAACATTAATGATTTTTGTATCGTATGCAAACATACGAGAGAAGATGGAGAGCTCTTTGCCTAAGAGATTTTATTGTTCTCTTAAATTAAATATAAATCACTATGAGCAAGCTAAATGTAATTATCATTTTTTAGTATATCTTAAGCAAGCATTGTGAATAGTAGGGCGAGCTGCTGCGAGCTAGTGCGAGGTTAAAATAAATGTTGGGTTTTTTCTGATATTAATCTTTTTCCCAACAACAAAATATATGCATTTTCATTTCGGTCGGAACGTTATTTCTTTTCAGTAGTTTTATTGTAAGTAGTGTGGTTAATCCCATACAGTGTGGTCCGAGTCGAGCCGAATATGTTTCTAGTGTTCCTACGGTCGGTCCGCGAGCTAGGAAATTGTGCAAAATATATGGAAATGTGAGAAAATGTGCTATCTACGAAGTGTTGTGCCCAAGTTAAAAAAGTGTAAGCTAAAAGCAAATATAAAATCATCACATTTCCATAGTTATTGTTAAATTAGTATGTAAAGCAAGAAAATTAGAATCTGTGTGCATACGGCAGACGGCAAGCGAAAAGAAAACCGTAACGGTTAACGGTACGAATATTCATGTCCGAGCGAGCTAACGAAGGCGACAGCAAGGCGCACATATGCACAAATCAAAAAGATGCAGTGCGAGGAGCAAGGGAGTATACATTGTTAATATATTTATTTTTCCCCTATTCACTCATATAGGTACAAATTTGAGTAGCTGTAGCAAGACTCAAAATCATCCACCATGTATATCTGGTGCGAAATATACACCCACACACAAGGGAGAAGAGCGACAACAAAACAAACGGCAAGCTGCGCAAGCACATTATGTATACCTAGCATGTCTGTGCCTCTGCGAACCATCCGAGAAAGGGGGAGAATGCGTGAAAAAATATTCATTCGAAAGTGTTTTTTCTTAAGTGAAGGCTGCAAAAAGAGTGTGTGTTAAGAATTAAAATATTTTTTAAAGAAAAAAGCATCAAATTACAATAACAAACAATAAAAAGTAAGTGATATCAGAAAACATTAATAAATATGCAAGCTTGTCGTGCAAGATTAATTAAAAAGTAAATTCGTAAAGCAAAAAATATATATAAATTTGTGCAAGCTAGGGAGGAAATTATTATTAAATTGTTGCGAGCTATCATGAGCAAGATATGAAGAGTGCAAGCTAGGAAAAAGAAAACGGTGTTAAATTTCGGCAAGCTCGGTAGAGAAATTATTATTTGATACGCGGCAAGCTTGGAGAGAAAATTAATAAATATTATTATTGATTATCTAAACAGTGCAAGTTGAATAAAGAAATATTTTCCCAAAGGAAAGCTATGAGCAAGGGGCAAGTGAGCAATCCATATGAGGTGTGTTTTATTATATGTACAAAATAGATCTCAGCTGCAGTGTGTGTTCCATTTGGTTGGTGTTTTATATTCATTTATGTGTCGCGACGGCGGTGGTAGGATGCGTTTTTCCTAGATGATGTCTATAATGGAATATTCACACTGCGGCACGTGTAGGTAGGTAGGTAGGCGGACAGTTAGCAAGCTAGATAGCGCAAGGAGCAAGGGTTAAAACAAAATAAGACATTCTGCAAGCTTAAGGGTTGCCATCGTGCAGCAAAAAAAAATAAAATTTTATTGGAGAGCTGTATTGCAAGCTAGCTCAAAATGGCAAGCTTATAATAAAAATGGCAAGCTTATAATAAATGTGCAAGCTAATTATAAAAGCTTAACTAAAGTTAAGATACAAAATTGAGTTTTGAGCAAGGAAGCGAGCTTCATTTTGACAAAAGTTAAAATGCAGATAATAATTTAAGCAAGGCAGCAAGCTACAGCAAGCTTATAAGATTTTTGTTGAGGGAAATATCAGATACATTCAAACCACTCGCTCACTTGTCAAGGGAGTAGGAGTTTATAGCAATCTAGGCGTTATTATAGCCGTCATTAAAACAGCAAGTTATATCTAATGCAACATTTTTCCTTATTTTACAGCAACATGTCTGAATTAAGACAACAAGCTTCCAATATACTAGCGTTAGAGCGTCAACAGGCCTATGTAAAGTCGCAGGGCTTCCGTACAGCTGATAGTGAGGAGATCACTGTCAGAATGGAGAGGCTGGAGGAGGTGTGGTCGCAGTTGACGGCGGCTCATGCCAAGGCGCTAGCTGGGAAAGCTGGAATGAGGGAGCAAGTTGAAGCCCAGATGGAAAAGGCGGAAGAGCTATACTATGAGATGAAAGGAGCATTTCGTCGACAGCTACGACAGCTTAACCTGCCAGGAGAGAATGAGCAAGTTCAGCGGACAGCCAATACCCCGATAGAGGTACAAGTAGTGGTACCAGCTCAGCAACAAGAAATCGTCAATACCTGGTGGGAGTCTAATGGCTCCTTGACGAAATGGCAGGGATTCCATGATCGGTTCGTGGCAGCTACCCACGAAAACGATCGCGTGGCGCCTGGCTTTAAGTTTCAGTACCTGAGTAGCTCGCTCACGGGAAAGGCCGCAAGGACGATGGGAGAGTGGCAGCTCACCGAGAGCAACTACAAGGAAGCTTGGGCGAGGCTGAACCAGCTCTACTATAAGAAATACCAGACTCGTCGTGAGCTTTTGCGCAATTTCATAAGATTGCCTATTCTGCAAGCTAATCCGCGAGCCGACGAGATCCAGCTCTTGTCGAACGTGACACATGAGACAGTACGACAGTACGACAGTACGACAGCTACGCGCACAGAGAATAATAGTGGAGCATTGAGAAAATAGTTATTTTCCGTCGGGACTGTATCGTATGCAAACATACGAGAGAAGATGGAGAGCTATTTGTCTAAGAGATTTTATTGTTCTCTTAAATTAAATATAAATCACTATGAGCAAGCTAAATGTAATTATCATTTTTTAGCAAGCATTGTGAATAGTCGGGCGAGCTGCTGCGAGCTAGTGCGAGGTTAAAATAAATGTTGGGTTTTTTCTGATATTAATCTTTTTCCCAACAACAAAATATATGCATTTTCATTTCGGTCGGAACGTTATTTCTTTTCAGTAGTTTTATTGTAAGAAGTGTGGTTAATCCCATACAATTTTCTTATAAAATATGCATGTCGGCTATTGTGGAGTACCCACAAGCGGGTAAAGTGGAGTAGGGTTTCGGACGCCGGTCGATATACTACTTTTTAATATTTCTTCAACAGAGTTGTTTTTGTTTTATCGTATACTATTTCTTACTATTCCTTTAATTGAATTGTTTTTTTATTTTATAATAATTTTAAGTGATTTTCTTTAATTGAATTAATAAAGACTATTATATAATGAACGACTTTTTTTTCTTGTAAAAAAAAACAGGCACTAAAAAACACACAAAAAAAGACAAGATCTTCTTTCGAGAATCGTGCTTCTAGAATAAAAATAAATATAGCACAACAAAAATTGGTGTCAGATGTGGGGTCTGCCTGAAAAGTGACAAGTGAGTGAGAACTAAAAATAACAAGTGATACCTTCTCTCTGCAAACTACAAAAAAAAAAAAAAAAAAAATTGAAAACCAAGTAAAAAAAAACAGAGACAAAAAAAAGGTAAGATCCCCTTTTCTTGTAGATTTCTGTAGCCGATTAAACATGATTTACGGTTGCTACTACAGAATTCGTTGTTCGCATTCGCCTAGTTTGCGGTGGATGTTAATACCGAAAGTTTCCGCTCAGCCTGTTACTTTAACTGTACACTCTCCCCAAAATTACAGTTAATACGTGTGTGTTTCTTTTTTTTTATTATTATTCTGATTATATTTTTTTAGTAAGCTATTAGTCAACCTGCAAAAAAAGTAAATAAAACAAAAATAAAGAAGATAGATACTTAACTTCATAAATTATGTCATAAATTGCCAATAATTGCGAAAGAATATAACTTAAAATAGCAATCGAATTCAAGGAAAATTCAAAGAAATATCTTAATATTTTTTTTTTCAGAAAAGGTCCAAACCTACCAACGTGGTGCACTACATTGGCGGCGATAAAAATGAAGATATTGATGGGAGTTAAAACAATGAAGTTAATACTCATCTATAAATATCATATGCAACTACCTATTTGGTTTGGATATCTGATTGTAGTGCAGAGTTGCCATATCAGGTTATTATATAGGTAGCTAATTGCAGCAACGTTGCCAGAGGACAACATATTCTGTGCATGTCTTGTTTAGATGGTGCTGATGTGAGGCCGACCTTAGGTCTGTCTTCTTTTTGCATGGGCCCTCTACTGGCATGTTAAACCAAAAGGGTGTGTTGACCAAGGTGGTATGCTCACCATTCATTTCTTCCAAATTATTATATTATTAATATTAATAATAATAAAAATAATAATTATATATATATATATATATATATATATATATATATATTTTTGTTTTACGTTACACTACAATATTAACATTTAATGATTTAACATAACAAAAATATAAAAAATTCATAATTTGCCTGTTTGAGTGAAGGACAAAAGTAATATTGATCCTTCCGCCAATAAGACAAAATCGAAAATATTTGTTAAAATGAAATTCTTTGAATGCAATCACTTAGATGAACGGAATCAGGATCTAAAGATGTACATATCATTCCACTAGGATCAGTGGTCAAGCAACGCGCAGCTCAAATGAGTTAGAAATTCTTCGATTCGATATAGAAGTTTATACCATTTACTTATCATGAGCAGCAAAAAGGAAGGAAAAGGTGATCCTGAGATCACCCTGTTTGAATTTTGATATTATATTGATTTGAAACTATATTTAAACTATATTGATTTCATACTTTTATAACTATATTGATATTACATAATCTATTTCTGCGCCTATCTATATAGAAGACTCCTTAAAATATAAACCCAAGGGCTAACGTCCCTTCTTTTTTTTTGTTGGTTTCGATAAAATCACCGGCGCTTTCAGTGCATTGGCTCCGTTGCAAGAAAGCTTTTTTTGTTCTTAAATAAATAGGTTTTCTTAAAAAGCTTTAAGTTTTTTAAGTCTTCTGTCACGATTGAAACGAGATAGAGCGCCCGATCGTGAAGCGTTATATTATAAATAAAATGTGATAGAACTGGGTTTTTTGAACCATTTTCCCACTATAAAAAGTTTCTTTTATGTCAATTCAAAAAATATTATTTTTCATGTTTGAGTTGGGCATCGAAACATTTGGTCCTCCGAGTCGGATAGATAAGCGAATCGAACAGGATAGATATCGCGACAGACGGGTTAATTCGCTTGCCCAAAAGGCCGGTGCCTTGTGAAGTTTTTTTGTTCTTTTCTCTAAAAAATATAAAATAATACACCAAATTAGAAAAATATTAAGGAAGAAAACTTGAGAGCGGCAGCAGGAGACGCTGCGAACGAATAATGTCTAGTAGAGTATAACCTCCAAAAGGTAAGCGATCATTTTATTTAATTGAGAAAGGATTGTTGTCAACTACAAGACAACTTCGGATAGAGATATGATAGATTTATCGTCTTACAAACGATACTTCTTGATTAAAAATACAGTTTTCATTCAATGAGAAAGACCCCCCGCCTTGCAAACTAGGAGAGAAAGGAGAATAATTACAACATTCTAGAACAATTTTCCGACATCAGCTTGTAGCTTGTTGTTTACTTTCTATATGTTTATGCGTTCCTAGAGACAGCATTATGAGTGGCTCTAGTTGAGCAGCATTTTTCGTATTCAAAATATAACCCGTTTATTTTTTAGCACTAGCATCAGACGCGACATATGAATGTACAACACTCACAATTTTTTTATTTTTTGCTGAAAAAGTTATCCGTCAATTCTTGCAATGAATTCAGAATTGTGGTGTCTTCCACCTACGTTTTTGGGTGGGGAAGTTTTGGTATGGTGAACTGGTTGTGTTTCATGGGAATTAGGGTGTTTGATGTTGATTTTTACTCGGAATAATTCCTAGAAAACCAAATTGAGTGCGGCAAAACTTTTCAACAGGATCAAAGTGTGAACGTGATTAAGGTTCTTGCGAACACCATCTGTCCAAGAGTAGCTGGACAACAAAAAATAGTGGAGATATTTTTTTTTTAAATGCCAATTCTGCGGTGAATTGAGATCCCCCACCACACTGACATGTCGAGAGAAAAAAAAAATAGAAAGTTAAAACTAGAAAACAAAGCTAGCGGGTATATTTCACCGTATGACCTTAACTATTTTAACGGTATGAGAGGGGAAAGCACATAGAGAACAAAAAGTGGCATGTTCAACGTCCGAAGTTGGCTTGGATAAAGTTAAATTTCAAAGTCAAACGTCATAAAGAAGGGACGTATTCAATGGTGAACACCAGAACGGACGTCATTAATGCTCGGCTGGCACTTCGTTTTTTTTTTTTTGAGGAATAATTAATAATTCCTTTTAAACGTTCAAAAAAGAAGGAAAATGTAAGAATAAGTGCAGTGGTAATACATATCTTTTAACCTGAATTTTTTTGAGAAAATTAAGAATAAAATTATAATTCCTATTTTCTTACTGAGTGTTTCGAAATTTTAGAAAAAAACTTATAACTTGCAATTCTGTAAAAATTGACCAACCGAAGAATCCTTAAATAACTGTTTTTTATTAGCAATAAAAACTAGTGTGAGGTGAGTTTCTTAGAAAAGCGAACCTTTTATTGAGGAAATAAGTGCTAACATAGGAATTTATACAGGTTGTACCACATCTCCACATTCCAATTTTCGGGCGGTTCCGGCTGGCCAGTGGAGCGCTGGGCCGCCGCATGAATTTATTGTTATACATATTTCGGCTATAACATACATACATATAATTGGTGCTTTTGCTGGATTATCAAGATCTGAACATTATGGTCAATCGAGCCGGGATAAAAAGCGATCTATGGATATACGCGAGACTTATAATAAAAAAAAAGACGGAAATACACGGGAGTGAATAAGTAAAAAACTATGGAAATACACGGGAGTGATTAAAAAAAAATAAAAGCGACCTATGGTTACGGAACCACACGCGAGTGAAATATACATGCGCTAGAGGGATCGGCCATGCGACGCAGGAGCCAAGGAGACTGGAGCCGTCCACAAAAAGAAAAAAGACAAATGTGAACTGTGTGAAAGATATAAACTTGCCGAAGGTTCCCAAAAGGAAGCTCTGAGAGATTATGACTGCCACCAACAGGAAAAAGAGAAAAGTCGGTCTGAAAAAGACAATGATAAAAAAAAGGTATCGAACCAGTTTGTAGTAGCATGTTACGATTTACAGGCGGTTATGACAGTGCCAAACGGAGACGTTTCAACTTTTTACTATAAATCTTAAATAAACTGCATGAACTTTACTATAACTGAACTGGAATCTAATAAAAATGAATGCTACTTTTGGGATGAATCCCAAGGCAATCGTGGAGCAAATGAAATAGGCAGCTGTGTTTTAAAGTTTTTACAAAAGAAATCTGCTATGGCTAACGATGATCTGGAGGTAATATTTTATTCCGATAATTGTTGTGGCCAACAAAAAAATGTAACAACGAATGTCATCAATCAACATTTATATTATTATTCACTTTCATTATTATTCACTTTCATTATTATTAATTCATAATCATTCATTTATTACTTTAACATGAATACATTTTCACTTATTCTTAAATAAATATTTATTTCAATTGTCTTGAACAATTAAAAACCTTATCTGGTCACACCAAAACATTAAAGCATTATATAATCAAAAACTCTCAAGTTGTAAAGCACTCAAGTTATTCACCTCACTCAAAGCTCAAGTGAGGTGAAACTTTAAACATAACGAAAGCTCTAAACTACATCATTAAAAGCTCTTCCAAAGATGTATAAAAGGCCGTGCATGATCGATTCAAATCATTCAAGTCCTTTATCTTGAAGTGCGAAGTTCCCCGAGCGTCCACAAAAGGTAATTGATTTGAATCAAAGGCATTCATGGCGGTGGAGGGTGCGTCGTTTTTACAAAGCGTCCACTGGAAGCTGATATGGGTGACCTATACGTGTGCCTGCAAATGCATTTGTACTGGTTCGCCATGCGAAGGTCTACGACCGTCAATGGAAAACTAATACAAATAGCTGTGTGTGTGTGTGTGTGTGCTTAAACAAAGCATTTATGCTGGTTCGCTGTGCGAAGGTCTACGACCGTCCACGGAAAACTAGTATAAACAGCTATTTGCCATTAAAAGAGTTGCTACAGTTTTCATCACCTAATGTTCATTTAGAATAAAAACTTAATACAGAACAATAAATTATAACGTTTTCATTTTAAAATACCCAAATGAATTCTTTTTATTTAATTAAATCGAAAATCATTTGGTTAACTTCCTATTCAACGTGTACTGCGGTCTCCGGACAGCATACGCGCGGTAGAGAGCCAATCAAAGCGGCGAAATTAATAAAGATTCTGTTTTCAGGAGTGACAAGAACCCCTACGAACCCCTACCAATTGGCGCCCAATTCCTACGTCAAATAGCCGTCCGCTACAGAAATCAATTTATTATGGGAATGTATGCCTATGCAGTTGAACATTTAAAAATAAAATCTATTACACATAAGTTCTTGATCCGTGGTCATACGCAAAATGAAGGAGATGCAGCACACTCCATGATTGAGAAGGAAGTTAAAAAATGCCTCAAGTCAGGACCAATTTACGTGCCTTCGCAGTACTTATCTGCAATTCGAAATGCAAAAAAAAGGGGAACACCATTTACAGTTAATGAACTGGGTTACGGAGACTTCATCGACATAAAAAAAACTTCCAGTCCCAAGGCTGAACAAAAATATTGAGGGTGAAGTCGTTAAGTTAATGGACATAAAAGTCATCAAAATTGAGAAGACTTCACAGGATACGCACAAAAAAGACATACAAATTTTCTATAAAATATCTTATTTTGATGATTTCAAAGAGCTTAATCTGGCTAAAAGAACAGTCACTGATAGAAACAACCATCCTGTAGGGTTGGTACGTTTGTACCAGCGTAAATTGGATATAGCAGAAAGGAAGAAGAATGATGTAAGCAGTCTGGTAAATGCTGGCTTGATACCCAGTTACTACAAATCGTACTTTGATAGTATTTTTAATTAATTGCATTTTGATATTTTATGGTGCATTTCATTTAGTTCCTACTACGTACCTGGTAGATTTTTAATATGTTTTGTTTATTTTTTCAGTTATTTTTTAATGGATATTTAATTTGTGTTAATTTTTTTAGAGTTGATTTTTAAGTTTATTTTAATTGTTAAGCTTAATTTTGAATGAATATTTTTTGTTTTGTGAATAAAATTCACTGTCAAATAGACAAAAAAACTGTTCGTTTCCTGAGATTTTCGTTTGTTTTCTTTCTTTGGAATCGGAGCAATATAACGGCTTTATTTGAAAATACGTATGAGTAATAAATAAAAAAGTGGCACTATACCGAACTTTTTCAAAAAGCTTTTTTTTCATAAATACACATTATTTTTTTTGTTTAAAATGCCATTTTATAAAAAGATAGTAATACTATATTTTGGCAAAGTTACACACCATTTTAATCTTTTTTCTGCGAGTTATCGGCAATTGAAGTAAGTCCAAATCTTTAAACGGCCATATCTCATATTGTGTGAGAGTAACCAGAATGTGCAGTGAGTGTGGTGGGTGGTGTTGGAAAAGTAGGTTTGTGAATTCAGTGGGGTGAATTAATTGGTTTGTGTAGTGGGTATATTGTAGTTAGGATTAAAATCAAGGGAAATTCCCAAATGCTTGCATACCCGTAGGATCAGAAGGGAAGATGTATCCAGGATAAATTATAAAATATTTGGTTTGGTAAAAAAAAAACACAAAGTTTCATTTTGGTTGGTCAGGAGGATTGGATGGAATTTTAAATTTATATTTTTATATTTTTTGGTACAGGACGTACAGATTTCAATATATGATACAAGCTGTACATATATTTTTATATTTTTGTACAGGATGTACATATATTTTTTGTACAGGATGTACAGATTTCAATATATGATACAGGATGTACATATATTTTTATATTTTTTGTACAGGATGTACATATATTTTTATATTTTTGTACAGGATGTACAGATTTCAATATATGATACAGGATGTACATATCCTTTTATATTTTTTGGTACAGGAGGTACAGATGTGAATATGTGGTAGCAATATATTTTGAAGTTAGTTTATGTTTGGATATAGCTTTTACATTAGGGGGAAATAGAAATAAATTCTACTTAACTACAAGGATTGATACGAAGTATAGGACATAAATATTAATGCTGGGTTTTGTTCTTTTTTACTCATACAGCAGCAGGAGCAAACCACCCAGGAGAATCAATGAAAAACCCAGGAAAAGGAAAAAAAGCAATCCGAGTAGGTAGAAAACAAGCTATTCCAACCAACGAGGAAGACAATAACGCGATTGGCGAGTCATGCCAATTTACCGGAAATAACGACAGCATCCCACGATGGTCTACTGCTACGTAGCGATAGGCTAATGCAACAATGGGAGAAAGCTAACGAGCAATTTTTGACCCTGGTGGAGATAGCCGAGGAGGAAACCTTAACTGAGTTGGAGAAATGCATGGAAATAATGGAAGCCGAGTACTACGAAACAGCTGAGATTTTGCGTCAACACCTCAGAAGGACGGCCAAGGATGACCATCAGGAGGCTGGAGCCACAATGGAGACGGGGGAACTGGGTACTACACCCCAAGTAAATGTAAGCCTTACCCTCCCCATACAACATGATATGAAACATGCATGGGGGAAATTCGGTGGAGCCTTAACGGATTGGTTGAGTTTCCGGGGTAGATTCAAGGCAGCTATCCACGATAACCCGGAAATATCAACGGCGGACAAGTATTCCTATCTTAGGAACTACTTTCTATATGTTTATGCGTTCCTAGAGACAGCATTATGAGTGGCTCTAGTTGAACATCATTTTTGGTATTCAAAATATAACCCGTTTATTTTTTAGCACTAGCATCAGACGATACATATGAATGTCCAACACTCTCACATTTTTAATTTTTTGCTTAAAACCTAACCCGTTTTGTTTTCAGCATTGTCATCGGACGAGACAGATTAGTGTCCAACACTTACACACACATTTTTTATTTTTTTGCTTAAGACCTAATTCGCTTTGTTTTCAGCGTTGTCATCAGACGAGACAGATGAGTGTACAACATTCGCACACATTCTTTATATTTGCTTTAAAACATAACATATTTTATTTCCAGCAAACGAGAGATGAATGTTCAATATTCACACATATTTTATATATAAACGACAACAACAATAATTCTAAGTTTTACTTCCAGCACACCACCAGACCAGAGACAGAGAGGCTATGCGTAGCATACACATACAATTTATACACATTTGTTTTCAGGTTGTTTTGTTATTGTTGATTGTCGACGCACCCATGTTAATGAGGATGCGGAGGCATATGAGAAAACCAGATTGAGAAAGAGGGGTATTGGTTGTGTATGGGCTACACACCATCACAGCACACATGAGAAAGGAAAAAAAGGCACCGCGCGTCGTTTGCTTCATTTAAAGGCGATCAGGCAAACGGTGTACATTGTAAAATTTTTCAGAGAAAAAGAATATTATATCGTCCCGGGTTTTTTAGAAAAAAGTATACAAAAAGCGAAAGAAAATTTAGCAAACTTAAATTGTTTATTTGTGAAGAGAAAAAAGTTTATTTTGTGAAAGATGGTGAGTTGTGTTCACTTAAAACTATTTATACAGTCCATTGCGAAGCGTGAGTGAGAACTAAAAATAACAAGTGATACCTTCTCTCTGCAAACTACAAAAAAAAAAAAAAAAAAAATTGAAAACCAAGTAAAAAAAAACAGAGACAAAAAAAAGGTAAGATCCCCTTTTCTTGTAGATTTCTGTAGCCGATTAAACATGATTTACGGTTGCTACTACAGAATTCGTTGTTCGCATTCGCCTAGTTTGCGGTGGATGTTAATACCGAAAGTTTCCGCTCAGCCTGTTACTTTAACTGTACACTCTCCCCAAAATTACAGTTAATACGTGTGTGTTTCTTTTTTTTTATTATTATTCTGATTATATTTTTTTAGTAAGCTATTAGTCAACCTGCAAAAAAAGTAAATAAAACAAAAATAAAGAAGATAGATACTTAACTTCATAAATTATGTCATAAATTGCCAATAATTGCGAAAGAATATAACTTAAAATAGCAATCGAATTCAAGGAAAATTCAAAGAAATATCTTAATATTTTTTTTTTCAGAAAAGGTCCAAACCTACCAACGTGGTGCACTACATTGGCGGCGATAAAAATGAAGATATTGATGGGAGTTAAAACAATGAAGTTAATACTCATCTATAAATATCATATGCAACTACCTATTTGGTTTGGATATCTGATTGTAGTGCAGAGTTGCCATATCAGGTTATTATATAGGTAGCTAATTGCAGCAACGTTGCCAGAGGACAACATATTCTGTGCATGTCTTGTTTAGATGGTGCTGATGTGAGGCCGACCTTAGGTCTGTCTTCTTTTTGCATGGGCCCTCTACTGGCATGTTAAACCAAAAGGGTGTGTTGACCAAGGTGGTATGCTCACCATTCATTTCTTCCAAATTATTATATTATTAATATTAATAATAATAAAAATAATAATTATATATATATATATATATATATATATATATATATATTTTTGTTTTACGTTACACTACAATATTAACATTTAATGATTTAACATAACAAAAATATAAAAAATTCATAATTTGCCTGTTTGAGTGAAGGACAAAAGTAATATTGATCCTTCCGCCAATAAGACAAAATCGAAAATATTTGTTAAAATGAAATTCTTTGAATGCAATCACTTAGATGAACGGAATCAGGATCTAAAGATGTACATATCATTCCACTAGGATCAGTGGTCAAGCAACGCGCAGCTCAAATGAGTTAGAAATTCTTCGATTCGATATAGAAGTTTATACCATTTACTTATCATGAGCAGCAAAAAGGAAGGAAAAGGTGATCCTGAGATCACCCTGTTTGAATTTTGATATTATATTGATTTGAAACTATATTTAAACTATATTGATTTCATACTTTTATAACTATATTGATATTACATAATCTATTTCTGCGCCTATCTATATAGAAGACTCCTTAAAATATAAACCCAAGGGCTAACGTCCCTTCTTTTTTTTTGTTGGTTTCGATAAAATCACCGGCGCTTTCAGTGCATTGGCTCCGTTGCAAGAAAGCTTTTTTTGTTCTTAAATAAATAGGTTTTCTTAAAAAGCTTTAAGTTTTTTAAGTCTTCTGTCACGATTGAAACGAGATAGAGCGCCCGATCGTGAAGCGTTATATTATAAATAAAATGTGATAGAACTGGGTTTTTTGAACCATTTTCCCACTATAAAAAGTTTCTTTTATGTCAATTCAAAAAATATTATTTTTCATGTTTGAGTTGGGCATCGAAACATTTGGTCCTCCGAGTCGGATAGATAAGCGAATCGAACAGGATAGATATCGCGACAGACGGGTTAATTCGCTTGCCCAAAAGGCCGGTGCCTTGTGAAGTTTTTTTGTTCTTTTCTCTAAAAAATATAAAATAATACACCAAATTAGAAAAATATTAAGGAAGAAAACTTGAGAGCGGCAGCAGGAGACGCTGCGAACGAATAATGTCTAGTAGAGTATAACCTCCAAAAGGTAAGCGATCATTTTATTTAATTGAGAAAGGATTGTTGTCAACTACAAGACAACTTCGGATAGAGATATGATAGATTTATCGTCTTACAAACGATACTTCTTGATTAAAAATACAGTTTTCATTCAATGAGAAAGACCCCCCGCCTTGCAAACTAGGAGAGAAAGGAGAATAATTACAACATTCTAGAACAATTTTCCGACATCAGCTTGTAGCTTGTTGTTTACTTTCTATATGTTTATGCGTTCCTAGAGACAGCATTATGAGTGGCTCTAGTTGAGCAGCATTTTTCGTATTCAAAATATAACCCGTTTATTTTTTAGCACTAGCATCAGACGCGACATATGAATGTACAACACTCACAATTTTTTTATTTTTTGCTGAAAAAGTTATCCGTCAATTCTTGCAATGAATTCAGAATTGTGGTGTCTTCCACCTACGTTTTTGGGTGGGGAAGTTTTGGTATGGTGAACTGGTTGTGTTTCATGGGAATTAGGGTGTTTGATGTTGATTTTTACTCGGAATAATTCCTAGAAAACCAAATTGAGTGCGGCAAAACTTTTCAACAGGATCAAAGTGTGAACGTGATTAAGGTTCTTGCGAACACCATCTGTCCAAGAGTAGCTGGACAACAAAAAATAGTGGAGATATTTTTTTTTTAAATGCCAATTCTGCGGTGAATTGAGATCCCCCACCACACTGACATGTCGAGAGAAAAAAAAAATAGAAAGTTAAAACTAGAAAACAAAGCTAGCGGGTATATTTCACCGTATGACCTTAACTATTTTAACGGTATGAGAGGGGAAAGCACATAGAGAACAAAAAGTGGCATGTTCAACGTCCGAAGTTGGCTTGGATAAAGTTAAATTTCAAAGTCAAACGTCATAAAGAAGGGACGTATTCAATGGTGAACACCAGAACGGACGTCATTAATGCTCGGCTGGCACTTCGTTTTTTTTTTTTTGAGGAATAATTAATAATTCCTTTTAAACGTTCAAAAAAGAAGGAAAATGTAAGAATAAGTGCAGTGGTAATACATATCTTTTAACCTGAATTTTTTTGAGAAAATTAAGAATAAAATTATAATTCCTATTTTCTTACTGAGTGTTTCGAAATTTTAGAAAAAAACTTATAACTTGCAATTCTGTAAAAATTGACCAACCGAAGAATCCTTAAATAACTGTTTTTTATTAGCAATAAAAACTAGTGTGAGGTGAGTTTCTTAGAAAAGCGAACCTTTTATTGAGGAAATAAGTGCTAACATAGGAATTTATACAGGTTGTACCACATCTCCACATTCCAATTTTCGGGCGGTTCCGGCTGGCCAGTGGAGCGCTGGGCCGCCGCATGAATTTATTGTTATACATATTTCGGCTATAACATACATACATATAATTGGTGCTTTTGCTGGATTATCAAGATCTGAACATTATGGTCAATCGAGCCGGGATAAAAAGCGATCTATGGATATACGCGAGACTTATAATAAAAAAAAAGACGGAAATACACGGGAGTGAATAAGTAAAAAACTATGGAAATACACGGGAGTGATTAAAAAAAAATAAAAGCGACCTATGGTTACGGAACCACACGCGAGTGAAATATACATGCGCTAGAGGGATCGGCCATGCGACGCAGGAGCCAAGGAGACTGGAGCCGTCCACAAAAAGAAAAAAGACAAATGTGAACTGTGTGAAAGATATAAACTTGCCGAAGGTTCCCAAAAGGAAGCTCTGAGAGATTATGACTGCCACCAACAGGAAAAAGAGAAAAGTCGGTCTGAAAAAGACAATGATAAAAAAAAGGTATCGAACCAGTTTGTAGTAGCATGTTACGATTTACAGGCGGTTATGACAGTGCCAAACGGAGACGTTTCAACTTTTTACTATAAATCTTAAATAAACTGCATGAACTTTACTATAACTGAACTGGAATCTAATAAAAATGAATGCTACTTTTGGGATGAATCCCAAGGCAATCGTGGAGCAAATGAAATAGGCAGCTGTGTTTTAAAGTTTTTACAAAAGAAATCTGCTATGGCTAACGATGATCTGGAGGTAATATTTTATTCCGATAATTGTTGTGGCCAACAAAAAAATGTAACAACGAATGTCATCAATCAACATTTATATTATTATTCACTTTCATTATTATTCACTTTCATTATTATTAATTCATAATCATTCATTTATTACTTTAACATGAATACATTTTCACTTATTCTTAAATAAATATTTATTTCAATTGTCTTGAACAATTAAAAACCTTATCTGGTCACACCAAAACATTAAAGCATTATATAATCAAAAACTCTCAAGTTGTAAAGCACTCAAGTTATTCACCTCACTCAAAGCTCAAGTGAGGTGAAACTTTAAACATAACGAAAGCTCTAAACTACATCATTAAAAGCTCTTCCAAAGATGTATAAAAGGCCGTGCATGATCGATTCAAATCATTCAAGTCCTTTATCTTGAAGTGCGAAGTTCCCCGAGCGTCCACAAAAGGTAATTGATTTGAATCAAAGGCATTCATGGCGGTGGAGGGTGCGTCGTTTTTACAAAGCGTCCACTGGAAGCTGATATGGGTGACCTATACGTGTGCCTGCAAATGCATTTGTACTGGTTCGCCATGCGAAGGTCTACGACCGTCAATGGAAAACTAATACAAATAGCTGTGTGTGTGTGTGTGTGTGCTTAAACAAAGCATTTATGCTGGTTCGCTGTGCGAAGGTCTACGACCGTCCACGGAAAACTAGTATAAACAGCTATTTGCCATTAAAAGAGTTGCTACAGTTTTCATCACCTAATGTTCATTTAGAATAAAAACTTAATACAGAACAATAAATTATAACGTTTTCATTTTAAAATACCCAAATGAATTCTTTTTATTTAATTAAATCGAAAATCATTTGGTTAACTTCCTATTCAACGTGTACTGCGGTCTCCGGACAGCATACGCGCGGTAGAGAGCCAATCAAAGCGGCGAAATTAATAAAGATTCTGTTTTCAGGAGTGACAAGAACCCCTACGAACCCCTACCAATTGGCGCCCAATTCCTACGTCAAATAGCCGTCCGCTACAGAAATCAATTTATTATGGGAATGTATGCCTATGCAGTTGAACATTTAAAAATAAAATCTATTACACATAAGTTCTTGATCCGTGGTCATACGCAAAATGAAGGAGATGCAGCACACTCCATGATTGAGAAGGAAGTTAAAAAATGCCTCAAGTCAGGACCAATTTACGTGCCTTCGCAGTACTTATCTGCAATTCGAAATGCAAAAAAAAGGGGAACACCATTTACAGTTAATGAACTGGGTTACGGAGACTTCATCGACATAAAAAAAACTTCCAGTCCCAAGGCTGAACAAAAATATTGAGGGTGAAGTCGTTAAGTTAATGGACATAAAAGTCATCAAAATTGAGAAGACTTCACAGGATACGCACAAAAAAGACATACAAATTTTCTATAAAATATCTTATTTTGATGATTTCAAAGAGCTTAATCTGGCTAAAAGAACAGTCACTGATAGAAACAACCATCCTGTAGGGTTGGTACGTTTGTACCAGCGTAAATTGGATATAGCAGAAAGGAAGAAGAATGATGTAAGCAGTCTGGTAAATGCTGGCTTGATACCCAGTTACTACAAATCGTACTTTGATAGTATTTTTAATTAATTGCATTTTGATATTTTATGGTGCATTTCATTTAGTTCCTACTACGTACCTGGTAGATTTTTAATATGTTTTGTTTATTTTTTCAGTTATTTTTTAATGGATATTTAATTTGTGTTAATTTTTTTAGAGTTGATTTTTAAGTTTATTTTAATTGTTAAGCTTAATTTTGAATGAATATTTTTTGTTTTGTGAATAAAATTCACTGTCAAATAGACAAAAAAACTGTTCGTTTCCTGAGATTTTCGTTTGTTTTCTTTCTTTGGAATCGGAGCAATATAACGGCTTTATTTGAAAATACGTATGAGTAATAAATAAAAAAGTGGCACTATACCGAACTTTTTCAAAAAGCTTTTTTTTCATAAATACACATTATTTTTTTTGTTTAAAATGCCATTTTATAAAAAGATAGTAATACTATATTTTGGCAAAGTTACACACCATTTTAATCTTTTTTCTGCGAGTTATCGGCAATTGAAGTAAGTCCAAATCTTTAAACGGCCATATCTCATATTGTGTGAGAGTAACCAGAATGTGCAGTGAGTGTGGTGGGTGGTGTTGGAAAAGTAGGTTTGTGAATTCAGTGGGGTGAATTAATTGGTTTGTGTAGTGGGTATATTGTAGTTAGGATTAAAATCAAGGGAAATTCCCAAATGCTTGCATACCCGTAGGATCAGAAGGGAAGATGTATCCAGGATAAATTATAAAATATTTGGTTTGGTAAAAAAAAAACACAAAGTTTCATTTTGGTTGGTCAGGAGGATTGGATGGAATTTTAAATTTATATTTTTATATTTTTTGGTACAGGACGTACAGATTTCAATATATGATACAAGCTGTACATATATTTTTATATTTTTGTACAGGATGTACATATATTTTTTGTACAGGATGTACAGATTTCAATATATGATACAGGATGTACATATATTTTTATATTTTTTGTACAGGATGTACATATATTTTTATATTTTTGTACAGGATGTACAGATTTCAATATATGATACAGGATGTACATATCCTTTTATATTTTTTGGTACAGGAGGTACAGATGTGAATATGTGGTAGCAATATATTTTGAAGTTAGTTTATGTTTGGATATAGCTTTTACATTAGGGGGAAATAGAAATAAATTCTACTTAACTACAAGGATTGATACGAAGTATAGGACATAAATATTAATGCTGGGTTTTGTTCTTTTTTACTCATACAGCAGCAGGAGCAAACCACCCAGGAGAATCAATGAAAAACCCAGGAAAAGGAAAAAAAGCAATCCGAGTAGGTAGAAAACAAGCTATTCCAACCAACGAGGAAGACAATAACGCGATTGGCGAGTCATGCCAATTTACCGGAAATAACGACAGCATCCCACGATGGTCTACTGCTACGTAGCGATAGGCTAATGCAACAATGGGAGAAAGCTAACGAGCAATTTTTGACCCTGGTGGAGATAGCCGAGGAGGAAACCTTAACTGAGTTGGAGAAATGCATGGAAATAATGGAAGCCGAGTACTACGAAACAGCTGAGATTTTGCGTCAACACCTCAGAAGGACGGCCAAGGATGACCATCAGGAGGCTGGAGCCACAATGGAGACGGGGGAACTGGGTACTACACCCCAAGTAAATGTAAGCCTTACCCTCCCCATACAACATGATATGAAACATGCATGGGGGAAATTCGGTGGAGCCTTAACGGATTGGTTGAGTTTCCGGGGTAGATTCAAGGCAGCTATCCACGATAACCCGGAAATATCAACGGCGGACAAGTATTCCTATCTTAGGAACTACTTTCTATATGTTTATGCGTTCCTAGAGACAGCATTATGAGTGGCTCTAGTTGAACATCATTTTTGGTATTCAAAATATAACCCGTTTATTTTTTAGCACTAGCATCAGACGATACATATGAATGTCCAACACTCTCACATTTTTAATTTTTTGCTTAAAACCTAACCCGTTTTGTTTTCAGCATTGTCATCGGACGAGACAGATTAGTGTCCAACACTTACACACACATTTTTTATTTTTTTGCTTAAGACCTAATTCGCTTTGTTTTCAGCGTTGTCATCAGACGAGACAGATGAGTGTACAACATTCGCACACATTCTTTATATTTGCTTTAAAACATAACATATTTTATTTCCAGCAAACGAGAGATGAATGTTCAATATTCACACATATTTTATATATAAACGACAACAACAATAATTCTAAGTTTTACTTCCAGCACACCACCAGACCAGAGACAGAGAGGCTATGCGTAGCATACACATACAATTTATACACATTTGTTTTCAGGTTGTTTTGTTATTGTTGATTGTCGACGCACCCATGTTAATGAGGATGCGGAGGCATATGAGAAAACCAGATTGAGAAAGAGGGGTATTGGTTGTGTATGGGCTACACACCATCACAGCACACATGAGAAAGGAAAAAAAGGCACCGCGCGTCGTTTGCTTCATTTAAAGGCGATCAGGCAAACGGTGTACATTGTAAAATTTTTCAGAGAAAAAGAATATTATATCGTCCCGGGTTTTTTAGAAAAAAGTATACAAAAAGCGAAAGAAAATTTAGCAAACTTAAATTGTTTATTTGTGAAGAGAAAAAAGTTTATTTTGTGAAAGATGGTGAGTTGTGTTCACTTAAAACTATTTATACAGTCCATTGCGAAGCGTGAGTGCCCGGTTAGAATTATTTTCCTTATTTTTTTTGCACGATTGTGAGAAATAAAATTTAGTGAAAGAATTTTGCGATTATTGTCCACAAACGAAATAGAAATCTTGTG
This sequence comes from Platycheirus albimanus, assembly GCA_916050605.2. Classification (NCBI taxonomy): domain Eukaryota; kingdom Metazoa; phylum Arthropoda; class Insecta; order Diptera; family Syrphidae; genus Platycheirus; species Platycheirus albimanus. The sequence continues at coordinate 18,043,007 of OU696696.1, read as the reverse complement.
TGACAGATTATTGAGAAAGATCTGCGATTTCAAAGCAGAAGTGAGAAAGTGAGAAGTCGGATAAGACTATTTAGGAAAGTTTATTTTTCCGGGTATTTTAGAAAAAGTATACAAAAAGCGAAAGAAAATTTAGCAAACTTAAATTGTTTATTTGTGAAGAGAAAAAAGTTTATTTTGTGAAAGATGGTGAGTTGTGTTCACTTAAAACTATTTATACAGTCCATTGCGAAGCGTGAGTGCCCGGTTAGAATTATTTTCCTTATTTTTTTGCACGATTGTGAGAAATAAAATTTAGTGAAAGAATTTTGCGATTATTGTCCACAAACGAAATAGAAATCTTGTGTGACAGATTATTGAGAAAGATCTGCGATTTCAAAGCAGAAGTGAGAAAGTGAGAAGTCGGATAAGACTATTTAGGAAAGTTTATTTTTCCGGGTATTTTAGAAAAAAGTATACAAAAAGCGAAAGAAAATTTAGCAAACTTAAATTGTTTATTTGTGAAGAGAAAAAAGTTTATTTTGTGAAAGATGGTGAGTTGTGTTCACTTAAAACTATTTATACAGTCCATTGCGAAGCGTGAGTGCCCGGTTAGAATTATTTTCCTTATTTTTTTGCACGATTGTGAGAAATAAAATTTAGTGAAAGAATTTTGCGATTATTGTCCACAAACGAAATAGAAATCTTGTGTGACAGATTATTGAGAAAGATCTGCGATTTCAAAGCAGAAGTGAGAAAGTGAGAAGTCGGATAAGACTATTTAGGAAAGTTTATTTTTCCGGGTATTTTAGAAAAAAGTATACAAAAAGCGAAAGAAAATTTAGCAAACTTAAATTGTTTATTTGTGAAGAGAAAAAAGTTTATTTTGTGAAAGATGGTGAGTTGTGTTCACTTAAAACTATTTATACAGTCCATTGCGAAGCGTGAGTGCCCGGTAAGAATTATTTTCCTTATTTTTTTGCACGATTGTGAGAAATAAAATTTAGTGAAAGAATTTTGCGATTATTGTCCACAAACGAAATAGAAATCTTGTGTGACAGATTATTGAGAAAGATCTGCGATTTCAAAGCAGAAGTGAGAAAGTGAGAAGTCGGATAAGACTATTTAGGAAAGTTTATTTTTCCGTCCTGTGACTGGTGATAGATGATATTTTTTATCACACAATTATTATACTGTTTATCACTGTTGATTTGCAGTATAGTGCAAGTCCGGTGTTGATTTTGGTATCTTCTTACATTAATTTGCAGGCCACTCACGTTCTTCCTAAGGAATTATTAACCAATTTTTTTTTTTTTTCAAATACAATAATACGTTGCATTATTTTTCAGGCAGAGAAAGATACAGCGAAAGAGCAGGGAAGTGGAAAGCTGGAATACATCTATGATGCAGCGATGCACGCGATAGAGAGAATCCCAACTAACATTTCAGCTTCGATAAAAGCTTACCGAACAATTATTTCGGTAAGGCTTATTGCAAAGATGAAATGGAGGCCTTACGGAAGCGCCAGCTTTGGTAATAGCTCTTAGTGACCTAAGAGGTTTAAGCCAGCCCCAAAAGAAATTTTACCGAAACTTGTTGAAAGAAAGCTTCTCAAACTCTTCGCTTAAAATATTAATATAAGCTTTAATAAAAAAAATTAAAATATATTTTATCAATTTTCCATGCAACTTTGCATTTATCCATAACAAGCGGAGTCTCGACGAAGCAAAAATGTCTGACTTAACATTTACCATTTCGATTTTATTTTTGCTTTTTGTTTTCGAAATATAATTTCAACGATTAAGATTATGATCTATAATCCAGGCATAAGTTATGCCCTGTGGAAACACGGTTCAAGTTTTGTTTATCATCATTTTACCTTTGACTTATGACGTGTCAGTCTAAAGAACAAACAATTAAAAATTGAAAAAGAAAAAAGCATCCAAATTGAGGTAATTATAAAATCATATAAGGTACATAATGGAAATTTTGTTCAAATAAAATATTAAATTTATGTTCATTTATTATAGAACTCCAAAATGGAAGAGCATTCTGAAAATTTTATAATTGTCCAAAGGATTGAGGCCGGAGAACTCAAACTTTCAGCAGTGCCCTCAACTTGGGAGAAAAACGGAAGACTTATGTGGCCACCAGAGAAGTTGCGAGGAAGCTGCCTTAAAAATTTTAAAAACCCACCTGGAAATTCGGCTGAAGGATGGAAGGAGTATCAGTGCCTTGTAAAAAGACGAAATATCAAGACGTACTACGAAGCATTGCAAGAAATTGAAGCAATGTCTAACAACAGTGATACCAGTGACATGGAAAATCTGTCAAGGGCTTCACAAAGCAATGGGAAACGGTCTGCAGCAGCCCGAAAAGTATATAACGCTGATAGAGACCGGATGAGCCATAACGAAGTGAGTATGGCCAGCTTTGTAGTAGAAAAGTATGTGTTAATGTTGTTGTATTCATTTTATTTCAGTTTTTACAGGTTCTTCAAACAGCTTCAATCGACGTCAAATCAAAGGCCCATAATCTTCAAACAGCCATCTGTGCATACCAATCGTGCGCAAATAAAATCGACACTCATCAGTCCATCGGGAGTGGAACGTCTGAGCCGTCAGAAATTGGCTTTTTTGTTGCTATCATAGATAACCAGATCAAGCAGTCCGCTGCACTCTCTATGGCCCATTTCCTTAGGCTTGTGCGTAGATTTTAGTTCTTCTTAATTTCGTCTTCATTCTCTGTTGTTTCTTCATCTTGGACGACAACATCTGAATCTGAATCTTCTCGGTTCATAGTCTGCAAGTCAACAAAGCATCCTGTGTGGGGATGCCAACAATTTCAAACATTGACCCTCAAGGCGAGACAGGATATAGTGAAAGATAAAGGACTGTGCATCAATTGTTTGAAGGTTGGTCACCAAGTGAAAGATTGTTTCCAAGGACCGTGCAACAGTAGTCCTGGGAAGCAAATGCACAACAGCATAATGTGCCCATTGGGAGAGATAAGGAGAGGAGACGCTTTTGCTTTGCAAATACGAGAGAAAGGTACCTGTACTGTACATCTCACCCGCTTAATAAATAGCCAGTTGACTGTAAAACTTCGATCGATACAGAACGTCTTTTATTTTCTCTCTTTAATATTGTGGTACATAAAGCGGCCTTTACATGGCGACCGCGACAGGACCGCTATTAGTTGGCGGTCCCGTTAAGTTTGGGCAATATTTGTTTTTAGCCTTTTCTAAAGTTTGTTAGGCGAAAAATAAAAAGAAGTGCTTTATCTACAATCTTCACATTAAAAAGAAAAACGTTAAACTGTAAAAAAAAACTGTGTACCCCAGAATATTCAGTGAAAAAAAGCATAAAAAAAAAGTATTATGTTCCTTGAACAAAGTGCAAGCCGCAGTAAATAACGGCCACAGTCCCTTTTTCTTTTTCTTTGCCACCCCACACAACTATCCATCGTGGTGAGAATAACCAAAAATCATTCAGTGAAAAAAAAGAAACAAAACAAAAGAGTACCTACATATATGTTCCCAACAAGAAACCGGTTGAACAAAGTGCAAGGCGCAGTATATAAATGCCAGAGTCTCTTTTTCCTTTAAACCCTTGCGCGTGCGCAGAGCAGTAGCAGCAATCAAAATCCATGGAATTCTGCATCAGCTCAACGGTGGAGGCCATCAGAGTGCGATCATCAACTCAATACATTATCAATTACAGTCGCATCGACAAGTAACGTACCAACATTTAAACTAGTCAGAGCGGAGATTCGTCCTTCCACTTTGGACTCTGTGGAGTAACATTAGGGCATGTGTCCATGGCGACCGAGTTAATGTTATCTAGAAGAGTTTGGCATTTCGTGGTGTAGGCATGGATTTTTGGGTTGGCGGAGCTTCTGAGTCCGTCCCTTGGTCAGACCATTATTTTAAAATCACTTATTTGAACTCTACTCCTACTTACAAACGGCCCGACACAGCAACTGCTTTGGCATGTGCAAGGAAATTCCTAGAAATTTACATTCAAGGATCTGATCCAGGGAGAAAACTTTACGACTGTGTACTTGGCCTGCTATTTTACGCAAAAACTGATCAAGGAGAACATTTAATTAAGGATCATTTCATCAACGATACAACGAATTTACCACTTCCAGGAGCCTCAACCAAATTGACTTCGATTTCTTATCAAAGCGCTGCAATGGCCGGTGCCGCTACAGGCAATGCGATATCTGTAGTTCAAATTGGTAGCTCCACTCAGGAATCTATTGGAGAAACTCAAATTCAAGCCTGGTACGATACGCACTTTAATGATACAACAACCGATCGAGATGCGGAGATAGACGACACAATCAACTATTTAGCTTTTCTCGCTTTAGTCACAGTCCGAATGATATCAAAAGGATTCACCTCCATTTCTACTTACATCCCCAAAACAGTATCATATCGGTACACTACTCTTTGGAATAAGAAGGACTTACAACTCCCTGCCACTCCACCCCCCCCCCCACAGAAATTGCGAGAACATTTTTGAAACAAGTTACAGGAAACATGAGTCAAAGACCAATCACATTTTGTGTTATCTACTTTATTCTCTTAAGAGCGCGAAAACCAACAGCAATAAAACCATCGAGGCAATCCTTACATCTGGATGCCTACTGGCCTTAGGTGAGACAGGTCTAGGAGCTCTACACTGGCTTGCTCAAGCAGCCAAATCTACTGATGCCAATGCCAGCACGCTCCTAAAGTATATGAGTTTCGGTCCAATGATTGACATCACCAGAGAGATACGTAATACAGTGGCTTGGATCACTGCTAACAACGAATTTACCTGGAAATGGGCTCGATTGTTCTCAGAAGGTGCCTTCATTCAGTTTTCAATAGCCCGAGCAGCTAGATTTACCGCTGTACTTATCCATCTCTCATTAGGAGATTTGCAGGATGATTCTATTTGGCAAGTTCCCTCAATCGCCCCAGCTGCCATTTTCAAAGAAGAGGGCGCTATGATAGCTCACCACATCAGAAGAGGTCTACTTACATCTGGAACGGCAGAGGGAGACTTAAGGATGGTGCAATTTGAATAAGTGGTGAACATATAGTTGACAATCAAACAGTAAACGGAGTCTACTTGGTTAATTTTTTAAACACAACAACAATAGATGGAAGAACGTACGAAAACTTAACATATAAAATCCAGAACTATCTGAAAACATATACAATAGATAGATATCATGTGGAAAACTATTTTGAATCCCTTGACGAGGATCTTAAATTTGATAACATAAATTTCATTGACACATTACAAGATGAAGCATCAGGCAGTCCAATAATAACGTCGTTTACATTACTGATCATAATCATAGCTATAGCATTATATATAATATACTTCCTCAAGGTGAGATCATCCAGAAGAACAACTTGAAGAAATACGATTCAGCAATCTCTTAAAAAGAGTAGAGGAAATGACAAAAGAAACGGGACGTTCTTCTTAAAACAAAGGGGAGAGTTAATGTCACACATTGAGATGAACGCTTAGTTACAATATCGCTGATTAAGCACGTTCACAATCATCATAACTACAGAATCGCTGACTTATCACGTTCACAATTATAAGTCGATCGAGCGATCAATCCAATCAAGTAGCAATAGCAGAACAGCAGATGCAACACGCACCAACAAGACAAAGGGATGATGTCATGATCATGAGAACAATCGAAGTTTAACACCAGTCCTGATATAGATAAACAAAAGATAGGATTAAGAATATGAAAAATGTAATAGGTTAGTTTTTAAGAAGACACGGAACTGATCGGTCAAGATAATAAATCTTTTTAAAAATTGAATCCTAGTTTGGAATTAAATAATTCGCCTTATACAAGGATTTTTAAGAAGTAGTTCAATCGAATTTGGTTTACTTTTCATTCGGGTAAGTCTTCAACAATTTTCATATAACTTTGTGGTTATGGCGTGCCGTAGACAAAACGCCCGAGCACATGGAATTTGCAGTGGCAATTCTTAGCCACCACCGACACTCCACACCTTGGTATTTGTTTTTATTACATCACTTACGGATTTTTGAATTGTTGGGTTTTCTGCGTAACACCCCCCCCCCCCCCCCCAACGAAACCGAGGAAAAATTAAATAAAACAACCAAAAGAAAGAAAATTGATTGTGTGGTGTGTGCATTTTTGGGTGAAGGACCTATTGTCACAGACGACGGCTGACATAGTCCCGCGCAAATCTTCTTTTTATCATCTGAAATCTAGGCTTAGCGAGGAAGTGGTGTGTTGTTGCTATAAAGCACACCTCACCCTTCCGTTGGTTGGATACACACTTGGACCTCATTTTATAAAGAGACCACGCGCGATGTATACACCAAGCGCACCCCACTTCTGTTGCGGATTAGCACTAGATCTGGACACAATATTGTCTCCGATCTGCGATTCGTAAAATCTCTACATCTGGAGTTTCGTTGTTGTCCATAATCTAGTTACCAAGCTATACGATTAGTCCGAGTTGACCCGCATGAAGTTTTTGGATAAATATCTGAAGTTGTGAATTATAACTTATCAGATAGTATTAATACTATTAATTGATCGTCTTAGTCTTAGAATGTAGTTATGTTTTGTGAATTAGTGTTTACATTTCTTTGGTTTGTCCATATTTATAACTGGCAACCAACCATTGAATCGTTAAGGTTCATAACGCCAATAGTTGAAAATACTGTTAGGGATAAAGACTCCCTATCCAAATGCATAGCAGTAAAGTTACATCTTGCCCCCTCGTAGAAATATCAATTTGCAAGCTTTACATACATTTACTACGTACTTACCAGCAATCTTTTTAAATAACAGTTAATAGATTAAATATTTCTTAATCTTAACATTCGTTTCTTAATATATACTATGATCTGAATTTTAAAGCAAAAAGGTACTGTAAATCGTCAAAATACTCAAATAAAACTTAAGTTTCTTAGAATCTTGTATTCATCAATAGTTGGCTTAATCAACTTAATGTATCTTAACTAAAATCTGATCTTAAAGATCTGAATTATTATTCGCGTTGTTCGGCTTAGCCAAAGTTAAAAGAAGAAATTGTTCGCGTTTATAACAGTTTCACCCAGGAAACTATTCTCGACTTCGTGTTGATATGATTTAATCTCAAACATAGATGTATTCGCGAGTGGGTAATTTGATTTATTAAAGCAAATCTTCATAAGCACACTTTTCCTCTTCGTTCCTCTACAAGATAATTCCATTTTAAAGAGCAACTCGCTTAGATTGGAATAATCTGTCATTCTCTACTCGCTCTATTATATAGCGTTCGCGCTTATAGAGGCAAACGACGGCGTAACCGCCAACGTTTTGAGTTTGAGCTCTTCGTAGGTAAATAAAAACTAAAGACAAGATCCAAGAAACGAGATCTTTGCATGGCGATCTTGCCAGGAGCGCAACAAGAAGCTCTGGACTTAGCTGCCAGCTACATCGCTGAGGCAGAAAGAATTCTGAAAAATTCAGGAATAAAACCCGCCACGGTAATCCAAGAAGAGGTGCAAGGACCTAAGCAGCTCACAATAGAGGAATACAATAAACGGCAGTTAAGACGACAAGAAGCCGTTTTGACCACCATCGTTTCCCCTGTGCCTCCATCAAAAAGAAGAGGAAGAACGGCCACGTTAAAGGCCCAAATACGAGAGATAAACCGTCTCGTTAATATACCCGGTACTAGCTCCGACGACCTGTACAAGTACCGCAAAGAAATCAGGGTTATCCGGAAGACGCTGAGAGAGGATCGGAGCTCCAAGAAAGCAGCCAAGAAACAGTTTCACGACCTCTTCAACAACATCACGAACCGCCTAGCCCGGCATGAGGGCAAAGAGAGTAAATCGGAAGTAATTAATTTACTTTAAAACATATTTAACTATATTGCATTTTGATAACATATGCGAACTTTATATGCATTGGTGGTGAATTTGATTCGTATAACACTAAAGACAAGATCCAAGAAACGAGATCTTTGCATGGCGATCTTGCCAGGAGCGCAACAAGAAGCTCTGGACTTAGCTGCCAGCTACATCGCTGAGGCAGAAAGAATTCTGAAAAATTCAGGAATAAAACCCGCCACGGTAATCCAAGAAGAGGTGCAAGGACCTAAGCACCTCACAATAGAGAAATACAATAAACGGCAGTTAAGACGACAAGAAGCCGTTTTGACTACCATGGTTCCCCCTGTGCCTCCATCAAAAAGAAGAGGAAGAACGGAAACGTTAAAGGCCCAAATACGAGAGATACACCGCCTCGCTAATATACCCGGTACTAGCTCCGACAACCTGTACAAGTACCGCAAAGAAATCAGGGTTATCCGGAAGACGCTGAGAGAGGACCGGAGCTCCAAGAAAGCAGCCAATAAACGAGAAGAGGCACAGTTTCACGACCTCTTCAACAACATCACGAACCGCCTAGCCCGGCATGGGGGGCAAAGAGAGTAAATCGGAAGTAATTAATTTACTTTAAAACATATTTAACTATATTGCATTTTGATAACATATGCGAACTTTATATGCATTGGTGGTGAATGTGATTCGTATAACACTAAAGACAAGATCCAAGAAACGAGATCTTTGCATGGCGATCTTGCCAGGAGCGCAACAAGAAGCTCTGGACTTAGCTGCCAGCTACATCGCTGAGGCAGAAAGAATTCCGAAAAATTAGAGGTGCAAGGACCTAAGCACCTCACAATAGAGAAATACAATAAACGGCAGTTAAGACGACAAGAAGCCGTTTTGACTACCATCGTTCCCCCTGTGCCTCCATCAAAAAGAAGAGGAAGAACGGCCACGTTAAAGGCCCAAATACGAGAGATACACCGCCTCGCTAATATACCCGGTACTAGCTCCGACGACCTGTACAAGTACCGCAAAGAAATCAGGGTTATCCGGAAGACGCTGAGAGAGGATCGGAGCTCCAAGAAAGCAGCCAAGAAACAGTTTCACGACCTCTTCAACAACATCACGAACCGCCTAGCCCGGCATGAGGGCAAAGAGAGTAAATCGGAAGTAATTAATTTATTTTAAAACATATTTAACTATATTGCATTTTGATAACATATGCGAACTTTATATGCATTGGTGGTGAATTTGATTCGTATTACACTTATACTACTCTTTAGAGAAAAAGTATCGCGAGGCAATTCATTTTAATGATGTTCACTTCTGTGCTGAAATTCAAAGAGAGTAAATCGGAAGTAATTAATTTACTTTAAAACATATTTAACTATATTGCATTTTGATAACATATGCGAACTTTATATGCATTGGTGGTGAATTTGATTCGTATAACACTTATACTACTCTTTAGAGAAAAAGTATCGCGAGACAATTCATTTTAATGATGTTCACTTCTGTGCTGAAATTCCCCATGGCGAGGTCAGATTCTGATTAAGAATGAGCATTTATGTGACAAAAGAAAAAAAACTAACCAATACAGTCATCGGCAATAGCACGATGTGTCAGAGTTGATTGGTTATAAATGTGTATTAGAACGTCAAGTATTACTAATTGCGGGATTGATCTTCCGCTGACGTATTGTCAACATCCCTTACATGATGGAAATGTTGACATATGACGTGTTGACAATTGGAAGTTAACATCAAATTCATTTGTTGGTCTTCCAAATTCCCTGACGGTGGCGACACCTGTGTATGAACGAAAATAGATGAATAAGAAAAATATACTACTCTACGAACAAGCCCCTTGCCATAGAGAAATTTCCCTACCACTATTGTGAGCATGTCAAATTTCATGTGTCTAGCCATAGAGATATGAGCGAGACCATCCCTCATTCCATTTCACAAGTATCCATTCAACCTACCAGACATCTTTATAAAAAGTTAAAGTTTTCTTGTGCAATCCAGACAAAAATTTTCTTGGGCGGATATATAACTAAAGAAAAGGTACGTAAACTATAAAATATTCAGGATATGGCTGCTGAATATATTCAGTAATTATATCCTGTAATATTTCCAATATTTTTACGAGTGAATCTCTGAATTTCAGGTGAAATTCCAGCACTTTTTTTTTGTGCTTAAAAAGAACTTCTTCGTGGAAATTTTTGTTTTCTCAAAGCGTCGGTGGCACCACATGGTGGCTACCACGACGCGGCGTGTGTCTTCTTAATTCAATTAGGACGCCCTACCTTAGGATTTAGAAGGGATTTACATAATTTTAAAGGTAAATTTTCAAACTTACAAAGTTTTTATTAAAGTTCTGACTTGGCGTGGTTTTCTTTTCACATAGAAAAGCGCCCGAGCACATGGGATTTGCATTGGCAATCCATGCTGCCACCGACGCACCACGTGTACCCAGCCTTGAATTGTTGAATTTTCTGTGGCGACATCCTACAAAGAATCCTAGGATAAATAAACGCCCAAATACAAAAGAAAGTGAACAGTGTTGTGCTTGTTTTTGGTGCCGGACCTGTTGTCCATACTACCAACAAGGAATTTTCTGTTTAAGCCACGTGTGGCTGACTCAGTCCCGCACAAATCGTTTCATCGTCGCGTCGTCTGAAGACCAGACACATCGAGGAAGCGGCGTGTTGTTGCTGCCTAGCACAGCTCACCCTTCCGGTTATTGAATTTGCATCGACGTTGGAATTTAGATTTAGCAACTGCACCGTCCTGACGCCACGGTTGCAGCCCATTCATATTTATCCACGGACGTGGTTGTATGTCTTCTGAGGCACCACCTGCGGGGCCAAGAAAAGCCCACCTGCGGGCACATACACATCGTTTTTCTATACCTATTGCAAGCAGGAGATCTATTAGATCATTTCGAGGAATATCCATCTGATTGGAAAAGTGTTCCACAAATTGGATATATACTTTGTCCAACTATAATATAGACACCACGCGCGGTGTACACACCAAGCGCACCCCAGCTCTGCTGCGGATTAGCAATGGATCTGGATACTATTTCGTTTCCGATCAGCATATCGTAATAATCCCTACAACTGGAGTCTCGTCGGTGTTCCTCGAGTCAACAAGTTTTGCAGTAGTAAAAGTGGACCCGTATAAAGTTATCTACATCATCAAGGATATATGGAGTTGCGGAATCCTTCTAACCAAATCCACACTTAAGTATCACATATTTTCTTATTTTATATATATATATATATATTTAGTGTTTATTGAATATAGAGATTCATCTATTCGAGATAGAACAAGTAGGAAGCAATAGTTTTTTATACTAAATCGAACATATCAGTGAAATTCAAAACTTCGTACCCAATAACATAATTTGCTTTTGAAATCGTTTTTGAAATATTAATTTCGCGTATAAGAATAAGCATTAATTTAGTTCCGGTCCGATCTGGAAGAATATTTAAAGATTCGCCGCGAATATTTTCTTCACGTAAAGACATTTTGGTCTAGATACTTACCAAATTATTCATTTGAATTTGTGAAATAATGCTAAACAGATAGTCTTGAATACTATCGATTAAACGTCTTCGTCCTTGATTGTAGTGATGTTATGTGAGTTTGTGTTTACTTTCCTTTGGTTTGTCCATGTTTCTAACTGGCAGCCAACTACAGAATCGTTAAGATTCATTACGCCAATCGTTGAAAGTTCTGTCAGGGATATAGATTCTCTACCTAAGTGCATAGCAGGTAAACTTCTTCCTGCCGCCTCGTAATATTATCAAGTTGCAAGACAAATAAATAACGTTAATACATTTGCAAACAATCATAGAGTAATTACCAATAATAGATTGGAGCAGTGCACTACTTCGTCTAGGTATTTTAAGATTTAATAATATTATTGATTTTACTTTAAAACATATTTAACTATATTGCATTTTGATAACATATGCGAACTGTATATGCATTTATTTCCAATCATTATTGTCAGCTACCCTCCCTGTTATTGGCCTGTACACTTGTCGATAAAAAAATTTCTGCAAACTTCACTTATTTAGATGAACATTACAGATTTACTTTTCAGCTTTTATGAGTAATAGGGATTTATTCATAATGGAATAGGTTAGTTTAGGTCCGATGGGGGTTGGACGGAACCCTCTCTCTCACTCTCACATGAACGGTTGGAAATTTCTTATATGGTTTAGTATAGTTCAGAGGTTTAGTGATGCAGGTCAGGCTTGACCTACATATCAGTAAAGTGGTCTCTTACAATATCACTTGCCTGTCTATAAGGAACCATGGTTCAAAGGAGATGATCTTCTTTGATAAGGGTGGGTTACGAGACAGGGGTTGTCGTCTTCATCTTAGACAACCCGACCTTAGGTTAGTCACTTCTTACCTACACTCTACAGATTATGAGAGCATGGTAGAGATAAGGTCAATGTTAGCTCTAGATATCTACTGACATCTAAAGATATCGATATATTCAAGGTATTCGAGGTTTTCACTGATATTTGTGGTTTGCGAAACTAGAAGTTCTCTCAGCTGATTTAAAACAAAACAATCGAGTATTATGTGTCTTCAACCTGTTGTTGGGGAGGATCAATAGGATCGGTGGAAATTGATATTGTTGAATCAGGCCTCAGAAAAAAACAAAAATAAAGGGGTATGATAACTCCCGTACCTAGATATGCAGGGTTTCGGACGCCGGTCGATATACTACTTTTTACTACTTCTTTAACAGAGTTGTTTTTGTTTTATCGTATACTATTTCTTACTATTCCTTTAATTGAATTGTTTTTTTATTTTATAATAATTTTAAGTAATTTTCTTTAATTTAATTAATAAAGACTATTATATAATGAACGACTTTTTTTTCTTGTAAAAAAAAACAGGCACTAAAAAACAGGCACAAAAAAAGGTAAGATTTCCTTTCGAGAATCGTGCTTCTCGAATAAAAATAAATATAGCACAACAAAAATTGGTGTCAGATGTGGGGTCTGCCTGAAAAGCGACAAGTGCAAAGTGTAAAAAAAAAAAAATAACTAGAAGTGAGAAAAATAACAAGTGATACCTTCCCTCTACAAACTACAAAAAAAAATAAAAAAAAAAAAACCAAGTAAAAAAAACAGAGACAAAAAAAGTTAAGACCCCTTTCCTTGTAGATTTCTGTAGCCGATTAAACATGATTTACGGTTGCTACTACAGAATTCGTTGTTCGCATTCGCCTAGTTTGCGGTGGATGTTAATACCGAAAGTTTCCGCTCAGCCTGTTACTTTAACTGTACACTCTCCCCAAAATTACAGTTAATACGTGTGTGTTTCTTTTTTTTTATTATTATTCTGATTATATTTTTTTAGTAAGCTATTAGTCAACCTGCAAAAAAAGTAAATAAAACAAAAATAAAGAAGATAGATACTTAACTTCATAAACTATGTCATAAATTGCCAATAATTGCGAAAGAACATAACTTAAAATAGCAATCGAATTCAAGGAAAATTCAAAGAAATATCTTAATATTTTTTTTATCAGAAAAGGTCCAAACCTACCAACGTGGTGCATTACCTTGGCGGCGATAAAAATGAAGATATTGATGGGAGTTAAAACAATGATGATAATACTCATCTATAAATATCATATGCAACTACCTATTTGGTTTGGATATCTGATTGTAGTGCAGAGTTGCCATATCAGGTTATTATATAGGTAGCTAATTGCAGCAACGTTGCCAGAGGACAACATATTCTGTGCATGTCTTGTTTAGATGGTGCTGATGTGAGGCTGACCTTAGGTCTGTCTTTTTTTTGCATGGGCCCTCTACTGGCATGTTAAACCAAAAGGGTGTGTTGACCAAGGTGGTATGCTCACCATTCATTTCTTCCAAATTATTATATTATTAATATTAATAATAATAAAAATAATAATTATATATATATATATATATATATATATATATATATATATTTTTGTTTTACGTTACACTACAATATTAACATTTAATGATTTAACATAACAAAAATATAAAAAATTCATAATTTGCCTGTTTGAGTGAAGGACAAAAGTAATATTGATCCTTCCGCCAATAAGACAAAATCGAAAATATTTGTTAAAATGAAATTCTTTGAATGCAATCACTTAGATGAACGGAATCAGGATCTAAAGATGTACATATCATTCCACTAGGATCAGTGGTCAAGCAACGCGCAGCTCAAATGAGTTAGAAATTCTTCGATTCGATATAGAAGTTTATACCATTTACTTATCATGAGCAGCAAAAAGGAAGGAAAAGGTGATCCTGAGATCACCCTGTTTGAATTTTGATATTATATTGATTTGAAACTATATTTAAACTATATTGATTTCATACTTTTATAACTATATTGATATTACATAATCTATTTCTGCGCCTATCTATATAGAAGACTCCTTAAAATATAAACCCAAGGGCTAACGTCCCTTCTTTTTTTTTTTTGGTTTCGATAAAATCACCGGCGCTTTCAGTGCATTGGCTCCGTTGCAAGAAAGCTTTTTTTGTTCTTAAATAAATAGGTTTTCTTAAAAAGCTTTAAGTTTTTTAAGTCTTCTGTCACGATTGAAACGAGATAGAGCGCCCGATCGTGAAGCGTTATATTATAAATAAAATGTGATAGAAGTGGGTTTTTTGAACCATTTTCCCACTATAAAAAGTTTCTTTTATTTCAATTCAGAAAATATTAATTTTCATGTTTGAGCTGGGCATCGAAACATTTGGTCCTTCGAGCCGGATAGATAGGCGAATCGAACAGGATAGATATCGCGAAAGACGGGTTAATTCGCTTGCCCAAAAGGCCGGTGCCTTGTGAAGTGTTTTTGTTCTTTTCTCTAAAAAATATAAAATAATACACCAAATTAGAAAAATGTTAAGGAAGAAAACTTGAGAGCGGCAGCAGGAGACGCTGCGAATGAATAATGTCTAGTAGAGTATAACCTCCAAAAGGTAAGCGATCATTTTATTTAATTGAGAAAGGATTGTTGTCAACTACAAGACAACTTCGGATAGAGATATGATAGATTTATCGTCTTACAAACGATACTTCTTGATTAAAAATACAGTTTTCATTCAATGAGAAAGACCCCCGCCTTACAAACTAGGAGAGAAAGAAGAATAATTACAACATTCTAGAACAAATTTCAGACATCAGCTTGTAGCTTGTTGTTTACTTTCTGTATGTTTATGCGTTCCTAGAGACAGCATTATGAGTGGCCCTAGTTGAACAGCATTTTTCGTATTCAAAATATAACCCGTTTATTTTTTAGCACTAGCATCAGACGAGACATATGAATGTCCAACACTCACACATTTTTTATTTTTTGCTTAAAACCTAACCCGTTTTGTTTTCAGCATTGTCATCAGACGAGACATAACCAGTTTTATTTCCAGCAAACGAGAGAGATGAATGTTCAATATTCACACATATTTTATATATAAACGACAACAACAATAATTCTAAGTTTTACTTCCAGCACACCACCAGACCAGAGACAGAGAGGCTATGCGTAGCATACACATACAATTTATACACATTTGTTTTCAGGTTGTTTTGTTAGTGTTGATTGTCGACGCACCCATGTTAATGAGGATGCGGAGGCATATGAGAAAACCAGATTGAGAAAGAGGGGTATTGGTTGTGTATGGGCTACACAGCATCACAGCACACATGAGAAAGGAAAAAAAAGGCACCGCGCGTCGATTGCTTCATTTAAAGGCGATCAGGCAAACGGTGTACATTGTAAAATTTTTCAGAGAAAAAGAATATTATATCGTCCCGGGTTTTTTAGAAAAAAGTATACAAAAAGCGAAAGAAAATTTAGCAAACTTAAATTGTTTATTTGTGAAGAGAAAAAAGTTTATTTTGTGAAAGATGGTGAGTTGTGTTCACTTATACAGTCCGCTGCGAAGCGTGAGTGCCCGGTTAGAATTATTTTCCTTATTTTTTTGCACGATTGTGAGAAATAAAATTTAGTGAAAGAATTTTGCGATTATTGTCCACAAACGAAATAGAAATCTTGTGTGACAGATTATTGAGAAAGATCTGCGATTTCAAAGCAGAAGTGAGAAAGTGAGAAGTCGGATAAGACTATTTAGGAAAGTTTATTTTTCCGTCCTGTGACTGGTGACAGATGATATTTTTTATCAAACAATTATTATACTGTTTATCACTGTTGATTTGCATTATATACTTTGTTAACCGATATAAACAAAGATGAGTAAAAAAGAAGTGACAGTATATACGGATGGGGCGTGTTCTGGTAATCCTGGAGCGGGAGGATGGGCAGCAAGTCCGGTGTTGATTTTTTTTATCTTATTAAATTAATTTGCAGGCCACTCAAGTTCTTCCTAAGGAATTATTTACCAATTTAACTTTTTTTTATAGTTACAATAATAAGTTGCATTATTTTTCAGGCAGAGAAAGAGCATGGAAGTGGAGAGCTGGGATACATCTATGATGCAGCGATCCACGCGATAGAGAGAATGCGTGCATTCGCATTGGAGAAAGAGCAGCTAGCCGAAATTTCCATAGAGGAAATCGAGGTTAGACTAGAGATCCTCCAGGATTCCTGAAAACGAGTAAAGGAGTATGAAGCAGGAGTATGAAGCCAGGCTGGCCAAAGCCGAAAGTTTTAATACAAGTTGAAAATAATAACTTGAATAATTTACTAAAATATAAAGATTTGCTCGCGTGTGAACATTATTATTCATATATTATCCTTATTTAAGGATTGAAGTAATTGCATTGGCAATTAGTTTTCACAAAACGTGAAAACCACCCTCATAAAGGTAAGGATGGTTAATTTTTTTTTTGTCGGCGGACATTAAGATTAGTTTTTTTTTCTTAGATGTGTTTCTTTGAATTTCAAAGAACACATCGAACATTTTTTAACAAGTGATTCATAAATCTTTTTATGTTCACTAGGGTTCAGGGGTAAGGCAGGATCTGGCCTAGGAAATCCCATACATTTTCCATGGAAATTTATCCGTACCATGGCAACGTGGGAGATATTTTGTCAGCACTTTATTGGAACACCAACGTAATCCAACATAATTTGTGAAGATTATGATCTTACACTCTACAACTTTAATAAATGTGGTATTAGCCAAATTTAAAGCTACCACCAACGTGTCGTAAATTCATCTTTTTCTGAAACCTATTGGAAACCACGAGGGATTCCACGTTATATATATTTGGACCACATGGTTCTCCACTCAGCAGTTCGAACCGCATTGTACTCGATCATTTCGAGGTTTTACCTGCATTTCCACGTCATGAATTTGCAACTTTAGTTCCAGCATAATTAAAGCCTCAGTTTTTAGTCAGACGGTGGAACCGCCCGTAAATAAATCAACGCAGAAGCATCACGTCACATAACCTTGGATTTATTATCTATTATATATATATATTATGTGCAGTGTTATATTACTTACTTTTATGAATTTTTATTATGATAACGAGTGAATTTTTAGAATAATTACTTACCTTTTGTGTGAATTGTCGTCTTTTTTGTTTTGTATATTAGTGACTTTAGAAGAAATATTCAGTTTTCGAGACATAAGTCGAAGAGAGTAAGTATTTAGGAGTTCTGTGAGTGGGAAGGACAAATAGAGAAATATAAGAATATGAGTTTGGTTGTTAAGATGATTAGATATGTCGCAGATCTCTGACAAACATCAGGGAGGTCATCTATGGTCGCTGTGGCAAATGTCATCCGGGACAAGCGGTGTGTAGTGTACCTATGGTGAGGTCTACGAATTCTGGGTATACGCTTCCGGCGTATATGGTGGTAGGTTTTTCCCCGTCACATCCAACTTTTGGTATGTCGACAGAGTATCGTGAAAGGTAAGTCATGTGGTCCGTTTGTAGAAATTCCGCTTGTACACTACGACAATGATCGACCTTCCGTTCGGCGCTTCTACCTTTGGTAGTTGCCCTTGAATGTATATTTCTTATTATTTCATCTAATTTCATTTAATTTACGTTACAATAAGCAAACCCAAACAAGCGAATCTAGTGACCAAGAAAAAATTTAAATTTTTCAACAGTTGCATTCAAATTTAACGCTTTTGCTACGCCACTAGATCATTTGAATTTAAAATAAACAACAAGCGAATCTAGTGACCAGGTGAAATTTTAATTTTTGAATAGATGCATTCAAATTTAACGCTTTGAAGTCACTTTTTCTTAGTTTTTCAGCGGAAAAGGTGTTCTTGGTCAAATCGCGAGTGACTGTGGTGTATAGTTTAAGTGTTTGTGAAAAATATAAGTGAAAATGGAAGTGTCCATTGTTATGAGCAACAAAAACCGGGAAAAACTTGTGGTTGATGGCTATTCCTACCACCTTCGACGTAGGACCGCCAAAATATTTAGTTGGTGCTGCCAGGAAAGGAAAAAGTTTTCTTGCAGTGGAAGGGTGCAGACGGATTTCATCGAGGGAAATCATATCGTCAAAAAGGGACCAACGGCACATAGCCATGATCCATTGGCCTATGAAAAAAGCGTAATGCTAGCTAACGCCTCTGTGAAGAAAATGGCATTAACAGCTGCCCATCCATCACAAATAATAAGAGATTCCATTGTAGAGTGTGAAGGGCCCTGTCGCGTTTATTTGCCAAGCAAAAACGCACAAAAATCAAAAATTGCCAGGGTTCGCTCCTCCCATATCAAGGAGCCAGTTTATTTGGAGGAAATAGAGATTCCGATGAAACTTCACTACCTGGAGGGCGAAATGTTCGTATTGAAGGAGTCCAGCTACGGAGGCGAAAAAAACATTTTAATGGGAACAGGAAGCAGCTTTAAACTACTTTCAGAGGCTTAATGTTGGCTTATGGATGGAACTTTCCATGGATTTTTAGAAGGAACTGTTGTGCCTCTAGTTTTTTGTTTAATGAGCAGAAAAACAAAGTCTTCATACAGGCAATTATTTCAGGACCTGTTTCTGCAAGCTGCGGAGTTTGAACTGGAGCTAGAGCCAGAAGTCGTCATTTCTGACTTTGAGCAGGCAATTTCAAGCGCTGCTGAGGAGCTCATGACAACAACCTTTAAAGGTTGCTTGTTCCATTTTGGACAAAACATTTGGCGAGCTGTCCAAAGACAGAAATTGGCAAAAAAATATGCCCAAAGTGAAGAATTTTCACTTCAAATAAGAATGCTTAAGAGCTTAGCATTCGTGCCAGCAGGTAATTATCTTAACTGATTTATATACAAATTCAAACAATATTATTAATTTTGCTTTGCCATTAGAAATACATACATAAGATATCGTATTCTTTTCTTTACAACCCTTTTTTTATTATATTTGCAGACGAAGTTCCAGCGTACTTCACAGCCCTGTCCAATTACATAACTGACCCAGATGCCAAGGCAATGGCCAAGTGGTTTAAGGAGATTTATGTCGCTGGCAAAACTCCTGCGTCCAAGCCAATGTATGACCCAACATTTTGGTCCATAGAGGCAAATCTCGCGGTATAGTTCCCCAGCACACAGAATAACGTGGAAGGTTGGCATAGGCGACTTAAACAAATTTACCCAAAATGTATGCACTTCCCAAAACGCATAAAGACGGAAAGAAAATGCGTGTCGAATATTAATGCTCCAACTTATGAATTAGCTAAGTGGATTGTGAATGAAATAAAAAAGTTACCAAAAATAGAAAGTTGTTCGGTAAAAAATTCGTTTGAATTTGTTGATAAAATGAAGGATCTAGTGCTTCAAGAAAATGAATTAATGATCAGCTTTGATGTAACATCCTTATTTCCAAACATTCCGGTAAGCGTAGCCCTTGATGAATTCAAAAAATATCTTAATAATCTTGACTGTGAAAGTGAGAAAAAGAACGTTTATTTCGAAGCAACAAAGCTTTGCATGGACCAAAATTTCTTTCAGTTTCGTGAAAAAATTTACCGTGTAGAATTCGGTACTAATATGGGTAACCCACTCAGTCCATTAATTTCTGAAATGTTTATGTCTGCTTTCGAAATGAATTTGAAAAAACAAAATCTCCTTCCGCGGGTGTGGCATTGCTATGTGGATGACGTTTTTTCGGTGGTACACAAAGATGATATTGAAAAAACTTTAAACATTTTGAACAGCCAATTTGATTCAATAAAATTTACGTATGAAATTGAACAAGATAGGAAACTAGCTTTCTTAGATTTGGAAGTTCAATACATACAAAATAAAATTGAGTTTAGTGTTTTTCATAAACCAACAAGCACCATGAGAACTATCACTAGCGATTCGTTTTGTCCAATCCAAAACAAATTGGCCGCATATCATTCAATGATACACAGATTATGTCGTCTCCCTTTATCGTTAAAAAATTACAAAAAGGAGTACGAATACATAAAAACAACAGCTCGCATAAACGGTTTTAGCGAACAAATAGTGGATAAACTTGTTTATAAACACTCGCGAAAAGTTAATAATTTTAATATATGTCAACCTTCTTTTCACAAAAAGAAATAACGCAAAATAAAAGGGTTTCACTGTCTTTTGTACCTCACATAACAAACAAATTAAAAAAGTGTTTAATGAACAACAATTAGACATTGTTTATAAAAACGACAAAAAAATAGTAAATCTATTGGGATCTCCAAAAGACAAAACACCTATTTTGAGCAAGTCTGGTGTTTACGAAGTTTAATGTAGTGATTGTAAACAAAAATATTATGGACAAACGAAACGCAGTATCGAAACTCGGTTTAAAGAACATTTGACATATATTCGCCTCAATCAACCACATAAATCCGCAATCGCATCTCATGTGTTAAGTAGTGGACACGAAATCATAAACATTGAAAATCTAACTCTTCTAAAACAAGTTAACGACCATAGAAGATTAGATGCGTATGAATCTACTTTCATCCAAAAAGACCCAAGTGCACTGAACCTAGACAACGGCAATATAGAATCTTGCTTGATTAATATTGTATGTAACAACAATATTTAACAACAACATAATATATTGACCGTTGGTCATAGCTTACAACAACACACGGCTATGATGCATAGAAAAAAGGAAACTGGTTTAAGCTTTGATGACGATGCAATGTTTTAGTCGTGATTGCTGAAGATGAAGCGCAACTGCTTCGAAATGCATTCAGGTACGTGTCGCGTTTGTTTTTAATTGTTTTTAATAATTTTTTGTTAAATGTAATTTGTGAACAAAAGTGCATCGACTCAAGTGAAGTTAAAAAGGTGTTTTAATTGTAATTGTTAATTTATCGAACTTCACGCCATTCAATATTAACTCATTATTAAACTAGTCGTTGGAAAATCCCATGCTGGCCTTTATAAATTGATTGGTGATCAAGATAATTTAATTTAATTAATAGATATTTTAATAATTTTTGTTTGGTCAATGTCTCAATGGCAAAAACAACTACAGCTACTGTCAATGCTGTCAATTTGAAGTTTCGAAACAGTTTTGTATACAAAGCTATCTGAGAACAAATGTCAAATACTTTAGTTTGTGTCTACCCTACCCAAAAAAGTGCCAGTTTTATTTTCGAAATAGTTTTTTTTAGCAAATACAAGAACCACTTTTCGTTCTGGTGGGTGTATCCACAAAGCCTACGCATTTGGGTTCTTATAACACTAGTAGACGTATATTTTATTCAGCAAAAAAAAAAAACAATCAACATTTTCAAACTGTAAAAACATCACGGTGCTAAGTATACGGTGGTAAACAAATGTTGAATTTAATTTGATTTTATCGATCGTAAAAATATTATTCTCGGTGAGTTTTTTGGTATTTTTATATGTGATTAATAATTAAAAGTTATTTTATTCTTGTGCGGAAGGTCTCGCAAACGTAAAAAGCTAAAAAACGGATGAAATGGACCGACATGTTAAAGTTATTTCTCCTGGAACTTTGGGAAAAAAGTAATAAGATACATTGGACGGCGTTGTCAAACCTCTACAAATATATTGTTAACATAACGCATCGACGCGACGTGACGTAACAAAAAAGTTCAGTTTTATTCATGAATCAAATGTTGCACTGTATGGATTCATTTAATGCATGAAAGAAACTGAACGAAAATTCTATTCTTCTGCGCCATATCTTAGATTCGTTTTGATTTTTAGAGAGAGATGAACCCAGGCAAAACTAAAGAAGCATGCGCATAAACAGGCCGACTACATGACCACCGCAATGTTCAAATTCAGAATTTGGGAAACGGCAAAAAACAACACAAGTATCTGAAAGATACTTCCAAATGTTACTTCCATGGCCGATGCTCGGGAGTAACCCCTAAGATGAAAACCAGCCGCAAAATAATCCATCGTAAAAGTGTATGTCAGTCCGTCATACCATAAGGATGGCTTTGTCAAACCTCTACAAATATGTTGTTAACAACGCATCGACGCAACGTGACGTAACAAACTGTATATGCATTTATTTCAACATGTACAAACGGTATATGCATTCATAACTAACTTTTCCTTTTCAGCTACCCACCCTGATATTGGCCTCGTCATCTTCGAGAATCCTGTTAGTGCGGTGAATATGATAAAGAAACCAGATAACCAGATATAGATATAATTAAGTTTAACAGATATTATAATTTATTTTCGAAATAAATTTGCAACTGCAAATAAAGAGCTGTAAATGATTGTTTGTATTGTATTATAACCGAAAGTTTTCGCTCAGCCTGTTACTTTAACTGTACACTCTCCCCAAAGTTACAGTTAATAACCGTGAAGTGACTTCTAGCGGTGCTGAAGGTTGCGGGACTATCGGATGACGAGTTGCTGGGCACTATTTGTGCCCTGGTTGTTTTTCGGTAGACCGAGGAATTTTTTAAATTAAATTTACTCTGTTACTTTTTTATTCAAGATAAAAAATGAAAATAGTTGCCAATAAAACTTTTACTTTTTTTTGCTTTAGATTAATGGACGGCAGTGCTTGGCACAGCACAACCGTCCTCTATCACGACCTCGACATCACTCCGAGCTGTAAATGATCGAAGAAAAAGTGAAAAGTTGTAGTGTGCGTCTCAAAATTAAATAAGAAACAAATGTTTAAGTCAATTTTGGAATTTAGATTTAAGTCAGTTCAGTTTCAACAGAGTAATAATAAAGTTCATTTTCATTTAAAAATCGGAAATTGATTTTTTTACTCGATCCCGCGTGAAAACTCGTAAGTATATAAGGACTCGAAATTATATATGGAAAACATATATGCACAGGTACAGCATGCACGGGATTCCGATTCCATCATCGATAAACCCACCATTGTGATGTCACCACTGTCCAATTCACCACCATTAAAAATTTCTTTAGAGGCTAATCGGCATACCCTTTGCTTTTGCCTACACATAACACCAGAATTTCCCTAAACAGAAGTGTTAGATTGTGCTGCCGCAAAGCTACGTGCTCAGATGGCGAAGCGACTGAGCTTCTGAGTTTAATCCTTGTGTATAAAGCCTATAGTACTCTGAAGAAGCAGCTTCTAGTTTTGTAGGGTTGTGCCGCTTGAGGTTGCTGCGAACGCTACCAGTTTGAAAGAAAACACCAAAGAATAGAGCGAAGAAAAAAGGCTGTGAAGCTCGATTGGTAAGGTTGTAATCCACAAGCTGCGCAGTCAGCCATTTTGTCAAAAATACATAAAGAACAAAGGTTTTCTCTTGCGATAATTTTTAAAAGAATTTAATATAAAATAAATTCATTAACAAAACCCCTATATTAATTGAGATTTAATCTTAAACACTCCTACATCCATAAAACAATCAATTTATAAATGGATGCCAAGAATTAAAGTGATTAACAACGAACGTGGCACGTATCGAACCAATACTCACCATCATTCCAGAAGGAGAAAGATTCCTAGTAGCATTTGGAAAAATAAACGGTGTGGCATAAAATTCTAAAAATGTACGGTTTCCAAAAGGTTGAAATCACTGTTGGCCGCACATAACCTAAGCGAGAATTTCGGTTTATAACCTACCACCGAGTAAACGTGGCACGCTTCATCCCACCAGCCTCCACCCGAACTCGCCCCGTCGCGACAGTGATTACCCAGATCGGCAATCAAACCAATAGGATAACCATGAGGAGCAAAACAGGCAAACAATTAGGCAATGCACCGCCTTAGCGTCATAAAAAAAAAACTAGCGGCCGCCCAACAGCTAGTAGCCCTGAGCCAAACCCAATAAACGTGACACGCTTCATTCCAACAGCCTCCACCCGAACTCGCCCCGTCCCGACAGTGATTACCCAGATCGGCAATCAAACCAATAGGATAACCATGAGGAGCAAAACAGGCAAACAATTAGGCAATGCACCGCCTTAGCGTCATAAAAAAAAAACTCGCGGCCGCCCAACAGCTAGTAGCCCTGCGTACCTACAAAAAAAAGGAAAAAGTTAAATGAAATCTATAATCTTGATCTCTTAAGAAAAAGATAAGAAATTTAATTAGTGCCGAAAAGAAAATGAAAAGTAAAGTCCTCAATCATTTTTGAAAGTGATTATTATTTTTGATGTTGAGACTTGAATTTGAATAAGAAAGCAAAGTAAAGATCTGAAAAAAACCCTTATAAAATAGACAAATTGAAAAAAAAGAAAAGAAACCGGGTGAAAAGATTTCCCTTGTTTGGACATTCTGTAATGATCTACTTTCATACTCATTATCATACTAATTAAGTTAAACATAACTGTACGAAAGTTTCTCTCTCTGACGTTGAAGAAGACAATAGTCAGTAATAAAAGATCATTCAAACGAATCAGTTGCGTTTTATTACAATTCTTTCAAAAAGATTCTACTACAAAATTTGTAAATTGCAACATATGCAAAAAGAACTTGAAATTTTTTGGAATCACCACAAATTTAAAAAAAAAATTTTGTGCCTGGAACCTGGTTCTAGTTCTTCAGGTGCACAGCAGAATATTCCTTCAACTTCAACAGGTGGAGTTGTTGCTGAAATGAGTTCCGGAAAACGATCTGCTCCAGAAGATATTCAGAGAATGATAAGTCAAAGAAAACCAAAACAAATGCGGCTTTGGTGTAAAAGAAAAAGAATTTGCACAAAGTGATAAGGATAAAATTGACAAATGCTTGCTGAAAATGATAGCCACTGATTACCAACCTCTCTCAATTGTGGAAAATTCGGGGTTTCTTCAATATACCAAAATGCTTCAACCCTTATACAAGCCACCTAGCAGAAAATCTTTGACAACGACATTACTTCCAAATTTGCACGATGAAATCGCAAAAATCAGAAAAATGTTGCCTTCAATAGATTATGTAGCGGTAACAACTAATATGTGGACCTCAGACAGAAACAAGTCGTATTATAGTAACCTGCCATTTCAATTTTAATCATAAATTGTATTCAACTGTGCTCGCCACACGAAAAATGCATGATTTTTATACAGGAGCCAGCCAATATTGCTTTTGTATTAAATAACGTCTTCCAAGAATGGGACATTGCTCACAAAGTAGTAACCGTTGTTTCAGATAATGCTGCAAATGTGAAAAAAGCAATAAATGATGACTTAAAAAAACATCATCATCCATGCTCTTAATTTGTACGCAAACGAAGCCATAAATGCCAACTTGGGTTTCTCAGAGCTTATAAAGTGGTAAGACAGGTAATAACAAGAGGGAGAGAAAGGAGAACTATCCGTATATCCTTTTCCTCGTTCCTGTTTGGTTTTTTTTTCGCACTCTCTTTTTTTTGTATTTGCCTA
Source organism: Platycheirus albimanus (assembly GCA_916050605.2). Classification (NCBI taxonomy): domain Eukaryota; kingdom Metazoa; phylum Arthropoda; class Insecta; order Diptera; family Syrphidae; genus Platycheirus; species Platycheirus albimanus. The sequence goes on along the minus strand of OU696696.1, from coordinate 18,017,392 downwards.
TTTTTCAAAAATTCAGAATTTGGGAAACGTAAAAAAAAAAAACCCAAGTATCTGAAAGATACTTCCATGGCCGATAGAGAGAGATGAACAAAGACAAAACCAATGAAGCATGCGCATAAACGGGCCAGCTACATTACCACCGACATGTTCAAATTCAGGCTCAAGAAAAATACGGTCCCATCGCTTTTTTGTTGCCATTACAAAAGCAGGAAAAAAATTCAAATTCGCGCTGTTTAAGAACTCAAAATAGATCGTCCAGACCCAAGTTACATAAAGTAAATAAGGATATATGTACCTTGGTCCAGACAAATGTGTCCCTAAAAAATATCAAACAAAATAAATACATAAATTACGTTTTTTTATATTCTCTTAGTGCTCCATTGGCAGCTGATGATCAGAATATAAAAACTGATGATGATGTGTGCGCCGAAAAATTTAGTGCCAAATCAGAACATCAAGAAAGAATCAGTCAATCAAAATTAGTGTTACGTAAATGTAATTGAATCCGGTATATCAAACCCGGTATTGCCTTGCTAAACAAAAAGATAATTAAAAATGGAGCAGCAGCAGTGAGACCACCACCGAGTGATATGTAAGGATGTGTCCTTCGTTACTGCTACCAAAATGTATTTTTGAGCTAAATGGACAAAATAAAATTATACTTTGTACCATAACTTCTAGACGACTTATCCTTAAGGAACGATACATGTATGCATAGATTCTAATTTGAATCTTCTTGATGAAATTTTTTTTTATTAATTTCAGATCAATTTGGACTTTCAATTTATTAAACCTAGAAATACTTTTCAATATCCAAAATGGCAAACATTTTGCAACAAGGCCATGGATATTTTCCAGCAAAGAATAAAAGCGAATTTCCTGAAAACCTATCTCAAGGAAATAAAACAGCAACTTTTTGAACTGGATATTGGTATGTTAGCAATATTCTATTGCCAAATTGAATAATTTTTAATGTTTACAGGTAATATAAACACAGCATATGCAACATTAATGCACGGAATTATGCCACCAACACCCAGAAACATAAACGGCAAAAACAAAAAGTATACCATAGAAGACTCCAAAAAAGCCTTCACATTGGAAGTTCCCAATCCCTCTCTAATCGACTTTTTTATCGAAAAACGGCGAGAGGAATGCTTAAAGGCAAAAACCAGCTTTCAACCCATCATAATTGTCGTGGGTGGGGAGTTAAAATTTTATAAATATTTTATTTCAATAGATAACATACAATTTGAAATGCAGTCGTATTTAGACTGCATCGATAAACACAGCATATTAAAAATTATTGCACGGAATTATGCCACCAACACCCAGAAACATAAACGGCAAAAACAAAAAGTATACCATAGAAGACTCCAAAAAAGCCTTCACATTGGAAGTTCCCAATCCCTCTCTAATCGACTTTTTTATCGACAAGCGGCGAGAGGAATGCTTAAAGGCAAAAACCAGCTTTCAACCCATCATAATTGTCGTGGGTGAGAAGTTAAAATTTTATAAATATTTTATTTCAATAGATAACATACAATTTGAAATGCAGTCGTATTTAGACTGCATCGATAAACACAGCATATGCAACATTATTGCACGGAATTATGCCACCAAAATCCAGAAACATAAACGGCAAAAACAAGAAGTATACCATAGAAGACTCAAAAAAGCCTTCACATTGGAAGTTCCCAATCCATCTCTAATCGACTTTTTTATCGACAAACAGCGAGAGGAATGCTTAAAGGCAAAAACCAGGCTTTAACCCATCATAATTGTCGTGGGTGAGGAGTTAAAATTTTATAAATATTTTATTTCAATAGATAACATACAATTTGAAATGCAGTCGTATTTAGACTGCATCGATCTTTTTTTGGAAATTGTTTATGTTTTGAACATTAAATATCCGCCAGCATGCTTGTCCGTTTGGACATTTTTGGAAAAGTTTTGTTATAATATAGATGATGGTGCAAAAATACCAAGTGTACAAACTTTATTTAACGATATCGAAACGATAATAAATTTATAAAAAACTTAACTATTTTCAATTAAAAGTTATAAAATACACCCCTGACCATATTAATAGCCGCAATGTTGAACAAATACAAGGACATAAACTTAAACAAGAACTACAACTAGAACTAGCAAAAAGACAAGAAATAGAACAAACAGAAGGACATAAACAAGACAAGTACAAGAACTAGAACTGGCACAAAATCTAGAACTAGAAGAAGGACGAGAACTTTTAGTTTTGGGGGATCCATAGCATTGTTTTAGGTCATATGGATCACATGGTGTGTTGAAGACGTATTCGCAACACTTTTGGGCTGGTTAAGAGGCTTGAGGGGATATCTCCATCTTGTTTTCCCTCCCCCTCATTCCGATTTCTCGATTCACTTTTAAGAACCTTCGTAGTCAGGAATTCAAACTTTGGTTCCGGGGCCACGATCAACTATGGACCCCATCACAATCTTTTCGAGACATTGGAACCTTTTAGGAACCAACAACCAGAATAGATTGTGACTCTAGTACTACTACCCCCTTTTCGAAAACTTATAATTTCAGACGTTATCAACAATCTGCAAAGATGGTATCGGGCTTCAGCAAAACCCAATAATTTTAATTTCAGTCAACAACACCAGACAGGTCTGCTTAAAATAAAAGTTGTAACACCGCCTGTGGTCCTGGCACAAGATCCATCCCTGTCGATAAGCAAAGCGTAGGCATAACAAGCAGGCTGCTGCTGCTAGGAAACCAAGGGCACCAACCCCGAGGTAGGCATGCACGGGCCATTGACGAAATTCAGCGGTCCTATATGTCTAGTCCGTGGTTGGAGAACGGAAGAAGAAGACAATTTTGGTTATTTTTGGAGTTGAGTGATTACGTTTAGAAAATTTTATTTCTTAACTTTAACTTTATCTTGAGGAGTTTTTTTTTTGTAATAACTTAACGGTATGAATTTAGTTTTCCGATTATCTTTTGATTAGTTTTTTGTTTGATGATGTTTCAGAACCCACACAACAGCGAAGTGAGTTCTAACTAAATAATGGGTTGACACTTCTCTGGATTTTATTTACTTTATTTTGGAGTAGGAACGATGTATTGAGGTCTAACGAGGATGCTCATTTATAGTGCGAGAAGATGAATTTACGTTGCAGAAATGGCGCCCAACGTGGGCATACGTTTTTTTTTGTCTCACGAGCCCCTTTTCGTGCGTTTAAAGCTATCAACCTAGTACAGAAATGAAGGTGGAATGAAGATCTAGCTATCAATGTTCGTTACAGAAATGGCAGGATCTGAGTTAAATCATCGTTACAGAAATGGCGCCCAACGTGGGGCAGTGTAATGGCTCAACGTGGAGGTCGTCTGTGCCGAGATGGAATATTACTTCATCTTCTTTCTTTGGAACTCAAATGGGTAGTCAAAGCTACGTTACAGAAATGGCGCCCAACGTGGGGCATACGTTTTTTTTTGGTCTCACGGGCCCCTTTTCGTGCGTTTAAAGCTATCAACCTCGCACAGAAATGGCGACCTTTCTTTGGCCTTTATCTTTTCAGGTATATTATTAACTCTGAGATGGAACCTAGATTGACTATGACCAGGTGGAATGACCCACCTATAGATGGATGTAAATTGTTTCCTGTTTCCATTTGCCTCGTCTTTTTCTCAAGATCTAGCTATCGATGTTCGTTACAGAAATGGCAGGATCTGAGTTAAATCATCGTAACAAGTCCTATGATAAGAAGCATATTTTAAGAAATTCTACACCATTCCAGGTCACATAAGAGTTATGGGTCCAAAAATATAAGTCAGGCAAAGGTCAAGAAACATTCAAGATAAGAAACATCAAGAAAATCATTACCAAAGCAAGAAACTGAAAATAAAGCTAAGTATATAAAGTGTCAGTGAAAGTAAAGTGAAATAAATTAAGAATATAATATGTGCAACGACCAAGTTAAAAGTTTTTAAAGTTGAAGACTTTCATATTTGAAATTTGTTTTTAAAGAATTCTTTACGTTTTGGTAGTTAAGAACTGGAGTCTTCGAAAGAACAGTTCGGCGTACGATTTATGGTCCTGTCTGCATAAATCAGGAAAACAACACTTGGAGAAGAAGATACAACAACGAACTATACGAACTGTACACCGACATAAGCCTTGCTAGAAAAATTCGAATCCAACGACTAAGATGGCTGGGCCATGTAGAGCGACGCTCCAGCTCGTAAAGTCTTCAACGCCAAGTCAGAGGGTGTCAGAAGCCAAGGTAGATATCATCTTCGATGGAGCGACCAGGTAGACCTCCGACAACTTGGAGTGCGAAATTGGAGACAGCAGGCTAGAGATCGAGCCGGCTGGAGGGGCATTCTAAACGCTCTAGTGGCGCAATCATAAGTAAGTAAGTAAGTAAGTAAGTTAAGAACTTTAAAGTGAGAAGATTATGATATGATTTGATTTCTAGCGATAGAGATGACGTTGTTTATAAATAATATAATGAGGATATTTAGTGATTCAGTTTTCTTTTGATTTGAGATGGTGTGATTAGATTGGTATACATATACATCTATATCTATATGTAATTTACTCATAATTTCAGAGTTCAATCGAAATAAAAGAAAAATTGGGAGGCAAGACAACAACTTCTCGCAAACAAACAAACGTTGCAACCCATTGTCGTTCTTGTTGGAGAAAACAGAGTTCAAATAACGGAGGCATATTTGGCAGTTGACGACAGCATCTATAAGTGTGAAGGGCCAATTGATGCTGTTGATGCGTGCTTCAAGAGCTACACAGCATTAAATGCAAAATTCCCAGAGTCGTCACATCATATTTGGATGCTTATCCAAAAATTTATATATAAGATCACCACGAACTACGACAAGAATTACACAACTGTTAATACGCTAATAAGCGATCTAACGTAAGTTTCCACTTTTACCTCACTCTTTTCTTATATTGTTACGGTAAAATTTACCGTAACAAAAACTGTTCTTCCAGATATCTGCTCTTGTTCCTTCCGCCCCTTTCTTTTCTTTCGTACAGGTACCCTTAATCCATCAGACAGGCGGTCTGAACCATGCAACCAATATTGTGACGAAGCCACGAAGATATGGAGGGTTCGTAGTTGCCATCTTCCTCTACCAACAACGAAGGGTTCGTAGCACCGATGAAGTTATTGGCCGAGTGCCCAACATAGCTAATTCTATTTATGTAAAAGATGGACCGTTGTCTGATATTCTCTCCTACTTCCCTTATTCGAACGAAAGCCCAACGAAACCACTCGCGAAATAGTGAATTTCTGCCAAACTCCTCCCGTAATTATAGTGGGAACTACGAATAGCTTCGCTCTGAAGTCTTCACAGTTTTTCGTACCTATTTTATGATTTATTCGGTGGGGAAGAATGCACGGTGTTAAGTTGAATTTCTTTCGTCTTCTTAGAAACTTTTCTTTTCGAAATACAAAACCACATTATTGACTGTATGCGTTCATCGAATTCCCGCCCACTGGAAATGATACCAGAAGCCGGCGAATTCGATGATGACAACGCACATTTGATGCGAGAGGGTGAGTAAGCGAGACCGTCGGATTCCATCTCTGTTCACTTACTGCCTATGTAGTATAGCTGAGTAATGACGAGATCAGACTCCGCGGTCTATGATTGGCTGAAAACCAGAGCAATTGGAAAAACAAGATGAGACCATCCAGGACCAGGAAAATCCAGGAAGGCCACTTCTAGTTTGGAGTTAAAAGCGAAAAGTGGTAGAAGGTTGGAGAAAAAGAATAGTTTGTGAGGAGAAGAAAGAAAATCAAAAAAAAGTTGAAGAAATTCGAAAAGTTGTTGAGAACTCAGAGGAGATATCTGTAAAAATTGTGAAGAATTTGGAGCGGTTAAAAACAGTAGAAAAGTGTATCAAAGGAAGGATTTGGCAGAAAAGAAAGCTAAGTATTCAGATAAAATTATTCTCTGTGTAGTGTATTCATTTGTTCGATTATTGGTTTTCTTTTCTTTAAAAGAAAGAAACCCAGAGATTTCAGTTTTTTTTTTTGCTGTTCGTTTGGCTTTCGTTCCGTAAATTTCCCGAAACTCGTGACCCGTACAAAATCCTTTGTCCCAACGTGATAGCGGTCCTTCTTTCTTTTGTTCCAAACCCCATTTTGTAAAATTCAATTTTTATTTGTTCGAAAAGATTTTGGGTTTTATCCCTATATTTTATAAAGGTTTCCCAAACTAATAAATAATTTTCAAATCCCAATTCGGGAGTAAAAACACTTTACTTATCATTTACATTTCATGTACTTTTGCTGTTGCACCGACGATTTTAATATAGGTTTGGAAATTCCTCAAAAATTTTCTGGCGCCCGCTTTCACTTACTATATGTAAGTACGCCCTTTGCGGCAATCAATTAATTTATCTTCGATCATTTTCAGATCAATTTCATTAATCGATTAAATTTGATATTCGATTAAGAAGATTGCAGGTTGTCGAACCAACCCTTTCCTGAGCTAGCCAATCTGACAGCACATATTGGATGCTGTCATTGTTACGCGAAAACGAACGCACCTATTGAATTGTCATTCATCATTAATCGAAATTCTCCCAATCGCGTGCACATCGGTTTGTGCTTTTATTTTAATTTTATAATAAATCGTTTCAAATCGTTTTTCTTTTGTATTGTGGTGGATACGAATATCCAAAGTCGCGGTTTGTAAGTTTTCGTTTCAACATAAAAATAATAATAATAATAATAATTTTCGCGTCGCGTTCTTTGTGTAGCAATATTATATTGCCTTCATTACTGCTTGCCCGTAGTGAGTTGAGACTCAGGTAATAAAAGTGGTAATGGATGGGGAAATAGAAGAAAAGAGTGAGATCGATTACGTTCTCTGAGTTATAAACAAACTCCGAAACAACAAGGATCGGTCGAGTAACTTCGGCCTAAAACAATTTTTTTTTCATAGACTCAGTTGAAAGAGTGGTTGATGTCCTCACTAGAAGAGGTTAGTTTATTTATTAGTTTATTAGTTAGTAGTATTTATTTTTCATGTGCATGAACCCCTTCTTTTAGTCATAAGCATTTGCAATCTTTTTTTTCATTCTCAATGTTGTCTGCCTGCAATCAATTGTCTGACAGATGGCTGTATAAAAACCTAATGTTTTTCATTCCCAATCAACAATTTGTAACCTGAGTTTCAAAATTACCGCGGTAATAATATTACTTTAAATAACTTTGGTCATAAAGTGTTTTGTAATTGGTTAATTTATGAGCTGTAGTTGTTTACCAGTAAAAACAAGTCTTAATTTCAACTTTAGTTTAATTCAGGTAAGAATTTATCCCTAAAACCTGGTGTTAGAATTCATACTACACAAAGATAGAAGTCAAGCGACAGAAAATATGTTCAGGGGTGAAGAGCCGAAAGGCTCACATACTTTTAGGATTACAGTCCACTGAGCGAATATGTGTACAAAAGAATGATATGCACGATAGTTTACACCTGGGTAAACGCAACAATTCAATTCAATAACGTGCGACTGAGAGAGCGTATCTGAACACAGAGCAAAGGAATCAGAATAATCATGACAAAATAGCGAGCGACATGAACAACAGCAAGTAAGTTGTTACACATACACGAGCGACGAAACCACTGTGCGAAGGAAATAGAATTCAGCCACAGCGCTCTGGCTAATGAAGAGCGACGGCGACAGCGACTGCGCGACATCTGCTTGGTTTGAGCGAACGCAATGGAATGAAGGGCGCCGTCCCTATTTTATGCAGAGCGAACGCAATGGAATGAAGGACGCCGTCCCTATTGTATGCTGAGCGAACAGAAGAGAATGAAGGAAGCCGACCCTTTTACATAGCAGACGCAGCTGCAACCTTTAAACTACCAACTACAAGATTTTGTAGAAACATTTATGATCGAATAAAAATTATTTGACACTTCTAAGTTGAGCGTCACCGAGTGAAGTTTAGTTTTAATTAACCCTTGAATACATTTATGGTCCGTGCGAACCGGATAGGAAAAAAGCGAAAAGTATTATTGAGCGAGAGCGATTTTTTTATTTTTTTATTCAATTTCTGGAGCGTGTACAAAAAAAATATAAGTGATAGCCATGAACACTAATGAGCGCCGTACGTTCGTGAACACTATACATCGTGGGGAGCGTTTCACGAACGGCTTGGAGTTCAGGCAAGCGACGCGCCCGGCCCTACGACAGAGGCAGGAATATTTGGAGACGGCGTTTGGGCGATTTATGGAGGAGCACCAGAAGGTGGTTGCTAGGGTGTTCGACAGAGCAACCTTCCAGAGCGAGGATTCCTTCTTTGCCCAAGTCGAGGAGATTTACTTAAAAGCGATGGGGCGATTCGCAGAGCGGTATAAAGAACTCGATGATGAGGAGTTGAGAGCGATCGCCAGGACGGTGGTGACTGAAAGTAGAGCTACGACAAGTAGCGGAGCGGCGAGTGGTGCGAGACGACAGGGCCTGGAAATGTCGTCGGATTCGTCAGGCAGATCATCGGGGGAGGTGAAGACGGTGCGAGACCGATTGGGAGTGCGAGCGGATGGTCCAAGATGCAACTATTGCCAAAAAACGCACAAAATGCATCAGTGCGAAAAATTCAGAAGGCTGACAGTGGCGGAGCGATGGTGTGCGATTAGAGAAGTGCGATTGTGTGCGAACTGTCTGATGCCGAAGGAGAGACATGGACAGCGTCATGTATGCCCTGGTGGTTGTTGCCGGAAGTGCGGTGCGGGACACTACCACAACAGCTTATTGTGCCCAGAACAACACAGAGCGAAGTAGGCCATGCCCAGGATGGACACACGTATATAACCAGGCAGAGCGTGGTGATATTCATTCATTCTGTGTGCGACTCTTGAAGAAAAATCATGAAACAAAAGGCAGCATTAGTAAAATAAGTTTTTTTTTGTGTTAAGTTATATTCGAGAAAAAAGAATAATAAAAGACAGTTGAGTTATAGTTTTTTGTGTAAAAATTATTGGTTTTTTCTGTTGGATAGAACGATTTCTTAATTTGTTGTGGTGCGCTGATGATTTTTTATTCTTTCACTCCGTGCAGGGGGGGGAGGATGTTAGAATTCATACTACACAAAGATAGAAGTCAAGCGACAGAAAATATGTTCAGGGGTGAAGAGCCGAAAGGCTCACATACTTTTAGGATTACAGTCCACTGAGCGAATATGTGTACAAAAGAATGATATGCACGATAGTTTACACCTGGGTAAACGCAACAATTCAATTCAATAACGTGCGACTGAGAGAGCGTATCTGAACACAGAGCAAAGGAATCAGAATAATCATGACAAAATAGCGAGCGACATGAACAACAGCAAGTAAGTTGTTACACATACACGAGCGACGAAACCACTGTGCGAAGGAAATAGAATTCAGCCACAGCGCTCTGGCTAATGAAGAGCGACGGCGACAGCGACTGCGCGACATCTGCTTGGTTTGAGCGAACGCAATGGAATGAAGGGCGCCGTCCCTATTTTATGCAGAGCGAACGCAATGGAATGAAGGACGCCGTCCCTATTGTATGCTGAGCGAACAGAAGAGAATGAAGGAAGCCGACCCTTTTACATAGCAGACGCAGCTGCAACCTTTAAACTACCAATTATAAGATTTTGTAGAAACATTTATGATCGAATAAAAATTATTTGACACTTCTAAGTTGAGCGTCACCGAGTGAAGTTAAGTTTTATTTAACCCTTGAATACACCTGGTTATTTGTGAGCTTCAGTTAGATTTTGGTTCTAAAAAAACTTTTTTTGATAGCGTCGTTCAAATTTAGATTATTTTTAACCGCAATGTAACTTTTGATGAATTTTCGGTTAAACAATAACTAGTTTAAGTGGTTAAAAACAAAGCACGTTAGAAATTTGTTTCAAAATAACTTATTTTTTTAGTTGCAAAATAACCAGATCTGTTCTTTTGACAGCGTGGTTCTAATTTAGATTATTTTTTAACCGCAATGTAACTTTTAATTAATTTTCGGTTAAACAATAACCATGTTTAAGTGGTTAAAAACGTTAGAAATTGGTTTCGAAATAACTTCTGTATTTGGCTTCAAAATAACTGTTTTTGCTAGTTGCTTCATCCGTGTGAGATTTCAGAGAAATCAATTCGTCCTGTAAAAAATTTATTACTTTTCCCAATGTAATTCATTTACCTAAGGGAAAAAAAATTGCCACACATCCGTGAAGAATCAATTTCTTGGCTCAATGTAAAATCCCATTAAACATACAAAGATCCAAATAGAAACATTTCATTTGCAGGGGTAACACTGATCGCGATTGTCTTTTTTGTTTCTCTCCTTTCATACTTTTTGGTTTTTCCATTACCCGATTAACCAGTTTCATTTTAGTTCAGTTTTGCAGTTTAGTGCGTTGCGTCGGGTCGGTCGTGGTATATTGTTTATCGTCTCTCGTGTGGTCTGTGGTGGTTGAAAAAAAATATAAACTTTTAAAGTGAACTTAAATAAATAATAAATAAATAAACAATAAATAAATTGAGGAAAAGGTGAGCAATTTTTCTTTCAATTACATTCATTTGTAGCTTTTTACTTTTGTTCATAGGTAGCAAGTAGAAAAGTAACCACAGCTGTGTTGTTTGGGTTATTTTTTTACTTGCGTTCATATGGAATGAGTAGTAAAATAACTTGAAAGAGTGGTTGATGTCCTCACTAGAAGAGGTTAGTTGAGTTGTAATGTCTGAGTTTATAAATTTGTTTTCTAGCGATAGAGATAACGTTGTTTATAATAATATAATGAGAATATTAAGTGACCCAAATAAGGCCCATCTTATTGTATATTATATTATGTACAATATATAGTCCTTGCTGAAATAAAAAAAATTTTTAATACCTAATAAAAAACTATTTTTATCTTTTAATACAGGGCCCAGTGAGGAGATCTTCTCAAAATTGGACCAAATCCTTCGCAACCAAAACGAGGCTGCTGCAAGGGCCGAAAAACAGCAGGCCTTAAGTGAGCAGTTCATGGCCAAGACGGAGGTCACAATGAACTTGTTGGTGTCCCAAATTTGCAAAACGGCCACACTCCAGCAAGAAGAGGAGAATATCCTCCTTGAAGATTTATTTCCTCTCAATTCGAAAAAAAATTTAGAAGAAACAGAACTAAAGCTTAGGGAGGATGTTGTCTTAAAAAAAAAAATGGTAAACTACATTTATTTTATTTTATTTATTGAAATCTCTAGATGATATAAATAGTCAAATGACTATCCTTATAGTATATTTAATGCAACATTTGTATTTTATTTACATTTTTCAAGGTCCGAAAAATGAGCAATTTTGGAGCAGTTAGCGGCATAAAGACAATCCGCACTATTTCTAAGTGCATTTTTTCTGATACACTTTAAGCGGAATTTTCATGGCTTGGGACCAACACAAAAAGTAGTTTTAATCAATACAAAAACTTGTTTGGCGCGGTAATAGAATCCGTTAGAAGACGATATCCGGCGTTTAGTGACAGTGAGGGTTCAGCCTTTTTCAAGGCCTTCATAAAACAAGATCCTTTCAGGCTAAGCAAAAGCAGCTCATCCTCGTAAGTTTAACAAAAAAATCTAAACAATATTTTTTAAAACAGTTTTTATTTATTTTAAAGAAATATCGATGCAAAAGTCTCATCTGCCAAAAATCAGGAATCTAGTGTTATTGATGACATTAAGTAATATTATAATTTTATTTTGTTAATTTTCTTATAATAAAAAACAATTTTTATAGTAATTTTGGACTTTTATTTTAGTTTAAAAAGCTTTTAATTTTCAGCTGGGAAGATTTTCGCAAAACCACTATATGGTTTGCAGCATCGGGTAAGCGAAACCGGTTATGAAATATCTGTCAAGAGAACATTGCAGGTTATATTAAAACTGTATGTGAACGGTTATAAAAAAGCCGTGAAAACAACATAAAACAGGTTTTATAAAAACTGTATATTAACGGTTATTAAATAGCCGTGAAAAACACATAAAACAGGTTTTATAAGAACTGTTAACAGCCGGTTATAAAAAAGCCGCAAACAAGCATATAACAGGCTTTTTTAAAACTGTAGAGACGGTTATTAAAAGCCGTCAAAATAACGGTTTAAAAAAACGCACTATTTGCAGCATTACTGGTTTTCTTAAGAACCCTATCGGAACTCTAAAAAGCAGTTATTTATTATGTTACGAAGTGTCCCACCAGGCGCTTCGTCACAATTATTGCACCCCCGATATCCAATCAATAAACCAAGTACCAAGCGATCTCCATCCATCCACTAAAATCCACAACCACCGCGTCATGCATCATCCACAGTCCACCACAGTCATCCAATCGATGGTAGAATCAAATGTGCACACCCCGCACCATTCATACCATATGTTGTACATGCATAGCTATGCATGTACATACTTACCACCCGGCCACTGACTAGAGGAAGTCGTCGTGCGTTGAACTCAGCGCATTTCAAATTGCCTTGTTCACTTTGATTGACCAGACGGTATCACCTTACCGACGTTTTGGGTCAATCAAAGTGCAAACAAATATATTCTTGAATTGTGCTGAGTATTCAAACGTGTCGGCGGCTTCCCATAGCTGAACTTGAGGTTCGCGATCGGCCGAATGACAAGACATCAGACGAGTCTTATTATACTAGTGAAAAGAAGCGGTCGTTTTTATGATTATAACACATATACCAGTGGCCCAATCGATAGACCAGAGGTTATCATATATCAGATTGCATTGCACATACATATATCCAGCCTTCTAGCCTATCAACACGGTAGCAGAACTGGTTATTTACCATCTCCTACGCCCACCGCACCGTGTTGCCACCACGCACATTACTATTGAGAGAAACATAGTTAGCGGAGCATTAGTTATTATTATTTGACATTAAAAATTAAATATTTTTGTAGCATTATTTCGTTTATCGTTATAATTAACAGTATGTTGCTGTAATATATTTTATAAGTGGAAGCATATTTTGATGATATTTTCGTCTTCTGCATCGAGTTAAATCAGCTCAAAACTGATAGAAAGGGGTCAAGCTACCAGTATTACTGGAAAGAAGATCCCCTGGAGCCATTCTTGAAAAATCATTCTTGTCATCATCAAAATCAGAAAGAAATTAAAAGTGTGTTAATTAAAGCAAAATTGTGTGTTTTCATTTTCTTGATTAACTTAATTTAAAAGAAATTACAAAAGGGCTTTACAGCCAAATACCACTCCTTCAGGGTGTAGTACGGACAGGGTTAAATACCATTTTCCCGCGTTAAAAGACCAAAGTTTGGAATTTCCACATGCAATAATTATTTATTCCTGGTACCATTTGCTCGCCAGGACATTCCTCTCGCCTACTCTTTTAGGAGGCGATTAAACAGGGTTACTCGGGGTATTCCAACTAATTTTCCTAATTTTCCAACACTAGGACAGGGACGATTCCTATTAAAACATTCCTCTCACCTACTATTTTAGAAGGCCATTGGACATAGAGTTACTCGGGAGTAACCCACATATATTTTGGTTTAATATAAATCATTAAAACATTGAAATTGTACCTTACAGTTAAGGAAGAAAAATTAATTAAATAAAGAGTCGAATTTAATCCAAAATAAAGTTTTAACTGCTTTCTTTATTTCCACCCTGGACGTAACTGTAGCTACCCCAGCTGGGAAACGAAAAAAGCATCACAATTAATCCTTTTTTCGTTTTTGTGTAACCACAATCTAACTTAAGTTATTTAGTAACTGAACATTTTCGGTTATGAAGACGTCTCAGCAACGTCTTTAGGACGTTGTTTGAACCAATTTGTAACCTTAAAGAAGGCTAATATCCGGTTTATTAGCCGGTTCTTAACCAAAAATTGTTATTTGGGTAGTATGAGTATGCTGTAACGTAGTGTTAACTCTTTTGGTTGTTATTTTAGGAGATACTTTTATGTAGTATCAATACCTATGCTTTTATTTAATTCGCTTCTGTTTCATTAGGTTATAGATAACGCTTTTTTGGAGAATATTGGTTATAATTTTTCCCTTAAAAGAGTGTTTGGAAGAGAACTCTTGAATAAAATGGAAGTGAGTTAAAAATGTGTATTTCTTTTACGTTACAGATGGCGCCCAACATGATGCATAGACTTTATGTCTCACAGGCCCTATTTGTGCGAATGGATGGAAGAAATGCCATCTCCAATTAATTTATTTACGTTACAAGCCATTCTTATCCTTATCACAAATGAAGCCCTTTAATTTTAAAATATAAACCAGTTGTAATTAAAGGTTTGTAAGCATCCTTTATGTGGTAACTTGATTGAATAAATAAATACTTTTATTTTTTAACTCTGTGACGAGGTGGTTCTCAAGTTTCGAAACTTTAACTGAAGAGTATCCATTGAAAGATTTCAGGGGGGATACTCTCCTTTTTAAAACACATTCGTTAGCATTGTTCGACGCGACAGTTATGTCTAGCAACTTCCCATCCTTCAAAGTTTTCCTAACTAGAAAAAGTGAAGGTTGTGTTATCATGAAAAAATTATTATAGACTCAATTAAGTATTGTGTGTTACAAGTGTTGTGTGCCCAAAAAAAAAAAAATATTCAAATTTGTTGAATAAAAAAAACAGCAGGAATTCAGTAATCAGTAATAGTGCAGTTAAAAAAAAAACAAGTGCTGTGTGATAAGAAAAAAGAAGAGGAACATTTGCGAGCCTAAAATAATTGCGGTGCAGTAAGTTATAAAAAAAACTATATTTTTTATTATATGTATTTTTTTTTTTTTTTTACTCTGGGTTAAAGTTTTCTTTGGTTGCAATTTGTTGTTTTTTTTTTTGTCTTTATTTATTTGAGTTGTTGACGTAGGTTACGGTTTTCGCTCCAAATTTGTTGTTGTATAGGTTCTTCAAGTACCGAAAAAACATCCCTTAATTAATAAAAAGTGTGAAATGCCGTACGAAGGTATCTCAAAAATTCGTACACTCGTAGACAGTTCAGGCGTTCGTAGGCCTGAGAACTGGGGCACAACACGAGCAACGACTTTCGTCCAGTCGCCATATTGTCCTCTTCTTAAGCTCTCTACCTTCATATTGTTTCGTTGTGTTCAAGATTTAACACGTTTTTTTCGCATAATGATCGAAATTACCTATTTTTTAATTAAAAAGTTTTATTCAGTGTTTTCAGTAAAATAAAAAAAATATTATAATGTCAAAAAGGAGATCCAGATCCCACTCAAGATCCCGGGAAGCTCCAAGCGTCATAGAGACGAAAAATATGATCATTTGGAGAACCAAGTGACTAACTTAGCAAAGTTAGTTGAGGAGTTACTGAGTGTTCAAAAAGAACAACTCACAATAAAAGAATCTCGAAAAGAGAATTCTTCTAAAACAAATAATACGGGTAAGATGTTTTTATAGTGAATCCCGGTCTTTACGACGCTAGGCATATAATATATATTTTTATACCTATGTATATAAGTTTTATCTAATGAACCTCTTCATAAAGTAAGCCTGTTCTGAATGACTTAAATATCACAAAAAATCAATAAAGACAAAGATAAGATTCAGGAACAACCCTGAATCAACTTCAAGATAAGCAAAGCAATAAAACATTAGACTCCCATGCGGAAAGTCACATACCACTGTGAACATGCAGCAGACATGCCTAAGATTATTCTTATCTAGTATAAAAGGACTTCCATAAAGGAAATCACGTACGCAGACTCAATACGATACGAATTGTTATACCTAAGTAAGTCTAAATAGAAAACAGAATTTCAGATCTTAAATTGACGTAGAACTCGCTACAACTAGTGTAAGAACTCTTCAATGTTTGAAATAAAGAATCTGGATGTTTTCCATTAAATAAAAGTGTTTTCAGCGCTTAAGAATTTCTACCAGCATCTGTAACTGACGTTCCGATTGAAAACAGCACCTATACTGCCGAAGAAGTAACACCTACAAACGAAAACAAGGTTCCTGAATCGGAAGATTCCAATTTTCCTGTAAATGTTGAGATATTGGTTGAAAATATGTCACATCTAATAACCCCAGAACAAGTGCGGCCGTTTCCAAAAGCATTGAAGAGGGGTCTAACAAAAAAGGGTAGAAAGAAAAAGTGTTCCTCAATTTTAACCAGCACTCCAGAAAAGGACAGAATTTTTGAAGAACGAGCTGAAAAGGAGCGAAAACGGCTGTTAAAGGGAAAAAAACCAGGCAAAACCAAATCTGTAAAGAGAGTGAAAATTTAGATTGAGCCATCTTCTTCTGAGGATGACGAACAGCAAGTAGTTTATATGGACTCGGACCAAGATCGGGCCATGTCAATAGAAGAAATTGATCCATTGGACATGGGTCCATCGGAAGATGTTGAAGAAGGTGACTATATTCTTGTCAAAATGTATGGCAAAAAGGTTCCTAAGTTCTTTGTTGGAGTAGTAGTGAAAGAAATTATCGAATCTGGAGAGTTCTTAATCAGATTCATGAAAAAATGTGCTAAAGCGGGAGATAGTTTTGTATTTCCGGAGGACCCAGATGAAAGCTTTATTGACAGAAACCAGATAACAAAAAAATTGCCAAAAGCTACCAATATGCCCGGAACCTCGCGTTCAGAATCGTCCTCTTTGAGTTTCCAACCGCACCAAGTCAACATCCATTTGCTATGGCAAAAGTTCTTCGATTAACGTCAATTATTTTGTGAGATGAGCGAACAAGGGCGAATAAAAAATCACTAGAAGTATTTAATCGAACAATGCAAGATTTACGTGGTAATCAACTGCTTTTTGATGCTTTGATATTACTGTCAGGCG
Source organism: Platycheirus albimanus (assembly GCA_916050605.2). NCBI lineage: Eukaryota > Metazoa > Arthropoda > Insecta > Diptera > Syrphidae > Platycheirus > Platycheirus albimanus. Next base: position 18,000,574 of record OU696696.1, on the reverse strand, counting down.
ATTTTCGTCAAACATTGCCTGTCATTCCTCGATCAACTCCTGCTGATAAAATAAATGCCTGTTTGAAGTCATCAGTTCTTTGGAGATATGTACAAAAATTGACGCTGAACATTAATATGCGTATTGACCTACAAAATGATCCAGCTGCCCATGAGTTTTCAAAACAATTGTTAGAAATTGGTGATGGCAAAATACAAATCGACAGTACCAACGGATTGATCGCTGTACCGAACAATTTTTGTACAATTGCGCAATCGGTAGATGAATTGAATGAATGTGTTTTTCCGAATATTCTTCAGAATTACAGAAATCATGATTGGTTGAGAGAACGCGCCATTTTAGCACCGAAGAGCATTCATATCAATGCCATTAATTTTCAAATTCAAGCGAAACTGCTAGGTGTAGTCACGACATATTAATCAATTGACAGTGTTATGAATCAAGATGAGGCAATGAATTATTTAATTGAATTTTTAAATTCAATCTGAAAGTTTGTTCTTTGATTATATTATTGCGAAATATTAATCCACCAAAACTGTGTAATGGCACCAGATTGGCAGTGAAAAAGTTATTGCCAAATTTGATTGAAGCTACGATCTTAACTGCTAAATCAAAAGGAGAAGTTTGCTTGACACCGCGTATCCCTATGATTCCAACTGATATGCCATTTGAATTCAAACGATTGCAATATCCTGAGCGTTTATGATTTGCGATGTCCATCAACAAGGCCCAAGGGCAGACACCAAAGCTTCAAAGCAATGCAGATGCAATGAATCAGTCGAACGTACGCTTGATAATGGGTGAACACCCGAAACGCGTCGCAATTACGATATATATATATTTATTTAAAATAGTTGTGATATTTCGTGTTTTTAAAAACAAATAAAAATATAATAATAAAAAATAAAACTTTGCGTTTTCATTTTTATATTTATTATTTATTTTATTAATTTCTTTAAAATTTACACAACCGGAGACAACCATAACATGTATATAACATGTATAGACACTTCACGTTTGTGATGTGAATTTGGAGGAATCATGTTTTTCACGTGGCCAACTTTATGTTGCCTGTTCCGGAGTCGGTACCCCCAGCCGTTTGTTTATTGATGCTCTAAATGGAAAAAAAAATATTGTTTATCCAAATGTTTTAGATTAAGTTTTTAAATAGCTAGCAATTAATAAAATAGTAGTTATTTAAATTTAGCCAAATTGTACGAACTTCATAAAGAAAAAAAACACCTGATCTTGTAAAACAAAACATATACAGAAAAGTCTTCAACACGGATTTCAATTTTTCGTTTCACAAACCGAAGAAAGACCAGTGCGATTGGTGTTTGATTTTCAAAGCAAAAAAGAATCCAACAACGGAGGCAATAAATGACTTTAATAGCCATTGTACGAAAGTACGAAAAAAAAATAAAATAAACAACAGTCGCATGAAAGTGACCCATAAAATTTGTAATTTAAAGCCCTACAAATGTTTTCAATTAAATTCAACTTATTAAAACTAAAATGTCATAATTGATTATTGTATTTTTATTAAAATGTCAAAATTAATGGAATTATTGTATTTTTCGATTGTACATTAGGTCATATGACAAAACATTATATGAGGAACATTAAAACAGAAAGTTTAAGCGAGTTCGGAGGCAAAAGTTTCAATGAAGGCAGAACGCGATCTTGACCGACAGAACGCAGATTACAAGCATGCAGTTGTGAGTTTTGATCTACAAAGTGTTTTTTCATTGCCAAAAGGCAATGCGTCGACCTTCTATTATAAAAGGAAGCTAAACGTGTTTAATATGACGGCTACAGTTTGCTTTGCCTCAAAGCCAAAAATTACTTACTGCGCGTTTTGGAACGAAGTTAATAATGGACGCACGGGTGATGACATCGCGAGCGCGGTCATAAGGATTTTAAAACAAACCTTAACTGATAATGTTGAGAAAGAATTTCTCACGCTTTGGAGTGACTCTTGCGTCACACAAAACCGGAACAAGGTAATGTCCACTGCACTGAGATTTTTTCTAAATAGTACTTCAAAATTAAAAGGCCAATCATTTTCACCACCTGGACATTCTATTATACAAGAGGTTGACTGTGTCCACAGTACAATTGATAAATATCTTCGAAATCTTGAGACATTTAGTCCATTGTCACTTCTTAGATTTCTTAAGAGCATGTCATTCGAAAGGGTTAAGCTTAAGGTTATTCAGATGCAGCCGGTGGATTTTAAAGCATATTCTGTAAAAGCAGGATATTTAAACTACTCAAAAATACCCTTCACGAAAATAAAGTACATTAAATATGATAAGACTGATTTACAAACGCTTCATATAAAAACAAATGCAAGGGAGTTGGACTATCAAATAATATCAATTTTTAAATATGCTTCAAAGAATGCCCTACAAATACCAAAGAATTTATTTAACACATCGAAAAAATGCATCCCCTTGCTTAACTGAACTTAAAAGAAGCTGCAGAAAGGGTGGCAACATTGTTGGCATTAACTACTGCTCAAAGACTCCAGACACTAGCACTGGTGGAGATTGATAATACAGAGAAAACCAACACAGAAATTAAAATCAAAATAACAAGCTTGATTAAAACAACAAAACCCGGTTCCTTTTATCCAGAATTGGTATTACCATTTCAAAAAGATAAACCAGAACTATGCGTGGCTTCAGCGGTCTTAGAGTATGTAGCAGTGGCATCTCGTCAGGGTGTGCAAAGTGTGCATTGCACACCCTAGTTCAAAGTTACAAAGCACAACTCACCCAACAATAAATTTATTTCAAAAGTTATTTTCCCACAACACCTACGACCCTTCATTAGCACAATCATTTTAAATAGTCTACTACTATAATCTCTAATGTACCTACTTACTTTGCCCAACGCTCGTGCGAACCACATTTTCTACCTGACCAATGCATACAAGCTTCATTAAAAATAATTATACTACATTTTTGTGTATATACTTCACACACGCACACCGACTATAACATTTTGTTGACAGCTCGTGCGAATTCGATATGTGCACTTGGTTTTCTTTCAAACGTTCGAATGGATACTGTTAAGATTTGTGTTATTTTGTCGTAATATTTAGAACGCACTCCACTTGTTCTTTCTTTTGTTTTTCGTTGAGTTATGTATACGCACATATTTCTTGATTTCGTTCAAGTCATACATTTTCTCTGTAGTCAGTCATAAATGAACATTCGAGAAGACAACATTAAAAATAAAATACATTCTTTTATATCTTCAACTCATCGTTTTTTTTTATTCTTAATAGATACTCATATTAAAAGCTTCATCAAAACAAAGCTGTACTGGTCGTTTGAATATCGAAACTTGAAGTAAATTTGTTGGTAACTTCGTTATGCAGGAAGAATTCTTTTGTGTGAGTTGGTACGACGTTCGTTAGTGCACTTTTTTTTCATACTAGACGGTATGATCTCAAAAACTTCGTTGTATTGTTACTTGTAAGTGAACTTTTAACTTGTAACTTTTAACTAATGGATCATGGTATTAGAAACAAGCGTCGGGTGCTTATTTTTGAAATTTCATTTTATTGTTAGTGCAGGACTGCAGGTAGTAGGTACATACGTTTCGTGTTTTTAATAAGAATTAAGTTTTTAAACAGTGAGTGAAGTGGAAGATTGTGTTAATGATTTATTAGAAAAATCATTCAGTTGCTTAAGCTATGATGAAAAAAAAAAACAATAATTGATGCAGGTAGACCTACACCAACGTTAAAGAGTCTTAAATCGACATACAAAAAAAAATGGAAAAGAATATGTACGTAACTTTAATTGCAATTTATATCAGCAACATGATTGGCTTACAGGATCTGTTAAGCGAAATAAGCTTTATTGTTGGGCATGTCTAATTTTTGCTGGTAAAAGTAATGAGAAGGAAAAAGTTTGGAGTACTATTGGATACACAGATTTAAACCATTTGCATGAGAAGATCCCTAAACATGAGTTATCCATTTCACATATAACAAATGTTTTAGCATTGAAAACTTTTGGACAAACAAAAATTGAATTTTTATTCGATCATCAAAAAAAAAAAAACCAGTTTTCAAAACTTTAATGAAGCTGTTTCAAAAAATACAAATGCTTTTGAAGTGCTAATAGATGCAGCAATTTTCTTAGCTGTTCATGAGTTGCCATTTAGAGGTCACAAAGAATCCAATGAATCATTTAACAAAGGCAACTTCAAGGATTTATGTGAATACACATCAAAATACGATCATGCATTTAAACAATTTTTGGAAACTTCTACGGTTTTTAAAGGGACATCCGCAACAATTCAGAACGATTTAATTGAAGCAATAAATTGTGTTTTAATGAACGAGATAAAAAGAGAGATTCAGGAAGCTGAGTTTGTGGCTGTTCAATTTGACGAAACTACCGACATTTCTCAAAAAGCACAACTTTCGTCTATAATTCGATATGTTAAGAAAAACGGAGAATCTGAAGAACGTTTCTATAAGTTCTTTGATGTAAGCAATGACCAAAGTGCTGACGGCATTACAAAAGTGGTTTTGCATGTAATCGACGAACTCGCTACTGGAACAAAACTAGTTGCTCAGACTTATGACGGTGCCCCTGTAATGTCTGGTCCAATCAATGGGGTTCAAGCACAGGTGAAAAAAGTTTATAACAATGCTCTTTTCATTCATTGCAACGCCCATGTGTTGAATCTTGTGCTTTCTAAATCGGTTCAAAATGTTAAAGAAACAAAGCAGTTTTTCGGAACTTTAAGCAGCTTAGCATCGTTTTTTTCAACATCTTCAAAAAGAGACACTTTATTAAAAGAAACACTTAACAAAAAAATTCCTTCAGTTTGCAATGTTAAATGGTCCTTTAATTCGCGATTATTGAATTTAGTTGAAAAGGAAAGAGTTAACTTAATTTCAATATTTGAGTTTATAATTGATGACACTGAACATACTTGGAGTGAAAATACTTCTGTCAATGCTCGCGGTTACTTACAGTTTTTAAGCGAGTTTAAAACAATTTTTTTATTAAACTTATTTTCCCATGTATTCGCACAAACTGATGTTTTATATAGTTTGCTGCAACAAAAATCCCTGGATATTGAGAAATGTATAAAAGAAATAGCATATTGTACAGAATTCATACAAAAATCTAGTCAAAATGAACAATTTGAAGTTAACTTTCAGAGAACTGTCAATTCATATGGAAGTCTACCAGATAAACGTTCCGAACACAAAGAATATTTCAAAGCAATGTATATCAACATTTTTGACAAAGTTTTAATTGAAATAAATAAAATACACGGTGCAATGACTTAAAAAAACTAAAATTTGTGCAATTATTAGATAGCGACAAATTTATAGCATGTAATAAAAAATTTCCTGATGAACTTTTGATGTCTTTAAAGAAAATATATGAACATTTATTGAAAATTAATTATTTGAAATTGGAAAACGAACTAAAAGTTCTTTATAATTCCGAATGCTATAAGCAAAAAAGTGTAACTGAAATAGCAAAACTTATAATAAGTGCTAATTTAATGCAAACATTTTCGGAAAGCTTAAGACTTTGTAAATTAATAATGACCATTCCGTCCACCACTTCAACAACAGAAAGAAGTTTTTCAGCTTTGAAAAGGATAAAGACCTCAAATAGAAGCACGATTTTAGAAGACCGACTTTCTGCATTATCTTCAATTACAATAGAAAAGGAGTTCTTGATTTCTTTGCAACGAAGCAATATTTTTGGATTTTTTGATAAGGTTATTGAGAAGTTCACAAAAAAAAATCGAAGGATTGACTTAATCTATAAAAAATTATAATTTTATTTATTTTAATATTTTTAATAAAAGTGAAAAAAAGTTAAATAAACAGCAATTTATTACAATTTCAAAATTGAAGCGAAAAGCATTAGGTTAATAATTTATCGCACACCCATCTTAATAACCCACGCGACGCCGCTGGCGCTGGTATGTAGATATGACTAGCAAACAATAGGCCATTGGATAGTCACTCCTGGGAAAAGCAGGAGTAGATACCAGTCAATTCACCGCATACAGCACGCGTCATGCAGCAATCAAATGCATACAAACGAGGTGTAGACATTAAAACAATTAGACGGTGCGCTGGATGGACACCTAATTTCCAAACCTTTTTCAAGTTTTACAAAAGACCTATTATTCAGGCTTCTAACAGCCATTTTGCACAAGCAATTTTAAAAAAATTGAGTATTTTTTGAACTTTCTTTTCTTTTATGTGTTCTTTTCTGAGTTTGAAATAAAAAAAAAAAGAAAAAAAAAAACTGTTCAGGGTTTTCTTTTTGATTAATATAGTTAAGAATTATCACATAATCTCTAAAAATCTAGAATATATCATCGATAACGAGACAGATAATATAATTGGAAATTATATGTAATGCCCCGTTCGAAGATGATAGTCTCCCACCACATCGTGACCCAAATAAATAGTTTAAGGTCTATTAATACAATTTGACCTGAGCCCACTATTATCTTAGAACTAAGTGATAATTCTATATACACCACACAAAACAGCCTTAAAATGAGGACAGTGTGGCGACTGGATGCCCATACTGCGTTGTGACAATCATCTTCGAACGAGACATTACATATAATTTTGATCAAACGAGCCCGAAGGTCGATTAATCTGAAAAGTGATAAAACCTACTCCTACCAAAAAAGAACTGTAGTATTTGATCTAACCGCAGTGTAACGAAAAAGAAAGAAAGATACAAACACTTCTGGAATTAAGGGAGATCAATCTTTGGTTAATTATGGAAGAAGACGTTAAATTCACAGAATTTGCTGTTTCTGCGTTAGGAAAGAATCAATTTTTCTGAGCAACTGTTTCCTGTCATTAAGCATCAGAAGTGGGATAAGCCACGTTCAGTGTTCCTTTAAAAGTTAAATGAACTGTGCCTATTGTTGTTTTATGTCTATTATTATAAAAAAAAAATATCTGCTATTCTGAATTATAATTTTGGCGTACAAAATTGTAAAAACCTTGTTGGTTTCAAAAATGTTTGTCAAGATACTATAAATTGTGTAGAATGGCAAAACAATCAAACAGAATGCAGACTTGTTTTAGATTGACTTTTTTTTCAAAAACCCTGACTATTCTGAACCAATACCTTGTTAACATTATATATCTGTTGATTGTCTTCTTAAATTTCTAAATCATTCTTAATCTTAACATAATTCGTCTTAGTCTCTTAAAACATATATAATTTAATAAGCTTCAACATTGTTGAGGTGCCTGTGTTAATGTTAATTAAATAATTCACAATTTAACAAATAAAATGTCTTAAAATCTATTTCTATCTTATTTTTTATAGTTAACAATCAAAACTTTTTTAAGGCATTATTTAAATAAACTTAGTTGATTATAAATATAACTTAGGTATAGCACTTACAGAAGAATGATGTCATGCAACTGATGTGAAGGATTCAGGATTGTGGAATGTCTTCATATTTGTCTGTCAGCTATTGAACAAATAAGGTAAATTTATGGGATCTGAAAATAGAAACATACAAATAAATATTAAACGTTTGATAAACAGTTCATGACTGTTAAGCCAACATCTTATTGCTAACACTTAACTACAACAATCATAAAAGAGTGCATTTGGTAGAGATAAACTATTTATTCTAATCTACTTTCATTAGAGATATCGATGGGACAAACAAAGGGAAGTCGCATTACAGTGCTTTAGGTTTTAAAATCTAACAAATAAATGCTAATTGTCTCTCGTCTTCGTATTCTCAACTTGGTTCTTCAACGGCAGCTTATCTAAATCAGCGAATTGCTGACATTCAGCTGAGGAATGCTGCTAAGGAAGTATCGGTCGCCTAAGTGTGCCTAGAAGAAGATCAGGTACGAACACAAAATCAATTGTCCCTTCCAAATAAACGCAACCCCATATACAATACGTTCTCTACTAAATTTAACAGAAACTATGTTGGTACGTAATAAGAACAAGCAAATGGACAGTCTACTTCTTCCATGCATGCAAATATGGCTAACGGTCAGTCACGTTTGAGTTCTGTCAGACTCTGCTGTCATCTGAAGTGTCATAATTTTAATTTTAATTAACAGTGATTATTAAAATGATTAAAACTTACTACAAAAGTGGGTGTTGGAACTATTAATAAACGACCAACATGTTCTTGAGCGATGGGGCACATTTCCCACTCGGTGGTTTTGTAAACAAACAAAATTGCCGCAGGCAGGGCTGAACAACCCACAAGTGATCCTAGAGGTGCCGTTGCATCCAGACAAAGAAACTGTATGGTGTGCTCTATGATCGAAAGGTGTCATTGGTCTGTATTTCTTCGAAAATGTCAAGGAGCAGATGATGACACATGAACATCTAACCCCGAGAATTATTCTCATACTAGATTTAGATTTATTGTTAGGGAGAACTTATACAGTTAAGGCCGATGCACTGCGGTATCTCGATGATGTCTATTGTGCCAACCCATGTGAGATTCTAGAGCAGCTCTGTTGCTCAAGACAGATACCAGAACTTTAAGATATTCTGTGGGTGGAAGGTTTTGAGTTTTTCCAAGGCAACGATGTCATCACCAAGTGTCCGCTTTCTGAGGCGGGGGAGTGCTAGGAATTCCGTGAGGATATGCAAAGATGTTTCTTCACTTTCGAAGCAGAGTTGGAAAACGTCTCATGTTGTAAAAGTGTTTTTTTTAGAGTATAGTGTCCGGTTATGATTTCAGTCACTATTTTGAGTTTTTCTATCTAGATTGAGTAAATATTTTGTTGTTTTGTTTGAATATTCTGGTACAAATCGTTTGGAGTACATTTGACCAGGTGTTGCTTGCCAAGCTGCATTGGATTCCATGAGTAGGATATTCTTGGCAGTGTTTTTGAAGTAGTTTTTATTCACTTCGGGTTCAGGGCCGACAAATGGCGCCTTCTGTTCCCTTTCGTAACAGAGATGGAAATATGCCATCTTATCCTGATACCTTGAACGGTTTCAGTGAGGAGATTGCCCATTTGATGGCATTGGCGTTGCAGATGTGTCTAGCTGTTTTTCAGTCTCCGGTTGTTGGGATCCTTGACGGTTCCTGTTGTGGAGGTAGGTTAATGGCTAGGGGTTCCGAACAATTGATTCTTTTAAGTGGTTTTTTACAAGAAGCTCTAGTTCCTTCTCACTTTTTGGTTGAGTTCCGTTCTCATTGGTGGCGGGTTTGTCAGACGCAATGACTTAAAGTAGACGACAGGTGGAAAAAATCACCTAAAAGACTCCGTTTTGGCTCTTTTGATTTCACAGTTGTGTTTGGTTATAGCAATACAGAAGGTTAGCCAGTCTTCATTACGTTTGGCTTTATTGAAAATCACTCTAGATCTAGATCTAAGTTTCTTTAAATCATTAGACCAGGTGGTTTGTCTCTTGACTGTTTTAGTTTTCAGAGGACAGTTATGCTCAAAAGCAGTGATAACTAAGTTTTTTGCATGTTGGGCAAAATATTCAAGTTTATCTTTGGTGTTGATGAGGGATTTTGTGTTTGAGAGAATGATTCCGCTCAGAACTATATGAAGTCCAGTCTGTGTTTCTCTTAGGACGGTAGGTTATATGGGTTGGAGTTTCTACATCCAGTTTAAATCGAATGTGTCTATGATCTGTCTGCGCATAAGGGTTCCGAGGAAACATGACAGTCATAGACTTAATTATAAGTCAGAGAAGAGAACAGTGTAATGTCAACAACATGTTTTCTAGTTTTAGTAACAAAAGTGGGTTTCTTACCGATTTTTTTGGATGTTAAAATTTTTCTTAGAAATAAAATCAATAAGTGACTCACCTCTCTTGATTATGTCCGTGCTTCTGTGGCTATGATGAGCATTTGCATCACAACCAAGGACAATATCTGTTTTGTTGTCCGCGCATGCTCAATCAACTTCATTACCTGGATGGGTAGACATGGTGTATGGTTGCTTCCAGGAAAGTAGGCGATGCAACATCAGATTCCTGGTGTTGTCAATCTCCACTTTAACCAGTGTTACGTCACCGGAGATGAATTCTGCCAAAGAAGGGAAGAAAAGTGTGTTATTATCAAAAATAATACAAGTTATAGGTCTATTGGAGGAGATAGAATATAGCAGCCTGCTCAGAAGCTGACTTTCCAGCTCCCGAGATAGGTTTTGAAATGTTGGAAATTGAGGTTCCACCTGGAGAAGAGGTTTTGTCACCCGAAAGAGATAGCCAGGGTTCTTGATCCTGAACTGGACTCTGTTCATATTATAGAATGGTTGGCAGTTAATTTCATCAAGAAGAGACACTAAGTGCTCGTCCATCGAAATAGTCAAGGCAAGAACCTGGGGGTTGGAAAACTTCCGGAGGATTTTCCATTTTCTTGTGGGAAGAACTTTTTTCCGAAGCCTAAGCATCTTTAGGACTTCTTCCACACCAGGGAAGTAAGCTGTGGCTACACATGGTTTCGGAGATCATCTCCCTCCACCATCCGCAGTTTGGCATTTTCCCAAGGCGAAATTCCGCAGACCGTTTTCGCTAGCCAGTCTTGGGTGTTAGCATCGGCACAGTTCACCGTAAGCCATTCTGGTTTGTACGATCAGACCTGAAAACGAATCTGTGGGCCATCTTCAGCGATCTTATGCAGTTGGCTGATGATGGCATTTCCCACTGCTTTCTGAAGTCCTTCATCGAGATGTCCAATGTTATATTCGACAGCAAATTTTGTCATCCCTGCACCTCATTGAACAGAGGAGCATTGGATTTTGCTTTTTTGTTCGGTTCAGGGGTGATGTTATACGTCTTTTGATAGGGGTTTCGTTTGCGTTTGGAGATGGACTGTAAAGAACCTTCTGATCTGCTTTGTCGTAAGGCAGATTATACGCCAGAAGTCTTCCAAAGTACTTTTTTGAGACGTTGTCTGGTATAGGGATGGGACAAAACCAAGCTTTTTTTAGAAATGTTTGCCCCAAAACACTATGCTATCCAACGACGATCGTTCAGTTGAGAGATATAAAAAATCCAAGAAACGACTCACTATACTGGCTTGTTCTAATGTTTTAGAAACTCATAAATTAAAGTTAATGGTTATGGAATAATGGATTATTCGAAAACTTGTAAGCTCAGAAAACAGGAACTATTGCTCCAAGTCATTTAACATGAAGAATGATTTATGTGGTGTTTCTAAGTCCTGTAATTTCGTTACCACCGATGTTTTGAAAAATGTTTGGCACAATTTACTTCGTCCCTATTTCTAAGCAGGAATTGTGGCAGAGGACATGTCAGGAACGGTTGGCTGTCGACATAAGAAAGCGTAAATGGCAATGGATCGGTCACACACTTAGGAAACCAAACAATGATATTGCAAAGCAGTCTTTAGAATAGAATCCTCAGGGCTCACGTCGGGTTGGAAGACCAAGAACAAGATGGAAGTCAACAGTTATAGCAGAAGCTCATTACCAGAGAAAGACGTGGCCCCAGTTAAGATATCTAGCTGCAGACCGTGAAGGATGGAGACGTTTTGTTGGCACCCTATGCACCGAGCGGGGTTACAGGACTTAATGATGACTTCGTCATCTTCCTTTTTTCAACTTCCTACGAACAAGATGCAATTGAGGATTTTGATGTCAATGCAATAACAAATTGCACTTCACAAGCCATTCGGACTAAGCTGATCATAGCTGTTATGGACTATTCACACGAAAGCGACCAACGAATGAACGGACATTCGTCCATTTTGACGTTTCATTCAGATGCAATTTACAACGACAACGAACGTCTTGTCCGTATATCACAATTGAACAATGAGATTTTGAGGTAAGTCGCGCAAGAATAAATTTATTCGTTGCGATGTGGATGGTATGTGGAAAGTGAATAGGGTTTGACAATTCGTAACAATCAGATTGAAGTTAACGACATGAAAATTTTAGATTTAATAAGTTTCTATCATTTTGAAATAGTTTTCGTTGCAAAATATTGTTTAGAAATATGAAAAAATTCATTTATTCGTTCATTCGTTGGTCGCTTTAGTGTGAATAGTCCTTTTAATGACACCCGGTACTGCTGCCCTTAACCTAATAAGAATTAGTGTATTGTGAGACTTGTTACTTTGTAAAATGTTGAAAGTCTTAAAAATTCAAATGTTTATATTGACCAAGTTTATTGATGTGATAGGGCGGAAATTAAAGTTTTCCTTCGGCTTTTTATGTATAAAAAACTTGAAAGTCTTAAAGTCCAAAGTGAAATCGGTACTGTTGCTGTAAACCTGTGTTGCAACTTTCCAAATATTTTGTTTAGCTTTTGTAAAACGTTGACAATACACATCGGGCACCATCTTTAATAAATCAACACAATTACTTGGGTTGCCTTCACTACCATGGAGTCAGCAGCAAGCAGAATGCAACTGAAAACAAACGAGGACAAGGCGAAGTATATGCTGTCATCAACAAAAGTCCAATTCTACCATCGCACCGACTTGGGCAGAGCGTGACCATTGATAGGTATAACTTGGAGGTAGTCAATGAATTTGTCTAACTGCTGTAAACACAGGCAACAATATCATCGCTGAAATCAAATACAGAATAACTTTTTCTAATCGCTGTTTCTTTGGGCTGAATAAGCATTTGAGGAATAAAGCCCTATCGAGACGAACAAAGGTGACACTGTATAGAACACTCATCATCCCGGTCCTGCTATATGGTGCAGAAGCATGGACTCTCTCCCAATCGTATGAAAAGTCATTTGGAGTCTTCGAGAGAAAAGTTCTGCGACTCTATGGTCCTGTCTGCGTAAACCGAGAAGACAACATTTAACGAAGACGATACAGCGACGAACTATACGTGCTGTACAGCGACATAAGCCTAGCCAGAAAAATTCCTAGCGAATGGACATCGACGCTCCAGCTCGTAGTCTTTAACGCCAAACCAGAGGGAGTCAGTATGCCAAGGTAGATCTCAACTTCGATGGAGCGACCAGGTAGAGGGAGACCTCCGACAACTTGCAGTGCAAAATTGGAGACGACAGGCTAGAGATCGAACAACAACACTCCAGTGAAGCCATTATAAGAAGAAGAAGACGATAACAGCGAACTGTAGCTTGAGACAAAAAAGTAGGTAGATGTTGACTACACAAAGAGAAAGTGGCGCTGAATTAGCCACACACTCAAGAAGTCCAAACGACACAATAGCAAGCAGTGCTTTACATAGAATCCTCAAAGTGAAGACGGGTTCAAAGAACAAAGGAAGCATGAAGCTCCACTGTTGTGAAGAAACCTCATAGTAACATGACTGGGATCTTAGCAAGACCAACAAAAACAAATACAAAAACAGAACTACCTATGCGAAAAGAGCAGCCAGGCAAACAAATTGTACAGACATTGAGTCCACAAATGATGCTGCCAGGCTGAGGAAAGTCATGTTATAGGTCCACACTCCTCCAGGTTTCTTAAAAAGAGCGGATGATAATTGGACTGACTCCTGCTCTGAAACTCCAGAGTCAATAATGAGCACTCATTTCCCAGGTTGTGTTAACATAACATCTCCTATGGGCAGAGGCCCCAACATAAATGCTGCCTTCAATATCGGCAATCAAATCGTAGACAGTAGGAAGGTGGCGTGGGACATTGACTCTTTTTCAGTATAAAAATCTGCAGGGCATGATGGAATAATTCCAATTATGCTCCAATGCTCTAAATGCATACCTAATTGTTCCGATTCTAGTGGATATATTCAGGTAATGTTTAATCATAATCCTATATCCCAACTGGATGGAGAGACCAATGTCATCTTCATCCCGAAAGCTGGCAAGCCTACTCACACTGAACCGAAAGACTTCAGGCCAATAAGCCTATCTTCCTTTCTTCTTAGGACCTTAGAAAGACTCATACACACATAACCGCATAAAACTGGCAAATCTGTAGAGACTGCACTTCACGAAGTTGTGGGCACGATTGAGAATTCAATCTAATTCAAAGAAATTACCCTAGCAGCATTTCTTTACATAGAAGGGGCCTTCAACAATGTCGATAATCACAATACGACAAGCCCTAGACTCTGTCAATGTCGATCCTAAGATGGCGAATTGGATTGACTGTTTGCTTAAAACAAGTCTTGTAAATGCAGAATTGGGTGCTAGCAAGCTAAAAGTCAGGACCTGTAGAGGTCCACAACAGGGAGCGGTTTTATCTCCGTTGCTTTGGCTTCTGGTTGTCAACCTGATTTTAGGAAAGTTAACTGTTAGCGGCGTTAAGGTCGTGGCATATGCCGATGACATAGTAATATTGGCCTCAGGTAAATATATTCGCACACAGTAGCTGTGGATTTAACGTCAACCCAACAAAGACAGAACCAGTTTTGTTCACAAGGAAAAAAACAATATTCTAATGATAGACCCGATCACTATAAACCAAATTCAACTTCAGATTTCAAATGTGGTGCTGGACCGTAAACTAAACTGGAAAGAAAACATAAAAGAAAGAGGGGGAAAAAGCATCAATAGCATTCTACATTTTGTAGTAGAATCTTTGGTAGGAAATGAGGACCCAGCCCCAAGACTATTCATTGGATGTAGTGAGGCCGATCCTGACATACGCATGTCTGGTCTGGGGGCCAGCACTTGAAAAGGCGATAAATCTCAAAACCATGACAAAGATTCAAAGACTTGAGAACTACACCTACTACACTCGATCTGTTTACGAAAGAAACGGCGGCCAAAAGTGAATTGCGACTCAAACACTCTAGTTGGATAAGGGGACATTCAGGTCACAGGATAATAACGAACTTCACTGACATAAACATTCAAACAGACTATATTACTCCGCACAGACAGACTTCCATGCAAGATAATGCTGGATGGAAAACAGGGTCATCAATGAAAATCACGTTCTGGTCTTCACAGACGGCTCCAAAACGGAAGATGGGGTAGGGTCAGGCATCTTTTCAGATAACCCACCCATTAACAAGTCACTAATGCTTCCAGACTTTTGTATTGTTTCCTAAGCGGAAGTTATTGCAATCTGTGAAGCTGCTAACCACCTAGGAACGTGTGAACTAGCAAATAAGAATATTGATAGCCAGGCGTCCATTAAAGCCATACCTCTGTCGTTACAAAATCCAAACTGGTCGATTCTTGTCGCAATGAGTTGAGACTACTCAACGCAACGAATCCAGTCACCCTTCGATGGGTCCCGGGACATAGTGACATACACGGAAATGGTTGACCAACTGGGCAAAATCGTTTTATCTCTCAAACCGAGCCAAATGGTAGCCTCATTTAACATGCCACTGGAAAGGGAAAAACCACATAGTTTCCTCAAAACCGCTAATGAAAAATGTTCATCAATCGACACTTGTTGGGTATCAAGGAATCTAAGGCCAGAAACTTCAAAGATCATCATCATCAACATCCCTCCTGGTTGATATCCTGACGGGTCACAACACGTTGGGAACCTACATGAGCAGAATGGGCATAAGTACATCTGACTTATGCAGAGGACAGTTTGTTTTCTATTGGAATTAGTATGAGCCTACACTACGCAGTTTGACTTAGTTACGTCAGAATTGTGTTTTTTGTGTTGAGTTTTTTAAAATGTTAAGTGATTTTTGAGTCGTCTATTCAAATGTTCGTGGGCTAAGAAAGAATTTCTTTTCTGTGTACGCCCATACTGTGCAATACAGGCCAGCTGTTTTGGCATTAAGTGAAATCCAGGTTGGACAGAATACTGATTTATCAGAATTTTGTTTGGTTGGATATAACTTAGTGCCATTACTTTTTTCCCACCATGGTCTTGTCGTTTATGTTAGGAATGATATTGCTTGCCAGAGCCTTCCCCAATATGGGCGTTGTTCTAATACGAACTTTAATTTCCTGTGGCTCAAATTCACTGTCCGCAAGCATATCATTCATTCCTGTTTTCTTTACAGGAGTCCGAATCTTGACAGCATGTCTACTTGTGATGAGTTAGACGTTCTGTCAGATTCAATTTCCCGAATTGTTTCCCATTGTCCTCACACTGAAATCGTGATAACGGGCGACTTCAATGTACACAATTCAAGTTGGCTCCGCTATTCTGGCCCGACAACACCCGAAGGAAGGTATACCGAGATCTTAGCAAATTTCTGGAGCTACAACCATCAAGTTAAAGAAAAAATTCCCCCTAGGAGCGTTCGGCAATACGAGAAAGCCAACTGGGATGGTGTGAATAATTTCCTTGTCAACTTTATTATTAAAAATAAAATAAAGAAATCCGTGGCCTGAGTGCGTTTCGCCCAAGTATGAACGGTGGGCTCATCAGTTAGATGCCGTTCATACTCTTCTAAGACGCACTTGGGCGAAACGCACTCAGGCCACTTTTGTTGTCATTTTTTCAATGGAATATTCTTCTTTGAATTTTAATTATCTAAACTTATATGCCATTATCATAGACTAACTAATAATAAAGACAGGCCGCTTCATAGAAGAGAAAAGGAACCAATTTGAGATTGCCTCCACCTTTTTCCTTCCTTGCTTTTCCCTTTTTTCTTCTATGACGCGGATTGTACTTGCAACGAGAAATCGATGTCGAAATCGTGGAAATGTTTCATGCCTTTCCTTAATTTACAGGTTCTTTTACAAAAAAATGCTCACACGAGGTAGCCAGCTGCGTTCCACCCCTTAAACATTTCCCCCGTAATATTCGTCTTGCTAGGAATGCTCATCAGTTTCGGACGTACCGTGAAATATAGGGATTCTTTCTTTAGCCATGTAACACGAATGTGGAACGAATTTTCCCAATGTTCATCGACACCTCTTTTTCCTTCCTCTCTAATGTCCTATCGCTCGCGCTATGACTAATCATTAAAAGGGCTAAAACAAACATCTTGAGCGCTTGATGAGCGGCCAGAAATTTTAAAGAAGAAAACTGAATCCTTACTCATGCTAAGCATCATCAACTATTGGTATCCTGACAGGTCACAACACGTTGGGAACCCACATGAGCAGAATGGGCACCAGTACATCTGACTTATGCAGAGGATGCCAGAGGACGAGGAGGCATCAGAGCACTCTTTTCACTTCCTCTGTGAATGCCCCCAGCTTAGAACGAACTAGGAAAGTTACCCTCGGTCAGAGTATATCTACTAATGAGTAGGGACACTCTACTCACACTTAGAACATCAACCAATACAAGAAAAACCTAAAAAAAAATAAACTATTATAAATGAAAACAGGCAAGAAGTATTGATTCCTAGCCTTTCGTAAAATAGCTTATGAAAAAAAGAGTACACATCACGTTTTGTAGGTACACCCACACATACTTATCTTGTATAACATACATAAATGTGATTTTCCAATAATGTTTTTCTTAAGTGTAGTAGTATCTCTCTTAGCAACAATATTGATTAGTGTGACCAGGTCTTGCTTTCATGTAAACTTAGTTCTATTTGCACCAATTTTTGTGTAAAATTTTCTAGAAGCTGGTCACACTAGTGAAAAGTAACTAAGGCGACGAGCGACGACGCGACGGTTTTGTGTAAACATTTTTTTCGTATGTGTTTTTAAAGGCGTGCCGGAGTTGAATCTATCTCTCTTTCACTATTACACTTTTAATTGTTGTCTATTTCTTGTATAAATTGTAAACAAATAATAAACACGTGGAGAGTGTCCCTACTCATTAGTAGATAGACTCTGCCCTCGGTGAATGTCATGGAAACACTGACAACGAGTTGGTCGATATCTCTAACATGCCACCAAGATGCATCCTGAAATTCATTCAGAACTCAGGTTGGTTCAGGGAGGCCCCCAACACTTAATCCATAAACTCCCCCTCATTCCTTAACCCCTCTTACTTATCATCACACCCAACCCGGATAGCACAATGGATCCAACGAGATGCGACTGAGAAGGTTCGGCTTGCCGTACCATCACCACCACCTAACCTATGAAGAAACCTCAGACTAAGAATTTGGAGTCCTGGACACAGCTCAGGGTTCGTGCGACGAGCTTAGAAAGATTAAAGCATCTGGTTGCCGCCCTACGCTCTGTAAATTGCATAGGAAAACGAAGAAAAGGGAGCTTGAAAATAACACTTATTAGACAAAACGCCCTTCCTGTACTTCTTGTGCCACTGGTTTCATATAAAAGTGGCTTTACATGAAGCTGCAACAATTATAGTGCAGACGACAAAGCAACAACAACAAACATGGCGCAGACGATGAAGATGAACATGTTTGTCTTCACTATAATTTTCAAGCTGCATCCATAATTTTGCTATAATTTGCATCCATGAAGACGTCGGCATTTTGGCCTTCCCTCTCTATCACACAAGTATGATTTATTGATTTTACATCCTCTTTTTTTGCAGATCAGGGCTTGCAACTCCATGTAAAGGCACCTTAAGATAGAGTATTTAGTACCTACCAACGTATTTTTGTCAAAACAAAACAATCTTCATGTTTCGAGACCAAGCAATAGCAGAAGAAAAAAAATGCAGTTTTAATTTATTCCATTGGAGTAGGTACAAAGGTACATACCTGCTAGCATTTCAGAATATTCCCAGTTCATCTTCATCTGCAAAACTCGTGTTCCGAGGTTTAAGTTTAATAAAAGTTACGAGCATTCGGCCTTATTACATTGTGAAATTATTGATATCATCCTAAATGCATTACAAATAAGGACACAATTCTCTTTTGCTTTTGACCAAGTTAGTTTTTTTGATAGACCACGCTCAGGAGTTCTGGTTCCTTGAGCAGTAGTGAAGGGTTAAACTTTGTTTTAAAGAAACCTTATCACCATCAAGAATAATTTGTCTGTTTGAATTTGTACCTATCATTCAACTTATTTTAATTACAAATAACACTTTTTCAGCACTCTATTTCTTTGAGAAATGAGCAATTATCTTCGGAGTTTATAATGAATGATCCAACTTTTCAAGGAACGAAAACACGCACACGCACATTTCAAAATGGTTCCTTAAAAGTTACAATATGGAGTCTCAGCTCCTCCCGATCTTTAATTAAATTCATCATAAATTAACTGCAGGGAATCAATTCAGTAAAAGTTTATAGACATTTTATTTATTTTGTTTTCGATAAGAAAAAGTATTTTTATATAATTCTTTACACTATATTTTTGAGAACATTGTCGACTGCCCACCAAACTATTTTACCGGCAAATTGAAAAATGAAAACGTGAACAAAATTTGTTTAAAAAAAAAAACAACGCCACTATTACCAACGCTGTGCATGAGTGGAAATGTTAGTTCTGTTCAGAGATTGAAGGCAAAACATTCAGAGTACGGTGTCCAGAGTTTGAAGCTTAACTGCAAATTTTCGAATCATTTGGTTATCACCGCACACATACGATGATACATACATACATAGTTTTACAAGATACGCATGAGGCATGACCCTTCAGACAAAATCACTGACTTCAGAATTTACGGCTCATTTTCTGACTCGCCTGAGTCAATGTTTTACGAGGCCTCTCATAAAATTGCATGCATGAGCATTGCATACTTAATTAAAAAAGAGATTCGAGATTCGAGTATATTTTTTTCCTTTGTAATAGATTGAGAGCGAGAGAGAGAGATAAAGAGAGGGAGGGAGAGAGCAGTATTTTATTTGTGTATATGTTTACTTTTTGCTTTGCATTAAAGACGAAAGCACACAGAAAATTTAACTCCTATAAAAAGCTAAGAAAAAATTTAAAATAAAGATAGAAAAAAGGTAAAATTTAATATGAATAAAAGTGATTATTACAAAATAAATCGCGATGTTGCGCGTTATCTCTCGCTCACAAGTGAGTCCGTGGGAATTCTAATTTACATACTAAATGGAGCCGACAAGCGTCGTTTTACGACTACGTATTAGGATATGTATGCGGAGTCTAGTATGTGTATTTGACTCAGCGCGCGGATCTAATTCGGATCCATTTGCTTGAAGGGGATACAATGAATGGTGTGTTCAGACGAAACATAAGTTAAACGGGAAGGCGAAAACGAGAAAGCACAAACTTCAGGTGTTTTCATGTTCATGACGTAGATTAGCAGAGCATGAACATTGGAAGATGATATCTTTACTGGTTGTACCACTGATCTCTATATTACATTATAGAGTGTTTATAGAGATCAGTGGTTGTACCATGCACAAAACAAACAATAAAAACAACCTACTCGTACCCCGCTAGACAAAAACATATTGAAAATATTTTTTTCACCACGGTATATGAATAATCCTGTCTGTCATTTAGTTTAATTCTACGTATTCCTCTTGACAGAAACATCATAGAAATATGTTTTCTTGTCTTTCTGAGTACGTGTGCTTCTCTTGTGATGGCAACTATACCTGCGTAAGCCATTTATTTTTTGGTGTGCTTGCTAAATTGGTTTAAAAAGCAAGGGAGAGCGTCAAAATCTCAAAATAAATGGCATATCAGCTGATTTTCAGCTTGCTGGCAAAAAGAGAGACCATTCAGTGAGTTGGCGGACTGTATCTAATTGGTCCGTGGTTATCACCATGATACAACTAATTTAGATATGGCATTGCGCATGATACAATGAAAAACGTCAAAATCCATGGTGTGTTCATGACATAGTTCGCACAACCATTGACATACTATATACATGTATAATAATGACAATATGTGCAGAACGAAACAAAAGTTGAATGGCAAGGCGAAAACGAGAAGGCGCAAATTTCAGGTGTGTTCATGACGTAAATGCGCAGAGCATGGACATTGGAAGGCGTTATCTTCAGTAGTTGTATTATGCACAAAACAAGAACCACCTACTCGTACACAAACCAATACAGACCGCCAACTCGTACTCCTCTTGCCAGAAACACGCACGAAATATTTTTTCCAGTCTATCAATACGTGTACATCTTTCTCTTTTCATTTTGTGAAGGCAACCATCCCTGTGTATGGCATATATTTTTTTTGTGTATTTGCAAAAATTTGTTTAAAAAGCAAGGGAGAGCGTCACACTCTAAAAATAATTGGCATATCAGCTGATATTCAGCTTGTTGGCAAAAAAAGAGAATATACAGTGAGTTGGCGGTCTGAATCTCATTGGTCCGTGGTTTAAGCATTGGTTTAGTTTTAAGAAACATCAAAAATGCCGCCCATTTTCTATGGATAAAAATTAAAAATGTCCGTTATTTTTTGGTGGTGAATAAAAGTTTTTGAATTTATGAGAACAGATGCATTGTATATATAAACTATAGTATTACCACTTGAGGTGCACCATCTATCGAAGAAAAACTAAGCTCTAGAATACCATGCGTAGCAACAACAACAATTAAAATGGTGAACATTTTTGTTGTTGCTTCTTGTCGATAGACCGCGCACCTCAAGTGGTAATATTACAGTTTATATATGTAATGACAGATGTCACGAGCTTCTTTGTCTAAATTTTAAATTGAGTTTTGTTTTTACACATTTTTGACAATAAAAAAAAAACTCCCATGTAATTTTACTACATTTTCTATACACAATATAATCACCATTTTGTATATAAACTATAATAAAACCAGTATTTTATTATTGCCTTGTTCTGCCGCTTAGTAGCCCTGATAAGGTTCTCTTTTCCATTACTCCCATCTTATCCAATTGCCTGAAGTCATATGTTGCGATTTTTAGCCGCTGGGTGGCTAAAAAGGAAGTACCTTAATGAATGTACTAAGGTGGGCAAAAAGAAATCACCCTATTTTAAGATGCTCTCATTTCTGCAAATGGCCGCTAATGTCAAATCTGTTCTGACATTTGTGGATTAGAGATGCAGAATACAAGTGAACAATCCATGGAGCGATACATGAACCGATATTCTGAAGGCGGCATTCCAGGCTCGCATCACCTTTTGTTTTGGCGATGTGCACCATTGTATATATAAACTATAGTATTCCTACTTTAGGTGCGCCATCTATCGACGAAAAACTAAGCTCTAGAATACCATGGAAAGCAACAACAACAATTTCCACCATTTTAATTGTTGTTGTTGCTTCCCATGGTATTCTCGAGCTTAGTTTTTCGTCGATAGATGGCGCACCTCAGGTGATAGTACTATAGTTTATATATACAATGATGTGCACTAGCCTGCAAGAACGCCCGATTTAACCGTTTCAGACTATTTTGTGGAGTTTTTTGAAACCCGTAGTTACGTGAACAAGCCGGAGACTCTGGAACAACATCCCACAAGAGTACGATGATCTGTCGCCCGAAGTTCTCGCTGAAGTGATAAAAAATGACAAAAAACGAGAAAATCGGCTCATTTGTCCGATATCATCTTCTCGACTAGACCAATACAATTCTAAAGGTTCAAATAAACATAATCAAAAAACAGAATCGAAGTTTTTCATTAGGCGTTTTTCTATTTTAGTTCACAGCAGAACCTGAGTTGTCAAAAAAAAATTAGTGTTTCTTTTTTGCTTCAGAGTGTTCAGAGCTAAGAATTCATATTTCTTTTTTCCTTCAGAGTGCGCTCTACAAGCTCCAAATAAAAAGATGGGGCAGACTGAGCAAAAGCTGAACAAAAATATAAACGTCACAAGTGAGAAGTTTCCAAACCAATTCAATTGATAAAAAGAACTTTTTAGCGGCAGCGGAAATTAAAAACAATTAAAAAAGGCCACCGAAGGTATTTTAAATGTTAAAACAAATTGTTTTCAGGTTTTTCAAGAGCCAAACAACATCGTATGGATGACTTTCTTGTATAAACAAATGTCACTGTATCGTATTAGTATATAGTTTTTATTATTCCCTTGTTATGACGCTAAA
This sequence comes from Platycheirus albimanus, assembly GCA_916050605.2. Lineage (NCBI taxonomy): Eukaryota > Metazoa > Arthropoda > Insecta > Diptera > Syrphidae > Platycheirus > Platycheirus albimanus. The sequence goes on along the minus strand of OU696696.1, from coordinate 17,977,820 downwards.
GGTGGCTTTACATGGAGTTGCAAATGCAGACGAAAACGCAACAACAACAACCCTGCAAACGTAGAAGTACAGAAATAACCAGTGGAATATGTACGTAAAATAAGTACTTCCTTTCCACTGAAAAAGGATGGGCGATCGGGAAAAAATTCAGTTATTTACCTACTGTATATAAGAATATATGAAGGCACTATCTCTTTCTAAAAAAGCAAAATATCAAAAAAGTACTGCACTTCCCCGCCAATAAAAGTACTTCCAAAGCACATCCAAAGTACTTCTGGGGATGCACCTACTTCAATGGATGTACATCTGAAGTACTTTTTTGAAGCGCATATTCCACCAGTTATATTTGTACTTCCAAAGATGCACGCGCTGTGAATGTAGAACTACGAACCGAAATAGACATGAAGTCAAAAAAAAAAATTTGGAAAAATGCATTTTTATGATAATAATTTTATTATTAAATATATTATATTATTATTTACGTTTGTATTATTAAAAATATATTTATTATTAAAAACAAACAAAAATATCACAAAAAAATAAAATAACTTACATAAAAAAAGGATTCGCCATATTCTCAAATTATACACAACTCAACTTAAAAACTGTTGATAATGTTTTGAATCGAAGATCACTGACAAAAAGACAAACGACAACAAAAAAAAAAGAGACAACATTTTGCATTACATCCTGGATTTCTCCTTCGCACAGTTCAACAGGAAATCGTTAATTGTTTTTTCAGGAGAAACCAAACTACTTCCTTTGATGTACATATTTCATCAATTGTTAACGTACTTTCTTGTTTGCAGAGGTATACTCTACGGCGCAGGGGAAGTAGTAAATAAAAAAACCCACACATTCGAAGGATATATTTTTTTTTTTTGTAGTAGTGTTTTCTAGAAAACTACTGCGGTTTGGTTTGCAGGGAATCATAGTGCAGACGATGAAGATGAACATGTTCTTCACTATAATTTTCAAGCTGCATCTATAATTTTCCTATAATCTGCATCCTTGAAGACGTCTGCACGTTTCCCTTCCCTCTCTATCACACAAGTATGATTTATTGATTTTGCATCCTCTTTTTTTGAAGATCAGGGCTTGCAGCTCCATGTAAAGACACTTTAAAACGCGTTGCTGAGGTGTATCATTGGATATATAACCTCACAGATACACAGATACAGACTGCCAACTCGTATTCATCGTGCTTTAAACATCAACATATTTTAATCAACAGCGTAAAATGTACGGGAGAGCTTAAAGGTGGCTCTACATGGAGCTGCAAATGCAGACGAAAACGCAACAACAACAATCATAGTGCAGACGATGAAGATGAACATGTTCGTCTTCACTATAATTTTCCAGCTGCATCTATAATTTTCCTATAATCTGCATCCATGAAGACGTCTGCATTTTTGCCTTCCCTCTCTTTCACACAAGTATGATTTATTGATTCTGCATCCTCCTTTTTTCCAGATCAGGGCTTGCAGCTCCATGTAAAGGCACCTTAAGCATACTCAAAATAAAATGCACATGAAGCAGCTTCTTGGCAGAGAGAAACTATAAAGAGTTGGTATAGGAATATCACAAAGGAGTTTTTAGTATTGCCTTATTCTGCCACTTAAGAGCACTGTTGAGGCACTCCTTTCCAACACTTCCTTCACCAATTATCTTAAATGAGTTAGTGCCTTGAATATCATGCCAAAACATGGAATATGTATATTATAAAGAAGCAGCTTTTTGTGTTGCAGGGCTTAGCAGCTTGAGATCACTGCATACACCATGTTTTACTCTTTTTTTTCAATTATGACATTCTCGGTCTATTCTTAACATTCGCGTCACCAACATGCTTATAGCAGTATATCTAAGGCTATACAGCTGATTCTCCAACATAAGTGCTGTGTATATCTTATAAATCAAGTACAATGACATTTATGAAAATACAAATGTGTATTGTCATGTTTTTTTGCTCTACGACAATAAACAGTCCCCAACAATTTGGTCTAGTTTCCTCCAGGACAATAAACGGTGGTCTATGGTGAAGCTTACTGGCGCAGCAACCCCACAACAATAAACGGTGGTCTGTAGAGATTCCCAAAGGAAGAGCTCCACGACAATAAACGGTCCTAGCTAATTTTATTTAAAAAGCGTGGTGAGGCCTCTGCTGGTATTCCCCGCAGCGTACCGTCGCACCTTCGTGAGATCTTTATTCCTAGTACTCTATTTGTTTAAAGAATCTTCTTCCAATGGTAGGGAGGTCGAGTCTGATTTCCCGTACAAATTGTACCTCTACTTATAAAAGAAAATGTGAATTATAACACCAAAAGTTAAAAATACTTGTAGATATGTAATTCTTCTTGCATGATAGATGTTTTTGACTATTACTCTGGTATTGGTATTTGGAAGTGGATGACAGTCTAAATCAGTGGTGCAGGGTGCCGGGGTAATTGGATTTGCTGCAGCGGTGGGTAGCAGGTAGAACTGCACACAGTCTCCACTGATTGCTGGAGCTATAACTTCCTATTCACTTGGCTTTCACTGCCAGTAATAAATTACTTCCACTCCACAGCACTACAGTTTATATCACAGATATACCATATAGACCAGCAATCGAATTTTGGTTCTCTATTTTTGCCATCAAGCTTGATATGCTTTTCATCATGCATATGGTGCGCTCTCCCGTGAATTTTAAATGAGGTTCCACTGATCTCTATATACGTCGTATTATACTGGAGAATGTAATAATAGTAGGTATACTTACCAACTTTTCGTAAAACTTACCTTTTTTCCAAAAAATCTTACCTATGAAACAAAACTATCAAATTTAAAACAATCGATGTGGTAGGTATAAAAGTTTATTCAAGTTAAAATTCTATTCCAGTTTTTTGTATTTCTTTTTATTTAAAAATTTATTTCATTAAAAGTAATTTTGTTGTTATTTTCTCTTATAAGCGATCATACACATTTTTAGACATAGACAATTCAATTTACACATACATTATTGTTTACATTTGTTTACATTTTAAACAAAATTATATTTTAAAAGTACATTACTCGTATGAGATTTCATAAACTACGGTATTCAACAAATATTACTATTTAAAATGTTATATTTTGTTTTCATTAGTTGTTAAGGTTTATTTTTGCCAGCAGTTGATTTTACATATTTTATTAATACTCATATCATAAGTAAAATATTATTAACATACATAAAATTAAAAATTAAACATGTACATATAAATTAATATAAAATGATAATTGGTTCAGAATTATTAGAAAAATACGCTGAATATTAAATAACTATCTTGATAGGATTTGCATTTTGTATACTAAATAATAATTATGGTGGGGTTTTAAAAAAGTATTATTTGAAAGTGATTATTTTAAAGTTAAACGCTGAAAAACGCATTTATTCAAGAATTTGAAGACTTTGCAAACATTTATTAAGTAGCAGATGAGTAATAATTGTGTGACTATTGTGTAGTTTATTCATTGTACGAATAATGAAAATTGATAGTCTCTGCTCCACGAGCTGTTAGATTAGATTTTAAGAAAAAGGTTAACTAGAATAAATCCAATACTGGTTTTTTATCTGTTAAGGCTCTGGCGTCACCGACAAGTTTAGGCAGTGGCAAATGAGGGTACAAGATCCCAAAAATAAGCTGTTCTGATTGAGTTTACAGTTGGATGCGCTGATATTCAACATACGTCATTTTCAAAGCACTTTAAAACCCATACCGAAAATGAACATTACATGGTTTATAGATTACTTATCACATATATTACTACACTGATCGATGGCACCCAATTCAGACAACTTTTTTGCTAGGAAAAATTTCAATTGAAGCAATATTTTTTTGTTAAAAACGTTTTTATAAGTTTTTCTGTTATAATTATAACAGAAAAATAATTAAATACATTTTTAATAAAATGTATTAGTTCAATTTAAATGTTTGTATGCAAAATAAATTCTATAAGTTGGTTGTCATCAATCAGTGTAGCATTTGTGTTTTAAATCGATTCATAATATACTAAATTTTCATTTTGCAATTTTTTTCTGATTGGTTTTTCTGATCGCTATAACTGCCCCTAACAAAAACAAAGAGAGATTAATACTCGCATAAACGTGTAAAGAAATTAATGTTAACCCATAATGACACCCATCCAACTTGTAACAGTACACATATTAAAATGTCTCATCCGAACTATCACTTGCAAAATTAACCAATTCAAACATTGCATTTTCTCAACCCCCAGACCCCAGATAATTCACGCTCTTTTCATATTTAATGACAGTTGTAGAACAAATATACCAGTTAAAGGGAACAATTATCAACAAATATTCTTTTCCCACAAAACGCGAACATTCCCGTTTCCAAGACAATAATGACAGCGCAGATAACAGAATGGTGAAAAACAACGTGACACCAGCTCATATAGAGCAAAACGACGACGACTGCGACAACCAGACACCATCATTGACCTATAATGAGCAGTGCAAATTATTCTTAAGCAAGATTGTAAAATGTTTAAGATAGTTTTAAGTTGAACTGAAAATAAAGAGGTTCTCCTAATGGAAAAATATAAATTAAAAAAAATTTTTTTATTGAAAATAAGAAAGAAAAACATTAATTGGCGCCCAATGAAGTGTGGTTTATCTAAAAATGTAAGAGTATACATGCCAGAAACTAGATCAGGTCTGTCTACCAACAATTGCGAGTCCGATCCCATTGATCCTGCCCCAGATTTGATCAATTTATTTGACTTCGTTGTTCAAAGTGTGCTTCAACAGCAAGGGCAGTATTGTGAATACATCTTTACATCATTAAAGTTTAGTCAGTCCATTTTCTATGTCAAGCTGTTCCACCACCGTGTACCAACACCAAGTGCAGAACCGCAAAGATTGCTCCATGCAAACTTCTGAGACAGAACATCCAAGAAAATGCTTCCGCTTTTCTCAGACATGCGACCAACCCCACGTGAGACGTTTGCTTAGTATAGCGGCGCACCAAGTAAGCTATCACAGAGCGGTGAACTAGAATCTCATAAGAAAGAACAAGCATAACCCTAAGACAACCCAACATATGTACATATTTAAGAACTCGAAGCCCCAGTGCGAGTTACATATTCATATAATGATAGCCACTACACACACCCAAAAAACAACAAAATGCAACATCAACACATTTGGATCAACCCAAACAACAAAATGGAGGGCGGACTATTTCGTTTTCTTTTTGTTCGATATTTTGTTAATAATAAATAAAGCATAAGAGGCCTGTGGCCCAATTGTATTTATTAAAAATAGTTTTTTTTATTTGATTGAAGACACATAAAACATAAATCGCGTGAGTTATGTTAAAATCTAAAGTACCATCTAGTTGAGATTGTCGAACCCATAACAAATACAAATCAATATGCTGAATTGAATTCAAACAATTGTGAAGTGGTATTATACTAAACCACCAAACGATAAATAATAAAGTAATGATACCAGCTCCACTTTTGTATGCTATAAATAACTAGTAATAAATGACAAAGTTTGCTAAGTGGACATAAAATTAAAACCAAAAGATCATCATGAGCATGCTCTTGATAATCAGTTCGATGTAACCATTTGAATAAGAAAATTCTTTAAAATTTATACTCTTCAATAAACTTTGCTTTGAATATTTTTCAAAATTTAAACAGTGTTATTTCATTGTAAATTAGCGCAGTCGGTAGGATAGGATTGTAAAATATTAAACGAAAATTAATAAGAAAATCCCATCTAGTGGTCGAACCGTAAATGTAAAATAATTGTGAAATCGGGAAACTCAAGAAGAATAGTTTTAAATTCTCAAGTTTCGAAATTCATAGAGGAACCGAGAACAATAAACAAAAAACCAGTGCGGGAGCGTTAATCGAAAATGAACAAAATAGTAAAAAAAAATAAAAAGCAAAACAATTGTGAAGTCAATAAAAAAAAATAATCAGAACATCATGAACGCGAGTTACGTCAAAGTCAGCAACTCTCAACGGAAACGAGATCGAATTTCCGTCTGGGAAAATTAAAATAAATACATTGGGAAACCAAGTTCATTTGCCCGTTGATTGGTCGCGTTAATTTTCCAAGAATTATAAAATTGCTTTCGATTTAGCCTCGTTAATATTCTCAGAATTATAGAATTGCTTAGACTGGCAAATGAACTTAGTAAAAAAAGACTTTCGTAGCTTCGCCCAAAACATTATTAAGTGGAGTTGTAATTTATACGTCGTCGTGTTAAAACGTTTTGTCAAATAAAGATTAATAAATATTTTTTAAAAAGTTGATTTTTTCATATTTAAATATTATTGGCGCAGTCGGTAGGATTCCAATCCGAAGATTGGAATTGAAACTATAAAATCAAACAAAAAAAAAAAAATATTTAAAAATAGTTAAAGTGAACAGTGACTTAAACACTACAGTTCGTGACTTAACACCTACTGTTTTTCACGTGATTTAAATCAAAACTATTTGTCAATTTTTCTGAAAGACAAACCATGGATCAAGATCTACAACAAAATCAAAATCCTCTCGACCCTCAACAACAACCACTAGGGCCAATACAACAACAACAAATGCAACCTCCACCACAACAACAACCACCAATGGTTCAACACGTACAAATTACTGTATCCGATTTAATAAAAGAAGCATCCAAGATCCGAGAGTTTTGGGGTTCATCAAATTATGCACTCTCCTCATTCATAAGAGAAGTGGAAATAATTTTGCCGAGTTTCATCAATACATCGTTGGAGCAATACTTCATACAGAGGAATATCGTGAACAAAATCCAAGGACCTGCTTTACAAGCTATAAGGACTTTAGGACCTGCACCAACTTGGGATCAAATAAAAGCTGAGCTAATAAGAAATTTTGGAGTGAGAGAAACATACTATAACCTATATCACCAAGCACTTAGCCTAAAGAATAATAACGTGAGTGAATATTTTGATAAGTTAAAAGATATTTTAGATAAACTAAATACTAAATACGAGTTTGATACTGAAAGACCCAGTGAATTTTCCCCCATTGCGAATGAAAATATGATAGTTAAAACATTTATTGATGGGTTAGACCCTAACTTAGCAAGTGTAATAATTAGCAGACAGGTAGACAATCTTAGAGACGCTTATTATACTTTAGAAGAAACAGGGCTTTTACAAAAAACTAGGTATACTAAACAAAATATACAATCAAAACCCACAAATAATAATTTTAATAACCATAATAATTTTAATCGTCCACAATACAATACAAGAAACGATCAAGTTAGATATAGAAATAATTTTTCAGGTCAATATAAAAATAATTCAGGCCAATTCAAGAATAACAATTTAGGACAGCAAAGATATTATAACAATTCAGGTCAATATAGACAGAACAGAAACAATTATTATTCAGGGCAGTTTAAAAATAATGGTATCCCAACACCAATGGAGTGTGATCACGTTCAAACAGTTAAAAGGGAGGAAGAAAATTTTCAGTCGCAGCCTCCAAATCAGACTTACCGATAGTAGAAATAACAGTAGGGAAACATAAAATAAAATGTTTAATTGATACAGGGTCCACTACGACTCTTTTAGATAAAACAAAATTAAATGATTATAAACGAATTCCTTTAACGGAAACTACAACTTTTAACACTCTTAATGGAAAAACTTTTATTGATACAGAGATAATAACTGAATTGCCTCAAGAATTTAATGAAAATAGTAATATGTGCTGGAAACTCACATCATTTCGAGATAAACAGTTCGATGGAATAATAGGTCAGAATTTACTTAAGCCTTTACAAGCTAAAATAGATCTAGAAAAAGAACACATAGAAATAAACGGGAATCAGATAAAATTCATTAATGCATGTCCATATATATACGAGGAAGTTCATATTTTAGAAGCATCCATAAATAATGAAGATATACCACAATGTCTTTTCGGGAATCATTTATCGGAAGAAGAAAGACAGGCACTAGAAAAATTACTTAAGAAAAATAGGGACTTATTTTTTATAGAAGGTCAAAAGTTAAGTAGCACTCATGAAATTATACATGAGATTATCACCACAACAGATAGACCAATTTATGCTAAAACTTATAGGTATCCACAGATACATGAACAGGAAATAAATAAGCAAATCAAAGAGATGTTAAAGCAAGGAATTATTAAAGAGAGTAACTCTCCATACAACAGTCCGTTATGGGTGGTACCCAAGAAATTAGATAATTCCGGTCAAAAGAAATGGCGAATTGTTGTGGATTATCGAAAGTTAAACGAAGCCACAATCGATGATAAGTTCCCAATTCCTAATATAGATACTATATTAGACAAACTGGGAAGATCGCAGTATTTCACAACATTAGACCTTGCAAAAGGCTTTCACCAAGTCCTTGTAAGGGAAGAGGATAGAAAAAAAACAGCTTTTTCGACTCCTCTTGGGCATTATGAGTTCACAAGGATGCCTTTTGGCCTCAAAAATGCCCCAGCTACCTTCCAAAGGTTAATTAATTCAGTACTGAGAGAACTTATAAATCAAGTTTGCGTCGTCTACTTAGATGACATATTAATCTTTAGTACTTCTCTCACAGAAAATATAATTAATGTCCAAAAAGTATTAGACAAGTTGAAACAACATAATTTAAAGATACAAGTAGACAAGTGTAAATTTTTCGCTAAAGAAACTGAATACCTAGGACATGTCTTAACGACAGAAGGGGTTAAACCAAATATGTCAAAAGTTGAAGCCATTCAAAAACTCCAGATACCAACTACTACAAAACAAATAAAATCGTTTTTGGGTATGACTGGATATTTTAGAAAATTTATAAGGGATTACGCTAAAATTGCGCAACCAATGACTAAGTATCTCAAGAAGAACACTAGAATCAACTTAAATGATTCAAATTATATAAGTGCATTTGAGAAACTTAAAATAATACTCACAGACTCACCAGTTTTAAAATATCCCGACTTTAATAAAAAATTTCAGTTAACAACTGATGCGAGTGATTTCGCTATAGGATCCATCCTCTCACAAGATGGTCATCCTATATGCTATGCAAGTCGTACGTTAAACGATCACGAAAAAAACTACTCAGTTACAGAAAAAGAATTGTTGGCTATCGTTTGGTCAGTAAATTATTTTAGACCATACCTTTACGGTAGACCTTTTGACTTGTTAACCGACCATCAACCACTCAAATGGTTGCATACAAAGCATAAAGGAAAAGATATTAATCAAAGACTCCAAAGATGGCTATTAAAAATAGGAGAATATAATATAAATATAGATTATTTGAAGGGAAAAGAAAATAAAGCCGCGGATTTTTTGAGCCGAATTAATAATGAAACAGGAGAAATAAATATGATCGAGACGATCACACATAAGGAGGGAGAAATGACAAATTTAAATTTTGAAATTGACAATATTAGTGTAGATAATAATACAATCCACTCTCAAGAAGAAGAACAGAATGATCACTTCCCGATACTCGAAACAATAGTAAATAGATTTTACACACAGATTATATTAACAAACAATGGAACTCAAGAGATAGAAATATTAAATAACAAAAGAATAATTTATATAAACTCCGAGGACATACGAGAGAATAGACTTGCAGATAAATTTAGAAGATTTATAAAAAGAAAAGGAAAAATAGGAATTTTCTCAGATTTAACAGAACATGAATATAATTTAGTTCAATTAAAACTTATTGAATTATTCGATATAAACAAAATAAAATTTTACAAATGTACATATAATGCACAAAACATGAAAAGCGAAGAAGAAACTTATAAGCAAATAGGAAAATATCATAAATACGAGACAGGGCATGCAGGAATTAATGAAAACTATGAGGGACTAAAGAAATTGATTTACTTCAAAAACTTAAAAATGCTAGTTCATAAATATATTAATAATTGCGATACATGCAATCAAGCAAAATATGATAGGAATCCAATTAAACCTAAATTCAAACATACTGAAACACCAGCTGATAACAACCAGGTAGTTCATGCAGACGTTTACACAAACTCGAAACACAATTTCTTAACTTTTATTGATAAATTTTCAAAACATAGCATAATATTCCATCTAGAAGACAGAAACAGCATAACCATTAAAGAAAAATTGCGTCTATATTTCTCTATAAAAGGCAAACCCAACAAGATAGTTCTTGATAATGAATTCCAAAACATTAATGTGAAAGATTTTTTAAGACAGGAAAATATCGAAGTACATTTCACTAAACCGAATAACCACACCGGCAACTCCGATATAGAAAGACTTCATAATACGATCAGTGAAAAAATGAGAGTCTTAACAACAGAAAAATCAGAACTCACAACAATAGAGAAAATATACAAATGTGTAGAATGGTACAATAAATCAATACATTCAGTAATTAAATGTAAACCAATAGATGTTCTAGAAGGTAAAATAGATAAAGATTTAGTCAGAGCAAACATGCAAAATATGAAAGAAAAAGTTATCGAAAAGCTTAACAAGACTAGGGAAGAATATACCGAAGAAAGAACAGAGGGTCTAGTTAAAAACTATAAAGCACTTAGGCATAAGGAAGAACCTAGATATAGAAAGTTAAAATTAGAAAATATACACCCTTCTAACATTAAACGACCAAATACATTTTCAGGTAAGATGGGTAATATTCGTTTTGACCCTACTACTGAGTAATGCAAGTGCTATTCTTACCATAGAACAAATAGAAGCAGATAACGGATTTACAGAAATAAAACTGGGAAATGTTAACATAGTAAGAGATTATAATATAATATTACATATTATTAACCCTATAGAAATTCTAAAAATAATATCATATTTAGAGGAGAATATTTCAAATATTAACGTTGATAATGATAACAAAGTTGTTTTAATTCGCGAGTTAGATTCACTAAAATTTAAAGTACACACAATTATACCTCACAGACATAGAAGAGGGCTTATTAATATCGTAGGAACGGGTTTTAAATGGTTATATGGAACTATGGACGACGATGATAGGCAAAATATTGAAAATCATTTGAAAATCATTGACGCAAACAACCACAATGTTATAACTCAAAGCAACAAGCAAATTTTGATAAATGATAACTTTAATAAAACTCTTTTAAATCTAAAAGCATCAATTGAAAAAGACAGATTCAAAATATTGTATCAATTTAATAATATAAAAAAGGAAACTGTTATACTAAATAATAAACTCATGTATCTGGAAACATTAATTAAAATCGGTATTCTAAAAAATAATGTTGAAAATATACAAAATAATATAGCTTCAAGTAGGACAGGAGTAATGGGAAACAATATTTTAAGTAAAGAGGAAATAGTAAAGTACGATATATGTTTCGAAAAACTTCAAAATATACAGATAGGAACGGTTGTATACGAAAATGAAAAACTTGTTTTCATTATTAAAATACATAATAATGTTATAAATACAACAAAATATTTTGTAACTTCTGTAACAAATGTTCACTCTGAGGAATTGATAATAGATGATGAAGAAATTGTAAAAATAAATAATACTGTTTATACATTTATAAAAAACGTTAACTTTAAAAATTTAAAGAAATCAAATTTATGTCTGTTGCAAAGCATTTGTACAAAAACGAAAAATTCAAAAACTAAAATAATGGAAATAGAAAGTGGGCTACTTATGTTAAAAAATGTTAAAAATATAAATGTAAATAGTACTTGTGACGAAAGAAATTATAAACTAAAGGGAAACTTTTTATTGAATTTTAATAATTGTAAAATAAGAATTGAAAACGAAATATTTACTAACAATAAAGATATATTCGAACAAAAATTTGTAATTCCTAATGAAGTAAACACTAATTTGTCCATACAAAAACTTGATTTTGATGACATTGTACTTAAGCAAATTGAAAACATAGAAAATATTAAAGAATTAAAGTCGAATCATAAAAATAATATTGTAATTAATCTATATATTGTAATATTCATATTTTTATTAATTATTGTAATCATTATACTTGTTTTCATAAAATTCAAAATTATCAGAAATAAATTTTATACAACTCAGGAGAGTTTTCAACCTAAGGAGGGAGAAGTTACGTCAAAGTCAGCAACTCTCAACGGAAACGAGATCGAATTTCCGTCTGGGAAAATTAAAATAAATACATTGGGAAACCAAGTTCATTTGCCCGTTGATTGGTCGCGTTAATTTTCCAAGAATTATAAAATTGCTTTCGATTTAGCCTCGTTAATATTCTCAGAATTATAGAATTGCTTAGACTGGCAAATGAACTTAGTAAAAAAAGACTTTCGTAGCTTCGCCCAAAACATTATTAAGTGGAGTTGTAATTTATACGTCGTCGTGTTAAAACGTTTTGTCAAATAAAGATTAATAAATATTTTTTAAAAAGTTGATTTTTTCATATTTAAATATTATTCGCGCAACAGCAAGCCCAACAACAGGCTGCGCAACAGGTGGCAGCACAGCAACAATTTGCAGCACAGCAACATCTAGCAGCACAACAAGCAGCACAACGAGCAGCACAGCAAGTAACACAAAAATCTGGTAATTTAATAAAATGTTTAGAAAAAATTCAATGTTTTGACGGTCGCAAAGAAGTTTTATCTAGCCTTCTAGCCAATGTTGATGACATTATACCAACACTGAATTTATAAAACCCACAAGCACAAACAATGTGCATGAATATTGTTAAAAGTAAGCTTACTGGCAAAGCGAGACAAGCCATAGAAATTCATAACCACTTAAATAGAGGGTTAGGCATAAAATCTATGTTAATATTAAATTTTTCTGGTTTTAAATCTTCAAGCCAACTATATGAAGATTTAAGAAATACCCAATACCGAGGTAACGTTTATAGCTTTTATAATTATTCACAAAAGACTGAGTTACCTTAATCAAAAGTGTTTTTTGCAAAAAGGTAATCTGCAAGATTTGCAAGATTTAAACGAAATATAGAAATAGCTCTAAAAACGTTTAAAGAAAAACTCCCTCAGCATATGAGAACGGTCCTTTATGCGTTAAAACTCACCAACATAATAACCAAATTCAAACTCAGCGTAATCCATTGATCCAAACCATACGTGCCAAACAGACAACCTAGAGTTGATATTAATAATTCTGTCACAATCGCAATCCCAATGCAATATTGAGATTTGGTTTAAATCCATCTTATCAACATGGAAACAATCCTCGTCCGATGGACATGAATAATGCTGATCCCATTGAAAATATCGGTACTAACCCCCTTAAATTCCAGGAAAGAAATAAGTTGAAATAAACAATAATAACATTCCTTTTCAAAAATATAGTGAAGAAAAATCACTTGAGCATAAAAAGGTTAATATCCGGTGATTTAAATCTTGAAGAACAAAAAGAAACTTCGGGAATTCCTTCATCAAACTAGTGATCTTTTCTATAAAGAAGGTGATAAATTTAGTTCTACGACACAAAACATGCATAAAATAAGAACAACTGACGATGTAAGAAGATGGCGCCAATATTTTTCTACTTTGGACTTAGCCAATGGATTCCATCAAATAAAAACGATTCTAAGGATAAGGAGAAGACAACGCCTTCAGGACATTATGAGTTCTTGCGCAACGTTACTTTGTTTGCATAATAGTAAATAAATTCATGCACTCCTTCAATACAGCAAATTAAACAAAATATACGGAGCATAAAAGTGTGTTGTGGGCTGGGGTTAAATATGACCACCTTCAAAATATTTAGCAAGTGGTAGAAGTGGTAGAATCTGCGTATGAACATCAAGCAACTTCTCGAGGATTTATGACGGAACAGCCAATTGCAAATATGGAACGACACCGCAGTCATCCTTATAACAACCTCCAACAACAACAGCGCACACAACATCAACGTATGGACTACGTATGGGCTTTTCATAATCGTACATCTCAAAGCGGTCGTAACGCAAAAATATGGTTAAATCCATAGTTTGCAATTGCGCTTTTGGATTCCTACCAAATCAGAAGATAGCAACTCTTAAAAATCTTAAAGAGTTTCTCACAATAAATCCTCATAAAATCACAATTTCTAGATTGTTCTAAACAAAATAAAGCAATGGAGAAAGAGACTTATGTTTTTACTTTATTTCATACATTCGTAATTTTAACTATAAACTATTACTTTTAGAACAAACCACTAAACTAAAGGATTTTGAAAATGAAGTTAGTCAAATTCTTGACAACAAAAAAAGAAAAACCTACCAACCCAGTTATTAAAGAAAATTTTTAAAATTTGTATTATAAAATTATTATGTAGTATAACAAATAGTGTGTTACTGCCTTAGTGCTTGAGTTGCAGGGTATCGCGACTAGGTGTCGCTCACCTAGTGCGCGATACACTGAAACTCAAACATTGAAGTAAGATAGAACATGTTTTGTCTAAGAAAAATCAATCTCTCTTGTACTTGGAAAAGCGACAGCCACATTGTTCTCGGCAAATAAATAAAAATTGTTTAGTTAAGAAAAGTTAACCGACTTTTAATTAAAATTTGTTACCACAACGTGAGATGTGGGGTAACACACAAACAAACATATAATTATTGTGTGGATTACCCAGTTTTACCGAGATATTGACGGATTTAAAATTTGCCATGAGCAAATTCACAAAAACTCAACTCATCGAAGCATTGGTGAGTGCTGGGATAAGCGCACCGAACACAGCTTCTCTGGCCCAACTGCGGGCATTATATGAAAGTACAATGTCCAATGAGAATGCTGGTTCAATATCCCAACAACCTTCTGCTACAATGGATGAGTCAACTCCACCTTCCGGACTTCCTACTGAGGAGGACGCTTCTGCGGTACTGGCCACTTCCGATATTGGGCCTGTTGCCATAACTTCTGATGACCCGGACGTGGAAGAGGAGAAAGAGCTGGCCAGACTCGAGCGTCGTAAAAGAATCCTTGAATTAAGAAGAGAAGTGGACCAAATGGAGGCATCCATAACACCATCAGTTACACCAGGACGCGCAGTAGACTTCTCCGACATCGAGAACGCTGTCCCTGTCTTCAATGGTGACGACCCCTATAGCATCACCAAATAGCTGATTGATTACGAGGATGTGACAGACTCTCTCGGATGCGATGACCGGTGCAAGTACCTTTCTGCACGTCGTCTCATGCAAGGAACTGCAAAAACGTTGCTTCGTACAGTTCATGTTGACGACTGGAACTATTTGAAGCAAACACTCATCAAAGAATTCGACCATAAGATGAGCAGGCAACAGGTTTATCGTCAACCCACAAGCACAAACAATGTGCATGAATATTGTTAAAAGTAAGCTTACTGGCAAAGCGAGACAAGCTATAGAAATTCATAACCACTTAAATAGAGGGTTAGGCATAAAATCTGTGTTAATATTACATTTTTCTGGTTTTAAATCTTCAAGCCAACTATATGAAGATTTAAGAAATGCCCAATACCGAGGTGACGTTTATAGCTTTTATAAATACTTACAAAAGACTCTGAGTTACCTTAATCAAGTGTTTAAAAAAAGGTAATCTGCAAGATTTAAACGAAATATAGAAATAGCTCTAAAAACGTTTAAAGAAAAACTCCCTCAGCACATCAGAACGGTCCTTTATGCGTTAAAACTCACCAACATAATAATCAAATTCAAACTCAGCGTAATCCATTCAGGCAAAATGCACAAGAGCAAAATAACCATTGGCAACCCGAACCACCCGTGCCAAAGAGACAAGGCAATAATAATTTTAATCAAAATTATAGACCTAGAGTTAATAATTCTGCAAAAGTTCGTGCAAATAATTAGCAAGTTTTGGGTAATCGCAATCCCAATGCAATATTCAGATTTGGTTTATATCCATCTTATCAACATAGAAACAATCCTTGTCCGATGGACATGAATAATGCTGATCCCGTTGAAAATATCGATACTAATCCCCTTGAATTCCAGGAAAGAAATAAGTTGAAATAAACAATAATAACATTCCTTTTCAAAAATATAGTGAAGAAAAATCACTTGAGCATAAAAAGGTTAATATCCGGTGATTTAAATCTTGAAGAACAAAAAGAAACTTCGGGAATTCCTTCATCAAACTAGTGATCTTTTCTATAAAGAAGGTGATAAATTTAGTTCTACGACACAAAACATGCATAAAATAAGAACAACTGACGATGCACCAGTCTATACAAACATTTATAGATACCCCAAATTGCAGGAAGAAGAGATAAATAGACAAATTTCCTAAATGTAAGAAGATGGTGCCAATATTTTTCTACTTTGGACTTAGCCAATGGATTCCATCAAATAAAAACGATTCTAAGGATAAAGAGAAGACAACGCCTTCAGGACATTATGAGTTCTTGCGCAACGTTACTTTGTTTGCATAATAGTAAATAAATTCATGCACTCCTTCAATACAGCAAATTAAACAAAATGTACGGAGCATAAAAGTGTGTTGTGGGCTGGGGTTAAATATGACCACCTTCAAAATATTTACCAAGTGGTAGAAGTGGTAGAATCTGCATATGAACATCAAGCAACTTCTCAAGGATTTATGACGGAACAGCCAATTGCAAATATGGAACGACACCGCAGTCATCCTTATAACAACCTCCAACAACAACAGCGCACACAACATCAACGTATGGACTACGTATGGGCTTTTCATAATCATACCAAAACGGTCGTATTGCAAAAAATATGGTTAAATCCATAGATTGCCATTGCGCTTTTGGATTCCTACCAAATCAGAAGATAGCATCTCTTAAAAATCTAGAAGAGTTTCTCACAATAAATCCTCATAAAATCACAATTTCTAGATTGTTCTAGACAAAATAAAGCAGTGGAGAAAGAGACTTGTGTTTTTACTTCATTTCATACATTCGTAATTTTAACTATAAACTATTACTTTTAGAACAAACCACTAAACTAAAGGATTTTGAAAATGAAGTTAGTCAAATTCTTGACAACATAATGGCCGCTAAAAATGATATTATTCATTCAAGTATGCTTTCTTTGGAAAAACTAGAATCATATAATTAGCTTTAATATAAGTATTGAGTTTAAAAAGTGTTATTATTTTTAAATTGTTAAAATCAAAAAATTAGAGCATCAAAATTGTAAATAATATGAAGCCGGAGACTTCTGATTTAAAGCAGGGAGGAGTTACCTATATTGACCATCCCCAAGAAAATGATGAGTCTACTATTGTAACCTATAAATTCAAACAATTTTCGTTTTAATGAATTGAATACCTCATTTCCTAAATCAAGTTTGCTAAAAGAGTTTCCGCTGTTCTACTTCAAAAGCAATAACTAATATTGCAAAATAGAAATTAGTTGTAAATAGGAAGAAAAACCTACCAACCCAGCTATTCAAGAAAATTTTTAAAATTCAAGAAATTAAAATCCCTGCATGTCCCTGTAATTCTGAAATTTCCAAGTAACTGTTATTGCCGCTCAGGACCTGAAATTTCACTTCATCAATGAAAAAAAAATTATATACTTAATCAAAAGTTTTTCCAACACAACATCAGCAAGAACATCACATCATTTCACATTAACACATCAATACATCGAGAATTGAAATTTATCATAATTAAGTATTAAACACCTATTAGCAACAATCTAAGATTACAGTGCACTGTCGCCGATGGATATTATTATTATATTTTAAGTGAGTCGTTGTTTTTCCTTTTTCCTAACATGAAAACTATATTAATTATATTTATTTGGTTTTTAAATAATTTTTAAACAAAAGTGGAAACCCATCTTTGCAATTTCAATTTCTAATTAAAAAATATAGAAACACAATTTGAAGAAGATATCTAATGAGATAACGTCTACCAATTATACCATTTATATCTCCTATCTTTTTTTTTTTTGAATTTGAAACATTAAGATACAAAACCTAAAAGTTAAAAAAAGATAAAAGTCAATGGAAAGAAATCCTGAAATCAGATCGTAACATAGAACGTTACAACTAACTTAAGTGAAGTAAGGAAATCTTAAAAAGAATCTTTTCTTTTTAATTGGAACTTTTAGATACATGGGCTTACACCATTCGCCCTTGTTTTTTTTTTACTTTTGAACGAAAAATTATTTACCATCCATTCAAATTTAAAATTTCACCTGTGACACCGGAGATCCTAATATATAGTAAGAACATACGACCGTTCATGACACAATTAAATCAAAGAACATTATGATATGACAGTTGTAACATCTTAATTCGCTGATTTGCTAATTTTATTTTGACAGTTCAACGATTACCTCATATCTGTTTTTCTATTCTTCTTTTTTCCTTCTCTCTGTCATAAAAATTTATTTAGTCAGTCATTAGAAACGTGTTAATTAACTAATCAAAATCTAGCTATAAAATTAAGATAAAATTATAAGTATTTAATAAAGGAATAAAATAAAATTAAATAGTTCATCTTGTCAATTATAAAAATGGCGACGAGGTATTAAAAGAACCTTCCAAATTCATTTAAAAAAAAAATTCCTATAGCAAAAGAAAATTCAACTTCTTTAAATTCTTAAAATGGCGGAAGAACAGATCGAGAAATTAATCAGACTTGTTGCTGATTTATATACGCTGCAAGCCAATGCAACAAGTGAGACAATTTCACAAAATTCTAAATTCAATTTCGCTGAATTCAATATCAATTCCAATGAATCGTTCGACGATTACATAGAACGTTTTGAGTTGCAACTTGATTTGTGCAAAATACCTGAAGACAAAAAAGCCGCTCAACTTCGAGTGCAGATGGGAGCAACTCTTAATACTATTTTACGAAATCTTTCTCATCCTAATGATGTTAGCACGCTTAGTTTTAAGAACATTTCAGAGACTCTCAAAGCGCATTTCACTGAAACGAAAAATAAATACAGTGAAGCTAAGTAGGAATGGGGACGGTTTGACCTGGGAATTTTTTGCGGTTAGATGTGTGTGATAAGAAAAAAAAAAAAAATCGGTAGCCTTTGTGATGAGTGATGTGCCGACGTTGTGCGGCTTATCAATATTGTTTTGCGGTTAGGGGTGTGTGTCAAAAAAAAATTAAAAAAAATCGGTAGCCTTTGTGTTGAGTGATGTGTGAGGTGCCGGCGGCGTTGTGTGGCTTATCAGTATTTTGTTTTGTTAGGAGTGTGTGCCGAGATGTGAATTATAGAATTGTGTAATGGTCTTATCATTCACATATTTTAATGATTCATTGTAATTTGTAGGTTTTTTGTTTCTTTTTTTTTTGTTTAATAGGTATATACATATGTATTATGTATGTTAGAAAAAAAATGTATATTCTAGCATTGATTGTAAAGTATATTACGTTTTTAAGTAACGCATCCATTCTTTATTAAGTTAAGTTTAATGGAACCTGTGGTTTCATAAAAAAAAAAAACAATTAAAAATATGCATGGTTGGAATTTCACAGATTAGAAAAAATAATTACAATACAAAAAAAAAGAAATATTGAACGTATGACTTTATTTGTTTTTTCTATCAGAAATACAGTGGTTTAAAATATTTAAAAGAATGTAAAAAGAAACAAACCATATGTGTGGTTGAAACATATTTTTCAGAAGTGTATCCGTTCTTTATTTTCTCCTAAGTTAAGTTTAATGGAACGGAAAAAACAAGTAAAAATATGCATGGTTGGAATTTCACAGATTAGACAAAATAATTATAAGAAAAAACTTCATTTGTTTTAGAATTTCAAATTTAACAACCGCATAGTCGTCTGACAAAGAGAAAAAAAATGAATTAGAGTAAGATTTGATAAAAATACCACATTTAGTGATTAAGTTAAATGTCTATACCATTTCGTTAGTATAAATTCAGGGCATTTTCAACAACTGAATTCAGTTACTCTTGACATACTCGTACTTGACAAGCTATTTAAAAAAAACATTTTAAAATGTCTGCAATCTTAAACAAAATTAAACAAAACTCTAAACTTGTGAAACAAAAAGGAATTGTAAGCTTAAAAAACTTAAGCTTCAAGGAGAAGTACGAGATTGTGGCTGCAAGAAGATACACCACCAAATATGGCAAGCAACTGCTTGTCGAGCTCAAGGATTGTGTGGTGTTCTTTGGAATGGAGAACATCAAAACGATGTTTTTGACCTCCAACGTGAACTCCTGGAGTATTGCATCAGTGATGTCAAAATTCTGACTGAGGCATGTCTGAAGTTAAGACAGTTCTTTCTTACTGAAAGCAATATTGAGCCGTTCTTAGAAGCTACGACTATAGCGTCTACATGCAATCTGGTGTACCGAAGAAATTTTCTACAGTCTAACACTATTGGGTTAATACCTAAAAATGGATACAGGTAAATTTATATTTAAATGAATACATAAATATATTCACTATGTATCTAAATATGTTCACTATATATCTAAAATAAATAATAAAACAAATGTTTTTTTCTTAATATCAGATGCGTCGATAATCAATCTATAGAAGCAATTAAGTGGTTGATTTTGGAAGAGAAAAATCGGAAGATCAACATAAAGCATGCTGCTAAAGGACGCGAAGCCGTTATTAATGGGGTTAAAGTCGATGGTTTCTGTGAGGAAAGTAATCAAGTATTTGAGTTTCACGGCTGCTACTACCACGGTCATCCTGTTTGCCTAAAACATAAACGAGATGATCCTCTATCTGATAAAGAGCAACACGATACGTTGAATAACAGATACGAGAGAACATTGGCCAAAACAGCCCGTTTGAGATCGTTTAACTATGAAGTAATCGAAAAGTGGAGTTGTGAATTTCAAACTCAACTAGGTTATTTAAAAGATGAAGAGTTAAATTACTTAAACAATCATCCCCTAATACAGAATGCCCCGTTAAATCCACGAGATGGCTTCTTTGGAGGAAGAACTGGGAACACATTTAGCTACTATAAGTGTAAGGAAGGTGAAATGATCCGAAAATTACCGTGCTTTCCTCGCGTTTAAGGAGAAGAGTAATTCGGGGAGAGAAATAGTTGATTAATAAAACAGTAAGTTTGTATTATAAATTCTTTAATCTTTTATTAAACTCTAAGGCCTGCTGTCTCAATGCTAGGCTACGACCTTTCGAGTTTCGATGTAATTATTTCTCTGACTTAAAACTAAATATTTAACTCTATTTATACAATTTTTGGTCTGCATTGACCATGTTCTTTCGTTTTATCTATTCATATGCATTTCCCCAATGACATAGTTTTATACTTTGAACTATTAAAAATTGTCAAAAATGCACTCTTTTCCATATTGATAATCCCAAAGAAATTCCACTTGAATTTCCTCATTCTTTTTACCATGACGATAGTCATCACAAATTCCAATTCTTTTGCAATACAAATTCTAGTCCAAACGAATGAGTGTCAAAAATGTCATTTGTCACCTCGCTGCTATGCGATTGAACATTGAACTCCACTAGCGCTATCAGCATTTTATTTAGTTTGGGATTTCCCTCAGTGCCCGCAATAGCAGTGCATTGCTTTGGACTTTGGAAATTGGATTTCCCTTACTCATAATATGAATGCTTAGGCTGGCGCTTGGTTTTGGACTCGACATAAAGTGACGACAAATTTGTAGGTATGTAATTTGATGCCTTTGGAAAATTTGGATGGTGAGAAATATTGAGGCTTGCTTGTGGGAATATCATATGGAGAAATATACATATTACGCTATTTGTGTTGCTGGTCAAGTGTATGGGAAAATGCAATGAATGAATAATGCAGAGGAGGGTGAGAAAAATGTAGAGGGCTGGAGTGCACACTACAAAGGTGAGCAGATAAAATACATTGATGTATGTTCACTATACCCCTGGGTATGCAAAAATGGGAAGTTTCCAGTTGGGCATCCTAAGGTTCACACGACTATTGATGATATTTGCTCAAATATGAAACTTGAAAACATCAACGGCCTCATTAAATGTAAAATTCTGCCACCAGAAAACTTATTTCACCCTGTCTTACCACAAAAACAGAACAATAAACTAATGTTCTCATTGTGTAGAACCTGTAGCAGTGAAAAAACGAAAGAAAGAGTCTGCACCCATTCTGATGAACAGAGGTCCTTATTAGGAACATGGGTGATTGACGAAGTAGTGAAAGCCATTGAAATGGGTTATAAACTGTTAACTATAATGGAAATTTGGGAATATGAAGTGATCCAATATAACCCTAATACAGGTTCTGAAGGATTATTTACCTCAATGATGAATAACTACCTTAAAATAAAGCAAGAACCTTCAGGGTGGCCAAGTATATGTTTATCTGAAGAGGATAAAAACAAATATATTGCGGATTTTCTCGAGAAGGAAAATATCAAGTTGGAATTTTCCGAAATAACAAATAATCCCGGAAAGAGAAAATCAGCAAAAAACCTGTATTTTAAATAATCCTTCAGATTTGTTGGATTTGCTTACTCATCCTTCTATAGAAGTCTTACAAATTCTACCCATTAATGAAAACAACATTGTGATAAGCTTCGAAATGAAAGAAGAAGAAGCTGAAATTCTATCAACTGTTAATGTTTGTATTGCCGCATATACCACAACCCAAGCTCGTTTAAAATTATACAGCTACTTGGAAAAACTTCGTGAACGTGTTTTGTACAACGACACTGATTCAGTTATTTATGTCCATCGTCAAGGAGAATTTGATCCACCTACTGGAGACTTTATCGTCGATATGACTAACGGACTGGATTGCTATGGCCGAGGCAGTTACATTACCGAATTCGTAAGTGGTGGCCCCAAAAATTATTCCTACAAGGTATTCAGTACAAATGATAAAAAAGAACACATTGTCTGCAAAGTTAAGGGCATTTTTCTCAATTATTAGTCATCTCAAAAAATTAATTTTGATTCAATAAAAGAAGTTGTTTTAAATTCTTCTATACAAGAAGATTGTGAAAGTATAATCATAAAGTCTAGTAATATTCGACGAACCAGAGAACAACAGGTAGTTACTGAAGAAGAAATCAAAACGTATAAACCAAGAACTGAAAAACGTCAATTTTTCGAAGACCACAGTTCGCTGCCGTATGGATACAAAAGAAAAACCAACTCATCATCATCATCAGCATTATCAAAATAATGAAAAGACGCACTTTCAATGTTTAAATAATAAAAAAAAAAAGTTAATAGTAAGCAAAAGTTTTGTTTTATTTGAAAATATTAATTATAGTTTTTTTAGCTTCACTAATGTATCTTTTCAAAAGATAAACATTCTGCAGTGCACATTTCAATGTTATATCTGGATTTAAATTTAGGACATTTACAGTTGAGATCTTCAAGGTTGATGACTTCTACATTTTCGTTATTAATTAGTTTTTGTAGCCAATGTTTCTTTTCTGTACCTTTGACGTAAACAACATTGTTAATTTTTCTTCGAAGATATGACTTAACTTTGCGAAAATCTGTGTCTCCTTCATCCCAGGTAAAACCATGATGATGCTCATGCAACCAATGAGTTTGTCTTTTGAGGTGTAATGGAAGAAAGTTAGAGTGAAATGGTGGAGTAAGTATGAAATTTTGGTGACATCCATTAAAAAGCACAGCTATTTCCTTTATGATAAACTCATTGTTTATTCCTCTAAAACCTTGAAAGTCTAGTCTACAAAACAGGTATCCATGTTTGTTTAGAACTGTTCCTAGCAAATGCACTTTTTCTAAGTGAAAAATATAGATTATGACATTCAATTTAAGTAAGTTTGTTAACTTCTCCAGTCATTGGATTATACTCGATTATTCGATCATGAATTATTAAACAATACATAGTTGTTGAAGCAGGAATCAGAGTTAATGTTTTAAGTTCAATTTTTACGTCTTCAGGTCCCGTTTTAATTGACTCATTCTGACGAGAACAATCAATAACCATATCTGCAGCGATATCTTTAAACTTTTGTCGCGATAAAAGTGGATTTGATTGTTGTTGATAATACGAATGTTGAAATTTACTATACATTTTATAAAGAATAGCATATCGATCCAGTTTATATTTAACATATAAATCTTCGCGAGGGTAGGATTCGGAATTCAAATGTACTTTTAGATTGGTCACATCACAATGATCTTTATTCCGATGATTTTTTCTATCAGTTTGTAGAGCAATGATAATATATCTTGGTTTCTCAAGTTGACTTGAAGTTTTAACTGTCCATATATGATTAGTGGTGATTGGTAGTGTTGGATATTCGTGCATATCCCAATTTCGAAAATGAATTTGAACTGGGTTTGATTGTACTTGTTTCAATAATGTAAGTTTATTCCAATCAGATAAGGTAATGTGTGGAACCCACCACTGTAGTTTAAAAATCAAAAGTTTTAATACTTCGATTTCTTCAGAAAAATAAGCGTTCTCATTAGTTCGAGTACAAATTAAAATCAATTCATGTTTTGCATTTGTTATGATCTTTTTGTAGTCTTCAGCAAACCCCAACAGATATTTCAATTCTAAACAAAAATTAAAAATACCCGCCGATGCAGGAGTAAAACCGCTGTCATCAGTCCATGATCCATTTTCTGAACTCTTACTTTCATTCTCGTTTAAAGAAATATAATTGTTTAAAGTAGATGTTTTATTGTTCTCAATGTTTACTCCATGCAGATATATCGTGGGTGTACAAGCAGAAGGCACTAAGTAATTTTTTTTGGATTTCGACATTTTAATGCAAAGTGATCAAGAATGATGATAATGTTTGTACTCCAAACACCTCCGAAGTGATTATTCAACGTTTAACATGAATTATTTGGGGTTACGTTTTGAACTAAGTCAGTTTAATAATTTTTAATACTGTTAAAACGCACTAAGTTGACTAAGTGCATTTTGGCTGTCATAGAAAAAAATACAATATGCTTTAATAATACAGCAAGAAAGCATTAAAATGACTTAGTGCGTTTTACCTGTCAACAAAACTTTTATTTTTGATTTAAGTAGGCGATGAATTATCTGTTTCGTAGTCTTCACATAAGAGCGAATTGCACATAATTACTTTTTCAGTTTGGTCAAGAAGAAAGGTAATTTTTGTAAAGTTTTTCCGTAAATAGCAAATAATCTCCATAAATATGAACAAAAATTCTCGAGCTTGGGAAATGCTTTAGTGAAAACTAAAAACACAGGTAATGCACCTTAGTTGTTTTTATATAAATATTTTGATAAGGAATTGGTACATGTTATAATAATATAGTCGCAAAACAAAGATCTTCTGAGGGCACATTACAGGAAATGATTTTGGATGAAGCCTTAGAAAGAGATATGAACACTGCTTGGTAATTTTAAATAACAAATTATTTAAAGCATACAGAAAATGGTTTTCAAAAGTCCTAGGTGAAGGGACAAGTTCGACTACAATGGTCCTAGATGTATCCATGAGGCATATTCAAAATGACATAGATCAAGCAGCAGATTCTTCTGGAAACGACAGCATAACAGATACTACTTATTATTATGATAATGAAAGCTTGTCTGGCACCAGCATCGAAGAAGAACCCGTAGCGAGTAATACAAATAAAGAAAAGACTAGATAAATTTCTATAGGAGGCAGTAGATGGAAAAAATCATGCCCTCAAAAATGGAATCGAAATATCAACTGGGAACTCAAGTCTAAGTGCCTCCCTTATGAATATTATTAAGGTAATTTAAAACGCCCAAAAAATCCAAAGAGTGTTAAATCAAAATGCAAATTTGTTTGAACATTAACGAAAGCTGCCGACTGAAATTATGTACAAATTTTTGGTCAAACAGAAAAGCTTTATTCTTCAGAATTTGAAAGCAACCCCCCAAAATATCGAAGACCAGGAAATGAAAATGGAAATGTACGACAAACTGCTAAAAAGTATTTTTTTACTCAAGACGACAGTTAAACAAGAGTCTGTCAACAGTTTTTTTTAAATACGTTGAATATTTCCAACCGAAGTGTAATTAATGAGTTTTTAGGAAAAGAAGAGATTGGTGGTAATTTTTCAGCGGAAGATAAAAGAGACCAACAAACACCACCCATTAAAACAAAACCTGAAGCTATTCTGATTGTTAAAAAAACATATTGAGTTTTCCGTGCATGGAAAGTCATTACTGCCGCAAGGACAGCCAGAGAAAGTATTTAGACAGTAAGCTTTCTATATGAAAAATGTACGAGTTGTATAAAATACAATGTACTGAAATGCATATTCTTGTTTCCGAAATAAACTACAGAAGAAAAAAAACACCAAGCAACAATACAACACCCAACACCCAAATATTTTGCAGAAGAAGCTGATAAAAAAATAGAAGTAAGAATAATTATATGAAAAAATTTTGCATCATTTTTTTTTATAAGTATCGATATTAAAATTAAATTTGGTGTAATTATAATTTCCCTTGATTATTTTAATAAAGAGTGAAAACTATTAGTTATAAAAAATGGCTATGACGATGGAGCAAAGATACGAAGATGTTCAGATAGACTCCAAAGTTACTTCAAAAGCTAATTTAGACCTAGCTAAAAGCCTAACAACATTTGAAAATGAACAATACATTAGTTGGAGAACTTCTGTTATAAATTGTATGAAAGTTCATAACTAAGAAAAAGGTAGTAGCAATTACTACACTGCGATGAATATAATTAGGAACAAAGTTATTGGTAGAGCTAATGATGTTCTTACATCACACGGAACTCCATTGCACATAGATGCAATACTAGGTCGTTTAGATTTAACCTATGATGATAAGCTGCCCATTCATATGGTGAAAACAGAATTAAGTAATTTGAGGCAAGGGAAACGATCTCTTCAGGAGCATTATGATGAGGTAAGCAAGTTACTTACGCTTATCATAAACAAAACAATAATGAACTTCAGAGACCGAGTGCTTAACGCAAATCGCGAGGGAAAATGCGCTTAGGGTTTTTATAAATAGATTGAATCAACCAATGAGTAATATAGTGTTTTCTCTGAATCCAGGGGATCTCCCTAACGCTCTAATAAGAGCCCAAGATATTGAAGTTAACCAACACAATAGGTTTAGACAACCAAATTTTATGGAACGTCATACTACAAGACCTTTTGGTATATTACACCCACAACCACGGCAATATACGCCACAAATAAATTTCCCTCAAAGCGTGTCCAGGCCACCTGTAAATCCAGAAAGAAGTTTACTGAGACATAATAATGCACCACCACAAAGGATGGATATGAACAGTGGAAATTCCCGGAATGCGTTTTAATAACAACAATTTCAATACAAGCAATAATCTGAATCAGTATAGAGATCAGCATTTTAATAATGAAATAAGAAACAATAATAATCCTTTTAAAAGAGATAGGCCAAATAGTGACCAACAACCTTTAAATAAAAACCCTAATTGAGAGATATACTTAAAAGATTTCAGGGCATTTTTACTGAGAAACCAAATTATATACCGCACAATACGAACGTTAGGTGTTGCATAAATACAATACACGAGGATCCGGTCTGGCAGAGAGCCTATCCTTATCCGCAATCCGCTGCAGGATTTGTTAACAAAGAAGTGCAGACTTTGTTAGGAAATAATATCATTAGAATAAGTAGAAGTGCATACAACAGTCCAGTTTGGTTCGTTGACGAAAAGGGATTCAATGAGGATGGGACAAAAAAGTTGCGTATGGTCATTGATTACAAAAAGCTTAATTCATTTATTAAATCAGATAAATATCCAATGGCATTCAATGAGAAGAAAGTCCCATTACTGCACTTAAGTAAAATCACACCGTTAGAAACCAGACGTAATTTGTCATTTGACAGCTGTCAGAATCTTTTTTACAAAAATTAGACGAGAATTTATATACGATTCAAGTGAATCGTATAACAGTATTCGATATGTCATATGTACTTGGTTGTTAATTTCGACTGAAGCCATAAGCCAAAAAGTCATTTTTAACACACTTCCGTCCGACAGAGTTATGACTACTGTCATATATATTCCGTCCGAATAGCTTCAGTTTGCTTAATGCAGAACGACACGAACCAAACGTAAACGTAAACGTAGGCCATTAGCCAGACCACACTGGAAACCGTTCCAGTGAAGCAGCTAACAAGGAGTGTAGAGTTCTACGTCATAGCAACTGCATAGTCTGGGTTGCTTTTGTACTACTCTATGTGTTATGTCTTATTTCAAAGACACCAGCCATATTGTGAACATCATATTACTAGAAATAAGAAGTTTTAATTTTCACTTCGCTGTTCGCGATTATTTTATAGATACTTTTTTCTGTTAGTGCGCGTATTTCGCTCACTGCCAATTGGCAATTTATTATAAAGCAATTTAAATTGCAAACCAGGAATTCCAAAAGAACAGGTAAGAAATTGGTTCTTTCTGAATACGAAGTTTTTTTTTTTGGTGCATTGCTAGACGCGCACATTTTTTTTATTTGCCCTTCATATAACCTTTTCTAACAATTACAATCTTCGTTTAATAACACTATTATGTAAGTGTCTCAAAAATAGGGTGGATGCATCCAGCCAATATGTCTTCATGATTGGCATCTTCTGTCTCTTAGGAGATACACTATTTATAACACTTTTTTTTATTTCCTTTTTGTTTTCAAGTCCACACTTTGTGGATCCTTATCCTGCAGTTTAACACTTCATCCATACATTTGGAAGTTCCTTCATGGAACACTTTTTATCCTGAGCCATAGCATAAAGATACACTTTCGATATCTATGGAGATAGATTATTTTGTACTCTCAGTTGTGTACCAACACTATTTGTGCATGCTCAAGAAGCATATGCTGCTCATATACTTTCAATCAGTGCGAAACAAGAACACCTGTCTTATATGTTAATTGTATAATTCATTATTATTGGATATTAATCATTTTTAATAATATTATTATTTCGGTCTACGAAAGACAACGGTCAGCTAGCAGAATAGTTGATTTCTGCTACTGAACTGGGTGGGTTAAGAGGCCATGGGGGTTTTATCAATAGCTTAGAAACACCTCCCAACCGTTTCATTAGCGGTTGTTAGAAACCTCTCCTCCTCTCAGTAACAACATCGTGGCACTCTGAGAGTTGAGGAACTATTTTATTTTGTCACTATGGGTATGGCCATCGGTACCCCGTTTACTATCAAATACTTACGTGCGGTTAGCTTTCCCTTGGATGTGAAAATGGTTGTTCGTGATTATGAGGTTGATTTGTTTGTAACGCCTGGAGGTGCGTATGCGTATGCGTTTAATAAATCGACTGTGGTTGATTCCGTTCAATTTTAAAGAGAGTTAGAGGATGATTTGCGGGCCCTAGAGAAACTTAAAATTATGTGACTCATAATACCCGAGTACAGGTAAATAAGCGCGGCGGTCGATCGGCGACACCCTCATTCCATTTTGATCGATGACACCTATTTGTTAGAGCGTGTGTCCGTCTAGTAGGTTCGTCTGATCGAAGGTATGAGGTAAAGAAATGAGTGAGAATCTGCCTAAGGATTGAGTGGAGGTTTTTGATTATGTTGAAATTTTGGAATTATGTCCCTTCCGTATATCTAGATGATTCTTCTTTCTATATTCTTCGTTACAGATGTCGCCCAACGCGAGGCTGTGTTCCGGACATTAGCCTCACGGAAGGTGACCTGACGATTTGTGATTGTGATTCTCACAATAGAATTTCTGATTCTATATATATTTTACGTTACACAGGACACAGTAAAAATATCTTTCATTTTCTTGGGATATATTACATTTGTAAATTGTACGTATATTGTATAAGTTAACACGAATGGGAGCAATGTTCTCAACGGAAACAATTGTCCTGAGTTTCCTGAAACAGAAATTCAAATGAAAATTACATTAACAAATGAGAAGACTTTCTATGGCCCTCCTAGAAGACTATCATATTTAGAAAAGGCACAAGGTGCATGATTCGTAAACGTTCGATTATGAAATAAAACGAAAAAGTGCGTGTTTCGTGAATGTTTCGATTAAGAAACCATACAAAAAATATATTTTGATAAAGAAATCGTGAATATTTTCGGTGCATTTGTGTGCGTCAGCTGCAATAAAAAAATTTAATATCGAATTGAAATTTTCGTACAAGACGTTTATTTTTATTTTGCTCACAGCTCTTAAAGACAAACTGAACTTTGTGGGTGGCGCTCCTTAATTATTATTATTATTATAAATGATTTATTGAGTGATTATTACCAGTTACCGGTCGCAGAGGAATCACGTCACTATACAGCATTCATAACAACCTAAGGACTTTATCAGTTTAAACGAATGCCGTTTGGTATTAGCAGTGGTCACGCCGCGTTTATAAAAATGATATCTACAATTGCTAAAAAGATGAAGGCAAAAAAATATTCTATATATATTGATGACACAATGTTTGCTGCTGCAGACATTGAAGAAATGATGACAGATATTAAGGAATTGCTGACGCTGTTGGAAGAAGAAGACCTTACAATAAATGTTGATAAATGTGTATTCTTTTCCAATAAAATTACATATCTTGGTCATGAAATTGATGAACATGAAGTAAAGCCAGAGGAGAAGAATATACTGGCAGTTAAATGTTTGCAAACACCAACCTCTGTCACTGAAGTTCGACGATTTTTGGGACTTTCTGGATATTTTCGAAAATGTATCTTTAATTACGCTGTCATTGCAAAACCTCTTCATCATCTTCTTCAAAAAGATGTATCTTTTGAATGGACAGCAGCCCAAGAAACTGCATTTCAAGAATTCATACATATATAATTTGAGTGATTCAATGGTGTGATACCCAATGTAATATTGGAGTTCCCTTACAAATTGAGTGATTCAAGGTACTTGTCAATGTGAGATTGATCGGGCCGGAGACAAAATTGGGACGATGTCAATGTCGGATGGCCGAATGTAACGCAACATTGCACAAGAGAGAATATTTCCCATCTCTTAGTTGCTGATCATTATGTTTGCTTCCATTTCTCTTCTTAAATTAAGAGAGAAGTTCGAGGGACAGCTGCTGTGATCTACTGGTTAAACTCGAAGGGTTGAATCCAGTCAGTTCATTGGGGACAGTAGCTGGTTGCAGTTCGAGGAGCAAGAGAAGCTAATGTAATACCTGTAGTATTAATTGCACAGGTAAGCTTAATTTAATTCATTTCCTATAACCAATCCCGGCATACAAATAGTTCCCTGAATTTTAAAATAAATTGAATTGAATAAAGTTGTTCATTCTTTGGCGATGTTATATACACCCTCTCATTTCCGTTAAATTATTTGCTCCACACAGCGCATAATAATAATATCCACTAGTTCACACACCACACACTGCAAACTCATCATAAGATCCCTTTCAACGATCGCACACACAAAATCCTATCCCACATTTCCTGACATTGCACTTCTTCATTTCTCCTCTACATATTATCTTTCTCTACCAAATTTTGAATTATAATTATTAAATAAAAATCAGTCTAGTGCTGTCAGTTAAAGAGATCGGTCTTTTATTAAAATTAACAGCGACCCTATTATTTTCGTGCTAAGGTAAAACAAGTGATTCTAAAGAAAAAAAGAGAATCAAGTCAAGTAAAAGAAAATTTTTAGAAAATCCTATAGTAAACCATAAAGTATTCAAGAAACAAACAATTTTTGAACAAACTATCGATGAAATGAAAAAGTTTTATTAAATCATTTGAATACGCTAAGTAATCATAGTTTTAACAGTCAATATAATAAAATATAAAAAAGTTTTAAATTTTTGTGAAGCATAAGCTCACAAACTAATTTTTTCATTCATTAACAAATTAACCAATAATTTTGACTGATAAATAAGTTGATTTACAAATACCTTGTCAAATTTATACCGTTCGTCGAGAAGAATTGGCATTGATAGAAGCCTAAATACGTGCTGTGAGTCAACAGATCAAGGACCTTACTCATTCTCTCTTGTTTTCACTCCATTTCTCGCAAATACTGTTGCATTGTGTCTTTTCATCAGGTTCGTGAATTTCAATCGATACACTTGTAATGCGGTACAGTTTCTTATTTATTTTATTCACTTTACTTTTTACTTAAATTAGTTTTAAAATTAAAGCCTAGTACTCACATGGGTTTTTAGGTGAGCAGTACTCACATCAAACTAAATGTTAGCTGTCAGGCTAACGGCAAAGAAAAAAGCTTTCCGCAAAATTGAGCTTGCGAAAGAATGTAAAATATATTACATATTTCACAAGATAAATTTTAAAGTTTATTTTATAGACTACGATTTTAATCGATTTGACATTTGGAAAAAAATACAATCAGTATTTATAATATTTATTGAAGGTTTAACTTATTTTTTTGTTTCGGCTTTTAAATACGATTTGGTGATTCTTTTCAATTTTAGTTCCAATTCAATGTTTTCTTAAACCCTGTCATAAACTTCGAAAGGTAATTTGTGAAATACATTTTCTTTATTGAATCTGTTAACTTAGGAAAGTGCAATCAGTGTAATAATATGTGTTGCCTGCTAGTTATTTATTATTTATGTAGGTTACATATTCCATACCATCCATATTTTCAATCCCAAACCAATAAAATTTCCTTATCCTCAACTTGATTTCCCACAGAAATCAAGTTCATTAACATTCCTAAATGCACGCGCAAGTTAACAATCATAATGATCTTTCTAAAAATAAATAATATCGATGGAGTCATGCACAAGCAAAGTAACTCATACGATCATGAGCACGACACATGCAAAACATATGAAATATTATTATGATAAGTTATTTTAGGATATCTTCAAGAATGTGTACGTGACTTGAAGCACGAACATTGTATATCTTATACATAAGCAGAAATTAGTATAAAAGAGCTCTGCGAGCAACACTCAGGGTTCTTACATTTATCGACATCAATAAAGCAACATCTATTTAAATAACTTGACTTCGCTTGAGTTATTCTCTTAAAAACTGTGTTTCATTTAGTAATTTGAAGACTTACAGTAACAAGAAGACACATATAGCATACCAAGCTATATGTACGTTGATATTTTTTTGAATCATTACGTTAACAAGTAATTAACTGGGGGCTCAACCGGGATCCTTTGAAAAAACAAGGATCTTTGCCAACAAACAAACCTCATTGATTTGAGTCAAGTTAAATCTAGCATAGCAGATACGCTTGCGAAGAAAGTCTTTACTTAAAGTGTAGTAAAGCAGTGAAAAATAGTGATAAGTGCAAAAATTAATTATTTAAAAAATTAATGAGTAAACGAGCTTGAGGAGAAAAAGACTTCGAGCTTAAAGAAATAACAAATAAAAATTATAATAAAATGGCGACAACTATGGAACTTGCAGCTCTGCGTGCTGAAATCCAAGCCTTAATACAAACTACAAATAATCTAAATGAACAAAACCTACAATTACAAAGAAGTAACGAACAGTTCGTACAAACTTGCAAAGAGATCCTTAATACATGCAGAATATGCCATACAACAAAGTATGAGCGACATCCGGGTAAACAAGAATTAAAACCAACACCAATACCCACATTTGCTGGACAGATGGTACATATGGATATATTCTATATATGAAACGAATTATTTTTAACCTCATTAGACAAGTATTCGAAATACGCACACATAATAAGACTCGAGAATAAACAAAATTTATATCTCAGACTCGAAGAAATACTTAACGTATACCCACACTGTGAACAAATAACCACAGATAACGAAAATATATTCTTAACCCCCTCTTTTCAAGCAATCTTGAATAAATCGAATATCAAACATTTTAAGACTCCAGTTCAACATTCTACAACGAACGGGCAAGTCGAAAGATTCCATAGTACTCTTATCGGGCTCAGTAACGCATTAGCCTTACAAAATAATACTAAACCGATCATTGAAATATTTAACGCGGTTAAACAATATAATTAAACTATCCATTCAGTGACTAAAGAAAAACCTATAGATATATATTTTGATAGAGGTAAACATCCAAATATAAGTAAAACATTGGAAAACAAACAGTTAAAAAATATAGAATATCACAATAAAAAACGTGTTAATAAAGAATATAAAAGGAACGATCAAGTGTTCGTAAAAAGTAATAGACGTACTAAAGATACGCCAAAATATAAAAAATATATTGTTAATAAAGACAGTGGGGACACTTTCCAAACAACACAGGGGAAGATCATTCATAAAGATGACATCAAGAAAAAATATTTACCTTATAATAATATTCATCCTTCAGGTAACAAAGCTAAACTTTGTAAAATCCTCAAACATAGTAAATTTAAAAAATAAAAAATATATTGCCACTCAAGCAGACGACGCATATTTATATAATAAAACAAACTTTTTATACCATGTTATAGACTTAGATAAAATGCTAAAACCTTTTCATAACATAGTAAGTACAGCATATCAACCATCATTAGAAGATGAAGAACTAATCAGAGAAATTAGCACTCTTGAAGAACAAATTATAACACATACGAGATCTAAACGATCAATAAACTTTTTAGGTTCCGTAATTAAATTTATGTACGGAAATCCCGATCATGACGATTTAGTAGAAATCCATGAATCTTTAAATAACCTTTCGGAAAATAATAATAAACAACTTCAAATAAATACTCATTTTGAAACCTTATTAAAAACTTTAGATCCACAAACGATTAAAGAAACATTCATGCTTAGGGAAATAAAGAAGGATTGTTACCGAACACACTCAACAACTAGTGTCAAAATTGGCCGACGTAACGTTAGCTTTACAAAGGTTTACGCCTTTTGATAATATTGAACCTTACGAAGATGTTCAGATAGACTCCAAAGTTGCTTCCAAAGCTAATTTAGACTTAGCTAAAAGCATAACAACATTCGAAAACGACCAATATATAAGTTGGAGAACTTCTTCTCCCAATTGTATGAAGGTTTATGATTTAAAAAAAGGTAGTTGCAATAACTACACTGCTGTTAACATAATTAGAAATAAAGGGTTTGGGAGGGCTTACGATGTTCTTACGAACTCCATTGCACATAGATGCAATAATAGGACGTTTAGATTTAACCTATGATAATAAGCGGTCCATTCATATTCATATATCAGAATTAAACAATTTGAAGCAAAGAAGACGATCACTACAAAAGTAAGAGGGGGGAGTTAACATCCTCTTTTGGTGACTTAATCATCATAGCAAGCCGTACCCCATTATAATATACAATAATTTCCACCAAACATAAACATCCTCTCGGATTGTCATGAAATACCACAGATATCCAAAATCTCGGGATCTGCATACTAAGCATTATCTCATCATCTGAAAAGAGACGCTATTCAATAAATGTATCTTGCAAAAGACCAATGAAAAAGACAGCTTTTG
This sequence comes from Platycheirus albimanus, assembly GCA_916050605.2. Lineage (NCBI taxonomy): Eukaryota > Metazoa > Arthropoda > Insecta > Diptera > Syrphidae > Platycheirus > Platycheirus albimanus. Next base: position 17,942,478 of record OU696696.1, on the reverse strand, counting down.
GGATATTCATTCGAAACCAGACCGGGGCTAGTGCGGATCATTAGATTGAGAATATATTTTATAATATTTTTTGTAAACGATAAGTAGTTTATAAGTTGTCATTTTTTTTTGTGTCATAAAGAAAAAAAATGCTAACGGCCATGTTTTATGAGCGGCAGCAGACTTCTTTTGACGAAAGTTTTTTTTGCCATGCTGTTGACACATGCCTAATTGGAACATATCTTAATTTGCTTTTTATTTTCCCGTAGATCAGTTATCACAATAATCACTGGTGTGCCAAGCAACCACCTACACAATATTCTAAAAGTCGCAGAGGCGCTGCGCAGGATATATTTCCTTGTGATTTTGATTTTTTTTGCGGATAGAATCCTTATAGAGGATAATTTTGGGATGCGCATGAGCTCATGTCTTAAGGGATATTTATATAAATCAGTAATAGACCCAGCCTCGATACGGCTGATAAGTGCGATCTCAAGCTGCAGTTCAGCTTTATTGTATATACCAATCTTACGTACGAAATAGATTGCAACGTGGGAGCAACTGTACCACATTGTGGGCCAACGAATTTCACCTTCAAGGCCAGAAATCTGAGCCCAACATAAGATTGTTATGATTAGTGCCTAAATAAATAGCACGAGTTTATTCAGGGAACACTTTATTTTAAGTCTTATATTAACGTCCACGTGGCACTCTTATCACGCCACCAGTATTACGAACACGTTGTGGTCGCATATCACGCCACGCATCTAACGTCGTCGTACGCTGCCGGCGTACGAGCGGTGTAAAAACGACGGTGGAGCCATCGCAATTAACCTCAAGTATCATGCGTTATACTTACCTACGAGCACTTGAAAACTATGTTCCTGGCATCATTGTGGTCTAGCGTCGGTAAAAATACCTAGATAAGAGTATCTGGATGTTTTTTTTTTTGCTACTTCAAAACTCCTTTGTGTCCACGGACTGTGGATGTGGTCTTCATTACTACATATTTAACTGCCACGTCTTTATTTTAGAGAATTATCCTTGTACATACATATCTCTACTATATATAAAAGTGTAGTTTTGTTTGTGTGTCAGTTTGTCTGTATATGGCAGATAAACTGACGACACACCACTTATACAGTAAATTCCAAAATCTTCCTACATTCACTGGCCAGGTTTAAGGCTATTTAAATCAAAAAATAAATTGTTTTAAATATCTCTAATTTAATAATATTTGGACTATTACCTATGAGATTTATCATGAGAAATTTTATATTTCTCAAATATTTTTGACGTTTCTCCTTTTCCTTTTTTTCTTATTCGCTATTTGTACAGCGGCTGCTCTATATATATAGGGCAGGAACACAATGTAGTCGCTATCCGGAAGCCACATAATAGCTTTGTTTGTTGAACTTTACCCAGGGTCGCCCCTGGTTTTCTTGACAACTCCAAGACTTGTAAAAAAAAACCTGGGTTTTCTTGTATAATATATATATTAAGTGATTACTTACCTTTTTTATATTTTTTTTACTCACTACATATAAAAGACAGTGCCAATACTAACGTGAAACTACTGTTCTTATTCGTCAATCTACTTGCGTTGGTAACGTTAAATATTTTGTTTGCGAATTTACCGTTATTTTCAGTAATCATTAATCCGAATACTAACTCTTCGCGTAGATTACAATACCTTTAGCGTGGCTATGACGAGACAAATATACATATATTTTTTTTTAGGTGTCGGAAACACTATAGGCAAATGCACGTTGCAGTCATCCGGTCGCGTTTGCGCCGCGGTGGACATATTTCCCTTCTTTTCTGGTGGCTATCGTTAGCCATCTGCGAAGTACATTCTAGCTGCCTCAGCAGATCATCGCGTTTCCAATCATTTAGTGGGAACATTTTTTTTAATTAACAAAGTTTCGTTCCATTTTTCGGTAGACAACTTTACCATATTCTCGCGTTCAGTGTGCATAAGCCACATCGCTGCTACATTAGCATTAGTATATTAGGAGCGACGGTATCTAATTGCAAAAGAATTTTCTTCAGGTTTGAGTATTATGCTTTTGGCTCTCATACATTTCAATATAGCAAGTTGACTAAGCTATAGCATCGAAGAGATGCATTGTTTCTTGATTTGTCGAGTACTTGTACTGTCGTATCGATGTTGTGAGATATATACGATTTGCCTACACGACATTCGCGGCGTCTTATTTTTTTGTGTATCTCGTCACATTAACCTTCGATCCTGACCTACCCCAATTATTTGGTTCCGTATTAGGAAATTTGGTGAATGAACATAGTGTTGTGCCCTTAGTCACAGAGACCACACACAGTTCCCACAATTCCTATGAATCGCATTCAAGATACTTAACATAGTTCGATTACGGCCAAGTGTTCCGCATGTGTCATGCATATTGGTATACAATCGTAGGAACGGCAATCGAACTATGTCAACTAAACAAACACAATGCAATAAGGGATCATATTACAATACTGACCCATCGTAGTGCAACTATGTCAAATGCGACATATGTTGATGTTGCACTATTGCATTGTTATTTGTGTTAAGCGAATGAAAATAGAATGCGTAGTTGACCTGGAGGAAGTGACGATCTAGGCAATAGCAGAGGTAGCGTAAGAAAAGATGAGTAGAAGTTCAGACACTCTGACTCAAAGACTAAAACAGAGAGGTTGTTTCTTTTAGTTAATTTGGTAACATACAACACTTGGTGGCAGCGGTGGGATGTAAAGTTAAAGCATCTGACTTTACTCCCAAATATTTCCAGATCATAAATCGTTAAAAAAATCGTTTAAACCAATATAACCAAACAAATTTTATAAAACACCATATCAATAATAAAAAAAAAAAACAATGAGTGAGTGAAAAAAAAAACAAAAAAATAAAATAAAATAAATAACAAAATAAAAAAAGACCAGATCAAAAGTGATCAAAAGTGAAAGTAAAAAAAAAAAAATATAATCTATCCCACAGAGGAAATCTGATTCCTGTGGTCGAGAAAATTAAAAGGAAGGAAGAAATTGCCACGCCGAGGCAATCAATATCAACAACATCAACGACATCAGCAACATCAATGCTATCAACAAGAGTTAAAACCAACATGTTATCGTAAGATATAAATAAATTATTATTTGTTATCATTATTTTTATTATTTTGCGTACAAATTAATTTTATTTAAGCAAGTTGTTCCTCCCAAACTCATAGTCCATTTCCTTTTAAATTTTTTTTTGCACAATTTTTTTCTGTCGTCTTTAGTTGTTTTCTTCTTTTTGTTGGACATTTTATATGTCTAACTTGAATTTAAATATTTCGCTAAGAAATAGAAAAATCGCTCGCCCCCGCAGATCTTCAGACAGTGAGTTGACTGTTGCTGTTAAAACAAAAAAAAACGAGTGACTCCACCTAAACGTGGTGATATAAAAAAATTAACTTCTAGCCTTCACCCTTTAAAAAAGGATAACACCATAATGACATTTAATGCTTCTCAAGCCATTAAACTCATTCCAGAGTTTGATGGCAATTTTAAGAATTTAGATAGGTTTATTCAAGTAATAGACCTTCAATCCAAAAAGACTACCACCGATCCTGAAAAGGCAGATTTCATTGACATAGTCCAGTCAAAATTAACCGGCCGGGCATATAATGTTATAATAAAATATAATAATTATGATGCCTGGAAAGAGTTAAAAGAGGCTCTGATAAAGAACTTTCGAAAAACTAGGTCCGCACAAATAATACAAACCGAAGTTTTCAAATTTAATCAGAGTTATAAAGAACCAATAAGTTCTTACGCGGAAAGAGCTTATGCCCTTTTCGATGAACTTTATAACGCTAATGCTAGTACCAAAGATGACGCTGCTAATACAGCCATTAGAAATCTTAATAGCATTACAATTCTTAGTAGTTTCTGTAGCGGTCTAATCCCTCAGCTCAAAACCCTTGTTAAAAGCGCTAGATGCAAAGATCTAGATGAGGCTATAAACATAGCAATGGAAGAAGAAAAACTTCTTACCACTGTTAAAAACAAATATTGCCACAACTGCCGAACAAAGACACACAACACAACAGAGTGTCGCTTTCAGCAGAGCACGGACAGATTTTTTAACAATTCAAGAACTAGTAGACTGAATTCTAATACGAATCAGTATGTGAGGGTTAATAATGTACAAAATACTATCACATGTCGCTATTGCAAAAATCCGGGTCATACAATAGACCAGTGCAGAAAAAGACAATTCAACAACAGTAGGCAAGACAATACACCTCAACGTGGAATCTCACAAAGTTCGGGAAACTACCAAGGACCTGGCCCGTCCAACACCCGGAGTCAGGTAAAGCACATGCATTAAGGTGTGAAGACGATATTAAATCACTAAAACCACTGTATCCACTGATTCACCAAAATCCAAAAAAATCATTTAATCCGCTGTATCAACAATTTCAAAATGAAGCGGATGGGACCTCGGATAGGTGCCGATGCTAACGCTCACCACCTTCAGTGGCGAAGCACCGACACAAATGCAAGGGGTGAGTCACTTTTTGAATTCATTATTAAGAACAATATATTGACGAAACATTTACAAATTCCATAAAGTTTTTCCACCATTTTGCATACATGACAAAATTTGTGCGAGTGATGTGAAGTCCGATTAAGAACTAACGCACTAAGAACTAATCTAACTCAACAGTTCAGTGCATAATAAGACATCTCATGAAAAATATGTGCTTCGCGGGCAACTTCGAGATTTTAATTGAAATCGCTGAGGAAGAAGAAGACATTCTACAGCTTCTTCTCGAAATTTTAGATGATTAAATTGCAAGTGCAAGTGATCAAGATTTTCTATTTAGAACATACATATATAAATTTAAAAATTTTAATAAGATTAAACAAAGCATAATTCTGCAAAGAAAACAAATCAGTGGAAGTAATTATATTCTAAAAGTGCATGGACATAGAAAATTATCAAAATTACTGAGGGATACAAAAATAGAAGCCAAAATGCCGGGAACAGGAACAACAGCAGCAACAGGGACATGTCGACTGCAACAACGATCAAAAAAGTGCTGTATTGGTTAAATGCAATGATCTTTATGGGAAATTTTACCACCCCCAATGCATTGGCCTTAGCAGGTGAGCCAGTGCGTATGTTAATGACTATCTGGAGCATTTCGTCTTTAACTGTTATGAGTGTAAAGAAATCTCACTCTCACATGTGTTACTCGTCAGTGAAACGACAAACTATATTATCGCTGACAATAAACAATTTCAAAAATATGTGTCAAGTCAGGTTCAAATGATTAATGACTTTGATAAGTGTTTTGAGGACTTAAATTGTGCCATTGAAAGTGCAAATAATCGATGTGCTTCCAAATGCACTTTAGTAGGAATAAAGCCGGTATGGCGTGGGAACTTTTTTCTTATCAGTAGGTATGTACCTACCAGTGATTAGGAGATAAGGTTTGTTTTTGTGGTGGTGTGAATTGATGTTTTGGATAGATAAGGGTGTGTAGGCGGTTTGTATCGTTTGATGTGGTTGACGGTATGTTTGATGTGGTCGGCGGTATGGTTTGTTGTGGTTAGGTGGCGCTTAGTAGTTTGTGTTGAAGTGATGGCGCTTATCAGTTTTTGTGATGTAGGGTAAAAAAAATATCAGAGATAAAATAGAATATAATTATTATTATAAGAAAATGTTTTGGTGTGAAAGGTTAAAAGAAAAAGAAACATTCTGTGTTTGTGAATCAGGATGGTTGGAAATGCGATTTTCCGATGTGTTATTCTACGGTACTATTATAAAATTACTTGCACAGCCTGAATATGGAAGTGAGTGTGCTATATTTCATTTGCGGAATGGCGAGACGATATCTCCTGTGCGCGGTATAAAATTACAGTTTCAATCTATGCAGCATGTGAAATTTAAAATTTTAGGTGAGAGAATAGATTTTATGGAGGGTAAAAAGAGGAATATGAATTTTTAATAACGATATCTTTTGTTTTACTTAATTATATTAAAGGTGGGGAGGTAACTTTAATTGGAAACATTTTCCCTCTTGCGAATCCTGTAAATAGAAAAGAAGGCGAATACCCCGTGCTTTGTCCTTTTGCTGAAGTTGAAATACTTAGTAATCCATATAAGATTATGATGTCTCATCATCGAAGAAAATCTCAAAAACATGAATCAGCACGGGTTTCTTAAGAAAAAATGTTAAAGACAAGGAAAATTAGATATAGGTTATGACCACACAAGAAGGTAAAGGCATTTTTTAATCTCTAACAAAAATAAATCATGAAACTCTGGCTATCTGCGATAGCACAGATCACTTCATAAAGAACAAAGAGATAAAATGCTGACAAAGTCAAGCACCAAAAAAAAAAAATATTTTACTCTAGCTATCTGCGATAGCACAATCAGTTCATAAAGAACAAAGATATAAAATGCTGACAAAGTCAAATACCGAATAAATGAATCTGGCTATCTGCGATAGCACAGTTTGTTCTTAAGTAACGCTTCAACAATAAAGACCAAAGAATCAAGAGCTCTGCCCTTGAGTTTCTTTTTTAAAAAGTGTATTTAATAAAGTACATTTATTTCTTATATATATACAATATACATATACATATATAAATAAATAAAAGAAAAAAGTATAAATGTCATATACGAGGTAGATTTTGTATTAGTTCATTTCAATCGCTTGACCTACATTTATATTGGTAGCTGTAGACAAGCAATTTTCTTAAAAATGTTGTACTTAACGGTTTTATCTTTTCTAACAATCATTCCATTTTTGATTTCTGGATTACCGTTGCCATTGGATATTAACTTGAAACAACCAGAGAGTTTTAATAACCTTACTTTATCTCTGAGTTTACCAAACAATGAAACAGTAGAAGTAGGTTTATCGTTTCGTTTGTTAACCTACTCGAATGGAAAAACTTTAAACACTACCAAAGTAGCAGAAACGAGCACATCTTCAGTTCAAAATGATATTTACACTCCTGCCAAAATTGGAGGAATAATTCCGTTTCTGGTTCCTCTTTTTGCCGGACTATCACCACTTGGAGCTTTATCTGGAGGAGGAATAGCCAAGGCTGTCAATGATATTAGTATTGCCAAACAAAGTCTGGAGGAGAAAAAACGTCATAATCAAAAAATGGAATCGATTCTAATCGGCAATGGATTACATCTAAAACCATACAGAAAATGGCTTGGTCTATATTTACATTCTCAGACAAAAAACTTTTAAGAACGCTACCCAAACGTGCACTGAATGAAATGGATTTGAGAAACTTTGCAAAGGATTTAAGACCACATTTTCGAGGATTATTTATGAGAGATAATTTACCTAGAGGTAAACCCTTGAGAAACGAATGTGGAATAATCAATCTTGATTCCTCAAATGGCCCAGGAACACACTGGGTAGCGTATTATAAAAAAGGCACCAAAATTGAATATTTGATAGTTTTGGAAATCTTCAACCGCCAATAGAATTAATTAATTATCTAGGTGATAACATTAATTATAATTATCACAAATATCAGGATTACGATTCAGTGAATTGTGGTCATTTATGTTTAAGATTCTTATATGATTGTTATTTTGAATAAATAAAAGTCCTTATACAAGAACACTTTCATTATCTTTTGCATCGTCATGACGTTGACACTTACACTTAGTGGGGATTCGTCTCATCTAACATCAGAGTATTTTCCTCCTTTAAATCTAGATCGTGACTATGTTTGTGGATTGATTGATTTCCAAACATACAATTCTATACCCAATATTGATGAGCGAAACAATTTGTTTCATATAGGGGAACACAAAATTGAGATTCCGGTGGGGTCATACGAAATCGATGACATTGCATTATATATTTCTGAGAAATTGTTAATGCTTAATTCCACTGCTATTGTGAAAATAGAAGCTAATAATAATACAAAAGTAAAGTTTGGAGTGATCGGATTATAGATTTCGAAAGAGGTCGAACTGTTGGAAAATTACTGGCGTTCAGTAAACGCAAACTAAAAGCTAATAAATCACACTTTCAGATTTAATAACTGCATTTAACTCCAGCACTTTCATTATGCTGATCTATAATAGAAATTTATTTAACAGCAAACGTGAACATACAATTAGTTCAACTGGGACAACTAAGCCGATAAGATCAAAGCTCTCCAACGAAAATAGAAACTTTCTATTGTCTTAAGGTTTTACCGTAAAACAAAAACCATGAGTGAAATATTAAATATCACACAAGATGCTGTCTATGATAATAGCATAACAAAATTTGAATATCATAGTTACGCACCGTTTCTTAATTCCTTTAATACAAGTGATGAGATACGTATCCCCATACAACATCAAGACCTGTGCGTTTTACCCTTTGAAAGTTTCATATACATTGAAGGAGGAATAACACTGGGAGATAACAAACCATCTACTAAAACAAAACTATGTAATAACGCGATGGCATTTCTTTTCAAAGAAATCCACTATGAATTTAACGGGATGGATATTGAGTTCAATAAAAATGTTGGTATAACATTTTTTTCTGAAGATTATAAAAAAGTCATTATAAATGCCAAACATGAATTGGTTCTAATTCGTGCACGATCTAATGAAAATGCTCTTTTCTGTGATGAATATGAAGATTTGACATTTTCAATTTTTAAAATAAATTGGAGTTCCACACATTACTCTGGCTGATTCGGAAAAGCTTACACTACTTAAAGAAATACAATCAAAACCAGTTCAAATTCATTTCCGAAACTGGGAATTGTATGAATATCCTACTCTACCAACTGGAACTGATCATATTTGGACCGTGAAAACTTCAAGTCAACTCGAGAAGCCTAGATATATTATCATAGGTTTACAAACGGATCGAAAAAATAAACGAAATGGTGATGCTAGCAAATTTGATCATTGTGAATTAAACAATATCAAGGTTCACTTGAATTCCGAGACATACCCTCGTGAAGATCTAAATCTCAAATTTAAACAAGATCGATATGCCGTTCTCTATGATATGTACAGCAAATTTCAACAATCATATTATAAGAAATATTCACAACCCCTCTTATCACGCCTTGAATTTAAGGATTTAGCACCAATCATTGTTATTGATTGTTCTCATCAAAACGAATCAATCAAAACCAGGCCTGTAGATGTAAAAATTGAACTCAAGGCATCATCTGCAATCTTAAGTTCAACAACTGTGTATTGTTTAATACTTCATGATCGTATAATTGAATACAGTCCAATAACTGGAGAAGTTCGCAAACTCACCTAAAATCAAAATGTCAATCTATCTAAATATCACCTAACCTCATATAATATACTCAGTTGATATATTGATTTGGTTGTCATCACATCACCACTAAAATTGAACTATATTGAAGACTTTCAAGGATTTAGAGGAATAAATAATAAGTTTATTTTAAAAGCAATAGCTGTGCTTAGTGAAGGATATCATCATCATTTTATTGTTACCTCACCCTTTATGTCCAATGAACTTCCAGCCTCACTTAGAAGACAAGCTCAATGGTTATATCAAAATCATCACGGTTTAACCTGGGATGGCGGGTTCAAAAATTTCCATCATGTGGAGACATTTCTTCGAGAAAAAATTCAAAATGCTGTTGTTTACGTTAAGGGTATAGAAAAAACGCAATGGTTAAAAGAACTACTAAATAATGAAAACGTAGAAGTCATAAATATTGAAGATAAATACAGCTGTCCCAATTTAAAAGAATTAAAGAGAATTTACAGTGATATTGCGTTAAAATGAACACACAATGGAAAATGCTGTGCGCTTCAAAATGTATATCTCTTGAGTAGATTTATAAGTGAAGAAGCAACAAATTAAATTGTAAAATATCTCAACAAAAACAAAACAAAATTACATACTTTTTCAAAATGCTCTGTTTTTTTATTTAATGAGAAGAATGAGAAGGATGTCTTTTAAGCCCATACGGTAAGGAACTGTGATCTTCAAGAAAACGACGTTTTTCTGCTTTAGGCTTATATGATTTAACTTCTGGTATAGTAACTACTTGAGTTCTTTTATTCGTCGAATATTATTAGATCTTATGATTATTCTTTCATCGTCATCGTCACATACCAAAGATTTTAATATACATAGCTTCTTTGATAGAATCGAAATTTATATATTTTGATGCTTTGTAATTTAGAAAAATGCCTTTAATTTTACACACAATATGTTCAGCATTGTCCTTTGTGCTAAGGACTTTATAGGCATAGTTTTTAGGGCCACCACTTACAAATTCTGTTATATAGCTACCTAGACCGTAGCTTTCAAGTTCGTCTGTCATATCACCAATAAATTCTCCAGTATGCGGTCCAAATTCTCCTTGTCAACTAACATAGATAACCGAATCGGTTTCATAATAAAGAACTCTTTCTTCTAATTTTTCTAGGTAATCAAAAAGCTTAAGAAGAGCCATGGTTGTGGTATATGCTGCAATACAAACGTTAACTGTTGATAGGCAGTCAGCTGCTTCTTCTTTCATTTCATAATTAATCACGATGTTTTGCTTATTAATAGGAAGTATATACGGAGGGGTGTGTTAACAATTGAAACAAGTCTGAAGGTTTATTCAATATACAAGTTTTCTGCTGATTTTCACGTTGTCCAAATTTTCCCCAAAAAGAATTCAAAATCAATTTAGCTAATGATCTTTTTCCTGCATTGTTACAGATTTCTGTTTCATTCAGTTCTAAATTTTTTTGAAACTCATTTCCCTATACATATAATTTTTGTTTAATGATTAAAAAAACCGGAAAAAAATATATTACTCTGTTCTCCAACGGAGAACAGAAATAAAAAGACAAGCGGTTTTATTTTAAAAATTGTTTATTAAATCGAACACTCCGAACTTCAGATTCCTTACCTTGGGTAGGGGGAAATCTGAAGTTATGCTAAGACTGATCTACGACTGACTGAAGCAACAAAGTATTTTGAAACTCTTTTTATAATACATAATTGCTGACATGAGAAATCTGTATTGAATGAGAAGAAGCGTTGATGTGCAACTTGGGTGGCAAGAAGTGCTGAATGTACATTTACTGATTAAATTTAAAGTCCAGAGGGGGCTTATCTTTAAGTTGTGGAATTTGTTGGGGCACACAAGAGGGCTCTGATATAACATATACATATAAAAAATATTCTTTTGAACTATCCAATGAACCAACCTTTTCAACTGATAATTTATTCAGTTTTTTAAAAAAATTATTTGACGAAGAAGAACTCATTATTTTATAAGATAATTTTTCTTTGTTTCAACAGCAACAACAGCAATTACCTATAGTCACACTTGAAATGACTAACTTATAAAAGATTTTTTTTGTTAGAAAATAGCAAAAACCATATACACACACAAGCCCAGCAAAAATAGTATACAACATGAGTGGAAATACACAGACCGAGAAAATAAATAAGCACAAAACTTTATTTTACACTTTTAAAAATTTATTTGAAATTTCTTTTTATTTTTTTTTTATTTAAACAAGATTAATGAAGAAGGTACCTCTGGTACCTCGTTGAATCCTTCAGCAGCAGCCTTCAAGGCTAATGCTTTGATGATGTGTGCTACAACACACATTGCCTCTATGGAAGGTTTTTTTTTAGGTTGATGAGCTCCTCACGGAGCGCTTCCTGAAGTGGGAGAAACTCCCAACAAACTTCAGAAAAGTCTTCGAGAAATTAGTTGCAACTTGATAACATATTAACTTTTGTATTGTAAAAACAAAAAAAAATTGTCCAAGACTTAAAGAACAACTGATGAATTGTAGGGAAAACTTTCTCGCCAGTCACTGGCAAAGAAATTTCTATTACCGCCATCTATTAACAGATTCGTAATATCAGCAACTACTCAACGAACACACCCATCCAGTTTCATCTGCCAAAGAGTTTCCGCAGAAAGAAAAGGAATCCATCTTGCGCGAGATCAGATTCCTTGATCAGAAATCAGATTCTGATCTCAGATCAAAATTCTGATCATTTTCCCAAACAGAGTGACGATCAGATTGCTTACTTCCATTGAGCATTCTGAAAGGGTGCCTCCCTTCGAAAATATTAATTCAGGCACACACTCTGTTCATGATCAGTGCACACTGAAAATTTTAGATGATTTGTTCGCACTATGCAATTACGAAATTTGGTTGTGCACGTGACGTAGAGAATGACAGAACCAATCGTTAAGGCAGCAAGCAGAAGATAATTGTCGATGCGGCCGATATATTTGTTTTCACTTGCCAATTCTGTCCGACATGTCCTTCTCAACAGTCCGTGCTAATTCACTAGTGTCAGATCCAAGTAACCCAACAAACAAAGTGTAAACCTAAAATTTCAATAGGCTGGGAACTTCATCGTGTAGAGAAGAAACATAATTCGGAATTGTATAACACTTTTCATCACATCGAATATTAGGTGAAACTGTACTCACTCGCTTTTTCTTGTAAATGATTCGTCTCCTATCCCTAATCTGTGGATGTCGAAAATAATAACAGGAGAAATCAATTAATATCTTGAACGCACTTACCATAAACTGCATTTTAAAATTCCTATTTGACAGATGTCAACAAAAAACTGTTATGATGAACTTGGTATATACCGCAGTCCGAAAAATTAACCTTTCTGAGGTGAAGCAAATGACAACATATTGTTTTCATCTCAATTACATCTTTTTTGTGGTCATTCTGACAGATGTGGATGTGACATACAAGTGTTCCGATAAGTTACTGAGGTTGAAATCCTCCAACCCTACATTCAGAATAATACTTACTTTTAACACCCAGTGTAATCTCACCCTTATTCTGGTCATCTCCTTACTAAACTATCCGAGCTGTCATTCTTTAGTTGTCATGCAATTGTTCCGAACGAAAATATGTTCAGTGAGTAGATACCCTTAAGGTATGTTTTTGACACGCCACCTATAGAGCCAACTAACAACCAGTTCAAACACTGGAAAGCAGCCATGAGACTGGAAGTTAGGGAGTTGGCTGGTGGAAAAAGGAAAAATATGCTCTAAGAATATCAGAGCAGAAGTCATTTTGAAGAAAGACACCGACCAACGAACAGCTCACTCGCAGAACATAAACTTTTTCTCTGTGAAAAATTTGTGTTGCGACCAATTTACTTATTCTTGCCGTGCAAGGGCATTAGAATTTTACAAAACGATATATGGATTTTGGAATCAATTATAAATTGAGGTAAGGTAACGAATTTATATATGCTCCAAAGCAAGAAATCAGAAACTTTTTTTTGCTTTGAGGCATAGCCATGCATTTTTTTTTATGCATATAAATGGACGCACGAGGTCTGATACCTTTTTGGGTCTCTAGGTCTATCAACGTCTTGGATATACCAGAGCAGGCAGACGCATATCCAGCACAGGGTGCTAATCCAAGGAGTTAAGACGAATTATCGGCGAAACCACATGGGATTCTTCCTGGCGTCAGGCGTCTGGGAGCAGATTACTACATCCGGACACATGGGCCCTACCTCATATATATATGTATAGGCCTGAGAGCCTTCCTGGAATTTTGTTTAAGAAATAAAGATACGTCGCATTTCGATGCGCAATCCAATTGTGTTTCTTCCTTTTTTTTGTCCATTTTGACACACCGGAGTGTCTGTGAAAGACACGTTTCTACACAGCGCGTGCACCAAGAACGCATTCCTCGCGTACAAGTCAAACTCGCGTGACGCCAAGGAGCTCCTATAGAGGGCTTCTTTAACAATTATATTGAAGCAAGGCAATCGCGTGGAAGCCGTCCGGCGTTGATCCGTTCTGGCTCGCCGACGGCTACGCCCTTTTCGTTTGATTTTGATTTTATCCTGGATTTCACCTATGTGAAGGTGCACCGCCTACAGATAGGCATCATCATCTTTATCGCACCTATTACACCAAATTATTAGCTCAGCGGAGCACGTCAACATCTATAGAAGCAACGGAAAGCCACTTCAAGTTTTCAACTGGACGTCTGGCTTGTACTATGAGCCAATGCCGGTCCATCAACTATATAATTACTCAGTGAATTACAAGCTACGAGGGAATTCCATAACCATCTATAACTCATAATCATCTTTAACCGAAGCAACAGTTCCTGCAGTGAATATATGTGTGAAATTGAGTGGAAATAAGAAATAAGATCCTGTATATAATGTATCAGGTAACAATTTTTGTTCGTTAAATTTCTTTTGTGTTTCGTGGGTACTGTGAAGAGCTAAGAAGCCTTTCCTACCCCTCACTCCCCGCATATTCGGTGGAGCAAAAGAGGCCAATTCTGCCTCCACGACAAGCGTTCAACGCTGACGTTTTGTTGTTAACCACGGACGGTGGTGCCAACGCAATATAAAGAAGTTTCCAAAGATCGTGGGCAATATAATCCACATCCATTAATACATTTATATATATTTATCTATAACTTTTATCTTAGGTATTTATATCTTATTTTACATTGTGCTGTGCTAATTATAGTGAAAATTTATCCTTGATTAATCATTCCTAGTGTTCATTTAACATAACTTTACTTACTTACTCCTACGTTTTCGAATCCTAAACTTATATCGTGACGAATATTAATTCGCGAAATCGTATCTCTGTCTTACTAGTCCATTTATTCGGCTAGATAAAATCGTTGAATCGGATTTAAATTTTTAGTCTCAGAAGAGGATCTTCGAGTTCTTCGAGTTCAGTTACTTTTACTTACGGTTTTAAATATCATCACTCCGTGACAAACCAATAATTATTTGAGAAGTTTATCGCGCGGTTCATCATATTCCTATACGGAACCAAATCTGGTGGCACGATACCGTGTCCAACTACCAAATCGTCGTACTCTTCGCGTATATTGAGGAAGAATCCTCATCCATGTAGTTTATAATCGGTCTTTATTTATATTATACTCCAGTAAAATTCGAGATACAGATTTCTTTGGTGGAGTCATTTCTATCTCTACTTTATCGCTTCACGTGAATATTTATTTTCTTTTTCTACACTTGTCATTTAAGACACTTACTCGTGCGTCGGTAGCGACCAATTCGAACTCAAGTTCAAATCCTTGTTCAGATACATATCTGACCCATTTGTTAGACATGTGAATTCAATACTTGCGTTAAATAAATCAATGAATTCCTTGCTTATTCTTCAAAATTAAATGTGTCTTCGTCTATTAGAGTGTGTGTACAGTAACATAAAGTGCAAACCATAAGCGTCAAGTATATGCAAACGCATACGCCACACATTGCACTACTGAGTACAACATTTGTGTCCATACGATCTGAGGAAGTAGATTCAACGAAGTGAATAAGAGGTTACTCTTGTGAACTGCCAACTATGATCGTCTTTCTCTGGAAAAGTACAGCACAGATTATCGCTCAATTAGCGCTAGTCAATATTCACTCACTTACCTATAACTTAATAAATTTTTATTTCAGGGGGATCCAGGAGTGCACTTCCGTATTCCCGTGAAAGAAATTACTGAGTTTAACAGCTCCTCAGTACTAATAATCTTTCATACACTTAATTATATTTGATTTGATAACTTTTGATATATTTAAACCTTTTTATATATATTGCATGTTTTCTATCGAGTATATGGTTGTACACGAACTGTGTATGATTATATATGGTAAACAATATTGAATATTTTACTCTTTTTTAAAACATATTGACTACCTTTTTGCTGCCTCGGATGGAAACATCTTGAGCAAATCCCTGATGCCTGTTACTATCAATCCTATTTTGAATCATTCTGTTTTTGATCAGGTCGTATTCTGTTTATATGTGTTAGATTTAATGTTAACATTATCTGTCCATTGAATAGCAACTATAGGTGTTTGCAAAAATTTCTTTTTTTTGTCAATATAACATATAGATACTTTAAAATTCGAAGTTGGCATCATTGCTGATAGTCAACGACAAGCTTCACCGCCGCGACAACGCGATTAACTAATTAATTTTAAACATTAATAATACCCATGCTATCGTCGGTCCGCGACTATTACTTTTCTTTAACCTCTTTCTATAAACTTAATTACGATTAGATTATATTTGTATCTTTAGTTTTTTTAGCATTTGTTATTATCTTGAATGATCTGCGATCATAATCTTGTTTTGAAAGATACAAAACATTTGATTTAACGTAAACAAATAGGGCAAAGTTCCCTAAATGATTTTTTTTATATAAATAAATAAAGTTAAAACGACTTTTCTTTCTATCAAGTGATAGAACAAAATTCTCACTACTGTAGTACTTATTGATATTTTTGATAAATCCTTAATCACTAATGTATCATTTTTTTTTTTTTACTTTTTATTTTGAATTTGAGAATCATTAACGATAAAATTAACGTACTTTTAGATTAAGTTTATACTAAGTATATATTTAGACACACTTTTGTTAGATGTTAAGATTTATTCATAATAAAGAAACCCATGATTTTTATAACGTAATTAACGAAATTCTGGCAGTTTAGATTATTACTTTCGGACATATAGATTTCTTATTGACTCTTCAGATATTTAATATGGAAACGTAAGTTTTTCTTAGGGAGGGTGGTGATCCTCAGAGTTCCTTTTGAATAATGTAGTATTTTTAGATTAGTAGTTTTTGTGAGCGAGCATATTATTTGCTTGCTTTTTCAGTTAAGGGGCTACCTAAAATTGTAATGAGTCGTGGGGACTCATAGGTCCACAGCAGCCAAGGTCGTAGAGTAGGAGAGTTGATTTCTGCTTACGAATTGGGTGGGTTGAGAGACCTGGGGGATTGCTTAACATCTTTAATCCTCCCTCCCCTCGCAGTTAGACACCTCATCCTCCACTATCTGCACAGCATCGTGGTAGCAGAGTGGAAGGAAGGTGACATAAGCCATTGCAGCCACGACTATCGGTGGTTTGCAAGTCACCAATATACTTACGTGTCTTGTTCTTTTGGTTAATAAGGCAATGCGAACACGATTTCTTTCTTTTCACTCACGTTCACTCTCATCTATTCATACGAGGTGCAAATAGAGAACAGTCTTTCTCTCTGTCGATTCTTGTCAGTCTTATCTTTGGAGATTATGAAGGCCCTTAAGCATTTAAACATTCTTATTCGAGCTCACCCATCTCGAGCTCAACGGTCGGCAGGGAAAAAATAGAGGTCACACCGGTCAGGTAGATCCCGGAGCAAGTGCCCACGGCCTGGCTGAGCTAGTCATGGCTATGGTACTGCCGGCCACCGCGACGGTCGATCTCGACCACGGTTCTACGTTGTCGCATGCCGTTCTTGTCAGCTGTTTTCTGCAAATGGTTGGTGAGAAAGGGGGCGTTGCCGGCATAGGATCGCTTCCATCCCTACAGCGATGAGAATAAGTAGCACAGTTAGATAAGCGAATGCGATCTGGAGTAATGACTCTGGAGAGGGGTACCGATTCTTTTTACAGCATTTTAAATCTAGTTGTGAGCCTGGGGATATAAGTAGAATCCATGGTTTTTGGTGTAAACCACGATACGATACAGCTGCAAGCGGAACATCTATGACTTGCAGTGGATAGGCGCGTGCAAGTTATGTATAAGACACATTCCTCTCCATCATTGCTAGATATCCGGTTAGCGGATACCTTCAATTATTTGCATGGGAAAGATTCTATTCCCACATTATAATTATTCATAGTTTGCACATTCCTTCACGGAGCAGACTGCAATATGAATATCACTTTAATGTTTGGTCATTTTTGCTGACCTAACACAATAATAAATGAATAAGGTATCTTGGAAAATTTCTGAGAGTTGCTTTTAATCCGCAAAACACATCAGACGTGTTTTTGTTTTTGACACTAAGAAAATTATGAAATAAATAATAAACGATTAAATAAATTTTGTATTTGTGTAACTTGTTGTTTGTTTTTTTTAAAAAACCATTCGGTACGCGATAATAGATAAATCGTGCATGCCGGTAGGTACCCTCTAGGCTGTTCTACGGTGTTTTGTAGTCAGGACCTATGGTGCGCTACTGGATGGCTCGTGCTTCTGTGGTGGGATGGCGAGGGAATATAGAAGAATGGGAAGAGCAGCAGGAGGGACGAGGTACTGTGTTTGCGAAGTGTAAGTATGTCTTTTACAGGGATGCTGAATACACCGATGCATGGTTGGTAGACGACGTGGTTGCTGTTCCTTGGTATTGGAGTCAAGGATGGATAGGAGTACTTGTTCCTTCTTGCTTCCTCTTTGGCTCATGTTGTTGGTGGGTATAGATTCGAAGCTGGGACGCTCATAGGGTATCTGGGCATAGAGGTTGGTACCTATCAGCGGTGTGGGTGGTATACAGAGGTGGTATATGTTCGTTCTTTTATAATTTCCTATTATTTTTACGTTACAGAATAATGGAAAAATAGAAAGAATATTACCCCCTTTAATATGACCATAGCTTAAAAACAGATATTGAAACCACTGCCTTATCATAATTATTAACACACAAAAAAAAAAACTTTTCTTAAGTCAAAAGTTGACAAAATGCGTGTTCCGAACGGGGACCATTCGTAGTAAAAACTACCATCATCTAGAGACGACAGCCCTGGAAAAGCCAATCAGAAGCAACCCATACCGACAGCAATCAACATTTTATATACTAACTTATATACTATTTTTAGCATGCCAGCCTATGAGCGGTGTAAAATGTAATTATACTTTCAGTCATCATCCAGCGTTCGTACAGTGTTTACTAAATTGGGTTTTTTTTCCGCAAGTCGGTTTTTCCCAAAGAAAAATGGCCGGTCTTCTTATTTCAATATTACTAATTTTAGGGAATAAAAAGGTGGCGACTCCTATTTTTAATACAAAAATAAGTCGTGCCTAAACATTTTGGTCCTTCGAGCCGGATAGTAGCCAGTGACCAGCGTTTTATACAGTCCACTAAGCCAGCATGGTACAGCGCGATAGTTTTAATGTTTTTTTACCATTATTTAAAGTCAAGCGAAACATAGCCATTTTTTTTTTTTTGTAAAACGCGAGTCCACCAGTGTAAAAATAAATGCGAAATGCATGTCGGGAAAGTGAATAAAGTGAATCGAAAAGTGAATATAAAATCTGCCACAATTAGGCAAAGGAAAGGTTCTTGATAATTATATCAAGAGGATGAGTAAGCATTTAGTGTATATTTTTTTTGCATATTTTTTCCCATCCCAAATAGCTAGTGAATGCAAAAATAAGACGCCAGCAAGTACCGTTACGTCCAGCGCAAAAGATGACAAAGCCAGCCACAGCGAATAGTATATAGTGCACACAGCAACCAGTTCCATGTGAACACATATTTAACTTGAGCAGAATTCTGCTGATTTACATACAGCCGACAATGTATTTTGCATACGACAGCCAGTTCTATGTGAACACATACCAGCGAACACAATATGTCATACAGCGAAATATCTATAAGATAGATACCATGCGATGCAAACGCAATCCAACACCAGCATGCCTTGCGCAAAGGAATTAGCAATAACAAATACACACAGCGAAGAATAACCCTTTTCTCTTTTTTATCCAGCGCACAAGAAACGAATAATGACTGACTGGTGCGACCGTCAGAATACTGGCACCAAGCATCGTCATGTACAGAGAGAGGCGAGCGGCAAGCGACGGACAAGCAAAAACCCACCCTGAAAACAAGAATGAATGTGCACGGGGTGCCTGCGTGATTGACTACTCATGTGCATGGACATATGTAAAGGTTTTTTCTTCTTCCCCCTTTACTTTGCGCTTGTTTTGGTCTGGCACTGAGTAGGCATGCATACGCATTCAATTCATTCGGTGGTTTTATTCTCAGTGAGTAACAGCGGATTTTTAAAAGCGAGTTTACGGAAAGTCAAAATAAAAACATCAAAAAAGAAAAAAAAACATAAACATTAATATTACAGGTGAGCGTTTAAATTTTGATAGTGATTTTAATGTACAGTGTGGGAATAGCGCAATGACCAAGAAAGTGTTCTTTTTCTCTTCCTCGAAAGTTCGGATAGTTTTTTATTTTTTGTTGCGAGCGGTAGGACAGCATTTCGATAGCGTTGCGAGTGACAAAAACAAAAACAGAATATTTAATTCATATTTTATTTGCAAGTGAAAGTGTCTGGATAGTTTTTTAATATTGTTTATAATATTGTAGAGTGTTGAGCAGATAATATTCTGCAAGCAAGTGAACGGAGAGTTTGTTTATTATTTGTTCCCTAGCCAGCATCAGGATAGCTTTCTTATTTCAAATGATGAGTGTAAGGACAGTGAAGGGAACAAGTTTGTTTTTGTTTAATTGGCACAGTGCCTACCAGTAAAAAGTGTTTGGGAATATTTTGTTTTGAAAATTTTAATTTGGGTGCGTTTAAGAAGCACGTCGTTCGTGTGCATATAATTTGGGTGCGTTTAAGAAGCACGTCGTTCGTGTGCATATAATTGGGTGCGTAATGTGAAATACTTGTTGTCGGCAGCAACAAGTACCGGATGCGGCAAATAAAGTTGCATGCCATTTATAAAATGTTTCCTTGGTATGAGCGTTCGTATCAGGTTGAGACATTGGGGGTGCGTGAATTTATATTTGTTTTCTATTATTATGATCATATTGTCAGGTATATGTCCAAGCCAGCAATTAGCGTACGGATAGTGATAAAACAGCCAGCCGAATAGTGTAGCGTTTAGGGCCAGCGACATGACACGGAAAGTAAAATTGAATGAAGAAAAATTCAATGATAGTGAAAATCATCCAGCGTGGAAAGAAAAGTGTTCAGTGTTGGCCAACACAATTTATTGGGGAATGAGTAGGTAGATTTGAGAGCCAGCCGACAGTGCATGCCAGCAGCAAATTTGCGACCAGCTATGAAAATAAAACCATCAACTTTAACCAAAATGTACGCTAATTAGCCAGTGATCGGAAAGTGATTAGAAAGTGATAGGACAGTGGCAATAAACAAGGAAAGTGAGTAGTACTACTAAAAGACAGCGAGGATTAAGTGAGAATTGGGGTAGGTAGGGCGGACAGTTCAGCCAGTAGCCAGTGAATGAATACGGACAAGTGCAAGACAGCGGGATAGAGACAAGTCATGTTGTCAACTTAGTTGGACATATATAGGTAGGACTAGGGGGTGCGTTGCGTTTAGATATCCCATAGGATTGTCTATTGTAAAGCGAAATTATTACAACATTTTCTCCTTATTCTCTTTTCTTACAGCGAAAATGGCAAAGCAACATGCCCACCGTATGGTGATAGCCGCCATAGAGCGGGTATTATTGTATACGAAGAGCGTGGCCTTTGAGGAGGCCGATGTCTTGGAGCTTAGCCTGAGACAACAGCGACTGGACGAGTGCTGGGCACATTTAAGCGCCGTCCACGACAAGCTAGTGCTAGCAAAAGGAGCGGACGTTAATGCTGCCGAAGCGGCATTAATCGAAGCCGAAGAGAAGTATTATGCCGCGAAAGGTGTAATTATGCGAAAGATAGCCAGCCTTCAGCCAGCAGCCAGCGATCAACAGCCAGCGTCGCCAGTGTCAAATTCGGACAGCCATCATCAGCCAGCGATTTCGGTACAGGTTCAAATGCCAGCACAGCACCATGGAATTACCAACACATGGGGATTCTTCGATGGAGACCTCACGAACTGACAGGGGTTCCATGACCGGTTCGTGGCGGCCATCCATGGAGACGATAAGATAGCGCCAGCATATAAATTTAGCTACCTCACGAATTCATTGAGGGGCGAAGCAGCCAGAACTATGGGAAAGTGGCAGCTGACTGATGACAACTATCAGGAAGCCTGGGAGAGGCTCAATCAATTATACAACCGCAAGTATTCAACTTGCAGGATGTTACTCAGGACCTTCACGGACCTACCAAAGTTGCCAGCAAACCCGGACAGCACAGCGTTGCAGAACATATCTAACGTGACTCACGAGATGCTGCGCCAACTGCGAGCGCAAGGGGCTCCAGTGGAGGCCTGGGATCTAGTGGTGGTCCCCATGATACATGAGCGGTTGGACCAAGAGACAGCAAGGCAGTGGGAACTGCACAGGGAGTCCGAAGCGCCAACTTGTCGCCAAATGTTGGACTTTTTGGATCGCCAAGCAGCAGCCAGCAGCAGGCCCACAACCAGTCGCCAGCGATACAATCGATTTGAGAGCGAGCGGGAGCAAAGAGCTCCAAGGACAGCAGCAGTGTCACCAGTCAGCAGGAGTAGCAAGCCAGCAGCAAGTGACCAGCCAGCCAGACAGCAGCCAGCAGCTAGAATGCCAGCAGCCAGCTTGAACAGGGACAGCGGCCGTAGGCACACATGCGAATTGTGCATTGAGCCACACCAGCTATACAATTGCAGCCAATTCAAAGAAATGAACCTGGCAGCGAGGAGGAGCTATGTTCGCAAGCAGGGGCTATGCGAAAATTGCCTCAAAAGGGGGCATGGTATTTACGAGTGCTTCCAGGACCCATGCCCCAGATGTCCGTGCAAGCAAATGCACAACAGTGTATTGTGCCCAATACTAGTAAGCGGTAAGCCAGCGCCAGTGTTGAATGCTTCGGCATTCAGGATGAGGAAGAGGGAGTCTGATTGACTGGCCGAGGCCCCATTGGCCAAACGAAAGAGATCGACAGCAGCCACAGGATCAGCGAAGCCAGCAGCAAATAAACCGGACAGCATTTCTAACTCTGTAACGAAAGCAACCAATAAAAAGATTCAAAAATACCCCTCTTTTGTAAATTATTTCAAACAAGACATTTCAGCGGGACAGGTTACTCTTTTACCAACGATTTTGATTCGGATTCAGGTAGAAGGTAAAATATACGGGCCAATAAGGGCATTATTAGATTCAGGGGCGCACCCTAGTCTAATATCGAATAGCATAATAAGCGAGTACAGTATTGCTACTGTGGTAGCCAAAAAGAGAGTAGTGGGAATTGATGGCGAACCAATCCCAATCAAGAAACAAGTAAGTGTAAGAATATTGCCTTGGCATGAAATGGGAGAGTGGGTTGATGAGGTTCTATGGGTATTACCAAAAGAATCCAAATGGGAAGTAAGCACGCCAGCGAGAAATATTCAGCCAGTACAGTTTCAGATGGGTGAGCATTATGCCGACCCAGTATATTGGAAGAGCGGTCTTGTGTCAGTTCTGTTAGGGGTAAGCGTTTTTGCCAGCATAATGGTGAATGCGAGACCATACAAGATTGGTGGCCTGGTTGCCATTCCTACAACCTTTGGAATAGTTCTCTTTGGTGGAAATGAGCCAGCTAGAGCAAGCGACGTTTTCAGCATGATGCCAGCAGCACGTTGTTCCGAGATGGAAGATGTGGATCGATTAGTACGACAGCTATGGGAAATGGACAGAGTGGAAGGCCACGCCAGCAGGACAGCTGAGGAGCAAGCGGTAGAGGACAATTTTGCACGGACAACGTATCGGGACGCAGATGGCCGTTTCGTGGTTACAATTCCAGCAAAAATGGAAGTTAATCAAATGGGAGAGTCAAGAGCGATAGCGCTGAAAAGATTTATGTATCTCGAGCGAAAACTTGCTCGCGAGCCAGAGTTAAGAGGAAAGTATGTAGAATTCATGCGTGAATACGAACAGCTAGGGCACATGAGGAAAGTGAAAGGACAGCCGCCAGCAGATAAGCCAGCTTATTATATACCACACCATTGTGTGACGCGCAAGTTTAGAGTGGTGTTTGACTGTAGTTGTCAAACGGATAGTGGTGTGTCATTGAATGACGTGCAACTGCTAGGGGAAAAGTTACAGCGGGACCTCCATGAGATCGTAATGAGATTTCGGAGGCATCGTATAGCGTTCAGCGCCGACATCAAGAGCAGAAGAGAGGGCAGCTGCCATCAGAATGCTGATAAGAGAGGCACAGTCAGAGAGTTATGGCAAGGATATTGACGCATTGCGCAAGCATGGACAGCTACCTGAGCACAGCAGGATTGAGTCACTTAAACCAATCTTTGACAACGACAATATATTGAGAGTAGGCGGACGCATACACAGGGCCAAAGCCGTGTATGATGTACGTCACCCAGCGATTATACCAAATAGCACACCTTTATTGTGGTTGATAGTAGATGATGCTCATATAAGAACCAAGCATGGTTCTGCGCAAGTGATGGCGCAAGTGATACGACAGCATTTCTGGATTCCCAGAATCCGAAGCGAGTTAAGAAATTATATACACAAGTGTGTGGTGTGTGTGCGACACAACTACAAGCTAGAACAGCAACTAATGTCAGAATTGCCAGCCGATAGAGTACAGCCAGGCAAGCCATTTTTGCATACGGGGGTAGATTATGCAGGGCCATTTATGGTGCGAGTGACGGACAGAAAGGGAAAGCAAGTGAGCATTAGAAAGACGTGGATAGCAATATTTGTTTGTCTTAAGACAAGAGCGATCCATATAGATACAGTGGATGACTTAACGTCAGCGGCCTTTCTCGCCTGCTACAGGTGATTTGTAGGTAGGAGAGGGCGATGTGCAAGAATGTACAGCGACAATGGCACATCCTTTGTGGGTGCAGCTAAAGCAATAAAGCAAGCGTGGAAATTATGGGAGAGCGAAGGGGTATTTCATAAGTTAAGCAATGAGGGTACCGACTGGATTTTCATGATCCCCGCTGCTCCTCATCAAGGGGGTATATATGAGGCAGCGGTTAAGTCGATGAAATATCATCTTAAGCGAATAGTAGGCCAGCATACATTAGAGAGCGAACAACTCAGAACGTTGTTGATAGAGATAGAGGGCATACTTAATTCTAGGCCAATACATCCATTGCATGATGATCCAGCAGATTTGCAAGCGCTTACACCAGGACATTTCCTGATTGGAGAGCCGATAGTATTACCTCCTCCTTTTACATTAGCCAGTGACACGCCAGCAAGAGGGGTAAAGTTATGGAAAGAGCGACAGTCAATGCTAGGGCATTTTTGGAAAAGATGGAGGGAAGAGTATTTAGTGACGTTAAAAGAAAGGAACAAGTGGCGAAGGGTGAAGGAGAGTATAAGAATTGGACAGCTAGTGATAGTGAGGAATGAGAATCTTCCACCAGCGTTATGGTCATTGGGTAGTCAGCCAGCTGATATATAGCAAAGATGGAATAGTGCGATCAGTGATAGTGCAGACAGAGACAGGGCAATTAGCTAGACCGGTGCAGAAATTTTGCATATTGCCAGTGGAGACAGATAGTTAGTGCTATATGGTCTTACAAACCAATAGCAAGCATAGCGATGATAGTTAGTGATATATAGTCAGCGAATTAATAGCAAGCATAGCGATGATAGTTAGTGATATATAGTCAGCGAATTAATAGCAAGCATAGCGATGATAGTTAGTGCTATATGGTCTTACAAACCAATAGCAAGCACAGCGACGATAGTTAGCGAACCAATAGCAAAGCGTAGCGACGATAGTTAGTGCTATATGGTCTTACAAACCAATAGCAAGGCATAGTGAAAGTGGTTAGCATACAGCAAGTATCAGCGAATCAAAGGGGTAAAGGGATAGGCAGGATAATCCATATCTGCTTCTTCTTTATCTTTCACAGACCAGCCAATGAGATCACCGCAATCTTGAACAATCAGCAACCAAGTGGGATAGACCAACCAGCCGAGAAGTGAATAACTTATTGGGAAAACGTTCGTTTTCGCGGGGAGTGTCCCGAATGGGGACCATTCGTAGTAGAAACTACCATCATTTAGAGACGACAGCCCTGTAAAACCAACTAGAAGCAACCCAATACAGACAGCAATCAACGATTTATATAACAATTTATGTACTATTATTGTTAAGTGTAAGCGTAGCTCCACGATCAAACAATATTCGAACAGACATTTATCGTTAAAGGAAATGAAGCTAACTTCGCTTCGAACGAATTTCATCAGAGGAAACGAAGCTGACTTCGCTTTTTTTCTGATCGGTCACTTCTTTTCAAAACCATAGGACTGTTCGGACGTGCTATCAACCAATCTTCAAAAATATAATTTCTTTTTATTGACTTTAAAATAATCTCAATATATCTGAGCGATCCTCATAAATTTTCAAATTGTTTTTTATTTTTTCAAAAGATAATAAGACTGATTTAATCTGCTTCAACAATTATTTAGCATGCCAGCCTGTGAGCGGTACAGAATGTATTTAATATTTTAGTCATCTCCCAGCAAGCGAATAGTGAACAATAAATTGGTTTTTTTCCGCAAGTCGGTTTTTCCCAAAGGAAAATGGCCGGTGTAACTTGGTGTTACATCTCTTAGCCTTCACAATGTTGTACTTACGGCGAAGTGTCAGAGTCTTAAGGCTGTTTAACGGTTTTCGATTTTTAGGGACAATTTTAAATGCAGCTTTAATTTTCTTTAAGAAAGACATTTTTAATTTTTTTTTTGAATAACTTTAAAATAACTTTTGAAGAAATTTGAGATATCTACTTCAGGTATTAAACTAATGTGAATTTCCAAACTAAAAAACATTCAGCTTTTATACTCTCGAATCGATGACAGAGCTCAAAAAAAGTTAATTTTAGATTCATTATCATTCTCTATCTAATCAAAACACATTTCCTTTGTCTTATTGTTACGTCCCAGACTTCACCTACCTCTACAAATTCATTATTCCCCACATTCCCCTTGCCTAACGGCACATTATTCTTAAAACACTAATTCAAAGCCATTTTCGCCTACACGGCAAAACAGTCGCAATGAATACATTCGTTTGCATTCCTCATCACAAACATGCCGAAACCCGAAACCCTTAAGCCAAATCGTGGAAGAGTTCATAAATAGTTTAGCATAATCAGCAATTTCATACATTCAATCAGAGCTGTAAAATAGATGTACATTAGTGAACTAAGTTAGATTTAATCCGACAAGCAGATTGAATAGGTGCAGCCCTTGGTTGACACAGCGGCCTACCAATCTTGCAATTAATTTAAATAAAATAAAATTGTTAATAATAAGAAATTAAAATAAAAATAAATAGAAAAAAAAAATATTAAGAAAAAAACGTTTAAGTTTTTTTTTTAAATCAAACGTTCGGACAGAGTACGTAAATTTATCAAAACACATTTTTCTATAATGAGATCATGTTCTATATGGGTTTTAAAGAATTTGAATTTTTCTTTATCTAATCAAAAGTACAATCATTTCCTTTGACCCCAATATTGTTTTAAAAAATTATTTTCTTAAACCACATAGGGTAAAGTGTTAAGTTTGGTCTCAAGAATGTAGATGAAAAAAAATAATTTTTTAAAACAACATAGGGAGTCTTATCTTTTATCTAATCAAAACACCTTTTTTTGTTTGTTTTTGAAACCCTTAATTTTAAAAATACATAATCAAATTCCTTCCAATCAGTACAACATTTTTTTTTATTATCTAATCAAAACACCTTGCTCTACAAAAACAAAAGAACATCAAAGGATTTACTTTGTTAGAGGCTAAATCATTTTCATTTTCCACATATCTAATCAAAACACAATGTTATAAATAGTAGTGATGATTAAATGGTGTATAAGTAGTGGTGCTAAGATAAAAAAAGAAGTAAAGAGTTTGAATTTAAATAAAAGTGAGTTTGCTTTATAGAAACAGAAGTTGTGATATAAAAGTAAAGGAAAAATAAGTTTTATTTTCGAACCCAAGACAAAATATTATAGTGGAACTGCAATGGCACCACCAATTAAAAGAATTCTCATCATAGGAGGAGTGTGGGCAGCATACCGATTGCTTAAGGCAGGATACATATGTGGATGGCGCGTATTCATTTTGTATGTACTTTATAAGAAGAAAAAGTTGTATGCATTTTTTAAGAAGCATCCATGGCATGCATTATTAATTGGTGAGTCGTTCCAATTAAAAAAAAAAACATATTGAACAATGAGTCACCAGTGCCATACACACAAGAGCTCAATGGTTTGGTTGAACGTGTGAACAGGAGGGTTATAGAGAAACTACAATGGATGTTTATCCAAAAGCGTTCTTGGGCTCAAGCAGTTTCAACGGCAGTGTTCCTATAAGTGCGTCTGCCTGCTCCAATAAATAAAATTCATAAGAAAATTGCAAAGCAAAATTAATGTTATGGGAATGCAAGCAAGCAAAAACATTTTCATTATTTTTGTTTGCGAATTAATGATAAGTTAGTCATAAGCATATTACATTTCAATAAAGGTCGGAGCATTCTGCTTCGGGAAAAAATATATTTTTTTTAAAAATAAATTGGTGTTCGATTAACTTATACAAGCACAAACGCAAAAAGATAGATACAAATTCAGAGGCATGTATTTCAGGGTTACACCGATGCAACCAAAAATTATAGACTCTATAATCCAATAAAAATAAGATACAAATAATTTTATTAAGATTGTTCCGTATGGGTACCATACGGAGTAAAATCCCTACCACTATACTACCGAATCTACTACCAAGACGACAGCGCTGATGTGTAACTGCCTCTGCATACCATCACATCAATCAACATAATATATTAGTTAATATATACTTATACATGCCAGCCTGCGAGCGGTATATTCTGTAATATACAATTCAGTCTAGAGCTAGCCAGCGTGTAATAAAGTTGGGTTTTTATTCCTTCAAAAGGTTTTCCCAAATAAAAAATA
This sequence comes from Platycheirus albimanus, assembly GCA_916050605.2. Lineage (NCBI taxonomy): Eukaryota > Metazoa > Arthropoda > Insecta > Diptera > Syrphidae > Platycheirus > Platycheirus albimanus. Next base: position 17,913,853 of record OU696696.1, on the reverse strand, counting down.
CTATTCTTTTATTTCGTTCGGAATTTAAGTTTTCAGAGTTTAGAAAAGAAGCGAGCGATACATTTTGGTCGCATCGAACCGGATGTGTACCAACGGCCAGCGAGATACAGTCCACTGAGCCAGCGCGATAAGTGAAAAATAAGTGTTTCAAATGGGCAAGTGGAAAGTGTTAACAAATCATAAGATTTGAGCCCATAAGTCTGCCAGTGTGGAAAGTAAACCAAATTGAATCGATTAATTCAATTAGGCAGCAAGTGTTATAAAGTTATATTATGGACGAAAGTGATACACTTATGAGCAAGGAGTAAGATTGTATAAATATATATAAGCTTTCTTTCCAAAAAACAGCCAGCAGAATGGGACAGTGGAGAGTTGCGGACAGCATAAAATCTAAACGTATAGTGGTTTCTCTCCAAAGCAGCCAGCCAGCCAGCTATACATATATTTATTTTACTCCAAACAGCCAGCCAGCCAGCTATACATATATTTACTTTATTCTAAACAGCCAGCCAGCCAGCCATATGTATATTTTAAATAGCCAGCCAGCCAGCGATATGTGTATATTTATTTTTCTCTCCAAACAGCCAGCCAGCCAGCTATACATATATTTACTTTATTCTAAATAGCCAGCCAGCCAGCCATACATATATATTTACTTTATTCTAAATAGCCAGCCAGCCAGCCAGCCAGCGATATGTGTATATTTATTTTTCTCTCCAAGCAGCCAGCCAGCCAGCTAAACGTATAGTATTTTTCTCTCCAAACAGCCAGCCAGCCAGCTAAACGTATAGTATTTTTCTCTCCAAACAGCCAGCCAGCCAGCTAAACGTATAGTATTTTTCTCTCCAAACAGCCAGCCAGCCAGCTAAACGTATAGTGGTTTTTCTCCAAATCGAATAGCCAGCCAGCTTTATATACACGTTTCTCTCCAAGTGAACAGCGATACATACACATTTCTCTCCAAATCGAATAGCCAGCCAGCGATATATATATATACATACACATTCCTCTCCGGACAGAATTATATTTTTTCAGATAGTGAGTCAGCGTATACACACATGTATTTATTCATATGCATTTGCGCATATTATTTTGTACAGCGAACCGATACCTGTATGCACATATCCCAGATACAATCAGCCAGCCAGCCAGCCGAATATATCTCAACACGAGCCAGCGTAACCCTTTTGTGTGTGCGCAGTGCATATCGATTTTGCACAAGCACCCATGGACAGCAATTTGTTGATACATACAAACCGGTATGGCAAGCAACAAGAATAACTAGTTGCACACAACCCACCCTTAGAAAGGGTCTCAGTAAATAAGCAATGGATTGAGGAATGTGTGTGTATGGATAGCTTGTTTTTGTCTACGCATCTTTTTTGAATGGTTTTGCATGATTATTCAGTGGTGCGTATTTCAAGCGAGCGGGATATTCAGAGTGCGGAGAAAACGAAAATTAAAATTTAAAAACAATTGCGATAGTGAAAAATTACAAGGAGAAAAAATAGAGGTGTGTATTTATTTATTAAAATAATAAATATTAAGTGTTTCTGCCAGCAATAAGGATAGTGGTGCCCAGGATAGAAAATAGAAAGTGTTTCAGGCCAGCGAGGAAAGTGTTTGTCGATTTAATTTGGATAGATAATAGATAGTGTTTTAGCCAGCGGGGAAAGAAGTGATTTCATTTATCGGCGAATGAATTGTGAGTGTTTTTTTTTGCGTCGGATTTGCATACGGAGAGTGATATTGGCATAAATAAAGATAGTGTTTTCGGGCCAGCGAAATGATAGTGTTTTGTTGCCAGCGAAAAACATGCAGATATCCGAAGCAAGGGTTTCCTTTTTATTTTTTTGTTTGGGTATTATTTTTTTTTTTTATGCACAACAACACGGTGCGAAGTGTTGTTGTAGCGATGGGGGTGCGTTGCGTTGATGTATTCGCCGTCTGCAGCGGCGAATGCATTATATTTATTTTGTGCGTTGCGTTCTTTTGCGTGGGATTTGGGTGCGTTTGCGTTTGCGTTTTTAATAAACAATATTTCCGTGGTCTCAAATGCGTTGGGACTACGTTGAGATAATGTTTTACATTTGTTTTTTTTTTTTAATATCTCGATGATTCTTGTGCGCTAGGATCATCTTGAGGTATATGAGGGGGTGCGTTTTTTTTGTTTATAATATTGTATTTTTTGAGTAGCCTACATATGTCCGGGAAAGTGAAATTCGAAGAGTGAAAATTGGCAACAAAAAGGAAAAGCGAGACTAATAAAGTCAATAAAGATAGCGATAATCATCCAAATGGAGATTAACAGCCAGCGAAAATATTGGCATATAAAAGTGTTGGCCAACACGCTTAGTGGGGAATTTAGGTAGGATTATATTTCGGAAGGCAAATGGACAGTGATGAAAAGCAATATGCAATGGAAAAGCGAAATGGAGAAGTGATATGCCAATTAGCCAGCGAACACAGAAAGCGAAATGGAAAAGTGAAATGCCAATTAGCCAGCGAATCTGGATAGTGTCAAGGAAAAGCGAAATGCCAATAGGATAGTGAACTGTGATAGCGAATTGAGATAGCGAAATGCCAATAGGATAGTGAACTGTGATAGCGAATTGAGATAGCGAAATGCCAATAGGATAGTGAATTGTGATAGCGAATTGAGATAGCGAAATGCCAATAGGAAAGTGTATTGAGACAGCGAATTGAGATAGCGAACAATGCTAATACGAAAGCGACACGAAAGCGATATTTGCCAACCGAAATAGCAATGCTGACCTAGGGTCAGCATTTGGACAGCATATAAAGAGCAAAAGCTCACAGCCAGCAGGTAACGTTACCGGAAAGTGACACGATAGTGAACAAGGAAAGTGACATGATAGCGATTTTGGCAAAGCCATACGATAGTGAAGCCTGTACGCAGGCAGGAACAGCGACAGCGACGGACATATGTTAGGTGGTAGGTAGGAATAGGTTGCTGGTAGAGGTAGATTTTGGGTATAAAGGAGCAAAACTTTGGCAAAGTACTAATGCAACTCTTTATTCATTTTATTTCCAGACATGTCAAAGCAGCATGCCCATCGAGCAGCGATAGCTGCCATTGAGCGAGTAATGGCATACACGGACAGCGAGGCATTGCTAACAGCGGACAGCATAGAGCTGCAGATGCGTCTAGAGCGACTGGAGGAGTGCTGGGCGCACCTCACAGTCGTCCATGACAAACTAGTTGTGGCGAAAGGAACTGACATTAAGTCAGTAGAGGAAAGCTACATGATAGCTGAGGACAGCTATTACAATGCGAAAGGGGCCTTGATGCGAAGGCAAGCCAGCGTACAGCCAGCGATTATGGAAAGTGTGCCAGCGTTGCCAGCGTCGCCAGCGTCGCCAGCGTCCCTAAGGGAAACACAAGCACAGCCAGCGATCTCAGTGCAGGTACAAATGCCTGCACAACAGCATAATATAAACAACACCTGGGGTATGTTTGATGGGGACCTTACCAATTGGCAAGGTTTCCACGATAAATTTGTCGCCGCCATACACGACAATGAAGCCATCTCGCCAGCGTATAAGTTCACGTACCTCACCACGTCTTTGTGTGGTGAGGCAGCAAGAACAATGGGAAAGTGGCAACTAACGGATGGGAGTTATGTTGAGGCCTGGGAACGCCTCAACCAACTCTACAACCGCAAGTATGCGACATGTAGAATGTTGCTGAGAGCGTTTACCGACTTGCCAGCGTTGCCAGCGAATCCGAACAGCGCAGCGATCCAGAACATCTCGAACGTCACCCACGAGATGTTACGACAGCTAAGGGCACAAGGTGTGCCAGTGGATTCGTGGGACATGTTTGTCGTCCCAATGATCCACGAACGCCTTGACCCAGAGACAGCGCGACAGTGGGAGCTGCATAGGGGGGATGAGTTGCCTACAAGTAGGCAGATGCTCGAATTCTTAGATAGGCAAGCAGCAGCTAGCAGCCAGCCTACCAGCTCCAGGACCCGGTACAATCGGTTCCAGAATGAGCGGGATGTCCAACATCCAAGACCGACAGCGGGAACAGCGACTCCGAGAGTCATACGGCCAGCCGAACAGCAGCCAGCGAAGAAACCACAGCCAGCAGCAAAGCCAGCGGGAGTTAGTGCAACTCGGGATAGCGGACGTCGTCACACATGCGAGTTGTGTGGTGACTTCCATCAAATACATAGTTGCGATAGATTTCGACAGCGCAATCTGACAGCGAGGCGCGACTATGTTCGCCGGCACGGTCTGTGCGAAAATTGCTTAAAGCGTGGACATGGGGTGGATGGTTGCTTCCAAGATCCATGCCCTAGATGCCCGTATCGACAGATGCATAATAGTCTACTATGCCCCATATCGACAGCGAAGAACCCAGTTCCAATGATGACAGCGGCGGCATTCAAGTTGAAGCCTAGGAGAGCGGATTGACTGGAAAAGCGCCCATCAATTAAGAACGATGGGATTAAGCGAAAGCGGCCAGCGAGCGGAGAGCGTGTCAATCAATTCAAAAGAAAGTGTACGAAAGAAAATAAAAATAATGAAAAATATTTTGAATGTTTAAATTCTTTGGGAAATGGGTTTCAAGGGGAAGGAGTTACACTTCTTCCAACTGTAGCTATTTTGTTTCAGGTGGGCAAGAAGACGTATGGACCAGCGAGGGCATTATTAGATTCAGGAGCACATCCGAATTTGATAACGCACAGCTTGATCAATGATCATGCATTTGAGACAGTGTCGACAGCGAGGAGAGTGGTGGGAATCAATGGTGATCCCATTCGTATTCGGAAGCAGATAAGCATTCGAATAATGCCCTGGTTTCGGTCGGAAACCTGGATAGATGAAGTCTTTTGGGTACTTCCCAAAGATTCCAAGTGGATAGCGCATACTCCGTTAAGGAATGTAGAGCCAGCGTTATTTGAGACAGCGGAGCCTTATGCCGATCCTAATTATTGGCAAAGAGGGGCTTTTAACATTGTGCTAGGGGCAAGAATTGTTGCCAAAGTAATAGCGAGCGCGATACCACGCAATATTGGCAATATGGTGGCTATCAGTACAGCGTTTGGGACAGTAGTGTTTGGGGGTAGCAACCCCGATGATGCGAGCTTTGGGATGAGTGTTTTGCCAGCGGCTCGATGTGTTGAGCTGGAGAGTGTGGACCACCTGGTACGACAGTTGTGGGCCATGGATCAAGTGGGATGTTGCGCATCCAGGACAGAAGAGGAACAAGCGGTAGAAAACAATTTTCTACAAACGACAGTGAGGGATAGTGAAGGACGTTTTATCGTCACGATACCATTAAAAGCTGATATACAGCAGCTAGGTAGTTCTAGAGAGATAGCGTTGAAAAGATTTATGTATCTTGAGCGAAAGTTTAATAGAGAGCCAGCGATGAAAGCGAAGTATGTCCAATTCATGCGTGAGTATGAAGAGTTAGGGCATATGGTAAAAGCGAACGGCCAGCCGACAGCGGGACAGCCAGCGTATTATATACCACACCATTGTGTGACAAAGAAATTTCGAGTAGTGTTTGACTGTAGTTGTCATACGGACAGAGGTGTCTCGTTGAATGACATGCAACTGCTGGGGGAAAAGCTGCAGCGTGATCTTCACGAGATAGTGATGCGTTTCAGAAGGCATCGGATAGCGTTTAGTGCAGACATCAAAATGATGTTTCGGCAAGTGGGTATAGCGCGACAGCAATGGGACCTCCAGAGAATATTCTGGAGGGAATCTCCCATGGAAGAGATAGTGGAATATGTGTTAACAGTGGTCACATATGGCATCTGCATACAATGCAGTACGTGCCTTGGTACAGTGTGCCAGCGAATTAAAGAACACCTTTCCAGTAGTGGAGAGGGTAGTTCTCAACGACTTTTACATGGATGACTGTGTATCAGGTTGCGATAGTGAAGAGGAGGCTACACTCCTCATAAAACAATTGGATACAGTGTTGCGAACTGGCGGGTTCGAATTGCGAAAGTGGAAGTCGAATAGTGTAGAGATAGTGAGACAGCTGAATGCTGATAAAGAGAAAGTGGTGACATTCGAAAGTGAAGGGCAAGCGACAGTGTTGGGATTACAGTGGTTAGTGGATAGCGACCAATTTACGTTCTCAGTACAAGAACATGAACTGGATACGAAAGCGACTAAGAGGACAGTGTTGAGTTCGATAGCGAAATTGTATGACCCTAACGGTTATATTGCGCCAGTGGTTATCTTGGGAAAAGTGCTTATACAGGATATCTGGAGAGTGAGTTATGAGTGGGATCAGATATTGCCAGCGGATCTGCAATGCAGATGGAGCCAGCTTTTACGAGAGATAAAGCATTTAGAGCAATTTCGCATTGACCGATGGTTACGCACGAGTCAAAGAGCGAAGATCCAAATACATGGATTCTCTGATGCTTCGGTTACAGCGTACGGAGCAGTGATTTATGTGAGAGTGGAGACAGTGGAAGGAAAGTGTACATGTCAATTGGTAACAGCGAAGACTAGAGTGGCTCCATTGAAGACGGTAAGCATACCACGGCTGGAATTAGCAGCCGCTGAGTTGCTGAGTCGAGTTCTAGTGGAACTAATGGAGACAATGGAGTGGAAAGCGGTAGAGTATGTGCTCTGGACAGACTCGATGGTAGTTTTGCATTGGCTACGCAAACTTCCACGAGATATGAAAACATATGTAGCGAATAGAGTGTCGTCAATACAGAGCCAAACCGATATTAGCCGGGGGCGGCTTGTTGACACGAAAGCGAACCCAGCTGATTTATTGAGCAGAGGGTTAATGCCAGCGCAGATAGTGGGGAATAAGTTGTGGTTGCATGGACCTGATTGGTTATGCCTCCCGGAAAGCGAATGGCCAGCGAATAAGATAGCGATGCCAGCGAGTGAGATAGTGAACAGTGAGATGCAAGTCTTCGCACTCACTGGTGAGAGTGTGACTTGGAGCATATCAATGCCCAATCAGCAAGAGAGAGTGTCGATAGTGGAATATGCCAGCAATCTTAGGAAAGCGATAAATATTATTGGTTACATATGGCGGTATGTGAACCAATTGAGAACGAGAGTGACAGCGAGAAAGTCTGGTCTTGCAGTAAGCAGGATTCAGAGGGGTTGTAAAGTGTCGACAGCGTTGAAAACGGAAGAGCGAGTATCAGCTATGCGAATTCTCTTAAGAGAAGCACAGGCTGAAGCGTATGGAAAGGAAATAGTTTCGTTACGAAAGTGTGGACAGCTACCCGAGCACAGTAGAATCGAGTCTCTTAAACCGATTTTCGATAGTGATAGTATTCTGCGAGTGGGGGGACGGCTACATAGAGCTGAAGCAGCCTATGATACACGTCACCCAGCAATTATACCAAACGGCACGCGGCTGTTATGGTTAATAATTGATGACGCTCATGTTCTTACAAAACATGGCTCAGCGCAAGTGATGATGCAAGTGATACGACAGCATTTTTGGATTCCTCGAATCCGCAGCGAGTTACGAAACTATTTGCATAAGTGTGTAGTGTGCGTGCGGCACAACTACAAATTGGAACAGCAGTTAATGTCTGAATTGCCAGCGGATAGGGTACAACCAGGCAAGCCATTCCTTCATACAGGTGTGGACTATGCCGGGCCCTTTACGGTGAGAGTGTTGAATCGACAGGGAAAGCAAGTGAGTGTACGAAAGACATGGATAGCGATATTTGTCTGTCTTAAGACAAGGGCAATTCACATCGACACAGTCGGTGATTTGACCTCTGCAGCGTTTCTTGCATGCTACAGGCGATTTGTGAGTCGCCGAGGTAGATGTGCAAGAATGTACAGCGATAATGGCACGTCCTTCGTAGGAGCAGCCAAGGCGATAGAGCAAGCGTATAGAGTGTGGGAAAGAGATGAAGTGTTTCATCAGTTGAGCAATCAGGGCACTGATTGGATCTTCATGGTACCAGCTGCTCCTCATCAAGGGGGTATATATGAGGCGGCAGTCAAGTCCATGAAGTATCATTTAAAGAGGATAGTCGGACAGCATATTATGGAAAGCGAGCAATTTAGAACGTTGCTAACAGAGATAGAGGGTATACTGAATTCCAGGCCCATACACCCATTACATGACGATCCAGCGGATTTACAAGCACTCACACCAGGACATTTCCTGGTGGGAGAGCCGATAGTGTTACCACCTTTGTTTACTCTAGCCAGCGATACGCCAGCGAAAGGGGTAAAATTATGGAAAGAGCGACAGTGTATGCTTATGCATTTTTGGAAAAGATGGAGAGAAGAATATTTAGTTACATTACAGGAAAGAAAGAAATGGAGAAGAGAGAAAGAGAGCCTTAAGGCAGGACAGCTAGTGATAGTGAAAAATGAAAATTTACCGCCAGCGTTATGGTCTATGGGTAGAGTCAGCCAGCTTTTGTACAGTAAAGATGGGATAGTGAGATCAGTTGTAGTGCAAACTGAAACAGGACAGCTAACTAGACCAGTACAGAAATTATGTATATTGCCAGTGGAGATAGCGAATCAGGACAGCATATAACAACAGCCAGTGATATTCGATAGTATATAACAACAGCCAGTGATATTCGATAGTATATAACAACAGCCAGTGATATTCGATAGTATATAACAACAGCCAGTGATATTCGATAGCGTTTATGGTCAAGGGTAGGGGATAGGTAGGATAATCGATTTGCTTCTTTTCTATATTTCTCAGATTGACCAATAGAGCCAGCGTATGCCAGCGAGGACAGCCAATGACAAGAGGATCAGCGATTACGACAGCGGAAAGTGATGAAGGACAACCTAGTGTGAAAACGTTCGTTTTCGCGGGGAGTGTTCCGTATGGGTACCATACGGAGTAAAATCCCTACCACTATACTACCGAATCTACTACCAAGACGACAGCGCTGATGTGTAACTGCCTCTGCATACCATCACATCAATCAACATAATATATTAGTTAATATATACTTATACATGCCAGCCTGCGAGCGGTATATTCTGTAATATACAATTCAGTCTAGAGCTAGCCAGCGTGTAATAAAGTTGGGTTTTTATTCCTTCAAAAGGTTTTCCCAAATAAAAAATACTATTCTTTTATTTCGTTCGGAATTTAAGTTTTCAGAGTTTAGAAAAGAAGCGAGCGATACAAAGATCAAGATTATTTACTTCCCGTAGAGGTAATTACAAATTTTTAATCAACAAACTATATAGATCTGTTCTCCGATATCGGTGCTAGTAGTATTTTTTCTTACATATATGTGGGATGAGAAGTAGACGAGTGATAACGTACGACCAACACCGGATCTTTTACTAACAACAGCAACAACACAAATACGAATTCAATAGAGCGGTAAGAACAAGACCCTAGACAACGAGAGAGGAGAACGAGAAGACAAAAGAGAATTGCGTTCCCTCCATAAAACACTAATTTTTGTAAAACAATTCAATTCAATGTAAAACAACTATCATTTGTGCTGGCCGGTCGTGGTCGTGGCAATTCATGTTGTTTCTACTACTGTGATTTTACGTTACAGACGGCGTCCAACGTGGGGAAATACTTTACGTTTTTCTCACTTGCCCCGTCTTGTGGGAGAAGAGATATATTTTCTGCTTTACAAACCAGCTATTTTTAAACAGAGAAGGTAGCCGGCACATACATCTTCGTCGGTGAAAAACTTCATCGGATGATTTGTACGTAAGTTTCTTCTTCTCACCGATCGTAAGCTCCTCTTAGCAATACTTGGTTGTAAGAAAGGCATACCGATTCACACTGCCAACATACTACATATGTGAGCTTTAACATTGATGATGCATGATTTCGATATCAAATATATTTCAATGAAAGAATTTAGTTTAAAAAGATTTACCGGAGGTAAAGTATTATTAAGTTCTAAACTGATTCCATTCCAAAAGAATCTAATTTTAAGATTGGTTGAGCATTTCACTTATTAGTTCCGAAGAAAGTTTTATAAAGGCAAAATCAAAATCTTCGAAGGTTTTTAGAGAAAATAAACTCTTTCTCTCTTGAAAACTCCAGTCGAACATTCTCTGAAAGTTCATCAAGTCAGTGGACTGAAGCTAAGGAAGACGGAAGTAAAGACCTGTAGGGAAAACACTTTCATTAAATTCACTAATACGATGGGTAAAACATTATCCAATTCTTCATGAAAACTATCTGACAATTTTTCTGCAAATAATGCATATCCGTCAGTTCCGTCAACAAAAAATAATGCACATGAATTGGCCGCTAGGTAGCAACACATTCGCACACAGAATTCGGTGAACTCATCCACCGGAAATTTAAAACGAAAACCTCATAACAATCCTGCTTTTTTTGCTAGACGAACAAAGGAATATGGAGGAAAGAGCTTCTCCGATAATGAATTTCCTTCTTTTGGAATTCACTTTCGGTCGAAGATGGTTGACTGGCTCCGACAAAAGAAGCCATTAATATAATTGATAATAAGAATTTTTGGTCAGAGTTTCTTAAGACAAGAAAAAAAAAATAATTAGCAAAGAATAATCCACACATAGGCGAGAATTAATAAGGGTAAGTTAAATGAAATAGGCAGTGAAAAGAATTAATATGAATAGTGCCAATTCAATTCAGCCACTCCGGCATTTTAGCGTGCAGCTGCATATCGTGAGAAAAAAATCGTATGTGAGACGTCGTCAGCCGTGTCTCGACGGTGCGGACATTCTAACCGGACAAAAACGCCACCCATCCGAGCAAATAAAGCACTCCGAGAAACAATTAGCGAGGACGTAGGTAAGACTCGTCATATCTTAGCACGTTTAGTGATTTATGTAGAAAAGCCCATGCTTATAGGTTCCCTCTTTCTTTCTTAAATAGGTAGGCATCGGCGACGACGCAAAGTTTTATTTGATATTGTCCAGATATTAAAATAGCAACAAAATAAAAACTAAAAGCGACAAGAAAACCTCTCGATCGTTTATTTTCTTGATATATACACATATGTACGCACGTGCGCAATCACCACGCATGCTAATTAATTGCCATACCAAGGGCCACACCACAATCAGCATCTATGGACGCTAAATTCCATCCATCAAGGACAGGCAAAAATACTCCCTAGAAGGCCAACCCTGAAAGGAGGAAAACGAAGGAAATCATTTACTACGATAGTAGAACATACGACCATTCCTAGAACATCTTATAATCGGACACCAAGAACACCCTATATCCTGCCATCCCATCACGTTGGAGCTACACAAAAATAAATAAAAAGTTTTCTTGTTTCATGGAGATATCTGCGTATATTTCATTTGGGTCCACAACACCGGATCAGAGAAAAAGAGGAACGAAAGAATAATCTTGTTTTCTTTTGACCGGTTTGTACCCATAACCAGATACATACTTCTCTGTCGCTCGAGCAGTCGCGCGCCGACGGCGTTGAGGAAGTTTTTTTTTATTTTGAGAACTGAACATAGCAGAACGAAGGTATGTTTATATATATAATTATATGAATATATGCAGCCAAATTCCGAACGAATCATCGCACATATATCACCACGTGCGGTATATATACATATGAATCAGAGAACCTACTTCACCAAGCAAGCCCATAGTCAATACCAAATATAATTTGGGAGATAGGGATTCATCCTATCGACAAAATCTATGTGGCCAAGTCTCTATAAATTTAAACATCGTCATCGATATACATCAGCACGACGTCATAGGTCAGACAATCAGTTTGTCGTATATCGACACCTAAAAATATATATATCCTTTGGAGCTTGAATAATATCAGGAGATTCAAAAGAAAATCAAGAATTTGGAGAATAGGAATTTATTTGTAGTTATATTTAAGTAGTTACAAGTAGCCTTTTCATATTTTTATAAGAACATCTATATATGTAAATATATAATCTTCTTTCCTAAGCAAATATAGGGATACAAATACGAGTGCATTTGAAAGTGGCTAGGCAATTGGAATATTTCAAATCATTCTGTCGCCAACCATACAAGTGTGAAGACCACCCTACTAGTGGTCCCTTCTAATTAATAAAAAGTTTTGAGTGCGGGATTTAAATCGAAATAACCAAATGTAAAATCTATAATTTTCGGCGACATCCGATGAGTTTTTGGAAAACGAACCACATCAAGGTAAGGGGAATTAAACATTCTTTTAGTTAGGCTATAAATTTTTATAGATTATTCGCTGGTTTTAATTTTGGCTCAAAGTCAGGAACCCATTTTGGACAATATTTCATTCATTTCTTCAGGAAATAACCATTATCCCTTCATTTTTAGGTATTTGTGAATAATTACAAGGAAGTCAAGGTTATCTTTTCGACGGATTCAACGTAGCTAGGAAAAATTAATCAGAGAAATCAGGCAGCAAAGGAAGGAGTTAGAGGTTAGATTCATCAGGCAGGAGGTAGCAGCATGTGCATCGGACGACGACAGCAGCAGCAGCAGCAGATTATATGGAAGTGTGTTAATGTGTTTTTTTTGAGAATAAAATGGATTAAAGATCACAATTGTGTAACAAAATACTGGATCTACACGGAAACTCTACAGGATTTCCCACGAAAGTGGAATAATGGGCATGGAAAGCTACGCCCTGACAGAAATAATGTTCGGAACGCCAGATAAGTGAAAATCAAGAATAAAACTCCAGGTAAATCTTGTAAAGTTTTTATTGTATACTGTGTGTGTCAGACATCAAGAAAACCATACGTCCCAGCGTTCGAGGCGCGACGACAGCGTCGGTTTTGAATTTAACAATTGTGCCGAAAATTGCATCAAAAGTGATTCAGTTCGCACACCACGTGCGGTGAAGCACCAGCACAAGCATATTTTAAGTGTTCCACGGTATTTCCTACGGAAATATATCTTTCAGGTATTCTGCTATTTGAAGACACATCGAAACGTGGGTGCACAGATTGTATCCACGGGTCCAAATTGCAGATACGCTGAAGAGAGCAGCGAACTTATTACGAATCGCTCATCGACGTCACCAGCACACAGTCTTCGACAGTCTGGCACACCAAAGTTTACAGTTGTACAGTTTTACAGTTGTACAATTTTACTTTTTTTCAAGTATTAAAAGCATTTTGCGTTTTTATATGAGTACCTAAATATCCTTCAAGTAAAATTATCAAGTTATATCAATCAATCACACTACATTCCTCGAAAGTCGCATCAATACGCCCTTCGCCACGAGAGCACATTAAGCTTCATAAATTATACAACGTATAACAGTTGTAGTATAGTTAGTTTTAAAAACTCACTTTTTTTATGATTATATTATATATATATCGTAACATTTTTATTTTCCACCTCACCCTTTGAAAAACAAAGCAAATTAAGTACATAAAGATCACAAAAAGAGAATACAAGCTCCATAAATTTGTAAGAGCAAAACTTCGACCAAGTTGAGATAAACTACGAAAATAGAAACGTTAACATCTTAGTAGATCGAACGTCGTTTGCGATAACATAATCAATCATACGTTTCCGATTATAACATTTAATTAGCACCGTGGCTAAAGTAAAGAAGTTCAGAAATACTTTTACGAATAAAAACTTTGATTCTAATTGTGGAATATATGTCTTTTACCAGATCTTTATTTACATTACATGATTTCCAAACCCACTTGCTTACAGCATTGGAGTAGCAGAATGGACAGTTCCTTCAGCAGTGCACTGGTGATCGACTGGTACTATTTGAGCAATGACAATTTGTCGTAAAGTCATAAAGTAACTGATTTATCTTTATTCATAATCACATTATAATTGGTAAAGACTATATTTGATATATTTTAAACATTTTAATTCCCTTCCTTGACCTTTTTCCGAACTGGAATCTGGTACTGAATCCAGTCGTTTGCGATAACATAATCAATCATACGTTTCCGATTATAACATTTAATTAGCACCGTGGCTAAAGTAAAGAAGTTCAGAAATACTTTTACGAATAAAAACTTTGATTCTAATTGTGGAATATATGTCTTTTACCAGATCTTTATTTACATTACATGATTTCCAAACCCACTTGCTTACAGCATTGGAGTAGCAGAATGGACAGTTCCTTCAGCAGTGCACTGGTGATCGACTGGTACTATTTGAGCAATGACAATTTGTCGTAAAGTCATTAAGTAACTGATTTATCTTTATTCATAATCATATTATATTTGGTAAAGACTATATTTGATATATTTTAAACATTTCAATTCCCTTCCTTGACCTACTCTGGGTGCCTTTTTCCAAACTGGAATCTGGTACTGAATCCTTAATGCATATCCCTTGGACAAACGGTCCATAATTTTGTTTATGGGTTCTGTGGGCATGTTAACTTGTTTCATTTTGGGGACATTCTAAAGTAAAGTTTCTTAATTTCGATTTCTGTTCATGTTTTAATTTCAATCTGTTAGGACATTTGTTCGTTTAATTATTTCGCGGTACGGTTCACGTTAAAGTCTTAATAGTTTTTGAGTATTCTAATTGAAATAAGAGTCAGTTTAATTTTGCAAGACGAATTGCAGTAGAGTCCGTAAACGGTAGCTGTCTTTGTAAAGACTCATACCCGGAAGTATGAATACGTTATTCGATTTTTCAATTGAAAAATATCAATAAGCTTCAAGAAGAATATATTCATTCAATTTTCGGACGCTATCGAATAAGGTTGCATTTGTAATAAGTTAGTAATAAGTTAAAATTTAATAAAGTTTTTTTTTCAAAACACCTTAACCCAGGTGAAAAACTTAAATCGCCGCAATCAGTAGTTTCTTGGAGATGGTGGTTTGTTAGATGGCGTCTTTGCAAGTCCGTCAGCCATCATCGCCAGATCGTTCTTGTGGCGGCCAAAATTTTAATCCCATCCAGCGCGTCTCTTTATGCGTCTCCGCTGGGAAAAATAAAAAAAAGTGCGAAAAAAAATACACATACAGTAGAACTCAGGTATGAGTTTTCTAGTCTAAGATAGTTCTTTTTTGCTATGTTAGCACGCGCCTAAAAGTCTCAAAGCCTGGTCAAATTCGAAAAAGTCTCAAATTCTGTAAGTTTCAAAATCAAGAAGTCTCAAGGCCAGGTCGAATTCGAAGAAGTCTGAAATTCTTCTAAAATTGGTCCAACAACATCCATCACAAACGACGACAGTTGAGAGCGTCGTTCGCTCATCAACAAGGATGAAATATGTGATTCTGTGGGGAAACCATGAGGACCGTTGTCCGTCTTCCAAATAGTACATCGAATGAGAATCGAAACTTTGTAGAGAATCGAAACTTTCAAGACAAAAATGGAAAACAAAACCAAAACAGATAAAACTTACTTTAGTTACGTACCTACATATATGTATGTAGGATCTCGTTTAGATACATAAGACATTTCTACACACAGGAGTACCTTAACGAACAAAGACGAGACTAGACCTACCTACCAATACTTACACACTGAGAAAAACCAGATATACGAAAAGGGGACTAAAACGGACGACGATGACGACGACCGACAAGAACGCACGAACAGGAAAGTAGTTTTTTAGTTTTAGTTGAATAGCCGATGTGATACGTGACCAAAACTCCGGAGACGCGAACAATAATCCAATCCCATATTCCCATAAATAATGTTCTAATAATAATTCGGTTTTGAAAACATTTAAAATTACTAGAAAAAATAAAAGTCAAATAAATAATATTGTTTAACATTAAATTGGTGCGTGGTCTTTCTTTTCTTTGATTAACTATAATCGGGCGAGAGGAAAAAAAGAGATGCAATTTGTAGTGTTTATTTGTGCGTAGAGGAATAAACCTACAAATTTGGGGGCTCAACCGAGATTTGAGCAGAAAGTAATACAGTGCGACGTTCTAAAAAAAAAAAAAAAAACACCCCGAACAGTGCGAGTGCGCGACTTAAATATGTATATAGAGGCTTAGTGGCAAAAGTGCATAAAAATTAAAATCTGTGACGAGAAAGAAAATGCAATCTGTGAGAAAAAATTTAAAGTATCTAGCCAGACGCCATTAAGCAAACGGTAAATGTACAACAGATTGTCTAGTCAAGTGCGCAAAACAAGGCCAACGCCAACGGCTGAAAATTTAAATCCCAACGTCAAAAGGGAAACAGAGAAAATATATATACAAAATACGTAAGCCCAAATAGGGGAAATTGTGAATGTGGTCGTGACAATAAAGAAATACAATAAAAGAAGAGGTGAAAGAAGAAAAAATTTAAGAAGTACAATAAAAGAAGAGGTGAAAGAAGAAAAAATTTAAGAAGTACCTACCTAAAGAAAGAAAGAAAATAATAAATAAAAAAAAAGAGACATTGAAAAGTGTGCAAAATATCGCACCCAACGAGAACGACAGATACATTGAAGAAGACGCAGCAAGACGACAACAGTAGCGGCCATAAATTAAGTATCCGATTGCATGTTTATTTTTTTTTATTATTTTAGATATTTTGATCAAATTTTGAAATTATCCATTTAAATAACGTTAGAATTAATTAATTTCCTTTGATTGAATATTGTTTTAGAATTATCCATTAAGATAATCATTTTTTTTAAGAAAAAATAATAAATTGAAAATTAAATTGATATTTGAGAGTAAATTGATTTTGTAAGGGAATAAAGGAAAGGAGATGGATGCCGCGGTAATAAGAGGGTTGACAGTGGAGGAACTTAAAGGGCAGTTGAGAGAACTAGGTTTGCCACTTACAGGGAATAAAAAAG
The DNA here is from genome assembly GCA_916050605.2 of Platycheirus albimanus. Classification (NCBI taxonomy): domain Eukaryota; kingdom Metazoa; phylum Arthropoda; class Insecta; order Diptera; family Syrphidae; genus Platycheirus; species Platycheirus albimanus. The sequence goes on along the minus strand of OU696696.1, from coordinate 17,897,150 downwards.
AATTATTGGGTAGGTTGTTAGAATATTATCAAACACCTAACGATATGTCAGGGGACGTGCACCAAGGGATACAAATGCTTCAAGTGTGGTTTAATGGGACACCGATAATTTGATTGTAAGGGAGTAGCTGGCACAGGAACGGAGACGAAGGCTAAAATTCATGTTGGCAGTAAGATAGGAGGGCATCTTATGAAGGACGTTACGATGATGGGGTTAGAGGTGACAGCACTGGTGGACACTGGTTGTGACTGTCATTGCTGCGACAGGAGATGCTTCTGAGGTTTCCCAAAGTAACTTTGACGGAGAAACCATCAACGTTAGCTGGCATAGGTGGGAAGGAGATAAAAACGTTGGGATACTTCGACACTTCAATAATCATAGATCGAATACCGTTCGAAGTGAGACTTCATGTCGTGCATGAACGCGACATATTGTTCTCCATGATAATCGGAATCGATGTAATAAGTCAGGCATCTGTCACCATAAAAGACAACGAAGTGAGGTTTAGATGTCGGAAAGAAGAACCGAACCAAGATGAAGTAGCAAGATGGGCGCAGGGAGGTAATCTACCTTCACAAGGAAGTCTGGCTCAGGAGACGGAAAAATTAAATAAGAAGGAAGGCGAAGAAAGAAGGGGCAGATCGGTAGTGGTCGAGGAGAGAAGAGTTGTAGTTGGGAGGCCGAAGGAAGATGTCCAGACGCGAGGATCGACCCGAAGGTCAACATTGAGGCCGAATGATGCGGTGGCTGAACTCCGAACTGAATTTGGAGCAATGTGCACGCTAGGAATGGAAGAAGACGCTTCCGTCCCTGCAGTCGACCTACACTACTTGCCCAACGAATTCCAGGAGAAGATAATGGAGTTGATAAGAGGATATGAGCCGAAAGAAGGAGAGCCATCACCTATAAATATGAAGATAGTGTTAAAAGACGAGACACCATTATATGAGAGGGCTAGAAGGATGTCACCACAAGATAAAGAAGAAGTTGAGAGGCAGGTTGGTGATTGGATGAAGAAGGGCATTATACAAGAGAGCAGATCTGAATTTGCATCGCCGGTTGTTCTCGTAGCAAAGAAGAATGGGGAAAAGCGGATGTGTTGCGATTATCGAAGGCTTAACGCGAGGATGGTTAAGGATCACTTCCCCATGCCGTTAATCGATGACGTACTGGAACAACTGCAAAAGGCGAAGATATTTACGACACTCGACCTGGTAAATGGATTTTTCCACGTATCCGTCCATCCAGATTCCAGGAAGTATACTTCATTCATAGTCCATAATGGCCAATACGAATTTTTGAAGGTGCCATTTGGCATATGCAATTCTCCAGCGGTTTTCACGAGATTCATCATGTTCATATTGCAACCACTGATCAACGAAGGCGTGGTGCAAATTTATATGGACGACGTGATAATACCGGCTGAGAACTATGAAGAAGGATACAGACGGTTGAAAAGGGTTTTGGACGTAGCCAGTAAGCATGGACTCGAGCTGAGCTGGAAGAAATGTAAGTTTCTACAACGACGAATAAATTTTTTGGGATACCAAATAGAGAACGGGACGATAAAGCCTTCAGAAGAAAAGACCGAAGCTGTAAGAAACTATCCGTTACCGAAGGACAAGAAATCGCTTCAACGATTCTTGGGCCTTACATCCTATTTTCGACGATTTGTGGAGAGTTATGCTTCGAGGGCGAAATCGCTTACCGACCTATTACGTAAAAATGTTCCGTTTGTGTTTGGAGAAGAGCAGCATCAAGCTTTCGCATGGTTGAAGGGCGTACTCACGGAATCACCAGTCCTCAAACTGTTTGACCCGGAGGCCGTCACGGAGATTCATACAGACGCCAGTAAATATGGATACGGAGCAGTACTATTACAAAAAGACAATGATGACCCAGAATTCCATCCGGTACAGTTCATGAGCCGCAAGACGAGTCTCCAAGAGGAAAAATACCATTCTTATGAGCTTGAAGTTTTGGCAGTAGTTGGAGCGTTGAAGAAGTGGCGAGTTTACGTTATGGGACGACACGTGAAAATTATCACTGATTGCAACGCGTTTGCTATGACCATGAACAAAAAAGAAGTTCCATTGAGAGTAACCAGATGGGCGATGTTTCTACAGGATTACGACTACGAGATCGTACATAGAAGCGGTACAAAGATGCGACACGTCGACGCCCTTAGTCGAGTGGGCATGGTCATAGTAGGTACTTTGTCGTATAGAATCAGAGAGGCTCAAGCGCAGGATGATTATCTGAAGGTCATCACGGAGGTTCTGAAGCAGAAATCTTATGAGGACTTCTTCATTAAGAACGGCATCGTATGTAAAGATCCTACCCTGGAGTTGGTCGTTATACCAACGTTTATGGAAGAAGAAATTATAACAATGATACATAAAGAAGGTCACTTTGCCGCCAAGAAAACACAAGAGATATTGGAGAAGTCGTATTTCATTCGAGGCGCGAAGACGAAAATAATGAGAGTCGTAAAAAACTGCATTGGGTGTATTCTAGCAGAGCGAAAAGGAGGCAAGCCAGAAGGACTGTTGACTCCAATCGACAAAGGAAGCTGCCCCCTAGAGACGACCATATCGGACCAATGGAGGAAACCAAGAAGAAATATAATCACATATTGGTGGTTACTGATGCTTTTTCCAAGTTCGTGTGGCTGTACCCCACTAAGAGTACAGGCACAGAGGAGGTTTTGGAAAAGCTTCAAAAGCAGGCAGCAATCTTCGGTAATCCGAAGAGAATTATTTCAGATCGTGGAACAGCTTTTACTTCAAAAGCATTTGAAGAGTACTGTGAAGCCCAAAGAATAGTACACTTAGTTATAACGACGGGAGTGCCGAGAGGAAATGGCCAAGTAGAACGCGTCAACAAGATACTCATACCACTGTTGACAAAGATGACGCTGGAAGACCCTGGACTATGGTATAAGAACGTCGATAGAGCGCAACAAATAATTAATAATACGCCGCCGAGAAGCACGAAATTCGCACCATTCAGAATCCTAACTGGAGCCGACATGCGATTGATAGAGGTCCCGAACATCCAAGAGATACTCAACGAAGAGATCTACGAGGAGCTCGATACTGAAAGGGAGCAAATCAGAGCCGAAGCGAAAAAGAATATCTCAGAGCTTCAAAAGGAAAATTATCAATATAACCTAAGGAAACGTAAGAAGGCTGTAGAGTACAAGATAAACAAGCTAGTGGCTGTTCGAAGAACACACTGAAAGCAAAGTATCTTGGGCCATATAAAATCACAAAAGTGTGCAAGCATGACCGGTATGAGGTTGAGAAGATTGGGGATCATTCTGGGCCGGGGCGTACCACTGCTGCTGCTGATGGCATGAAACCTTGGGCAAGGTCATTCGGGGCGAATGACTAATCAGGATGGCCGAATGTAGGATCTCGTTTAGATACATAAGACATTTCTACACTCACGAGTACCTTAACGAACAAAGACGAGACTAGACCTACCTACCAATACTTACACACTGAGAAAAACCAGATATACGAAAAGGGGACTAAAACGGACGACGATGACGACGACCGACAAGAACGCACGAACAGGAAAGTAGTTTTTTAGTTTTAGTTGAATAGCCGATGTGAGACGTGACCAAAACTCCGGAGACGCGAACAATAATCCAATCCTATATTCCCATAAATAATGTTCTAATAATAATTCGGTTTTGAAAACATTTAAAATTAGTAGAAAAAATAAAAGTCAAATAAATAATATTGTTTAACATTAAATTGGTGCGTGGTCTTTCTTTTCTTTGATTAACTATAATCGGGCGAGAGGAAAAAAAGAGATGCAATTTGTAGTGTTTATTTGTGCGTAGAGGAATAAACCTACATGTATGTGGCACATATTAATTTTTTTTGAGGAATTTTTTTTAAGTATCTGAATAGATTCCTTTTAGTTAACTAGAGTCAAGTACTCAGATTATTTTCTTTTGGAGTAATTTGTTTATTTTACCCTTCATATTGCTTTAGGATAATTCGTTTTCACGAGTCGTTGAAATTCTATGGGCAAAGTTCTGCCCTGAAACAAGAACAAACAAGCGAAACATTTTTCGTTACGATACAAATGTGAACTCTTTCTTAAGTTTGTTTAATCTTTTCTTGCCACCACCAAAGTGATCAATGTGAGCACACCTTTTTTTTGACAGCATGTGTCAGAACAAAAGGAAACCCTATATCAGTCTCCTTTGACAGACATACTCTGACCTGCTCACTCATCCAATGTCAGATTTTATCGCACTTCTCGTGCCACTCTATAGCTGACATAATGCTCATTTAATTCCCGCCCGTATAATTACGCCATCTTGTGAGACAAGAGAATCTCCCCGCGTTTTACATGCCATAGCGATTTTTCAGATTCGTATGCACTCTCCCTCAGTCAAAATTTCAATCTTAAAAGAAATGTCCTCCTTTATTTTGCAATGTTGATAGCATCAACGCAATACTCGAACAATTTGATTCTATACACCTAAGTTTAGTTCTCGTACGAGTATAGTACTTTTGTGCATCACCAAATGTTCGGTCAATATCCCATTGACCTAGAAATGGGACTTTGGAATTCAACGGCAAGAAGACCCAACGCCCGTCGCTGACGTCGCACATTGGGTACGGCAACGGCGATGAATTACACATCACATTCCATACCATTTATTAGCACCATGCATACGGTTGCTATTTGGTTTGGATCTTCTTCTTGCCTCCCGCCCACCACAATCGTCACACCAAATTCTATGCGCCGCATATGCTCCCATTATGCGCCATAGAATTAAATTATCAACGTTTCAATGACACACTCCACCAGATACTTTTCTACGGTAGCGATAGCCAGGCATGGATATTAGCTAGCAGCCAGATAAGAGATACACACTGGCTGCTACAAATATATTGGGATACAATGGGTATGACTGAACTGTCTCGTCGCCCACTCATGCAATGGCCTGGAGTACGGAACGGATATATGATACCTCGCGTCGCCAATGGATTGTTCGATTGTCTGTATTTATGATGGATAAATACTGCATCGAAGGTGACCACCTTATCAGTCAACAGAGAGTGAAAATGAGCCCTCAACGGATTTTAATGGCTATCGCTGGAGTTGGTACGATATTTCTGGTGTTCCGATGGATGTCTAAGGCCTGGGCCTGGTACCAGCTATTGGATTCGTTCCATCTATGGGACTTCTAATCGTGGGACGATGCTGAGACAGCACTTCACAGCCGTGGCGCAATTCTTGGAATGGACACGACGCTGCCTGGGACTTGGTCGTGGCTTCAGATGGAGAAGCATTTTAGAGTCTTACTTCAACAGTCAACAGACGTGGTCGCGTTCTAATTTGTACTCGTTCGTGGAACCTTTTATCATTGTCATTAATTTGTACTCGTTCGTGGAACCTTTTATCATTGTCATTTCTCATTTTAATAAATATAGTTTTAATAGACTGTAAATCCAATCTCTGTGTCGTGTTCTATTATTGATTTTAGACAGTGGCTTTTTCTCTGGACTTTTCAGACACACATAGAATTCCCCTGTTCTTGGTTAATAGTTCGGAAGTATAAATACCCGACACCAAATGTAAAGGATTGTTCTATTGTCTTTATGTTGTCCACTATTCACCTTTTGTTTTCACTCACCTGACCTACATTAAGTACATCAACATTTAAAATAATTTGATAGCTTACTTGCACTTTCTTGCTTCTTTCCACCTGCATTACATTTAAGTATATTAACCTACATTAAGTCTATCAACATTCAAAATACCGTAATTGCTTAATAAACTTTTTATTAATCAGCACTCAAAATAATATTTATTTGCACTTCTTCATTTTTTGCTCTTTCGTCACACCAAAGGCCACACACCTTTTGTATGCTTCCGCTTACTTAACAATTTGGTGTTGACAATTATTTGTAATAGTTTGTAATTTTATTAAAGCAATTAAAACAATTTTTCCAAAGGCTTGAAAAAGAGGCCGGTGTTCTCAAAGTCATTCAACTGCAAATGGTACCTAGTGAAGAAATCTTCGAATTTATTTCACTAAAATCATTCAAAGAAATGGGCAATAAAGTATTAAAAAATTTAAAAGTAGCGCTACTACCAAAGGTAACCATCATAAACGATAAGCAAGAAATTGAAGCCATATTGTTGAGATACCATGACGACCCCTTAGAAGGAGGTCATACAGGCATTACACGAACGTTCGGAAAAATTAAAAGATATTTTTATTGGAAAAAAATGAAACAAGATATAACAAAATATATAAAAGCATGCAAGCAATGCCAACTGGCAAAAACTACGCAAAATACGAAGTCACAAATGACCATAACGCCAACACCTACAACAGCCTTCGACATTGTATTGGTGGATACAATAGGTCCTTTCCCGAAATCAGAAAACGGTAATGAGTATGCTGTCACACTAATATGTGACCTTACAAAATATCTTGTTACCGTACCAATACCAAACAAAAGTTCAAAAACTGTTGCAAAGGCCATATTTGAATCTTATATATTAACATACGGTCCAATGAAGACGTTCATTACGGACATGGGTACTGAATATAAGAATTCAATAATAAATGACCTCTGTCAATATCTTAAAATAGATAATATAACATCAACAGCCCATCATCACCAAACCCTTGGGACTGTAGAACGAAGTCATCGCACTTTTAATGAGTACATACGCTCATATATATCTGTTGATAAGAATGACTGGGATGTATGGATAATGTACTTTACGTACTGTTTTAATACAACACCCTCAGTTGTACACGAATATTGTCCTTATGAATTGGTCTTTGGCAGAATCCCCAACGGATTTAAAGTCTTTAACACAATAAACGAGATATCACCTCTTTATAATGTAGACGACTATTCAAAAGAAGTAAGGTATAGATTAGAAATAGCATATAAAAGAGCTAGATTAATGCTCGAGCGAGCAAAGCTAAAACAAAAAGAAATCTTCGACAAACAAAGTAGAGAGATACAATTACAACTAGGTGACCTAGTTCTTCTAAAAAATGAAGCAGGACACAAATTAGAAAATAGATATTTAGGACCTTTCAAGGTAATAGAATTAAAAAATAATAATAATGTAAAAATAGAAGATAATAAAAAGAAAAAAATTCAAACTGTGCACAGGGATAGATTAAAACATTATAGCTCGTAAGAAGGATCAATTTGGCAAGTATATAATTATAATAATTTTTGTATTCATTCTTTTATAATTCATCTTAAATAAAAATCCATTAATAAAGTTTAAAATATTTAAGCTAATGTAATAAATATTCAAAAAAAAATATCTAAAATCATCATTGTAAACACATTTTATTTACAAAAAAAAAAAAAACTAGTTTAAGGAAATTTATTTAAAAAAAAACTATAATTTTTTCATAATAACATTTATTTTCAACTTTATGCATTTTTACGAATAAAAACTATGAGAATGATCTAACACAAAAAAAAAAACATACATTTATATAATAATAAGATCATTCTTTGTAAAATAGGAGGTGTAGTATGCTTACGATTGCATATCTATGCCATAACGACGTTCGTATTGGATAACGAGAATTACTCGTCACCCGATGCGTCGCGACGCTGATATGCGACGATGTGCACATCGGCATACTATACTTCCCACGAAATATATTTCTCACGATTTAATGATGACTCCACAAATGTATATCAATTTATTCTGTCCTAAGAAATATTCTTTTTGATATCTTCAATTCAATAAAGCTTTAACCCTAATATAAAACGGACGTGTTTTCATTATATGTAAAAATTGTTTTACAATATTGTTAGTATACAAGCAGAATAAATATTGAATAAACTTGACTTATCATTAAACCATCAAGGCAACTGTTTCTTTTCATTGACTTCCCCCAGCAGCGGTAAGGAGTCTTTTGAAACCACCAATCCACAACCACAATACAACCAGAATTGAACCACGAATCCAAGCTACAAAACAAGTAATTTAAGCGATATATTCCAGTTTATGCACTGGAAGTATATCAAATCGTTACGGTGCTGCACCCTAATCGATAAATATTACTATAATCGTATATTTTTCCTTTTTTTTAATGTGACATTACTATTGGTTATCCCAAATGGTTACCCACCTATCGAAAAGATATTTCCTATGCAAGGAATTTGTGTTTTCAATACACGAATAAATCCCTTGAATTGAAATCTTCATGTTTCTATCGATGGATAGTACAAACACACCCATTCCTGTCATTATATACACACTGACAAGATACCAAGTGTCACACATAGAGGCAGCACTAGAAAAGAAGAAACCGGAGATAGATATCAGCTGATAGCTCACAGAAAACCTGAATAGTATGAAATCTGCTGCTGCCAACCGGACAACTTTCTTTTCTCTCGCGATTTTTAACAATAAAAATCAAAAAGTATAAATTAAAAGCATGTTAAATATTAGTGCAAATTTAAACAAAAAGATGTCCCCTCTTTTTTAAGCGTCGGTTGTGGTGTTTCACCAAGTTGACATTTTCGTGGCAGCAAAGAAAAGTAACAGCAAGAAAAAGCAAAGTAAAACCCCAGCGAGAAAATATTTTTTAGACGACGTTCTAGAAGGACGCCGTTTAGGTTTGTAAAGTATTCGCTTTTATGCATCCGGCGGCGCTTTGAAGCACCAATCAGTCACGTTCATCTGCTTGTATATGACGTCACAAACGGCGAAGCTTGGAAAAATGAACTCAATAAAATTTTCAATTCTAAAACTACTGTGAAAGAATCCTCATTTGGAAAACTAGGATTTTAACCTAGATTTTATTTAAAAGTAAAAATACAAAGACGCGAGTGCGTAATCTGATACACATAATTATGAAAAAAAGGGTGATCAAACCCGAAAAGAAAATACGCGATGCAAAACACAAAGATAGAGTGCATAATCTAATATATAATGTAAATAAAAAAAAGAAAGCGAACAAAGCCCCAATTAAAACCTTATATAATTATGGGTGAAGTGAAAAGAAAAGATTATTAAATGAAAATAAATAAAGAAACATCAAAAAAAAAGTGATACGAATGAATAAATTGAATTAAAAAAAATACCAAAAAAGAAACCAATACCTACAAACCTGATAACAGTATTGAAGAAAAATAAATATGTACATAGATACATCCTACAAAACTGATAACAGTAGTGAAAAAAAAACTTTAATTGCAATTTTTTCGAAAAAAAAGTGAATTAAGAACAAATGTGAAAAAAAAAATATTTAAAAATGAAATAAAATAGTTGTTCAAAATAAATAAATAAAACAAAAAAAAGACAAAAAAAAGAATTAAATACCAAAAAAAAAAATAAAGATAATGTAAAAAATTTATATGAAACATCTACCTATCTGCAATTAACTTTCTGATATTATAAGATACTAATGCCTTTATTCCCCCATCTGTCGGAGGTAAGCCCAAATTGAGGCAGAATAAGAGAAGCTCATGCAAAATTGTGATATAGTGGTGCTGTGTGAAAAACATACTTACTTGTGGTTGTGAAATGTGTGATAATTGAAATTGTGGATGAGATACGTTAAGTAAAATTCCCTTTCCATTTTGTAATCCCATCCTAGTCATTTTTCCTTTTGAGATTGAAAATAAAGTTTTGATTTTGAGTTCCTTTTGCACGAAGAAAAAACAAAGTGAAAACCAACCAAAACCAAATGACTCGGCATGAATATTTATGTGAGAGGGGAGAGAGGAAGTGGAAAAGAACCACGCCTAGGACTGAGCCATAGCCGCACGCAACGCCAGCATGCCGAACTTCTCCTGTGTTATAATAGGTGTCAAAAAAATGGAATATTGTGTTTTCGATAATCTGTAACCAAGCCCGCTACCCCGTATAAGCAATGGGATTGTGCATTAGCTATGTCCAATTTCTTTACATTAGGTTGTGTTCACGAATATGAGATGGCGCTGACGCGCCATTGCCAAGCCACATTCGATAAAATAGATAAGAACAAAGTTGGATATGCTAAGCTCAATGCATGTATATTTTTATTACGCTGCAGTAAATGCAGCAATGCTTTGCTTTGCATTGTATTATGATTGTTATGGGAAGCGAGTGTTAAATATCGAAACAATTAATTAAGTGCATTTGGTGCTTATGGCAATGAAGAAGTGAATATAAAAGTGTTCAAGATCAAGTTTGCTACGGCGGCGTTTATAACCGAATTTTTTTGTCTAAGTAAAAGTAAAAATAGTATCGAAGAAAGATATCATATATGATATATCAGTAGTTTATTCAAATTAATATTTATCTAATCCTATAACAGCATTGATCCTGGTATGAAACCAGAACACCCAACACGGCGATAATACATGTATCATCGGCAGCACTTGGTGCTAAGTCATTTTGGTTCTTAACTATATTAATAATTATATTGATTTGAGACAACCACATATATCAGTGCACTGACGATAGGCTGAACTATTCTATATATATGACATACTTGTCGTAATCAATACTTGAATCAATTTTAATATCATATTTGGTAAATTTTATATTCTTTATTATTATTATCATCCTTTCTTGACCTACTCTGGGTGCTTTTTTCCGAATTGGAATCTGATACTGAATCCTTAAAGTATATCCCTTGGACAAACGGTCCATAATTTTTTTTTTAATGGGTTCATGGGTTGTACATATCTTTTCATTGGGGTTCACGATAACGTAAACAATTTTCGTGGGAGGTTTTGTCGGGATTTTGATAATTTGAATTCTCGGTCGGTTGATAAAAGTAGTAATTTTTCGTGTACACGTTTCCGTATTAGGTGTTGATAATTGTTGAGTACTCTATTGAAGAGTAGGAGTAACGCAAATTTAATGCAAATCGGTTTGCATTTTGAGTTTTTATTTTGTCATTTGTCTTTTTAAAGACGCATACTCGGAAGGTATGTCAACATAATTCGATTTTCAGGAAATAACTATTGATAGAGTCAATATTAAACCGGTCTTTTTCAAGATTAATCATCAATTGAAGAATTTTGGTCATTAAGAAGTATGGAGTTCAATACATAGCAAGAATCTTAATAATGTTAAAGACAGAAAGATTGTAAAGATTTTTAAATTTTTATTGGTTGGTCATATAAAGAAAATTAAAGTAAAAACGCTAACAATAAAATAAAATAAAGTAGCCTTCCTCATGTTATTGAGAATTTTTGTCAAGGTTGAAGCTAAGGTCTAATTTGTTTGAGAAGAATAACATTAAGTACATTAAGGTTTAAGATTTAATTCATTATCTGTTTAATAAAAATTAGTTTTAAAGAAAATTTTCACTAGTTCATTTATATTTTTTGAGATAAGTTTTGGTATTTGATCATTATGGAGTAAGTAATCGGTAAGGGGAGGCGGTCACCTCCTACGCAGAGCTGGAAGGACACATAACGATGTAGTAACGAGGTGAGTTAGCAACTTTTGAGTTGTCGTTTAGTTTATAGGGTAAGATTTAGATGTAGAGTTTTAGACTCTTTTGTTTTTTGGAGTTAAGGGATTTTGCTAGAAATTCATTTACAGGTCACACAAAATCATGGTGGGGCAGTGGACTCTTTTCGTGTAGAAGAATAGTCCAGGGTTCCTTTTGGGTGGGTTTAGAGACCTTTGAGAGGGAATTTACCATCTTACTTCCTCTCCCCTCTTGCTCAGGTAACGTAAGTGTGTTAGCCTGAGAGTCTTTCAGTAGCTTGGGTATCGAAATGAAAGACATAGTGTTGTATTGGTACTGGTTGATTCGAACACCTAAGTCAACATCATACTCGGTGAGTTCTCAGATGTAGGGTTTGCGAAATGGGCGATAAGTTTTGACTTCTTCCTTCCGGGGAGGTAAAACGACGATTGTGCAAGTTGATGGTATGTTGCGGAACACGCCGGCTGCTCCCAATTTTATGTGGTTCATAATACCTGAACCTTGGCCTGCGAGAAATAAAAAAAAAGAGCTAACACGGTCGCGTTCGTATAGCAAGAACTTGCCCCCAGGACTGAGCTAAGTCGGCGAGGCGCAATCCAACCGCGGTACGAGACGTCGACACCTATCTACGTCACTGGCCATTTCAAGGACATCGGTATGGGGATGCCGCTCCTGTAGAATGGTCTTTGGTCTCGGTGGGGTGGATAGGCCAATCGAATCGAAAGTTGAGTGACATTCAAAGCAGAAAGACGTGTTTCATGAAAGTCGATATTTTATTAAATAAAAAAGGGATAAGTACAGAGCAAATTAATTTTGGCTTAATCTGAAGAGTTTTTAATCCTCTAAAAGATAAGCTTGTTGTTTACGTTAATTTCAAATCGGTTTGAAGGTTATTATAAAAATTAATTTCGTAATTTTATGATAACTGAACGGTTAATAAAAACGAGTGCAATGGTGATCTTATTGAGTGAATAATAAATAAATAAATTAAAGAAAAATATAGAAGTGTGCGTGGAGAACAGAGAAAAAAGTAAATTTTTATATAAGAGACAATACAATCAACATATACAGTGCATGTAAAAAAAAAAAAAAAAAAAAAAATAAAAAAAAAAAATTAACATGAGTGTTAGTGGCATTTGCGGTGAGTGCCAAAAGCCGAACCGCAATAATGGTAAAGGAGAATCAGTGATGGTGACATGCAGAGGGGGGTGTGGAAGTGTATTTCATGCCAAGTGCATTAATCTAGCTGAGTATGACATTGCCAAAACAGCTGTTAACAAACCATATTTGGTTATATTGTGTGAACAGTGTTGCGAAAAACTAATTTCTCTTAAACACATCGAAGAGAATATTAAGAAAATAAAGGAAAATTTTGAAGAGCTAGGTTTAAAATTCGATAAAGTAATAAACAGTGAAATTAAAGTACCAAGTGAAAATAAAATTATATCGGAAATAAGAAAATCAATTGATGAAAGTTTAAAAAACGAAAAAAAATCATATGCAAGTGAAATTAAAAAATCAATTGTGTGTGCAACGTTATAATCGGTACAGTTCCATGTTTAAAATATCTGGGGGTAATAATAGACGAAAAGCTCAATTTTAAGGAACACGCGAGTCATGTTTGCTCAAAAATTTCAAAAAAAGTTTATTTCTTGAGTAGAATAAGAAAACATCTGACATTTGAGACTTCTATTCTCTTGTATAATTCTCTTGTGTTGCCTAACTTTAACTATAGTAGTGGTTACTGCTCGATTGAGCATCAGGCATTTCATCTTCGCTTGTGGAGGTTGGACAGGCCCAGTAGGCTTGCTCTCTGCTGTTCCTCTAGTGGCTTTTTGAGGTCAGCCGGAGTGGGACTGGTTTCTGGTTATTTTGGTATTTTGAGTTTTTGTGAGGAATAAACGGACGTAATGACTGCGGAAGTGAACTGCGATAATGATAAGTATATTTGGAAGTTATGTTTTCTGCTGTGGTGTTTCTCCGGTGGACGTTGATAGAGTTGATGTTCTTCATGACTTTAATTTTGACGTTACAGATGGCGCCCAACGTGGGGCAGGATTTTAGCTCCTGTCTTAACGAACACGCCCGTCTGTACACGTTGATACAGATGATGGTTCTTCGTCTTTCTTTTCCGAAACTCTCTATATTTTTGATTAACGCTACATAGAGGCGTTTTCTTTTTTTTTGTGACGCGTTTGATTTTAGGGTATCCGCCATATACTCTATAATTTTGGTCGTTCGGACACAAAGGTACTGGTATGTCGCCTGGTGTATCGTCAGGGACATAATAGGATGGATTAAAAGACCAAGGGGAAACACTAACACCTCGTTTTCCCCCATACTAGTTAAATTCCACTTATTTCTCTTCTACAACCAATGATGAGTTATAAGGAAGTTTATCTTTGGGGTTCTCGGGAATGTGAATCACAAATAGATCGTCAGTTCTTTTAATAGTTCGGGTTCCGCTTTAAATTAAAAAAACCCCCAAGGTCAGGACCAACTTGACCGTAGATATGCTTAATAAAAATGTAACACGTTCACTTCCTGTTGCAAGAACCCCGCCACATCCGACGAGTTAAAGCGATGGCACCCATAGAAGAGCGACGCGACTGTGGAAGTTGAACAACCTGACTTGCTGTTGCTTGGACGCGCCTGAAGAAAGTTGAGTTCAAGGTTTCTAGGTTCTGTTCCTAGTCTGATTAAGACTATAGTTGGTTAACCCCAGCGTAAGATCAAGTCAACGTTTCACATACAGGGATTTAGGACGTGTCTCATCCGGTGTAAGTCAGTTCGGCCATTGATCTTTCGAAAAAATCTTAGTTGAAGCCCTTGACAAAAGGAACAACAACAGAGCCCTCTCTAACCTCATTGCAAACAACAACCTTACCACCATCGGAACGTCTTACGCTAGCCATTTCAATATTCCTGAATCTTCCTCCAAACAAACTAAAAGTACAAACCCTCCAACTAACAACCCACACCCTTCAAAGCTTAATTCTAGTCCAGCCACACAATTCATGGATCTCTTCAACCAACTTTTTGGCTTGAATTTCGGCTTACTAATAGGAAAAATGGAATCTTTCATGGCTGACATAGGCACATTTAGTTCTCTAATGAAAAAAAAGTTGGTCTACCTTGATCTCGTCAACCAACTTATGTCCAACAACCATTCATGCTAGTAAAATTTCCAACCTTCAACATTTGGTCTCTAGTCAATTAATCAATTGAGCTCTGCAAAATTCTCCTAGGCAACATACCTAGAAAGGATAAGCAACAAGGTGTTGCCGTTGCAATTAAAAAAAAAACATTGATTACGAAATTATTGAATTGGGGGGCTGAAAAATAATTGATTATAAAGGTGGGCGTTAAATGAAACAAGTTTGAGAACCTCTGATTTAGACTCAAAAGCGAATATTTGAAATCAGTGGGGTCAATGATCTTAGAACAAGAATCAAAAGCTTTCGCTGAATGCTAGAATTGCAGCTAGTTTCAAGTCGAAATTGGAAAGAAGAAAGAAAAGAAAAAAGTTCCTTTGAATGCAAAGTTTCTAAGTGCAAGTCGTTTTTATTTAAAGCTATTGTGTTGCAAGTTTTTTTTTGTACTGAGTTTATATAATGCAATTAAAGTACAGTGACTCAAATAATATTTCAACACATACATATATATGCACATACATAAATATATATTCATACTCTATCCATAACCTGGAGTTTTAGCGACTTTTCTGAAGAGAAAACTAACCCCAAAAATATACCACTAAGCCACGAGAAAAATAAAGTCCGCGATTTGCGATATATACATATAATTTCAATTTGAGCTAAAATTCAAGTACATTTTGTTAGTGGTGCCTGTACTCGTCGGGACCGGGTACGAAGATAGTTTTCTTTTTGATAGTTGATATGCGAACCGCGTAATTATTTTGTTCGCAGTGCTTGATTTATTTGATATACATATATACATTTATACGGTTACCTAGCGGCAGATGACACAATTCGGAAATATTTGCGTATGTAAAGCCATACCCTAAAACCTCGTGTCAAACAAATTTATTTTCGCGGTAGTGGTTGTCAGCCGTGGATGTCATTAAACATCCATTCAACGAAGAAAAAAGAAGAAAAGGCACATAAAAGAGAATCAGAAATAGAAAAGAATATTCGATTACGGTTCGCACGTAGGATAGTCCTAGTAAATAAGAAAGTAAATAGTGACACAATCAAGCATCGTACGATATTTTTGGTACATAAAATCCGCTAGACATGTAAGAAAAAAAAGACCGCTATGAATCGGTTGCACAGAAAGTGCGGTGGCACGTCAATTTCGGTTTTTAGTTAATTTCGTGTCAGATCCGTGTGAGAACGCGATTACGGTGTCCTTTTGGGTGGTACAAGGAAGCATTTAGTGGTGAAGAAAATAGTCGAGTGAATTTTGTGGAATTATTGTACAACGTCGTGCGTGGTCGAAAGACAATAGCGAACGAGAAGGGCAGTCACATCCGCCTCCGAGGTGCGTGCTCGCGAAGAGGAACGCGAAACTGTACAAAACTAGGGGTGGTAAAAAGGTGAGTGAGGAGTTACTGAATTGATTGAGTCATTTGTAAGGGCGAATAGAATAAAGCATTCCAAATAATATTATAGGTTAGACACAGACCGAGTGGGATCCTTGCGGCGTGCCCAGAAGCAACTTCATTGACGACGTCAACAACAGAAGAGCGCTAAGCACGAGTGTGACCTGACCACGGCGCATGCCAAAAATATTGCTGGAACGTGACGGTGTCGCTCAGGTACAGGAGCAGGTGTAAAGTTTCGTGGCAGGCGTCCCGGAACACCCAAGTAAATTTTTGTCAAACCATACCTACATATATAACATCGTTCATCTGGGAATTAACCCAAAATACACAAAAATATATAATAAAGGGGCGAAACCAACTAGCATCCGCAGGAGGCGTAAGCACGCGCCACGTTAAGTCATAGCCTTAGGGCTTGTAGCAGGAAGGTCAGCTGACCACGTTGTCCCACCGCTTCCAGAAGGGACATTCATTTTGACATGCAGCGTTTATATGTTTAAAAAGCCTTATATTATCTTTATCAACATTAAGTTTGTCTATCTATATTTTACGATAAATAGTCTTAACTTTAGAGTTTAAGTGTAGTTACTTAGTGTCCTATATATATATATATTTTAGTTTATATGGTGGTTTCACTAAGTAAAGTGTAATCCATCTTTGTTTGGCTTGGGGTAACTTGCCGGGAATATTGTTTCATACTCCGTGGTTAGGAAAAAGACGCCGTGGGCGGGGACGACGGGTCCAAACAAGTCCTCATTGGACACCAGGAGAATTCATAGTTGATTTTTTGATTGCTTAGGAAGGATTTCGGACCTTATGAGAGCTCTTATCAGGTAGGGTAAATTTTCCTCCTAAAATTGTTAGCCATTGAGTTTTTTTTTGTTGATTTGTTTGTTACACTCGGGTCCGTTTTGATAGAGAGAAGCTGAGCCAAAAGCGAGATGGAATAAGAGAATAGGATAAGGAGAAAATCATTTTGTAATAAAACCATATATTGCAGAAACTTACCTACTAGAATCCTTACGGATAGAAAAAAAATAAAGATTTGTTATTATAATCCAAGATCCTTAATCTTCAATCAATACAATAAAGCCTTTTCCGATTCCAGGAGAAGAGGGGGTAGGCCACCTAGCAAACCCACCAGCAGAGGTCTGGAGTGTGGTGAGATGAGGTGTAAGTGAGGGTTGAAGATTAGTGGAGGCATGAATTATTTTGTTGTGAGGTGAGGTCCCGTGGAGGAAACAAGATCCCTCCCTACGTCCGGCGAGCTTAGTCGTGCAATCGTCAGCATGACTGGAAAAATTTTTTGTAACGATCTAAAGGTCCAAGAACCCACCGAAGAACTAGCCAAGTGGGAACACAGGCCAGTCAAGAACCAGAGGCACAAAAGATGGTTACAGTTAATATGCAATCGGTACGTCCTAGGGAAAATGCGGGTCCTATATGCTATAACTATCGTGGGCGAAGGCATGTATTTAGAAATTGTACGCAGGCGCAAAGAAAACTCTGCTGTGAAAAGTATTCGACAACTACACATGAAACGAAAAACTGCCCATACTTGAATAGTGCTGTTGAATTCGTTTGCTGGTTGCTTCGAGGAAAACCCAAGAATCTCGGAAGGTGTGCGGCACGCGGTTAAATGAACATTAAGCTAACGTCGAGTAAGCCAATCGAAAAAAAGCCATATGCCATTCCATTTCCCAAACAACAAAAAGTGAATAATATAGTGAAAGAACTTCTCGACTTGAAC